>CM032432.1:0-1200000 GCA_019049465.1 Dryas iulia moderata | reverse complement strand
TTAAAAAAAAAAATTTTTAAAAAACTTAACGTTACTAAGAGGTGCAGGTTCGAATCCCGCTGCGTTATAATTTTTATATATTTTCTATCTAAAATTAGTAACACTTTAAAAAAATGCTTAAAGTAAATTAGTTTGAATTTTCGAATATAAATTCAGTGATAATCGCTGTACTAGCGAAGCAATTTGTCCGCTTCGTTTAGAGATCCTTTAATATCGATTTGCCTTTGAACCTTTCGCTCTAACAGATTGTGGTCACACGTCTATTAATTGGTACGAAAATTCTAAAGAATAGTTTACACTGTTACGTTGTTTTTTTTTTAATCTGAATATACGATCAAGTGGAGGACGGAGTGTCTTGACACTGTTCTCTCTAACTACCGCTATAGGGCTGCTTTTATATATACGATCAATGTACTGAATAAAATTTTAACGGTATTGAAGTTTTGTGATTGCTTAGCATTTTTTTTTATAGATAAGCATTGGATTGCTTATAAACTAATAAGATCTTCACATAGTTTCCCGCATAACAGGGTTAGTCGGAGAGAACCTAGTGTCAATAATCTTTGAGCTCCATTTTCCCTTTGAAAAACATATATTATTCATTGAATAGCGGAATTGAGCGCCTTGTTTAGTATTAAGAATATAAAGTTAGAAAAGAAATTAAAAAAGAGAAATTAAAGTATTTTCTTTTTTTAGCTTCACGCTGTATCCCGCACACAGCAGGGTAGGCAGAGGGAACCTAGTGTTAAGACACTCCGTTCCCCACTTTCCGCCGAATTCGGAGGCATTGCGTGTTAAGTGGCGGAACTTAACGCCGCGTTTTACCTCGGCACCAGAGCGAAGAAAATGGAAATATTAAATATTTCCACTCCTCGAGTGGGAATCGAACCCACAACCAGTCACTTGTGCCACTGCGCCACGATGCCCTTGTTCTAGAATATTTGCATTTAAAATGAAAGATAATTTAAAAAACAGTTCTTTTACACCCAAATCAGTTGATTTTATACATACTTCAGATTTGTGTATTTTTTTATATTATGATTTGTATTATATTTGTATATTAATAAGTGTAAGTGGGGAAAGTGGGGAACGGAGTGTCTTAACACTAGGTTCCCTCTGCCTACCCTACTGTGTGCGGGATACAGCGCAAAGCTTTCATTATTAAGTACGTATTTTTAGTTATTCATAACAATTATTACTTTTTAGAAAAAAATCTCCCATATTTGTTTCTCATTTATGAATATTCATTTTGTTCATTTTAAATGAAATCTTGTGAACAACGTTGCTCTAAATAAAACATGTTTCTAACATTAATATGTTATAAGCAATTTAGTTCCAAGAATAACTCTTTGATTAACTTAATAGACTGTAAATTATGTTATATTATTAGTTTTCTTACGCATTTCTTAAGTAAAATTATTTATATATTCGGTACTTTAGTAAGACGTGATATGATTTTGTTAAATAGTTGTGTTAATTAGGGTTATGTTTAAAATTATTATAATACTTAAAGTTTTGGGGCCATTCGTGGTACAGGGACTGTAAATACGACTGGTTTCGGATTCGATTTTCACTCGAGGAATTGATCTTTTTCTATTTTATTTAGTTCGCTCTAGTATCGGGGCAAACGCGGCGTTAAGTTCCGCCATTTGACACACAATTGATCGAGCAGTCGGTGTAAAGCGGGGAATGCAGTGTCTCAACATTAGGTTCCCTCTGCCTAACCTGCTGGTGTGGGATAAAAACTTATAGTTACAATATTTTACTGTTTTCTTATTGTTATTTTAACTTAAAGAGATTATTAAAATTGGACATAGCGAAATTTGTAATCACATCTCTTCAATTGCATCTAATTAAGTCATTCGACGACGATATGCAGATATGTCCTTGTAATCGGTTGGGTGACATTTTTAAGTAATGAAATTATGTGTGTAGTCGTCACTACAGCGATTAGGCCTACGTACGTTACTTTTTTCCTACAACTAACTATACATATTTTTGAATAATCAATATATATAATTGCACGAAATGCAATGTTTAGCAGTTATCTTGTAGAAACTAAGTGTTTTTTTTTTTAAGAGATACCCTTTTGCTTTAAGAGTATCATCCGAAAGAATTCAATACAGCAGTCCAATTCCAAGTTCAGCAGTTTACATTATCACTTAGAGAAAATTTGCACAAATATATAATTTTATGCAAACTTTGTTCCACCTTCAAACATAATTTCTTTATTGCTGAGAATCCCATAAACCCTGAGACGGCAAATATAATTAAACTGCCTAAAACCTCGCTAGAAATTTTGACTTCGAAAATTTTAATTTCTTACATTTTCGTAGATGTGACTTTATTATTATAATTATACCTGACACTGCCTACGCTAGATCTAGGTTTATTACTCTCTACAGATTAGTTTATATAAATAGGTCTTATTTTAGTCTATTTGCAAAAAGATATTGAATTTTGCTCCCAAGAGTTGGATAAACGGGATGATTGTTAGAGAAACTTTATTTCTTTTGTTTTTCATGTGTATCTAATTATAATATTACATACTTATATTATAAATGAGAATGTCTGTGTGTTTGTCTGTCATGCTTTCACAGCTAATCACTGGTCCGATTTGGATGAAATTTAGAATGAAATTAGTAAAAATGACTGCGTCTAACATAGGCTAATCAGTTTTCAAAAAATCAACATCTCAGAGGTTGAAACAGGGGATGAAAGTTTATGAGAAAATCTACACCGCTTGACCGATTGTAATGAATTTTGGCATATACCTATATAGTTGATAATCCAAGGTTAAACATAGACTACTTTATTTTTTAAAAATCGACCACCGAGGGTTGAAACATACCAAAAGAGCCACGTAGATCAATCAAAAGATCGCGAACTAGTCTAGTTTATAATATAGCAAAGACTAGTAAGATATAATAAATATTTTAAATTATGTTTTACTCCTTACCTATACTTAGACGGTCAATGGCCATGTATTTCATATATATAAACATTTGTATTTCATTAACTAAACTAAAATTAGCTTGTACATACAAACTTACCTCTCACTGTAACTAAATTTAAACCTCTGAATCACATTTCAGTTCAGCTTCACGTGTATTCCCACATTCCGTTTTCCATATTCCTACTGAGATATTGCTCGAGGAGTGAAAAATCAACGCCATCTTTTGCCTTATAGCATACAGACAATATTTAACTGTAAACGCGACGGTTATAGGTTCAATTCCTACTCGAGGGAATCACTACATTTAAAGTATTTTCGTAATCATTATCATCCTTATAAAAAGCAGGGTGGCGTTCAGCAGTGGCATTCAGCACGCAATGTCTCGATTTCGAGTGAAAAGTAGAGAATGAGGTCTATTTTTTTGCTTTATCCCGCACACAGCAGGGTAGGCAGATGGAACCTAGTGTTAAGACGCTCCGTTCCCCATTTCCCGCCGAATTTTGAAGGCATTGCGTGGCGGAACTTAACGCCGCGCCTTTTTGCCTCGGTACCAGAGCGAAATATGAAAATATTAAATATTTCCACTCCTCGAGTGGAAATCGAACGGAGTATCTTAACACTATTTATTATGTGCTAAGCTGGAAAAAGCGTGAAGTTGCAAACAAAATATAACAATACCAAAAAAAAACACAGAAAAAAGCATACAAATATTAAAATAAAAAAACATCTCAATCAAATCGACACCTTATCAATCAATATATGTATATATATAAATAAATATATATATACATATTTGAATGAACACAGATTGATTCCTAAACAAATTGAAATTCTCGTGTGTACCATCCTCGCCCGTCCCATTCGTTCGCTAATCAGCCGATGTCAATCAAGTTTGTTTGTGTCAACCGAATTCCTGCATCGGACGATGGCCGGTGGCCGGTGGACGATGGCCTGTCTGAATTACACAGCAGGTATATTTTAATTTGGTTCACGTCTATTACCTATATATTTTTGGAAGGTTTGACGTTTAAAAAATAAATAAGAACAATAGGGACCAGTTTTGGAGCAGTGGTACGAACGCGTTATTGTAAAAGACTGGTTGTGGGTTCGATTACCAGTCGAGGAGTGGAAATATTTATTATTTTCATATCTTCGATCCGATATCAGAGGTAAAGCGCGGCGTTAAGTTCCGTCACTTAACACGCAACGCCTCCGAATTCAGCCGAAAGTGGGGAGCGGAGTGTCTTAACACACTTAGTGTTAAGACACTCCCTTTGCTTACCCTGATGCGTGCAGGATACAGCGTGAAGCTAAAAAAAACAATTAAAATATGTTTTTTGCAACGTAACGTTTTTTCCACACAGCAAGGGTAGTCAGTAAAAAGGTTATATCAAGACCGTATGTTTTCTAATTTTCACGTAAAATCTAGATATTGCGTGTTAAATGGCGGAACTGAACACTCCGTTTTGGTAGACACGATTATTTTTCAAATTATTTTCGTTAGACATAGTTGGTCTTTAAACCACAATGTTTCCGTTTTAGTACCAAATGTAAAAGAATGTGATTTTTTACTGTTTTTTTATAGAATAACTAGCGGCTCGCTTGCCACTTGGCCGCGTGAACTACACAACTATATCTGTTTCGTTGCATTGTAACCTTTTAAATTGAAATTTTGAATAATAATTTAGCCTACGTTAAACCTTGGATTTTTACCTATATTTATGCTAAAATTCAAGACAGTTGGTCAATCAAAAGGTTTAGATTTTTCTTAGAAACTAAACCCCTTTTTCAACCCTTTTAAAAATCAACCCTGATTTTTATAAAAAGTAGCCTATGGTTATCCATTAGATGTTTTTATCTTATATGACTACCTCTTGAGAGATTAAACTCATCCAATAAACTATTTATTCAATAAACGTTTGAGCGTATTGGATCATAAAATTTGTATGAAAAATTTCATTCGCAGACGAATAAAAAAGGCCCGACGCAAATCTTAAGCAAAAAATTTCCTACTTTTGACTGTCTGTTACATATAAACATGAACATAACCAATCGTGATTACAGCTAGATAGGCTGTAATCACGATTGGTTATAGGTTCGATTTCCACTCGGTGTAATGATTATAGTAACATTTCTCTCATCTACCCGATTTTTTTAAATAAAAAATCTTTATTGAAATTTGCTAAAACAAAATACAATAATATAATATAGTTAGTTGTAATGTTAATAATATAGCATTTTTTTTTAATAGCTTCACGCTATATCCCGCACACAGCAGGGTAGGCAAAGGGAACCTAGTGTTAAGACACTCCGTTCGCCACTTTTCGCCGAATTCGGTGGCATTGCGTGTTAAGTGGCGGAACTTAACGCCGTGCTTTACCTCGACACCAGAGCGAAGAAAATGGAAATATTAAATATTTCCACTCCTCGAGTGGGAATCGAACCCACAACCAGTCGTTTATATTCACACGCTTGTGCCACTGGGCCACGACTGGCCACAACAACAGTGTTTTCAACTAATAGCTATATGTAGTCATTAACGCCCACCTCCTGCAAAGGTCTGAACAAATTTTGAAAGGTATATTTGAATATAAACTTAAACTAACTTAAAATAATATTACATTTAGATTTGAACGGAAACTAGACGGAGTGTCTTGACACTAGGTTTTTTTCTAATTACCCTTGATATGCAACAAAAGATATGAGGCTGAAAAATAAGTAGAATAGCTCGCCTTTAATTGTTGGACTGTTGTAAACAAAAATCATTGTTACTTCGTAAATTATGTTAGGAACTGTGAGAAATGAAATAACTTTTCAGATTGTTTAATCTTAACAAGAAAACTTTGGGCACAATTAGATACCATTTTAGATGTTTGTAATTCAACGTTTAAACTATTTAAATTAATGTAACAGCTTATTTGGGCCGTTTATTTAAATGTCAACAGATTTTTTAAAATTTCCAAGGTTTTGTCATTTTGAAAGTGAAAAATAGTGAGAAATGAGTATTTTCCTCTTATGTACTTTTATTTCCAGTATCTATATAAATAAATAAAATTCGATTGTTTATATACAATATTAAAACAACCGCTTTTTACTAAATTCACATATACACACGGTACAAAATAACAAATTTAACAATTTTTGTAACTTAAACTACTTTTGTTTTCTTTTATATTTAATTCCATGTGGACAAAGCCGCGAGCACCGCTACTTAGTAATTCAAACTTAAGAAAATTGACCTTAAATAGAAATCGAAATTGGATACTAAAGTTCAAAACTATATTGTAGTCATTAACCTCCTCTACAAAATATTGTTTAATAAACAGCCTAACGCTACTCTCTATCTAACCAGCCAAATGACATTTTAACCTGTTGGTTGTTACCAAGCATACATTAGACTGTGTAAGTTAGTTACGTACTAAGTGCAGAGAACATTATATATCCATAATAATATTGTAAGCAAGAAAATAGTTACTTGTGTCTTTAGCAACTAAGCTTTTAACAAGATTTGATATAAAATGGGAATCTGAAAATAAAAATTTGAACGAAGCTGGACTCGTTCTCCATATTTTGTACCATGTACTTGAACCAAGTACTTGAGTCACTAACCCATACATTCTTATTCAGTTACATTAGAACTCTTGTATACCCTTAAAATACCATGGAAAGATTTAGTACTATTTCGAAGATATATTTTCTACTTTTAACATTTTTTAAGTGCTTTTTACACATTAGGAAATCGAAAAAGATATTTAGAAAGCGTATAAAAAATTGAACGCAGAGGGATTAGAACCTGCGTCTTCTGGAAACCGTCTAGGCGCGCTGACTGTTAAACCATGCGAATCTCATTTGACAACCATACAAAAAATCTTAAAGACATTTAAAGAAACGTACCACTGAGCGCATGCTCAGTGGTGAGAGCGCCTGAACGGTATTCAGGAGGCGCGGGTTCGAATCCCGCTGCGTTCAAATTTTTATACGTTTTTTTTAAATGTCTTTTTCAATTTTCCTAAGTGTGGAATAACACTTTAAAAATGTTTAAAAGTACAAAAAATCTTATTGAAATTGTATACAAGCAAAGGTCAAAAGGTGAAGAAACGACACATATTTATCTGAAATTGTTCTATATCTTTAATTTATAATATACGTATACAAATATTAATTTAAGTATCAATACAATAATAATAGAATCTATATCCTATAGTCAAATACAACCAAAACCACTAAACATACAGTCCACACAACCACATTCTCTAATTGATTAACAATTACCATCTAGAGTTAACATCTGTCACGTTTCTCATTGCACAAGGACTGTATTTAACTTGGCTAATAAAGTATATTCACTAACTAAAGCCTAAAAAGAATCCCAAAACACAACCATGCCAATCAATTTTATAAAATTTTGTATATAACCAAAGGTCAAAAGGTCAAGAAAAGATCCAAGGTACGTCTAATCTTATTTTTTTGCCCCCAGTATATAATAAGGACATATTTACTCATCTATCTATCTATAATAACCATAGAATCTATATCCTATAGTCAAATACAACCAAAACCACTAAACATACAGTCCTCACAACCACATTCTCTAATTGATTAACAATTACCATCTACAGTTAGCATCTGTCACGTCTCTCATTGCACAAGGACTGTATTTAACTTGGCAAATAAATTATATTCACTAATTGAAGCCTATAAAGAAAATTACTAATTCTTTCTCAATGCTAAAGAATCCTTCCCATATCTATATCCCAAAACACAACCATGCCAATCAATTTAATAAAATTTGTATAACCAAAGGTCAAAAGGTCAAGAAAAGATTCAAGGTACGTTTAATCTTATTTTTTACCCTAGTATATAATAAAGACATATTTACTCATCTATCTATCTATAATAATCATAGAATCTATATCCTATAGTCAAATACAACCAAAACCACTAAACATACAGTCCACACAACCACATTCTCTAATTGATTAACAATTACCATCTACAGTTAGCATCTGTCACGTCTCTCATTGCACAAGGACTGTATTTAACTTGGCAAATAAAGTATATTCACTAATGAAAGCCTGTCAATCAGACCGTTTGTCTGTCTGTCAGTCAACCGATACAAATTAGTGACAACGTACGTTTCAATGTTAATGATCTTGTTTAGACCATATCCGTATATGCATGCATATGCTTAACAGGCACAAACGATTTTGGACTTAACAGTTTTAGGATTAGAAGCGATTTTGGCAGGATTTTGTATAGAAATGTTAGTCGAAACTAAAACGCCGACTGTAGATTCGTCGCGCGAAATAATTGATGATGTGTCTGTCGGCTTTTATGATTTTCAAATTTCATGTTATTGAAAAGTGGAGTTGAATTGATTATAGTATACTAGCGGCCCGCTCGCGGCTTCGCCACGTGAACTATTTCGTTATATTGCAACCCTCGGGGGCGCATTTTTAGAAAATAAAGTAGCCTAAGTTTAAGCTTAGATTATCAACTATATTTATACCAAAATTCATTACAATTGGTCAAGCGGTTTAGATTTTTCATATAAACTTTCATCCCCTATTTCAACCCTTTAGAGGTCGATTTTTAAAAAAATAGCCTATGTCTAACATAGGTCACTTTTACTACTTTCATTCTAAATTTCATCCAAATCGGACCGGTAGATTAGCCGTGAAAGCGTGACAGACAAACACACAGACTTTCGCATTTATAATATAAGTATGGATGTATGTAGGTAGATATTGTATTTTTAGATTTGGTGCTTTTTAACATAGTCCTGAAGTATGAAAAAAGTCTTTTTATTTTAATATTTACGTATACATAAAACCTTTTTATTTTATTTTTAAGTATAATATTTAGTCATACACTGAATTTGAAGTTTTGAATGTTTTGCAATAGCAAATATCGCAACAAAATTGAATAACTTATTACTTGTCTGTTTCCATAAATATATCGTAATATTGAACAAAATATATATTAAATATTTAACATACTCGTATAAGAATCGATATAATACATACTATATTAAAGTATGGAATATATTTAAATGATTTGTGGGAATGATTACATACATATATTTTAATCATTTTCATGCCCCCAACGTGGTAAGACAACGTGCGGCGTTGAGTTCCGCCACATAAAATGCAATTATTATTATATTTTCTGTAAAATATTGTTCTCTTCACTTCCTTCCTACTGTATAGTATAAGATAGTTATAAGAAGAAAAGATATGATTTAGATAAAACGTAAATCAATTTGCCCATTTACTTTTTTAATATATTTTAACACTGGACGTTATCTTGAGGGACCACGAAAAAATTCTAATGTAGATATACGTCATTTTAATACGACATTTTCTGGCAATTATTCATTCGTAACCTTTTGCGAAGAATTTCTTTATGGTATGGTATGGCCTCTTATCGTCTATGGCGGTAATATTGTAAAGGTGAAGTACTTACAGGTGGTACTTTCTCTAAAAAATAATATAATTGTCTATTTGTTTTTGACTATGAAATGAGGTAAAGTTAAGAATATAAAAAACGAGACTTGAACATATATATATGTATATTTTTTTAGCTTCACGCTTTATACCTAGCGGGGTAGTCAAAAAGAACGGAGCGCCAAAAGCTACGGTCCCTGCATACTCCTTTCGCCTCGTCCATTGTAATCAACCTCTTCATATATGCCCTCCCTAATTGTGCATGCCTCCTCATGCTTTTTACGTAACCTTTCCCCAGTATCATCGATACTATGTTCTCGAAGGTTAATCAAGGTTTCCTACTCTGACTGTAACTTTCTTACGTTTCAATTTTGCTTCGTTTTTTTAGTTTAACGTTGTATCCCGCTCACAATAGGGTAGCTGGGGACCTAATGTTAAGACATTCTTTTCTCCATTTTCCGCCGAATTCTGAAGGCATTGCGTGTTAGGTGGTGGAACTCAACGCCGAGCTTCGCCTAGACACCAGAGCGAAGTAAATAAAATACCGTGCCTACGATTGGTCTCGTCGTATTCTGTTTAAAATATTTACGTATCAGTAAGCTATTTTTATCCTTTCAAAAGATGAGTTTAGGCAGTACAAGCGACTTACACCGTAGCTACTTTTTTATTGACGTACTCTGAAATTCTTTCAACAACAACGTACAATACATACAACATACATACATACAACGTATAATATATTGTTTTCAGGAATACTTATTCAGTCTATGTACATCTATGTATCTGTAAAGAGGTAGTAGGTTACATATTTTATTAGTGGATGATATTTTGTCTAGCTTCACGTCAAATTACCTGTTGAGTGCCATAATTCATCACCACGATTTATCTTACCATAGGAAATAAATAAAAAAACAAGAAAATATTGACTCCTTCGAGTGGGAATCGAATCTACAACCAAATGCCTAGTCACTTTGGTCTCTAAAATAATAATAAAAGATAATATAAGATAAAAGATTTTTTTTTTTAACTTCACGCTGTATCCCGCACACAGCAGGGTAGGCAGAGGGAACCTAGCGTTAAGACACTCCGTTCCCCACTTTCCGCCGAATTCGGAGGCTTGCGTGTTAAGTGGCGGAACTTAACGCCGCGCTTTACCTCGACACCAGAGCGAAGAAAATGGAAATATAATTTCCACTCCTCGAGTGGGAATCGAACCCACAACCAGTCGTTTACAGTCACACGCTTGTGCCACTGGGCCACGACTGGCCAAGATAAAAGATAATATAAAAAAAAAGATATATAGCAGAATAGTAATAGAACTTTAATAGATTCTCTTTTAAAATAATACTCGTCTAAGCTTACATCACTGTCATTGTCATATGTTCCGCTATAATGAACTATTTAATGAGAATAAAAAGATTTCTTTTCTGATTTATATGAAAATAGACATTTCATAGACGCTAATTAACTTTATACGTTAATTATTATTTGAATAAAATAAGTTTTATAAGTTTATTCTGGTATAGAAAAGTTTGTGTGACAAAGTCTGTCATAATATTATTAAAAAAAAAATAGCTTTACGCTTATTTCCGAGTAACTGGGTAGACAGAGAGAATCAAAACACTATGAAAGTAGAGTGTTAAGACACATTGGTCTTCTTCTTTCTCTTCTCATCTTTTGTTTTTACCATTGTTACACATTTTAAAATAAGACTGTTTTTGTTTAACTGAATTATTTGCGTGTTTTTTTTAGAATTCTAAAATGTACTTTTAGAAACCGACTAAGACTAAGACTACTATAAAATAAACTTCGAGTTTTCCAAAAAAATATTTTCGAATACCAAAAATTTATGCGTATTCGGTTAAAATATTTTTTTATTTTCAAATTTAGAGAAATAGCCTTCGATATCGAACCCACTACTATCGTTACACATCCAAATAATTCAAAAACTTAAAACAGAAAAACAACAAAAAATATTTTTATATATACATACATTATAAGATTTATAAGATTTGTGGTCAGTCGTGGCCCAGTGGCATGAGCGTGTGACTGTAAACGACTGGTTGTAGATTCCATCCCACTCGAGGAGTGGAAATATTTAATATTTCCATTTTCTTCGCTCTGGTGTCGAGGTAAAGCGCGGCGTTAAGTTCCGCCACTTAACACGCAATGCTTCCGAATTATGCGTGCTCCCTCTGCCTACCCTGCTGTGTGCGGGATACAGCGTGAATCTAAAATAAAAAAAAGATTTAAATTATAAATCAAGTGTGAAAAAAATATAAGTAAGCACACACGTAGCTAAGCTTAAAAGGCAGATTGCGAGATCAAAGACACGGCATAAATGAGACTCGTGCCTCCGCCGTTACGTTTCACGAAAGCTTCCGTCACAGTTCCCTTCGAGCTTTTATTTGGGGTGCAAAATTTTCGCTATATGAGTGTTTGAATCAGAAACGGAGCGATTGATGACAAATCATTTTTTCCGAATCGACAGAAACATCGTGTGAAGATAGAAAAGTAGGTGGTAGGCTTTTTGTTATATTATATTTTTCGCTCTTTTTTATTTAGCTAGCAATGTGTTATAGGGATTGTAAGTTTTTTTTGTGGCCAGTCGTGGCCCAGTGGCACAAGAGTGTGACTGTAAACGACTGGTTGTGGGTTCGATTCCCACTCGAGGAGTGGAAATTATATTTCCATTTTCTTCGCTCTGGTGTGGAGGTAAAGCGCGGGGTTAAGTTCCGCCACTTAACACGCAAGCCTCCGAATTCGGCGGAAAGTGGGGAACGGAGTGTCTTAACACTAGGTTCCCTCTGCCTACCCTGCTGTGTGCGGGATATAGCGTGAAGCTATTTTTTTTATTGTGATACAAAATTAATAGCTTATTCCATGCATTCAGTTTCCACGAATCGTTCGGTTCAAATATCAGTAACATGAGAAGTGCTCTATACAGCCCGAAATTTATTATAATTGGGTCATACATAACTGCATTATATTCTATTATATACATTGAAATACGCATATTATTGAGAAATATGGGGTATTTACAATAGAAAAAATAATGATCTAAGGCTATGTTCTCTATATTTTATTTTAATGTAATAAACACTACTATCACTTACTATCATTCCATTATAGAACTTAAAGAAAAAATAATTGAAAATATATGAACTATTTCCAAAACAATTAGATGGATGTATGTATTTTTCAATGAATTCAATATTGTCAAACTTAATATGGCTTAAAGTTCCATTACCCACCACGCAAAGTCCTCGAGAGAGACATGACATTATATATATATTTTTTAACTTCACGCTGTATCCCGCACACAGCAGAGTACGCAGAGGGAACTTAGTCTAAGACACTCCGTTACCCACTTTCCACCTAATTCGGAGACATTGTGTGTTAAGTGGCGGAACTTAACGTAGCTCTTTGCCCTCGACATCAGAGCGAAGAAAATGAAAATATTAAATATTTCCATTCCTCAAGTGGGAATCAGACCCACAACCAGTCGCTTCACAATCACACTTTGTGCCTCTGCGCCACGACTGGCCCCATGAAATTAACAAAAGACCTAAATTTTCAACTATAACTAGTAATTAACTCTTCTTTCTCTTCTTATCACTCTATTACAGCTTCCCATCACACCAGTATAAAACTTAAAACAATCGCGTGCAAAACAAATTTGAATTCATATAAAATAAATGAGAAAATATGAACAATTTCCAAAGCAATTACACTATACAGTACACTACATGTCAATACGTAATTACAAGTTATGTTATAGTGCGGTGTTTCCATCGAATTCGCGCTCCCTATCTATTGAATGATCGCTGTACAAACATGGGGTCGTCGCGTGGCACCTAACATTAGTGTTTGTTAATTGGTCCTAGTGTAAACATAGATTAAGGACACGATTCGATGGTGAGAGTGGAATGATGTATTGTGGGAATACAGGATTTTTCATTAGTTGGAGAAATATAAGATTTTTTATATAAATTAGTTGAAAAACATCAGATATTGGAGGAAGTTGAAAAAAATCTTGGTGCAGTGTTACTTGAGGTTTAAAAGTTATAATTTTTATACTCATTTGTTGTTTTTTTACTGTGTATTATGCTCTAGGTTCTAGAACGGCCATCGGAGTGGTTCTACTAAGTTAAGTAGCGATAATATTAGAACCGAAATGTCACAATGACGCCTCCTGCCTAAATTCAACCTCCTCATGGAATATGGTAGAAATGATTGCTTTACCTTTTTGGCTTGGTAAAAAGCATGGCATAGGTGACGTTGCTAACCACACCATGCTTTCTCCATAATGTCTGTAAATTGGGTTTAAATCAAGAAACTGATTGTTTTAACGGTGGATTTACTCTACCTACCTTATTCTAATAAAAAGAATAAACGTAACATGGTCTCATCTTTAGTCTCTTAAGCTTACACACATTTATTTATTTTGTTGTTATGTAAATATAGATTAAAATAATTTTACAGTAGAACCGTTGAACATTTTTACCAAAAGCCAAAAAAATCATAACGCAGTCTTCCATACAATTTGTGTACTTATCGAAAAATTCTATTATTTAGTGTAATTCTATTATTAAGGGTAATTATATTCTGCCTCTGCTACAAATTACCGAGTAAAAACAAAAGCATTTGAGTAATTTAGTTACTGGTCTAGATCAAATATTTATACAAGAACAAAATTATAACCTAAACTCGTTCTAGCCCTGACTCAGTTAAACTTTAATTACTTTAATAAAATGAGATTTTCATGAAATAAAAAGTTTCAAAAAGGTCAATTTAAAAGAAAAGAATTAAGTTTTGATATGGATGTAACATTGCACATATCGAAACTCCTATATTCACATCGCGATAGAGTAAATGCCATATATGTTGTGATAAATACCGGTAAGGTGATAGCTGAGCCTGAGTTCCACACAGTGACACCCAAGTCCCCAATTGGGCTGGTATCCTACTACATGTTAAAAATAAAATATTTAGTGATGGCTCACTTTGGATGGCCATTTACTCTTTTCCACTTACTTAGACATATTACGTACCAAGTGGCGGAATTAAACGCCGCACTTCGCATAAATATAGACAAAAACAGATAGGGAAAGCACTTGTATTATGAACATAAATTTTCCCCCACTTGAAATTCGAACCCTCACCCTCGTATTACGTCACGCTCATACAAAATGCACTAGACAGGAATAATTTTACGAAACAATCAATGAACATATATTAAACTCTTACGTTCTCATTGATGACTCGATGACTAAAAGTAAGTGACTGTCAGACAACGTGCGATATAAATGAATGGAGAAAGATTAATGAATTTTGCCTGCATATACTTCTTGATATAGGACTAGGAGCACCAAGATAGGATATCCCGATGACTTTTTGGGAATCAGGTAAATAAGAGATTTTTTTTTTAGCTTCACGCTGTATCCCGCACACAGCAGGGTAGGCAGAGGGAACCTAGTGTTAAGATACTCCGTTCCCCACTTTCCGCCGATTTCGGAGGCTTGCGTGTTAAGTGGCGGAACTTAATGCCGCGTTTTACCTCGGCACCAGAGCGAAGAAAATGGAAATATAATTTCCACTCCTCGAGTGGGAATCGAACCCACAACCAGTCGTTTACAGTCACACGCTTGTGCCACTGGGCCGCGACTGGCCACATAAGAGAATTTGATTTTACATTAGACAGAAAAAAGTACCTGCAGTATAAAAACTATAATTTTACTTTTTACATTCAAAGTCACGTAAAATATGTATGTATACTTGTCTGGGACAAGTGCCAGTCCCAGGTACAGCTCCAAGTTTATCTCTCTGTAACGCTATGGGCAGCCACTCGGTGAATACAAGGACTACTAATGAGTGTTGAAGGTTCTTAATTCCACATAAACGAAGTTGCGAGCGATAACTAGTGATATTTACACGAGTAAATGTCATATATCTTTCACATTTTGAATAAGCAAAGATAACTTAGTGTTAAGATTTATGACAATATGTTCTTTACATATTACGGGGGTCAGCCCCATAGGAATTTTGGTATTTTCGAATATGGTTAAATACAGAGAGGAGCTCGAATAGTGGAGTCGAGTGTTAATGAATTCTAAAGGAGCCCCTTAAGTCTACCATTGAGTCACAAGTACCAAGAACTGCTTTTAGTACCTTTTTTTGACAAAACAGCCTATATGGTCAAATTCAGATTTTCCTATCGTTATATTTATTTTGTAATTTTATTTACTTTTTTTAGCATCACACTGTATCCCACACACAGCAGGGTGTTAACACACTCCGTTCCCCACTTTCCGCAGAATTTTATAGGCGTTTATTACGTGTTTAGTGGCGGAACTTAACCTCTCGCTTTGCCTCGACACCAGAGCGAAGAAAATGGAAATGTTAAATATTTCCACTCCTCGAGTGGGAATCGAACCCATAACTACTTTACAGATATTCTTTGCGCCTCTACACTACGACTGGCCCCTTTATTTATTTAAATAAAAATTTTATACACGTGTTATATTTGATTATTTAATAAATGTTAAATTACTTTAACCAGTTAAATAACCTCGAGTAGTTTTGCATATTTTCTGTCTGCGAACAATTTCATTTGGGCCTACCTCTATAGAGGAGGGGTGAATAATAAATATTCATAAATAGTTTTCCGGTCCGCTTTGAGTGGTTTCTCATACAAAATTGTTAATATGATTTTAGAGGTTGTGTTAATTTTATACATTTATGTATTCTACTGAAATTCTGTGGGCAATTGCCATTTCTGCTTATTATGCAATGGTTGTTTGTTCGATTTTTTTGGTAAATTAAGCACAACTTTGTGTCTACCAGCCTATATCTATATCTTTTTTGGTGTATTCTGTATACCTAGGGGATAGTTAAAGATAACCCTCTCTGTTAGTCCCTGTTCTTTCCCCTTGTTCACGGTCATCAGTTCTTCTCGGGGTGAGGAAGGTGTGTAGACCTTCCTTACTCTGGTGATGATCCTCATATTTTATCTATACAATATGTCGTAATGAGCTAAAAGTATATAATGAAATACACTAGATTCTCTTTTACAGTAATTAAAAAAATATATGAACGTAAATAAAAATAAGAGGATGAAATGATAATGAGAATGTACAGTGTTATTAATTGTTCATTTTCCAATCTCCATTCTACAACCCATCCAAATAGGATTGATATTACTGATTACCCCTCTATTCAGGGGAGCTGAAAAAAAAATCATAACGAAAAACGGAGTGTATTGACACTAGCGTCTCTTTAAGTATTCTGCTATGGAAAGTAGTTCTTTTTATAAAACTTAAAGTATCTCTAAGGAAAAAAATACATAAAAACAATTATATCAGCATTAGAATTAACATAAATATACACAAGTGTTCTCTGTAAATCTCAAGTGTTTTACTACAAGGGATATAGCGTGAAAGCCTTAATAGGGTTAGCGTGAAGGCCCTTTGTAAACGGAACTCCAAAAAAGCGTTTGGGCCATTGAAAAATCTATAGCTTATTACTGTCACTCTCAAACCCTTTCTTGGCAAAGGTTGGAAACGCCCTTAAAAGTCGACCCTAACCCACCTACTAACAAGCACTGTAATAAATAATACGTAACTCTTTGACCTCGCCGCAACCTCGACTTGGAATACTATTTTTATATATATATATATATATATATGTATGTATGTTAGTATTGAGACCTTATGTTGTGTAGTGTAACTGTAAACGTGGTTTTTGGGTTCGATTCCCATTCCAGGTAATTATTTTATGAATTATTTGCGATACTTCGCCTTGGTACAGATTTAAGATAAAGCGCAGCGTTAGGTTCTGCCACTTGATTGAGAGTGAATATTCTCTGAGACTATCCTGTTTTGATATTCACCTGAATTTGATACATTCTATAGTGAGTAGCGAAATGATAGTGGTTTGTGTTACCAGAGTAAAGAAATATTTTTGTTTTTTTAGCTTCACGCTGTATCCCGCACACAGCAGGGTAGGCAGAGGGAACCTAGTGTTAAGACACCCCGTTCCCTACATTTCGTGTTAAGTCGCGGAACTTAACCTAGCGCTTTTGCCTCGATAGCAGAGCGAAGAAAATGGAAATATTAAATATTTGAATATTTATACTCCTCGAGAGGGAATCGAACCCATAACCAGTAGCTTTACAGTCACACTTTGTGCCTCTGAGCCACGACTGGCTCCTGGAACTAGAAATGAAAATAATTTGAATAAAATCTTAACCGTGTATTCAGTGGGTATCGAACCCAGAACCATTCGCGTCTACAGTTACAATTTTATAACATAGATAATGTTTATGTTAATTGAAAATGAAGATGCATATATCAGTTTTTATTTTTATATATTTATGTATTGGGGCCAGTTGTGGCGCAGTGGCACAAAGTGTGACTGTAAATCGACTGGTTGTGGGTGCGATTCCCACTCGAGGAGGGGAAATATTTAATACTCCCATTTTCTTCGCTCCGGTGTCGAGAGGTAAAGCGCGCCGTTAAGTTCCGCCACTTAACACGCAATGCCTCCTGAATTCGGCGGAAAGTGGGGAACGGAGTGTCATAAAACTAGGTTCTCTCTGCCTACCCTGATGTGTGCCGGATACAAAGTGAAGCTTAAAGAAAAAAATATATATATTTATATATATTGTATGCATTAAACAAAAATACACTTTTATTTCAAAATAAACTCAGTTCCTTTACTCCACTAAAGCGAAGGTTGTACCAATTGCGTTCCATTTTACATTTTCAAAAGAGGTTTTATATATAATCGAGAGGAAAATACAGTTTAATTTAATTTTACGCTTCATTCAGGTAGCTAAAGCTCAGGATATTTCAGCGTATTACCTAAAAGTATGCGCTTAACGCGTTCAAAACTTTCTTAATTATCAAATTTATGAATGAAATGTTATATAATTATCTTATATATTTTACTTTATATAATTTTGTGTTTGTGTTGCTTCATGCTTTTTCCTGTAGATGTGGAAAATCTAGTGTTAAAATATTCCGTTCTCCGTTTTCCGTTACAATTAATACGTGTTGAGTGACTGAACTCAACGCTTTGCCTTGTCTTAGTGTCTTATGAACAGAGACGAAAATCAAGTTATGTCCTACTCCTTTGAATGGGAATCGAACCCACGATCATTGCGATGCAGTGAAGTGATGTCCCTTGCACCACGACAATTATTACTCAATCAATCAAAATATTATAAAATCATATATTTTATATTGTTTCAAATTCTACTTTCTATTTTAAAACTATTGTAGTGCAGATGGAAAGAGTCAACGTGATCGAATCTATAATTTTAAACGATTCGCTTACTGCAACTTCTTTTGCGAGGAAGTTAAGTTGAAAAGTGGAGAACGGAGTGTCTTGACACTAGGTTCTCTCTGACTATAGTACTATGTGAAAACCTTGAAGCTAAGGTACCCTAGTGCCATTGAAAAAGACATTTAGGAAATGTATAAAAAAATTGAACGCAGCGGAATTCGAACCCGCGACTTCTGAATACCGTTCAGGCGCTTTCACCACTGCACTATGCGTTCTACCTTCAATTCCAAAGTGTGGAATAACACTTTAAAAATGTTTAAAAACATTAGTATCATACTGACTGTGAATAAACGATTATATATTTGTGACTTTTAAGTTCTATAACAAAATAACTCAAGATTCCGTTCAATCAGTCGATCACGTTTTCTTTGTTAGGAAATAAAACGTTTTGAAAGTGAACAAAAAGTTTATTAAAGTTTCACGCTAATTATTCCATTCGGGTATCAGTTGGTGGTCTATAATAGATGAAATAAGTTACAGTTACATTTGACGCAGTGTTAATGAATTATATATACTTGACTCGCTCGAGCTAGCGGCTTTGCTTGTGTTGTTAAAGTTTTAGCTTACGAAATAAACCATTTTTTTAGCTTCACGCTGTATCCCGCACACTGCAGGATAGGCAGAGGGAACCTAGTGTTAAGACACTCCGTTCCCCACTTTTCGCCGATATCGGAAGCATTGCGTGTTAAGTAGCTGAATTTAACGCCGCGCTTTGCCTCAATACCAGAGCGAAGAAAGTGGAAATATTAAATATTTCCACTCCCCGAGAGGGGATCGAACCCACAACCAGCCGTTTACAGTCACATGCTTGTGCGACTGCGCCACAACTGGCTACAACCACTTCGATATCTTATGATTCGATTTAAATCCGATTAAATCTTAAAATGGAGAATGGAGTGTCTTGACATTAGGTTCTCACTGACTACTACTACGTTATATATTTTCAATACTTTAGCCCGTGGGGGGACGGGTTAACAATACAATTCTCCCACGCCGCTGGGCAGCGTCCTGTAAAAGGCGAGTAACCCTACTGGGTTGGTGGTAGGAGATTCATTCTCCAACTGGCTCGCGACCACTGTCGTGTCAAAGACGAACCGCCAAACATCTGATGATGTGTTCCGGTTTGATGGCATGTAAGCCAGCTCTCCCTAGTCCCTCCTTCTGTCCTACATTCCCAAGGCTGGCAACGCATACATAACACTTATGATGTGGATGTCTATGGGCGAAGGTAACCACTTAACACCAGGTGGGCCTTCTGCTCGTTTGCCTCCTTTATTCTATAAAAAAAAAATAAAGTGTTATTTATTTACACACCTATAATAGGTAAAATTATTTTAAGAAAACTCGCTCTAATAAATTAGACTCGCTTGGACGTTTTGCAAGAAGTGCAGGTTCATATCCGGCCAAGTTTACATAATTTTAAAAATGAACATTATAATATATGTTTGGCACATTCATATACGTAATAGTTCTTTTGCTTTTGAGTAAAAAAAACTAATACAATTCACATTCTGTAGTTAACCGCGGCCCGTCGTAAAGAACGGCGAATGAAACAATAAAACCATAGTTTTATAGCGTTTTTATGATGAGCGATTACAGGTGGGGTTTACAGTTAAATAACGAAATACGATTTTTTTTTTTATATATTTTTTATTTGATATATAGTCTATTTTCTGTTTAGTTTTTTCGTTATGATCGTATATGAAGAGTTTTAATATACTGTTATACATATATGATATTTATAATTACTTTTTTTTTATAGCTTCACGCTGTATCCCGCACACAGCAGGGTAGGCAGTAACCTAGTGTTAAGACACTCCGTTCCCCACTTTCCGCCAAATTCGGAGGCATTGCGTGTTAAGTGGCGGAACTTAACGCCGCGCTTTACCTCTCGAAGAAAATGGAAATATTAAATATTTTCACTCCTCGAGTGGGGATCGAACCCACAACCAGTCGTTTACAGTCACACGCCTGTGCAACTGGGCCACAACTGGCCACTTATAATTACTTAATAATTTTAACAAGTTTCTTGATAATGCCTATACAATATTCGTATGGAAAGTGGAGAACGGAGTGTCATAACACTAGTTCTCTCTGTCTACTTTGCTGTGCGGAATAAAACATGAAGCTGTAGTAGATAAAAAAAACACAATGGATATTGTTTATTTTTTTATTAACAAAATAGCTATTATAGCATTCCTATTTTTTTTTTCAAATTTTATTATTCAATATGGCATAGAAATAAACGGAAACAAACAGCAAAATATTTAATAATAATCCAAAACAAGAATGTTCAAACAGTAATTCTAACACTATCGCTTGGTACTATTTAAACGCTTTATTTATTTGTTTATTCAGTTTCACGCTTCCTTCCGCATAGCGAGAATAAATAATTTAAATATATCCATTTCTTCTGAGAGGGAATCGAATACACAACAATCGCGCTTTTCAGACGTTGTCCCAATGCGCAACGATGGGTAATGAAATTGATCATTATTTTTTTATTATTTTAATACAATATTTACACTATGGTGGCTAGTCGTGGCCCAATGGCACAAGCGTGTGAATGTAAACGACTGGTTGTGGGTTCGATTCCCACTCGAGGAGTGGAAATATTTAATATTTCCATTTTTTTCGCTGTGGTATCGAGGTAAAGCGCGGCGTTAAGTTCCACCACTTAACACGCAATGCCTCCGAATTAGACGGAAAGTGGGGAACGGAGTGTCTTAACACTAGGTTCCCTCTGCCTACCCTGCTGTGTGCGGGATATAGCGTGAAGCTATTTTTTTTTTATTTTTATTTACACTACACGGAAATCGAACCTACACCACACAAATACAATGTTAACTGATGAAGAATTTCCTATAGGCGTGCATATATCCGTATATATAGTATATGTATAAATGTACAAACGAAGTTTGTGAGACGCAGGTGCCTAGAACTTATGGCCCAATTTCCACGTCAACGACATCTATTACTTAAGTGAGTTTAAGTAGAAAAATTGTGAGTTTACCTTAAAAAGCAAAATAATTTACGCCATCGTGGCTCAGTTGATGAAACTGTGACTGTACACAGTGGTTGTCAATTCGAATTCCTAGCTTGGGGACATATTATGTTGGTATATGATAAACACATGTAATAGAATAGTAATAAACTATAATAACATGTTAAACAGGGGAGATATAGATATCGATATTTTCCAAAATCAGTCTGTATCATCTTTTAAGCATCGTATAAAAAAAAATCACTGTTTAATTTTAGTCATACTTTTTAGTTTTGATTTGTATTTTATTGTTTTTATTGTGTGTATGTTTTATATAGTGAATTTGTTGTTGGTGATTTTATATATTTATTTGTATTTTTTTTGTTTGTTTTGGTCGTGTAATCTTGGTGTAATCTTGGTTTATTTTTTTTGTTTAAATTTAAATTTAAAAACTTTCTTAACTGTACTGTTTTTCGTTTTCTTTTGTAACTTACTACATATTGTATGCATGCTAAGTAAGCCTATAATTGAGGTATACAATTGCTAAATTGGAAATTTTAAGAATGTATGTATATTCATAAATAAGAAAATTGTATACAGCGTTGGCTTTCTGTTAAATAAAAAAAAAAAAAAAAACACATGTAATATACATATGTATGTATTTTTAACTGTTTAGGTTTGAATAAATTTTTATACTGTTCGATAGCAAAGCGAAGAAGGGAGTGTTTTATCACTATAGCTTTTAGAAAATTTGCTATATAATTTAAGAGCAAAGTACTTTAAAATTGATAGTAATTAGTAAACTTTGCACACTGAGCTCCTAATATACAATATTATTTACTATGAAAATAAATTTGAGGCCCATTTTGCATTTAATATATTACATTAGTAGTAGGTAATGTACCATTAATATTAGTATTGCTACTAGATGAACATTTTACCTATTTGCTAGAATAGAGCGTAGCGTTGTGTTCCGCCATTCAATGCATCAGAATCGCGGAAAGTGGAGAACCTAGATTCTATCCACCGCCTTCCTTCTTACTTGCCGATAAAAAAGTGAATTTACTTTTTATTTATTAGACAGAATATTGACTTTATTTCACAAGTACCAGTCAACATATCTTGAGGCCAGTCGTGACGCAGATACACTAAGTGTGACTGTAACGCGACTGGTTGTGGGTTCGATTCCCACTCGAGGAGTGGAAATATTTAATATTTCCAATTTTTTCGCTCTGGTGACGAGGCACGCACGACGTTAAGCTCCGTCACTTACAATGCTTCTAGAATTCGGCGGAAAGTGGAAAACGAAGTGTCTTAACACTACGTTCCCTCTGTCCAGCCTACTGTGTGCGGGATACAGCGTGAAGCTAAAAAGAAAGAAATTTTACAAGTACATGTTACGGTTTCGGGGCCAAACGTTTTGATCAAGAGGATCTCAGTCGTAACTTTTATACGGTCTGCGAAATCTACCCATTTCTTATTATATGTCAAGATTCTGAAGGTTTTATTATCTAAATAATGTTGCGGTTTCCATGTTGCCTTTGAAAATATGTAAAAATGTAATATGATTTATATTTTTTTATTTCTTTATTGGGTCGGAATTGTTTAAGTTCGGTTTGTAAGGGATAAGCAGATTTGGTTGGCTTTTCGGCACAGTGAATTGAATTAGATGGTTGAAAGTTCGATTCTCACTTTTTTATTAATGTATATGTGAAAGCCATTAAGATGCAGTGGAGTACCGTCTAATTGTAAAGGCAATGCTTATGAGTTCGATTTCCACTCGTGGACCTTAGGTTATAATATTTTAATTATTTTCATATCCCTGCTCTAGTAACACAGGTTGAGTTTCGCATTTAAACACGCAATATCCTAAAAAATAATAAATGTCAAATTTTAAAGTGACAATATCAATCAATAAAATAAATTTTTACGATATACATAAATAAGGTGCCAGTTGTGGCGCAATGGCACGAAGGTGTGACTATAAACGGTTGTGGGTTCGATTCCCACTCCAAGAGTGGAAATATTTATTATTTCCATTTTCTTCGCTTTGGTGTCGACGCAAAGCGCGGCGTTAAGTTCCGCCACTTAACATGCAATGCCTCCGAATTCGGCGGAAAATGGGGAACGGAGTGTCCTAACAATAGGTCTGCCTACCCTGCTGTATGACATACAGCGTGAAGCTACATAAATAAGTGTATCTAAATTTAAGCAGGTATACCAAAACAACCAAGTGTTAATATTATGACAACCAGCAAAATAACATAAAATAATATCAGATAACAGTAAGAGTACTGTTAATAACCAATAAATTATAAGAGATAGGCTTCCGTATAATTCTTCTAACAGATTATCGGGTGGGCCGATTCTAATCGAACGATACGATCGTGACCACACGCAGTTGTAATGAAAACATACGTGCGGAAGATGGGATGAGGGTTATATATATATATTATATATAATAAAAGAGTAGAAAAGTCAATTCTGTACATAAAAAAATTCAGAAAAATTTTAATTGGGGGCGTTAATATTTCGATAGCAGAGGCCAAAAATCCACTCACTAGAATTTTTGTCTGTCTGTCTGTTAATTTGTTCGTCAATCGCGCAAAAACTACTGGATAGAAATGGATGAATTTTGGTATGCTTATAGTCCATATAGGATAGTTTTTATCCCGGTATTTCACGTAGTTTTTTTGGAAAAAATAAAAAACCGATATAAGTAAATTATTTGTATACTGATATCTGGGGTAGAAATTAATTAATTTTGTATGGAGTTAGCTAAGAGGTTATAGTAATATATGGGATAGTTTTCATCCTGGTATTCAATGCAACTCCCGCAGAAAAATAAAATTTAAAAAAAAACATTCAAATTATGTCGATAGTTCATGAGTGAAGCTAAATTTGTTTCAATATCACTAATTAAAATAATTATAAAATAAAATAAGCATAACATTTATTAAAGATACATTTGACCGGTCTATAAAACTTTATATAATCTATATGACAGCAGATGTAACTACGTTTTCTGGAACGGGTAGCGCCATCTGTTATTATATAGTTGACATTGTGTTAGATATATCCGTACTCATAATATTATTATTATAAAAATGCAAAAATCTATATCTATATCTTTTATGTTTTCACGGGTAATCTACAGATTTCCTACATATATACCAGATGGTATATATGTACGAAATCTGCTATCATATAGATATACTATGATAGCAGATTTCGTACGTTTTCTTACTATAACAGTTATCGCTATATGTTATCAAATAGTATAGACATTGTACTAGATGTATCGATGACATTCTCAAGAACATAATTAGTGATGCAAGGTCAAATATAGACTACCCCCTTTTATAAAAAAAACAATCCCAAAGAGGCAATAGAGGATGAAAGTGGCGGTTCACGTGGCGAAGCCGCGAGCGGGTCGCTAGTATATAATAAAAAGTCTGATGTCGAGGTAAAAGCGCGGCGTTAAGTTCCGCCACGTAACACGCAAGCCTCCGAATTCGGCGGAAAGTGGGGAACTGAGTGTCTTAACACTAGGTCCCCTCGCCTACCCTACTGTGTGCGGGATAAAAAAAAGTATAGATATATTATGTCACTTAATTACATACTTTTTTGGCATTGGTTAAAGGTATTTTTTTTTTTTTTTTTTTTTTTTTTAATTTACTGTTTATTTTTGGATTTTCGTCCGTATAAGTTTACGTCACTCCGACGTATAATTATTAAAAAAGTCTAGTTCTAATTTTTAAAACTGTTTTTTAAAGGTTTTTAGGCATGCCAGTTGCGGATAATTTATTTCGGCAATGCTACGTCAAATTTCTTGACTGGCAATAAGACATCCTTTATCTTATTTTGTTTATTTTATAACTACTGCGTTATGATAATCTTTCGATGTATATATTTTTTTTATTTTTATCTCTCTAAAGGCCACGTAAAAACCACGCTACTTTGAAAATAATAATATTGAAATAAATAGAGTTTTTTATATTTTTACATGTGAAGCAATACAAATACGTATGTTTCCACTTCAACAACAACAATTAAAAGCGATGTTATCTACAGAATAATATACACTAGAAAACTCAATTATAGCTTCAAAAATTATTGGTAAAACATTAATGTTAGATTATATTATTTAAATATTAATGAAGAATCCGTTGTGGTGCAATGGACCAGTATCTGGTTGTAGACACGGTTGGTTATGGGTTCTATTCACACGCGCTCTGCATGCAAATTGATTAGTTTAATTTAAATTACTTTTAAATATTTTAGTTTAGTTTATAGTGTTACACTTAGGACAATTGAAAAAGACATTTAGGAAACGTATAAAAATTTGAACCACTGCTCTCACCACTGAGCAACGCTCAGTAGTGAAATCGCCTGGACGGCATTCAGGAGGTGCGGGTTCGAATCCCGCTGCGTTCAAACCTTTATACATTTTCTAAGTGTCTTTTCTAAATTAAATTATTTTAATTTTCCCACTTTATCGGTGGTAAGTTCCGTCATTCAATACAAAATACTTCAAATTCAAGCGGAAAGTGGAAAACATAGTGTCCTATAACTACATTCTCTGATTACCCTGCAATTCGGAAAAAAAGTGAAGCTGAAAATATATAACAAGTAATAAAATGAGGCTAGTCATGGCGCAGGGGCACAAAGTGTGACTGAAACGCGACTGGTGGGTTCGATTCCCAGAGGAGTGGAAATTTCCTTGCTATAGGGTCGAGGCAAATCATGGCGGTAAGTTCCGTCACTTAACACGCAATACCTCCGGGATTCCGTAGAAGCTTGGGAATGGAGTGTTAACACTAGGTTCCCTCTGCCTGCTGTGTGCGGGATGCAGCGTGAAAAAAAATATAATAATATTCTCTCACTCCACATTATTCAAAAAGCTTTGTCAAGTCCCCCTAACAAGTAATAATATTTACAACGTTATTCAAAACACTGTACTGACGAAGCAAAACTTGGCGCTATGCCGCAAGAATTAGCAACTACTATAAAACCAACGTCGAGTCGACTCAAGTTATCGTTCAAATTAGCTGTTGAAAATTAAGTAAGACCGCAAGACGTGAATGTTTTAAGGCATTCTCTTGATGAATTTGGATGAGACGACCTCTAAGTATATATAATACTAGCAACCCGCTCGTGGCTTCGTCGGGTAATCTGAGATATTTACTCCTATTTGAGCCCCTTTAAAATTCTATGAACTTTCGGTTTTATAATTATAAAATATAGCCTATAGTGCTCGTGAATAGTGTAGCTTTCCAATTGTTAAAGAATTTTCATGATTAGTTTAGTATTAGCGAAGATTAGCCCTTAGAAACAAAGTTACAAATTTTTTTTTGTCTTCACGCTGTATCACGCACACAGCAGGGTAGGCAGAGGGAGCCTAGTGTTAAGACACTCTGTTCCCCACTTTCCGCCTTATTTAACTCCACTTTCCACTTTATTAACTTCACCACTTTATTATATTATGTATAGATAAGGTACCGTTTTCCCAGTCGTGGCGCAGGAGCACAACGTGTGACTGTAAACGCGACTGGTTCTGAGTTTGATTACCGCTCGAGGACTTGTAAAATTGAATATTTCGTTTTCTTCGCTCTGGTGTCGAGGCAAAGTTCTGCCACTCAATGTTATGCGTAAAGAATTTCGCGGAATTTATAACGAAGTAGGTAGTTTTAAGACATTTAGTTTTAAGACATTTGTTTTTCCTTTTCTGCTTATTTTTTATATTTTATACTGTGTTAGATTAGCGGTATCGAACGCCGTAAACTAGAGGCAGTAGACAGGACACTCCTGTCTTGTAACATGGGTGGTATTTTTTTGGTAAATGCATTTTTAACTGCTAAAACTGTAAATTTTTATATGGTACTTACTACTGACTGTAAATCGGAACGGTTGTAGGTTCAATTGCCACTCAGGAGAATAATTATAATTCGGAAGAATTATTATAACTAAATGATTTTCATTTTTCTACTATACTAAATAAAATGTAACTTTGAGATCAACACGAATCGTCTTAAATTCGTGCGGAAAACGGAGAACTAATGATCATGACACCAAGTTCCTTCTGGGTTCTGGGACGTTATAAAAAACGGGAAAAACCATTATGTTGATTTTTTATGCATTTTACCCATTGATAGTGGTCTGTGACCTCTTTCTCACCAAAGTGAATAAAATTTAATATTTAATCTTTCTCTAAGTGATAATCGAACCCTAACTTACTATCCCATCGATAACTGAAACATACTGCAACCACGGCACCACCAAGGCCTTATTTTTTTTTAGCTTCACGCTGTATCCCGCACATAGCGGGGTAGGCAGAGGGAATCTAGTATTAAGACACTCCGTTCCCCACTTTCCGCCGAATTCGGAGGCTTGCGTGTTAAGTGGCGGCACTTAACGCCGCGATTTACCTCGACACCAGAGCATGGAAATATAATTTTCCACACCTCGAGTGGGAATCGAACCCACAACCAGTCGTTTACAGTCACACGCTTGTGCCACTGGGCCACGACTGGCCACAGCCTTATAAACATTACAAATATTACCATTCCGTTTATCAGAAAACAGTTCTTTATCGGGAAGAGGGGCGAGCGAACTTATTGCTTGCTTACCAGGAAATATCGACGGTCATTTATTTATGGGCGTTACGCCTGTTATGTAGAATGCTTCATAGAAATTGATAAAGTGATACCCCTTTTTGTATTAATTCTATGTTGTACTATGTTGTATAACCTGGTTAGGTTTAAAAGTGGGCTGTTAGTTACTTAATGAAGTTTTAGGACCTAGGTTCACATTCGATTGGGTGAGTAACAAGCGCGTGGTCGAATTATGGGCTATTTAATTTTCTATACATTTTTTTATATATTTGTCGTACATACGAATAACATACGAATGTATAATATACGAATAACATTTCATAAATAACATTTAAGAGTCTGTTTGTTATATTAAAATAATCTATTTTTGCTAAATGTATCTATATGTACATACATACATGGTAAATATATCAAAATTACATTTTTTACGATTTTTATTTGTCTCACTGCCTAAGCTTTTTAAAGGCTGATTAATTTTGATGTGAATCTCACTGACAGAATAGTAAGGAGTAACTTAACCTCGACTGGTTTTAGAATTATAACGTTTTTAACGGACGAAGACGCAGGCACAGCTCAATATATATAATATAAAATCCATTCATATTGTTCATTATATAAACGTATTAATAATAAAGGTAATATTTCTTTCTGGAAGCCTAAGATTTAATTAAAATGCTTTAGAAATGAATAATATTTAATGGTCATTTCGTACGTGAAAGAACGCTCCCTAGAAGAACATTCTGAAGTTATATTCGGGTATATTACCTGAAATGGTAAAGGTTTTTTTATTATGAACTAGATTTAATTTTTCCTTTATAATATTTTAAATTATGGTTTCTTATACTACATTAGTAGGAACTAAGTATTTAAACACTGTCGTCCTTTTTCGTCCAAATCTGAGATTTTGCGTTATGTGTATTTAATGTTTACCAGAGCGTGTGTACCAGAGCGGAAAAATATAAATCATTGAAATATAATAATTATCCTAGGAGAGAATCAAAATCACAATCATCGCCTACGCCTTAAGTAGGTACATGATATACTCGTTATGTATTATTCTTGAAACATAAAAAAAATGTATCATTATCTTAAGAACATGTCTTAATATTTCAATAATTTCTATGTTATATTTTTTTAGCTTTACGCTCCTACCTGCACACTGCAGGGTAGGCAGAGCCCTACCGTGTGTTATGACACTTTGTTCCCCATTTTCCGCCGATTTTTGGAGGCATTGCGTGTTAAGTGGCGTAACTTAACGCCAAGTTTTGTGGAAAGCAAATGCAAATATTAAATATTGTCACTCCTCGAGTGGGAATCGAACACACAACATTTCTGTGCCACTGCGCCAAGACTGGCCCCAATTTCTATGTATTATTATAAAATAATACTCAAGTAGATATCGAACCCGTTATATATGATTAACATATCCACGTTTTTCCTACATAGCAGAGTAGGTAAAGTATAGTTATTAATCTGTTAAACAAAGGCTACTAAAATAATATTCTATTTGTTCAATTTATGTTAGTAGGTAATTCAATAAAAGTTTTCGTGGCGCAGTGAGAGAGCATATGACTGTTATCGCGATTGGTTTAAGATGCTATCCCATTTAGAGGAATGATTATTTTTTAATTATCTTTATTTACCTGCTCTGGTATAACACAACCCAGCGTTGAGTTCCTCCACTCAACACGCAATGTTTTGATATCTGGTGTAAAGTGAACGGAGTATCATGACAGCAAGTTCTCTCTTTTACCATACTTTTCGACTAAGCTACGATTTTTTTTTTTTTAATTTTTTTTTTAGCTTCACGCTGTATCTTTTGTGGGGTCGTCAGAGAGAACAGGGCGCCAAACGTTACGATCCCTGTATATTTCTTTCGCCTCGTCCACTGTCATCAACCTCTTTATACACGCCCTCTGGGGAGACGCTTTATACGTGACCTTCCTCCAGTATCGTTTCGAAGGTCAACTGAGGTCTCCCCCTGCCTCTCTTACCACTCACCTTTGCTTCCTATATCTTTTTTACCATTCTTCCATCACTCATCCTCTCGACGGGCCTAACCACCTGAACACGCCCTTCTTCATTCTTACTAAGCTACGATAATATACTATTTTCGTTGATAAAATATTAGTATAACTTCTAGATTCTAAGATATATTTTTAAAGAATTTATTCAGTATATACCAGATTCTCAAAAGGCGGCTTAAACAAACAATCAAAAAGAAAATTGAAAAGAAAACAATTTAACTTTCAGAATTATATTTCTATTCATGAGCTCACAACGACTTAAGTAAATAATATCTTGATAACTTCGACTACTGTTATACGTAGCGTGTTTCTGAAAGATCGTGGGTTTGATTCCTGGTACAAGTACTTTGTATATGCAGGAATAATGAAAACAGATTTTATGAACAGATATTTTTGTTATTTTTTATTCAAAATTTATTATTATATATATATACCTGTATCATCTTGTGTTTACAATATTAGTCATCTCTCTACAAAGATGTTAACAACAAAAATAAGTTGTAAAAAGCGTATAAGAACTTTGACATAGCCGGAAATAGCACGCATTGCTAAGTCAGATCTCTTAGATGATTCGAATTCGTTTTTATACATTTTCTCAAAAATATTTGACATTAGTCAAGTCAATTCGATTTTTTGTACTTTCTGCCCAAGTGTGCATATGTACAATAAAAATGTTTCATTCAAATATCTCAACTAAAATAGTAATACATTAAAATAATAAAATGTCACAGGTAGGCTAACTGTAAACGCAATGGTGCTTAATTCCTACTCGGGGGACTTAAAATATGTCTAATATCGTTCGCTAAGAAGCAGAGAGAATGTCTCCATTTTCTGCTCGAATATAATAGACATGTGTGATGAATGGAGGAACTCCATGCTGTGTTTAGTTTTGCTTGAGAAAACAATTTTGGAAAATGATAAAAGCTTACATATAACATTCCCCGAGTAAGAATCGAACCCACAACCTTTCACAATCAGACTTCGAATAATATACACTCTTTATTACCCATATATTGGAAACTTCAATTTAGGAACAATACCCGCCATGTATGAATATGTATGTTGAAATTGGAATATTCTGCAACTTCTCAAAATATCGATTTTAAATCGGCCATTGATTCGACTGTCAGATTTGCATTCGATAGAAATTCCAATGATTGATGCTTGTACAGTTTTGGTCTGTCTGTCTTTATTAAGTGTAGAGTGTATATTTTATTGAGTTATAATATAAACATATAATATAGGCGCCAGTCGTGGCGCAGTGGCACAAGCGTGTGACTGTAAACGACTGGTTGTGGGTTCGATTCCCACTCGAGGAGTGGAAATATTTATTATTTCCATTTTCTCCGGTCTAGTATCGAGGCAAAGCGCGGCGTTAAGTTCCGCTACTTAACACACAATGCCAGACACTCCGATCTCCACTTTCCACCCGAAATCAAAATAATACGAGTCGAGTGGTCGACCTCGATGCCACGTTTTGTCTTTGGTACCAGAGCGAAGAAATGAAAATAGAATTAAAATCATTCCCCAAGTTCCCACTTGGGTATTAAGTAAAATCATTCCCCAAGTTCACACATCAAACTCGCAATCACGTCACAGTCAAACACTGTCCCACTGCGCCACGACGGCCTCTAAATAAAAAGTGGGGAACGGAGTGTCTTAACACTAGGTTCCCTCTGCCTACCCCTCTGTGAGCGGGATACAGCGTGAAGCTAAATAAAAAATATAATACTATAAATTTATCTTTTTTGTTTGTCACAGGTAGAAATAGCAGCGTCATGTAGAAATGTAAGTAAACCTTTATCCTTTAAGTTATTTTAACTTATCTCCTTAAATACTAAAGGTGGTATGTTCCATTTTACATCTATCTGCTCTGGTATAAAGATGAAACGCAGCGTTGGGTTACGCTACTTGAAAGTGGTTGTGAGTTCGATACCCACACGATGGAATAATTATTCAATTTTTTTTTTAGCTTCACGCTGTATTCCGCACACAGCAGGGTAGGCAGAGGGAACCTAGTGTTAATATACTCAGTTTCAGTCACTTTCCGCCGGAGGTGTTGCGTGTTAAGTGGAGAAACTTAACGCCGCGCTTTATCTCTGATACGAGCGAAAAATGAAAATATATAGCTTCACGCTATATCCCGCACACAGCAGGGTAGGCAGAGGGAACCTAGTGTTAAGACACTCCGTTCCCCACTTTCCGCCGAATTTGGAGGCTTGCGTGTTAAGTGGCGGAAATGAAAATATTAAATATCCTCGAGGGGGAGTCGAACCCACAACCAATCGTATTCAGTCAAACGTTCGTGCCACTGCGCCACGACTGGCTCCTATTATATTGAAATTATATTTCCCTGCTCTGATAAAAAAGACAAAACGCGGCGTTAAGTTCCGCCATTCAAAGCACTTTGCCTCAAATTTAGACCGAAAGCGGAAAACAAAGTGTTTTAACAATACATTCTCTCTGTCTACAGTGTTTTACGAAATCCATACTTATATTATAAATGCGAATGTCTGTGTGTTTGTCTGTTACGCTTTCACGGTTAATCTACTGGTCCGATTTGGATGAAATTTAGAATGAAGGTAGTAAAATTGACTGGGTCAAACATAGGCTAATTAGTTTTTCAAAAATCAAACTCTAAAGGATTGAAATAGGGGATAAAAGTTTATATGAAAAATCTACACAGCTTGACCGATTGTAACGAATTTTGGCACATATATAGTTGATAATCCAAGGTTACTTTATTTTTTAAAATCCACCACCGAGGGTTGCAATCTACCGAATTAGCCACGTAGATAACGTGGCAAAGCCGCGAGCAGGCCGCTTGTAAATAAAGTATAAAGCTAAAAATTATATATACTTTATTTAATATCATAAATAGTTTTTATTGCGAAAATATTAAAATAGGCGAAAAACTTTAAACATATGGTAATTACTGTATACATAAAATTATCACTTTAGATAAAACTAAGTAGTTCTACAAAGAAACCGGTATGTTAACGATTTTACAACTCTATTACTCTTTCATGTTATCGAAATATCGAGAGGCTACAAAATGATAAGTTGTTTATTGATTAAGCAACGTGAGATCAATTTTGAAATATTTTAACATTTTTAAGGTTTTAGTTATATTTCTATATAGAGTGTGTTGTGCTCCCTCTGGTGTCGAGGCAATGCGCGGCGTTAAGTTCCGCCACTTAACCCGCAATGCCTCCGAATTCGGCGGAAACTGGGGAACGGAGTGTCTTAACACTAGATTCCCTCTGCCTATCCTGCTGTGTGCGGGATACAGCGTGGAGCTAAAAAATAGATCAAATTTAAAATATTTGTACGTATTTTAACATTTTTAATGCACTTCTATATGTATGTAATTTTTTAAATTATCTCAGATATTAGGTAAATGACAGTATTTATTACCAATTAGCAGTTTTATAATTTTGTATTTGGGCCCAGTCGTGGCGCAGTGGCACAAGCGTGTGACTGTAAAACGACTGGCAGTGGGAGAGTTTGACGCCGCGTTTTTTCTGACAAAGTTCTCCGGCCGGGGATCAAACCCGTAACCATCAGGCATCCTTAACAGTCAGAGGCCATCCTACTATTAAAGATTATCTTCAGTATAAATACTACTTTTGATTTTTTTACTCTTATGTTTCATTTTATATTAATATTAGACATATACGACCTTAGCGTATTGAAATTTGTTCGGAATGTCGAGTTCAAGAATCCGTTAAACTTATCGGTTTTGTACTAAAGTTTTACATTGAAGTCCAATACGGAATCAAGTTTTATATTATATAGTTTACACATATTTGCAATATTACCAGGAGATTCTTTGAATTTAATAGTTAAATTTATTACTTAATAAAAAAATATATTTAAAGAAACCGTATAAAAATTTGAACGCAGTGGGATTCAAACCCACGCTGAATACCGTTTAGGCGCTCTCACCACTGAGCCACGCGTTCTGCTACAAAATTTTTGTACGCTTTATTACAACTTATTGTTGTAGTTAGAAAATTTGAAATAATCACTATTCTGACTTCTTTATTAAGGTAATTAGAAACATACTACGCAAATTTGTCGAATATGTCGAATTCGGACACACGTGCAAAATAATTAAGCAAATCGGACACTAGAGAGAAACTAGAGAAAATAGAGTTGCAAGTCTTAAAAAGCAGAGGGCAGAGAAATTCCCTTTCTGGAACTACTAAAATATAATGACAATTTGAAAACAAAGTTGTATATACACTATACGTATAGCGCTTAGTATCATAAATTACAAACTTTTTTGTTTAAACCTACTTTCACACGAAAGCGTCAGAACAATTCCTATTAAAGTTAGTTCGAGGAACAATCTACTTGAAAAGAATAAACCAGCTAATGATCCGTTACTGTTCTTTGCGATACAGTTGGAAAAGATTTGCTTCGTTTTCCTTTAATTATACATATATACTTAGGTGGTATATTGAAAGAATAATATTCTGATTTTAGAAAGAATGTAGTGAAACCATAATAACTTTTTTCTATATTTTTTACATTTGTTGTAATATACAAAGAAATATATAAAGGAATATAGTAAGTTATAGTAGTACTCTCATCCATATACTATACACAAGGAATTAAAAAAAAACATAAGACTCTCTACTCATTCTACTACTATTGAGTCCTTTTTCTTGGAAATGTTCATATAGACACAGTATTCAATTGCAAATTGTCAAAAAATATACTTTTATGTATATTTTACTACTTTAAAAATTCAAAAGAACCAAAAAAATGACACCTAAACAACAGTGGAATTAAAAAAGACATTTAAAGCAATGCTCAGCGGTGAGAGCGCCTGGATAGTAGTCAGGAGGCGCGGGTTCGAATCCCGCTGCGTTCAAAATTTTAATACGTTTTATTTAAATGTCTTTTTCAATTTTCCTAAGTGTGGAATAACACTTTAAAAATGTTTAAAAACAGTGAAATTAGCCAGTCGATCCCAATGCCAAAACTCGAATTTCACAAAACATACTTAATTTTCCAATAATTGACTCCTAAAAACCCTCATACGAAGTAATAAATCAAACATAAAAGCAGATTCTCGTCCCAAAATTATTATGAGTCTCCTTGAAATCCTAACGGAACAATTAGACGGCCAGAGGACCCCTTTGCGGATGCCGCAAAAAGTCGAAATTACTTATGTTTGGTGAACTACTAACGGACTTAATTAGAGAAAGTTACTATCCGCCCAGTTTTTTACTGTGACGACGTTTAATAGAATGTCGTAAATTACTTTCGGTGGGGGATGGGAAATTGCCTGGTTAATTTTGTGTGTTATAGTTACATCTGAACTATTGTTATGACTAAATTTCATATTTTACTAAGCCTATTGGTCTATTGTATCGCTTTTTTCCCCACAAAAAATATAATTGCACTCTTTTTTTGATTAGGAGAATTTCCACTTTTTCACAAATGTTCATTCAAATCGAATTTAAAGGCCAGACGTGGCACATAAATGTAAATGTAATCGCGACTAGTTCGATTTGCACTCGGGGAGTGGAAATAATGAATATTTCCATTTTCTTCGCTTTGGTGTCGAGGCAAAAGCGCGGCGTTGAGTTCCGCCACGCAATACGCGTAAGACGCAACGAGTAAGATGCAATGCCTCCAAAATTTGACGGAAAGTAGGAAACGCAGTGTCATAACACTAGGTTCCTTCTGCCTACCCCGCTGTGTGCGGGATACAGCGTGAAGCTGAAAAAAATGGAATTTCAAACCAGAACCAATACAATAAGAATAACGAATAAATACGCTCCAATTGTCATCAAAATTTAAATTTATTTTAAAATTAACAAGACAGAATTCATTGTTAACAAAAGCATAACGTCACAATCACTGACTCCGAATCTCGTTAGAGAAATAATTAGGCGAGCACAAATAAGAGGAGAAAGAGAAACTCCTGGCAAATCCGAAGTAAAATAACTAACCAATATTTTTAAACTCCGCAGTCAATATAAATTTTTCATTAAATTAAAATTAAATAGCTTCACGCTATATCCCGCACACAGCAGGGTAGGCAGAGGGAACCTAGTGTTAAGACACTCCGTTCCCCACTTTCCGCCGAATTCGGAGGCTTGCGTGTTAAGTGGCGGAACTTAACGCCGCGCTTTACCTCGACACCAGAGCGAAGAAAATGGAAATATAATTTCCACTCCTCGAGTGGGAATCGAACCCACAACCAGTCGTTTACAGTCACACTCTTGTGCCACTGGGCCACGACTGGCCACTAAATTTTTCATTTTTCCTAATAACTTACGATTTCCGTCGCAATGAATATTGAACAGGGAATAAATTACCAACAACACCGTTTTAGTTTGAAAATCGTCGCGTTTGCCCAAATTGTTCATTTACATTCCGAATTACTGACAACTAATTGGCTGATCTCGATGATCTGTAATTTAATTTTTATCGATTTAGATTTCTATTTCAATGGATAAATATAAATGTTAATCTAATTTTAGAATAAAGTTTAAATTTTAGAGGTTTTATATGTTGGGTGGCAGAACTGAACCAGACTAGATCAAGCTGAAGTTAAGCTAGACTCAAGAGAGATACCCTAAGAAGGGTATATTTAATATAAATTTTGTTAAAGTTTACTTAATTTTTTTTAGCTTCACGCTGTATCCCGCACACAGCAGGGTAGGCATAGGGAACCTAGTGTTAAACACTCCGTTCCCCACTTTCCGCTGAATTCGGAGGCATTGCGTGTTAATTGGTGGAACTTAACGCCGCGCTTTACCTCTGACACCAGAGCGAAGAAAACGGAAATATTAAATATTTTCACTCCGAGTGGGAATCGAACCCACAACCAGTCGTTTACAGTCACACGTTCGTGCCACTAGGCCACGACTGACACTTAATTTTAAGCACTGATATTGTAAAAAAATGGAATATAAAAAAATATTTAAAAAAAATGTACGGACCTTATGTCTGTAGTGATATAAATTACATTATGAAAAAAAAAACTTAAATTAAAGCAGCTAAATATCAAACCCATAACTACCTCTTACACAATTCTAAATTCTGCTAAAATCCCATCAATACTTTAATTTATTGATCCGATTTCTATTGGAATGGAATTTGGCCATAGTTTTAATGTACCATAGAATATTTATTAGATGATCGTAATGTTCTTAATTAGACACAGTTATGTTACTGTGGGAAAACGTTTGTGACTTATTCATTTCAAGGACGAGTTAGCTTATATCCTTGTATACTCGTATGAATCTTATAAGGTCCAGCCTAATATTTGAATAAAATTAACAGAATATATAAAAAAAACAATATTAAAGTTAATTTTACCTGAAATATTAGAAAAAATATTTTAATTTAATTAAAAATATGTCAAGTAGAATATATTATTATGTGCAAAAGAATATTGTACTAGTGGTAATATGTAGAAATTTATTGAGAAACTTATTGAATTTCTCCCCCTTTTTAAGACAACTACCTTACAAGGTTTAATTTTGGTGGTTTACCTTCTCTGGTTCGGTGGTCTTCTAGTAAAGCAACTCAAGTTCCATGTTGAATTGCAGAGAACGAGGTATCTTGACATAAGGTGCTCTCGGACTGCTCTGTCAATACATTAAGGAAAAAATGTAAAACGAACGAATGAAGCTTAAACGTGTAGTACGTCGTATTCATTCATATACATTTCTTTTTAAGAAATGACGTCAGTAACTAACATTAAGAATTATTAATTTTCACATGACCATCCACAAATTTGGAACAATACACATTTGACAAACTTCCAAATTGAGTAGCAAAAAATAAACGTTCAGAATATAAATATTAAATACGAAAGCTACCAACACAAGACTGGAGCAACACTATTTAAACAAATTAACTAAGCAAAGCAACGAATTAATATTTATATAGAATCTCGTATAAACAAAGGTTGAGAGAGCTGTTTTTCTTGTTAAAATTTCATGTTTCCTTATAAATAATAGAGAGGTTTCATTCCAACTTGCCTTGAGAAGTGCTGATGAGATCGGTGTTAATAAATGAGGGGGATTTAATGTATTTTGCTTTATAAAAATTCTTTTAGTTCTTAATTAGGTATGGGCCTGGTGTGTAGTAACTTGGCAACGGTAGTTACAGGTTTGATTTTTGACCACTGTATCTCGCATATGTAGCAGGAAAGCAGAGGGAACCTAGTGAACCTATTAACACTCTGTACCGATTTTCCTATGTGAAGACATGGCGTGTTAAGCGGCGGAACTTAACGTCACGCTATGCCTCAGTACTACAGCGAAAAAAATAGAAATATTAAATATTTCCATCCCCCGAATGGGAATCGAACCTATAACCGTCAAGATTTGTACCTTTGCACTATGACTCATGTATTTTTTAACACATGTCATGTATTTTTTATTTATATAAATTTAATTATGATCAAGTCTAGTCTAACAGATTAGTTTATTTTAATCTCTCCCTTCTAATAACAAGGTAAAGCGTGGCGTTGAGTTGCACCACACATAATGTCATCATATATAATATCAATGGGAAAAAAACTGTATAACGGAGTGTCCCAACACAAGCTATCTTTGCGTCTAGCGGAAATCGAACCTACAACCAATCCAGGTCACAGTTTCACGCTGTCCCACACCACAAAGGCCTCGAGTTTTATCATTCAAGATCAGCATAATCATTATAACGTTATAACTTTTTTATAACATCATCTCAGTTTTATCTGATAACGCTTTAAATATAACCCGAAGGCCGATCCCCTTCAAATCTAGGTTAAACTAAAACCTTGACAAGCTTTGGAATAACGATTAAATATAACGAGGCAAAGTAAAACAATGCTAAATAACTCTTTTAGTTTAGTTTAATGTCATTATTTTTTCAGGTTTTTCGACGTATAACAGATTAGTCAGGAGAAATTAGTGTCTAAATACTCCGTTCTCTATTTTCTGCCCGGAATCCTAACATTGAGTGTAAAGTGGCAACTTAAAATCGTTTACTTAGCGTGTCTCAGGTACCAACCAGATCGAAGAAATCAAAATAATTTATATACTTTAATGCCTTCAGATTAGGATTGCACTCCCAACCAATCTTGTTTACTGTCCCAATGCGCTGCTATGACGGCATATCGTTAGTTTCTGATAGTACAGTAACATTATTAACAATACATATTACCCGCATATCAAGAGAAGTTAATGTCAAAATATTCCGTTCTCCACTGCCGATGCAATAGCAAGAAAAAATATTAAAATACATTAATTCCTTTTAGTTAATTAAGGGTTTTAATTAAGAGGCCAGTCGTGGCGCTGTGATACAAGCGTGTGACTGTGAACGACTGGTTGTGGGTTCGATTCCCACTCGAGGAGTGGAAATATTTAATATTTCTATTTTCTTCGCTCTGGTATCGAGGCAAAGCGCGGCGTTAAGTTCCGCCACTTAACACGCAATACCTCCGAATTCAGCGGAAAGTGTCCCCACAGAGTGCCTTAAAAAAAGGTTCCCTGTGCCTACTGTATGCGAGATACAGCCTGAAGATAAAAAATATATATATATATATATATATATATATATATATATATATATATATATATATATATATATATATATATATTCCTTCGAGTTCAGATTGAACTCACAGCCAGTTTGAACCTAGTGTCAAAAACACTTTATTCTATGTTCTCCATTTTCTGTTACAATTGAAACATTGAATTTCGAGTGACTAAACTCAACACCGCGCTTTTATATTAGTTAGCAGAGCGGAGAAATAAATCACTTTTAAGTGATTTATTATATGGAATCTTCTCTAAATGGAAATCGAACCCACAATCAATCGCGTTTACACCGAGATGCTATTCTACTGCGCCATGATAACTTTTTATTAGAAACTATTATAGTAGTAGTAGAAGTAGTTGTATTATAGAAGAACTATAGTAGTAATAATAAAAGCGTTTATAATAGCACGATTTTTGGTGACATACCATAATTAAAATTTACTAATAAAGAAGCGTTTCCAAAAGTTAAACATTTGCGGTGACCAACGTTTATACTCGTACATTAAAATAGTTGACATTTCGCTCAAAAGAAGCCGGTTTCCGTCTCGCTCCATTGATCAAAGTAATAAAAGGAGGCCCGAGAACTCTAGATGTTGTTTTGATTAAATTTTCATGTTCTTAGTAAAGGATAGCTGCATTTTGTAAGTTCCCGCTGTTATGAGTCGACTTTTTATGGTTTTTACGTAAATTCTACAGTTTTACGCCTTTTCTTGCTAGGAAAGTTTGTTATAGAACGTAGTGTTAAGACACTCTGTTCTTCAGTTTTATGTTTCTTCCGTTTCCGCTATGCTCCAATTTCCCAGTTACAGAAATTGGGACACAGCATGAAATGGTAAAGAATCGCTGTATTTTGTAAGTTCTCACTGTTATGAGACTTGTTTTGCAGAAATATGGAGGTTATTTTTGTTATTTTTATGGTTTTTAAGTAAATTCTACAGTTTTACGCCTTTTTCTTGTTAGGAAAAGGTTGTTAGAGAACGTAGTGTCAAGACACTCTAATCTTCAGTTTCCGTCCGTAATTGGGACATAGCATGAAGTGTTGGAGGATGGCTGCATTTTGTAAGTTACGTCACCGTTACGAGAGATCTTTATATATATGATTTACATTAACTAAAACGCTTACGCTTAAACTTAAACTCAAGAAAAAAGGTTTACGCTTTTTCTTCCAAAGACAAGTAGTTAGAGGAAACCTAATGTGAAGGCACTCCGCCCTAAGCCAAGATATTGCGCGTTAATTCGCGAAACTTAACGCAGTTGAAATGATTATATTCTTAATTTTTTTATTTATAAATAAAAAACACAACTTTACATATATAAGAAAAAATCATCAATAATTTTTTCACGAAAAAATAAAAGCTAACAAAAAAACAACTGAATAAATAAATACAAAAAAATTGAAATTCCTCTTCCCACGACTTTCTAACGCAGAAAGTTAATTTCAAATACATAAAAGACAAGTATTGACAACCAAACGACAGGACAGCGTGACTGATATATCTATCTATATCTATTTATATATACATAAATTCTTTGATATCCTCTTTATGAAAATCTTTCTTTACTGTTGGTACTCAAATCTCGGCATGAAAGTTATTCGTAGATGAAATAAACCGCTATTTACCTCACCTGAAATTGTTTGGGGCAAACAACGCTTTTATTAATAATAAATTTGTTAGTAATATCTTTGCCATTGTGGTGCAGTGGGTCTTACTGTTGACGTGATTGGTAACAGGTTCAATTACTACTCAGAGGATTTTCATTTCTGCACTTTGATCTGATCTGAATAAATGAATGAATGAATAAAAAGCGGCGTTGATTACATCCACTCAACACACAATTTAATTATGCTAACAACAAAAATAAGTTGTAATAAAGCGTATAAGAATTTCGACGCAGCTGGTAGTAGAACGCATGGCTCAGTGGTGAGAGCGCCTGGACGGTATTCAGGAGGCGCGGATTCGAATCCTGCTGCGTTCAAAATTTTATACGTTTTCTAATTGTCTTTTTCAATTTTCCTAAGTGTGGAATAGCACTTTCAAAATGTTTATTAAAAGTATAATTTTTGTTGTCTAAAGTTTTATTGGCTACAAGGACTTAAAATTAGGCAGGAAGTGAAAAATTGTAGATTTCACTTCTAACTTGATATATTAAGCAGAATTACAAACCACATTCACTTATTTATCGAACTACTGAGTGTTATTTGTATGTATAACACTAATATTCTAGAAGCAGTTTTAATAAAATCTAAGGATCTGTTGATGATGCCTAAAACCTTATGCCATGCTTTTCCTTGGCAATATATATGACGCTTTATGTAAAAAAAAAAAACTTCACGCTGTTGTATCCATTGCGGAGTAGTCAGAGAGAACGGAGCGCCAAACGCTACGTTCCCTGCATACTTCTTTCGCCTCGTCCACTGTCATCAACTTCTTCATACACGCCCTCCGGGGGGTCCTCATGCTTTTTACGTGACCTTCTTCCAGTCAATACTGTGTTTTCGAAGGTTAACCGAGATTTCCCCCTGCCTTCTTTTCCAAATAAATTTTAAATATATTAAATGTTATACTCCTCTGTCCTCTTTTTTTTTGGATAAAAGAAGTACAAAGTTTCTCCCTTATAATACATACACTATTAATATAATAAAGATATTGATATGTCCTAAATATGCCACACGGGTGTCTATTATATTGAACGGTTGATTGAATAGCGGTTTCAGTAGTGTAAGTCCTAAGGGACACTTACAATTTAATAAGCACTTTTCAAGGGTAGCTATCTTGAACACTAGAAATGAAAGATGTTTTAATATCAAAATATATACTATTATATAAATATATACAAAACTAGCTGTCCCGCGACTTTGTTTGTGTGTAAAATTAATTTAAAGCAGTGGCAATGGCAGATAGCCAGTGCCAGCTAGCCCAGAAATTAGCCAGAACAAACATCCTGACAGACAGGCAGATTGACAGACAAAATGTGTAAAAATATATTTCTTGTTTATGTACAACATGCGTTAATATGCATTTTGTACAAAACAGTTATTTTAATATTACAAGCTTTCAGTTCAATTTTATTTATTAGTATTTATACATAATGTCCCAGTTTAAACAGGACCAGTCGTGGCGCAGTGGCACAAGTGTGTGACTGTAAACGACTGGTTGTGGGTTCGATCCCCATTTAAAGACTGGAAATATTTAATATTTCCATTTTCTTCGCTGGTGTCGAGGCAAAGCACCGCCACTTAATACACAATGTCTCCGAATTCGGTGGAAAAGTGGGGAACGAAGTGTTTTAACACTAGATTTCCTCTGCCTACCTTGCTGTGTTCGGGATATAGAGTGAAGCTAAAAAATAATAATCGAATCCGCAACCATTGTTTACAGTCAGACGTTATCCCACTACACCAAAACGGTCTCAACAACATTAGAACATAAAAAATTATCTAAATAAACAGAATCTCACAAAACTAATACAATTACACTAATTGAACATTACTCATTAAAAGTATTAAAAAAAATGTCAATTGGAATCGAAATAAAAAGTGAAAGAAGTTTCCCAATTTAAAGTTAAATTGTAACATTTCAATCAAAAGGACTTGAGATGTAAAGTTTTTTTTCTTTTACGCTTCGCTTATATATATTTTTTTACTAATTTGAAAGATTGTATATTATTTTTTTAAAAAAATATATTTTTATAGTGATATTATTGGAGCGTTCTTTGTGAACGTTATAGAATTATTCGTTCTTTAATAAAGCCATCGTGGCGCAGTGGTATTTCGTTTGTTAACGTGATAGGTTGTGGGTTTAATTCCTACTCGAAGTAAAATTTATATTTATATTATTTTGTGGCCAATCGTGGCCCAGTGGCACAAGCGTGTGACTGTTAACGACTGGTTGTGGGTTCGATTCCCACTCGAGGAGTAGAAATATTTAATATTTCCATTTTCTTCGCTCTGGTGCCGAGGTAAAGCGCGGCGTTAAGTTCCGCCACTTAACACGCAAAGCCTCCGAATTCGGCGGAAAGTGGGGAACGGAGTGTCTTAACACTAGGTTCCCTCTGCCTACCCTGCTGTGTGCGAGATACAGCGTAAAGCTAAATAAAATTTTATTTTATAATATGATCTTTTGTTTTCGCGATTATTACACATTTTGAAATGAAACTATTTTTAACCGGATTAATCGCGTATATTATTGGTATTCGAAAATACATTTTGAAAACCCGACGTTTCGAACACTTTACAGTAGTCCGTGGTCACAGGTAGACTGATGGGAAGACCAACAAGCCACTCACAGTGGAGAGACAACCAGCACTTCTACCTTATGTGAAGGGAGTTACAGACAGGATTGGCAACATCTTAAGAAGAGCTTCGATAAAAACTATATTTAAGCCTAACAAAAAAGTGAGCCAGTTCTTGAGACCAGTTAAATGTAATATTCCTTTACAGTGTGCAGGTGTATACAAACTAGACTGTGACTGTGGCTTATCTTACATTGGCCAAACAAAGAGGAGCATCGGTACTAGGGTGAAGGAACACATCTCCGATATCAAGAATGGGCGTGCATCAAAGTCAGCTGTGTGTGAGCATGCTACGGATAAGCCCAAAAATTACATAAGGTTTGATAAGCCACATATCGCTATCGCTAGGGAAAATAGATACATCCCTAGAATGATCCGCGAGGCTATTGAAATACAAAAACATCCAAATTTCAATAGAGAAGACGGTTGGAAACTTTCTACCACCTGGGACCCAATTCTAAAAACTTTGAAGTCTCAAAATCACCACACCAGAGGGCATGATACAGTCAGCTCATTCTGCAAGAATCCAGGGCAGTACGCGAGGCAACTAAGAAATCGTTGGCGGTAGTTTGATATAATAATGTATCAACTGACAGACGAATGCCACCTCAGTCTACCTGTGACCACGGACTACTGTAAAGTGTTCGAAACGTCGGGTTTCCAAAAATGTATTTTCGAATACCAATAATATACGCGATTAATCCGGTTAAAAATAGTTTCATTTCAAAATGTGTAATAATCGCGAAAACAAAAGATCATATTATGTAAACCAGTACGGACTGGAAAACGCGAATAAAATACGCCGATTAGAGTGTCTCAAAACGAAACGTGCAAGATATTTAACATCTATAAATTTCTTAAAAAGATGCCGCGATAATAATCTTGTGCCAGTTTGTGTAGAAATCGCGCCGAAGAAAGACATCAAATATTGCAAAAAGATACTCAATCAGGCAAGTAAAAAATTATTATGTCAACTCATCAAAGAACACCGTTATGATTTAAATCACTTCGACGAACAAATAAAAGCCTTAAGCAATGAGATCGGGACGTGTTTATCTAAGACAGATTTCCATCAATGTGTAGATTTTACAAATAAACGGGCACAATATAAATATAATGAATATAAAATTAGACAAATACGAAAGTACGAAAAACTCGAATCCAAATCCAAACGGAAAAATGTCTATGGCAACACCGTAACGTCTACACAGGCAACACAAACGTCAGTTGTCAATCTGTCAAAACAAACAATCGATAATTCTACTATTGAGATTTTAAGTAAAGGTTTTAACTTTGCGCCGGCGCCGACAAAAATACCTTTTGAAGAAATAATAACGTGCGTTGAGGACTGCTTATATAAAAACCAGATTTTGAAGGAAGATTCGGAGGCGATTCGTCAAGATATATCTGCCATATTACGCCGTAGTAAACCACCTAAGTCCAATCTTTCTCGTGATGAATCTCAGGCTCTTAGAAAATTACGGCAAAATGAAGATATAACAGTTCTTAAAGCTGATAAAGGTAACGCGACGGTTATACTAGACACCGACGAGTATAACCAAAAAATGTCAGTTTTGTTATCGGATCAAAAAACTTATAAAATTGTTGACAAAGACCCTACAACAAAAATACTCAAAAAAACATCCGATTTAATATCTAAACACGCGAAAAAACTACATCTTGACATTAAATCTCTCGTGCCTAGTTGTGTAAAACCTCCAAAGTTGTATGGGTTACCAAAAATACACAAAAAAGATGTTCCGCTTCGTCCAATAGTAAGCCAAATCGATACGCCGACGTATAAACTGGCTCAACACGTTGCGAAAATACTTTCTCCGCTGCGTGGCCACACAACATCTTATGTCAGGGATTCCTACCATTTTGTTAGCGGACTGAAAGACCTTAAGTTAGCTAACAATGAGACCATGGTCAGTTTTGATGTCCAGTCGCTGTTCACCAGTATACCCATAAAGGACTGCATCAGGATTGTCAAGCGGAAGCTAGAGGAAAAACAAATGCCTATAGAATATCTTGAACTTTTAGAACACTGCTTAACATCTGGATATCTAGTGTTCAATCAAGTGTTCTATTTACAAATAGACGGCATTGCTATGGGTTCGCCTGTGTCCCCCGTAATAGCAGATATATATATGGAGGACTTTGAGGAGATGGCTCTCAGCACTGCACCCTGTCTACCAAGAATATATAAGCGGTATGTAGATGATACTTTCACAATTTTACCTACAGATAACATTTATATATTCTTAAACCATCTTAATTCTATTAATAACAATATCCAATTTACAATAGAATTAGAGGCAAATAATTCTTTAGCTTTCCTTGATGTTTTAGTAATTAAAAATCCCAATGGCACAGTAGGCCACACAGTGTATAGGAAACCCACCCACACTAATAGATATCTCAATGGTGAATCTCACCACCACCCTACACAGTTATCTACCGTTGGCAAATCTTTGTTTCAGAGAGCCCATCACCTCTGCGACGCTGAACACCTAGGGGACGAGCTTCGACAGGTGAAGAATGCCCTTCATCAGAACAAGCTGCCAGTTCCCCGCCAGCGTCGTGGGAAGACCAACAAGCCACTCACAGTGGAGAGACAACCAGCACTTCTACCTTATGTGAAGGGAGTTACAGACAGGATTGGCAACATCTTAAGAAGAGCTTCGATAAAAACTATATTTAAGCCTAACAAAAAAGTGAGCCAGTTCTTGAGACCAGTTAAATGTAATATTCCTTTACAGTGTGCAGGTGTATACAAACTAGACTGTGACTGTGGCTTATCTTACATTGGCCAAACAAAGAGGAGCATCGGTACTAGGGTGAAGGAACACATCTCCGATATCAAGAATGGGCGTGCATCAAAGTCAGCTGTGTGTGAGCATGCTACGGATAAGCCCAACCATTACATAAGGTTTGATAAACCACATATCCTCGCTAGGGAAAATAGATATATCCCTAGAATGATCCGCGAGGCTATTGAAATACAAAAACATCCAAATTTCAATAGAGAAGACGGTTGGAAACTTTCTACCACCTGGGACCCAATTCTAAATACTTTGAAGTCTCAAAATCACCACACCAGAGGGCATGATACAGTCAGCTCATTCTGCAAGAATCCAGGGCAGTACGCGAGTCTACTAAGAAATCGTTGGCGGTAGTTTGATATAATAATGTATCAACTGACAGACGAATGCCACCTCAGTCTACCTGTGACCACGGACTACTGTAAAGTGTTCGAAACGTCGGGTTTCCAAAAATGTATTTTCGAATACCAATAATATACGCGATTAATCCGGTTAAAAATAGTTTCATTTCAAAATAAATATATTATAATAATTTTTTCACTCTGAGGACTAAAACTTGACGTAACTAGGCGCAGCGTGAATTTTGCTATTCAACACATGTCAATTATGGGCGCAAAATGAGGAAGGAAGTTATTTCTGTCTTCACTGCAATACGTGAAACTAAAAAAAAAATAAACCATTATTACAGTATTGTGGCATTTGAAGAAGTTATAAAAATTATACGAATTATGAAATGAAATTTGGCCATAAATATATTCACTTAAGTCATTAAAACACTAATGGTCGTCTTTAAGTGTCTTAATCGGAGTGTCTTGTCACTTTTCTTTTTCTACGCTGCTAAATATCTCTGTCTAATAAAATCTTATATTACCTCTAAAATCTTATATACTTATGAATAGGTCAATACTGTTTCATTTATCTTTCGTAGTTCCGATTATAATAAATAAGAAATATTTTTTCCTCCTTTCCGTAGGAATTGAGGTATAAGTAAATATATGAGCCCAGTCATGTAGGCTTTGCGTTGTCTGTCTGTCACTCATTGAGTAACATTAGATTTCTGTATAACATAAAAAAACACTTTTACGTTTTTTTCTGCACGGTTGAGTAGTCAGTAATTACCCAGTGTCAAGATACTCCGTCTTCCACTTTCTGCCTGAAATCTGGACATTACGTGTTGAGTAGTGGAACTAAACGCTGCGCTTTGTCTTAGGTACCAGTGCGAAGAAATTGACATTTTATATATTCCTCGGGTAAGAATCGAACCCACAACCAATCGCTTTACAGTGAGACGCTGTTCCACTGAGCCACTACTACCTCATAATATGTATAAAATTTGTTTTTTTTTTTAAATCTATATAATACAGATAAGTACAATATATTTTATTTATCTTAAACAAATTTTCAAACGCCATTGCGATACAAAAATCAATCCCATTGAAAGTATTCGAACCGAGACTCTCGAACAATGGAGTTAGAGACAAAAGCCGGCCACTATTATAAAGGGAGGCTCTTTACCTAACTTTTTATTGTTGCGTAACCTTTCAGTGTAACTTTGCTTGTACGTAAAAATAATAACTTAGGTTAAACAAGGTTATTATATTTTTAGAAAATGTAGGCGTTTAGATGTCTTAGGTGCGGGTTCGAATCCCGCGGCGTTCAATTTTTATGCGTTTTGTAATGTTTAACAATTTTCTGTGCGTCACATTTTTTTTATATGTAGGTAAATCATTACATTAGTTGATAGCTGGTGACGCGGCGTTAGGTTCCGTTGGTCAAATTTGTAATATCTTATATGGTCACTAAGATCGTCTATATTCAAAGGGGAAAACAAAAAGTTAATTAGTGTTACGCCTATACGTAAGCCAAATTTTAGCCCCTTGTAAGCTACCCTGCGCGTATTTAGTGTTGAAACCAAATATTGATCATCTAATGGTCTGAGTTTGTAATACAAATTTAAATTAAAAGTGATTCTAAAATGGAGCATACAAAATCTAGGGGACAGTTGTGGTGCAGTGGCACAAGCGTGTGACTGTAAACGACTGGTTGTGGGTTCAATTCTCACCCGAGGAGAGGAAATATTTAATATATCCATTTTCTTCGCTCCGGTGTCGAGGCAATGCGCGGTGTTAAGTTCCACTACTTAACAGACAATGCCCCTGAATTCGGCGGAAACTGGGGAACAGAGTGTCTTCACACTAGATTCCCTCTGCCTACCCCGTTGTGTGCGGGATACAGCGTGAAGTATATAAACTTTCATCCCCCATTTCAAACCTTTAGAGGTGAATTTTTGAAAAAATAAGTAATCTATGTTTGACACAGTAATTTTTCTATTTTCATTCTAAATTTTATCCAAATCTGACCAGTCGATTCGCCGTGAAAGAATTCGGAATTATAATATAAGTATGGATGTATACATATACATTTAGTAATAATGCGGTTATTTTAATAATACAAACAAACACTCCAATTTTATTTATTTGTATATAAAGACGAGGGTTATGCCTATCTTAAAATAATTACGACACCCGACACTCTGCTGTCTATTACATTAACTTTGCAATCCGATATTTAATTCTTATCTTATATTTGAGAATTTTGTTTAGTATTTTAAACAAAGAAATGATTAATTGGTAGGTTTGATGTGGTATTTGAGATATAATCTAATGGGCCAGTCGTGGCACAGTGGCAAAAACGTGTGACTGTAAACGACTGGTTGTAGGTTCGATTCTTACTCGAGGAATGGAAATATTTAATATTTCTATTTTCTTCGCTCTGGTGTGAAGGTAAAGCGCGGCGTTAAGTTCCGCAACTTAACACGCAATTTAGCAGAAAGTGGGGAACGGAGTGTCTTAACACTAGGTTCCATCTGTAGTACTTACTTAAACCACATAATATTTAAATATTCATATATTGACTGACTTTTCTATAGTGTAGTATTTGAAAGTAATAAAAAATACACATTCTCCATCAGCATAACGTTGGGTCCATCGTAATTTAGTACTATATATACAACTATCGACCCGCTTACGCATTTTTTTTTTAATTTTAGCTTAGCTTCACGCTGTATCCCGCACTCAGCAGGGTAGGCAGAGGGAACCTAGTGTTTTTTTTGAAATATAGTATACACATTTTTATTTTTAATTGTGGCCAGTCGTGGCCCAGTGGCACAAAAGTGCGACTGTAAACGACTGGTTGTGGGTTCGATTCCCACTCGAGGAGTGGAAATTATATTTCCATTTTCTTCGCTCTGATGTCGAGGTAAAGCGCGGCGTTAAGTTCCGCCACTTAACACGCAAGCCTCCGAATTCGGCGGAAAGTGGGGAACGGAGTGTCTTAACACTAGGTTCCCTCTGCCTACCCTGCTGTGTGCGGGATATAGCGTGAAGCTATTTAATTTTAATTTAATTTTAAATTTTTATCTTGACAGTGGTGAGATATATCGCGGCGTTGAGTTTCGCATCTGAACGAGTATTATTAAAAAATCTAATTTTAATTTGAAATGTTACATTATTATATTTACTCAATTAGAAAATCCAACTCTGATGCTCCTCAACAAGGCTTCTTCCTTTTTAGATTTTTTTTATCTATATAATACACACATACATACAAACTTACATACTGCACAGCTATTGCGGTATATCGCAACAATAGGGGGTGGATTTTTGTTAAATAAAGTAGCCTATGTTTAACCTTGGATTATTAACTATATTTATGCCAAATTTCATTACAATCGGTCAAGCGGTGTAGATTTTTCATATAAACTTTCAACCACAATTTTAACCCGTTTAGAGGTTGATTTTTGAAAAAATTAGTAGCCTATGTTAGACCCAGTTATTGTTACTAGTTTTATTCTAAATTTCATGCAAATCGGACCGGTAGATTAGCCGTGAAAGCATGACAGACAAACACACAGGCATTCCCATTTATAATATAAGTATGGATATACATACATATTATGTTAACAAGTAATATCATTTTAAATTAATCTACAATATTATTATATGGCTATATTGTATTACCATAATCGAGCAACGTGATGGCTTAACGCAATCAACTGATGAATCGATCGTTAATCAGGTTTGGATTTACCACTGGATGACTACACTTTGACTTTATTGACTGGCCCTTTGTTTAGTGTTTTAGTTAAATGCACTAATTATTATTAGAATTAGTTAGTCTTGTGTCTAATTTAGACATTACTGAGGTAATTATGGCGCAGTGGGGTGTCTGACTGTAAAAGTAATTTAGTTGAGGGTTCAATTTGCACTCGGAGGAATGGATTTTTTTTTTGCTTTTTTTTTTTAGCTTCACGCTGTATCCCGCACATAGCAGGGTAGGCAGAGGGAACCTTGTGTCAAGACACTCCGTTCCCCACCCGTGAGGAATGGTTACATTTAGATTATTTTCATTTATCCGCTTCGGTACTTGAGACGAAATTCGGTACTTAAGAACAGAGTTTTTTGACGCCATGTTCTCTGCAGATAGCCAACCATTTTTTTTTTTTTTTTTTTTTTTTTCGTCAGGAAATCCGTTACGGATACCAGCCCGAGTGGGGACCCGAGACGTGGTTATGTGGGACTCCGGTGAGGCAAGATGGTAACGCCGCCGTTACCCACTAAAACCTGACGGTGCTCCTTCTCGACCGCCACTAGCCGGGCCACGGGGACCGAATCAATCGTCCGAGGACACCGGCGGCGGGAGCCTGCAAGGCACGTCGCGGAGTCAAGGGTGGTGTAGGTCACCCTCGACGGCCTGCTCGGAGTAGCGCACGGGAGCAACCGCGCGCGCCTACTCGGGCCAGGTGAGTAGGCGGTCAGCTAGCCCAACGCTGACCGCCCTCTGGCCGGTTAGGGCGGAAGGCGACGATCATGTGCCGCCCTCCGGCGACCCGGTCGTTGGCGGCGGATGGCGAGGTTGGAGAAGATCTCCCTCGCCCGTTCCGCCGCCTCCTTCTCGAGCGCAGATAGCCAACCATATAGCAACTTCTACTACTAGGTACTAAGAACGACAAAAACGTGAGGCTGGAAATTGTATTATATATTGCCCGTAGCTTCGTCCGCGTAGTAATGGACGTCTACTAGTTATAAACGAACTCTCTGCCAACTTTCATATTTGTACGTCAAGTGATTTTTTTACCCTTTTTTTGTTCACTTTTTTAACCGTCTGTGGGACGCTTACGGACAGCAGAACAGGTAGAAAACGGAGAACGGAGTGTTTTGATGCTATCCTTGATGATAATTTGATGATATTTGAAAAGACGTCAAACTTTTGTCTCATAGTAGCAAAATAATCAAGGTAACCTTGTGGGAACGCCTCGCCTCGAACTCGCCACTTTCCTCTCGAATCGGAGATATTGCGTGCGTAATAACAAATTACTATAATATTAGAACAATAATTTATTTTTATTATTATTTCGTCTAGTATTTCCGGATTCTTTTATATTTTATTAAAAATTGTAAAATAATGATTGTTAACACTCTCTCTCTCTCTCTCTCTTTGTTCTCTACTTTTTGCCTACTTATTAATTTTGTGTAGAGGCTAGACCAAAAATATTTAAATACACTATACAAATAAACAGTGAGCATCGAACCCAAAACTATCACATTATGTTATACATATAAATTGTGAATAAAACATAATATGGCGTGTTGAAATTTTGTGTAAACGTTTCACCATAGAAGGACTTGAGCCTGCTCTTTGGATGGTATCCAAGAGAGATTATTCCGGGGTCAATTCTTGTTCGAGGACAAAGGCTTTGTATTTCTCTTTTAATAAAAATAAATAACATAAATCTAAATAATAGTTTTGGGAAATAGACGACATATAAAGGAAACTTTTAGTTTCTTATATTCTATCAATTGTTTCTATATTTCTTTTACGAGATACAGAAGTGACATATTAATTATTGAGAAATAATAATAAAATATTAACAAAATATGGAGCCAATCGTGGCGCAGTGGTACGAACGTGTGACTGTAAACGACTGGTTGTGGGTTCGATTCCCACTCGAGGAGTGGAAATATTTAATATTTACATTTCCTTCGCTCTGGTATCAGAAGCAAAGAGCTGCGTTAAGTTCCGCCACTTAATACGCAATGCCTCCGAATTCGGCGGAAAGTGGGGAACAGAGTGTCTTAACACTACTTTCCTTCTGCTTATCCTGCTGTGTGCGGGAATACAGCGCGAAGCTAAAAAAAGAAACATTGTCTATATTTATTATATTATTAAGAAATTATAAGAGTATTTCAATGTAGAACTATAGTGACATAACACTTTGTTATTCCTGTATAATAAAAAAACCAGCTTGAACACAACAGTCCAACATATAGCAAACTATTTAACAGTGTAAATTTATCCTCACATTTCTAATATGCAAGGTCTTGTTGATTTTGGAATAGGGGATAAAGAATTAGGTCAATCACATAGGGTTGAAGGGATAATAACAAACATAAAGTAAGCCCACGTACCGAATAATATCATAAAACGTTGCTTGTATCATGGATAAATTAGTTTATTGTATGTATGGACCTCTATAAAAAATCTACAGAATTCATTTATATATAAATATTATTTATATGTAGAAGGTATATTAATTTGTCTTCTATTTGTCGAATAATATAGTGGAGATAGGAGTAATATTTTGGTTTGAAATGTAATCAATTTAAATATGAAATATGTAATATATACGTATGTATATAGTGTTAATGAAATTGAAATATTTTCTTGTACTTTTGTACTTCCGGCACTTTAGATTGCACTTTGTCTGTCAGTCATTCAGTCAGTTTTGAGAGCAAAGAAGTGAAAATTATTTAAATATAATCCTTCCCCCGGGGAATCTGACCCAGAACCATCGCGTACACAGTCAGAATTTTACACTGCACCATAATAATCTTTTAGCCATTAAAATAACTTAAAATTTACAATATTGTGAAATGTAACAGACATACCTACGAAAAGTATTCAGATAGTTTCACAAGGCCAATGGAGCGACAATGCAAAAACAGTATTATGTATTATCTGCACCATTGAATGTGTATTCAGCAGTGAAGGCACCTTGTACTTTAACGTATAAATGTTTATAAATTTGTACAATAAAATGCATTTTTTACGTTTTTTTACGATAACGTAGTAAAAAAGGTAAGTTATATGGGAATGTATGGTTTGGGAAATTTTTGTTTAAATTATTAAATTTTGGAACTCATCTATAAAATAAAAGGATTTCTCTTTTTATTCTGCTCAGTTTACTTATGCATTTCCCTTTCCTTTATATTAAATGAAAAAATTAAATCAACAATTCGTTCACGAGTTTTATGACCCCACTAACGATTTCATTTATATTTTAAACTCTTAGAGAGCGATTACTTTGTTACTTTACCTTGTAAATATCCAGCAACTATCTTTCTGAGCAAGTTTTGGAACATTACCTTGTAACTATCCAGCAACTATCTTTCTGAGCAAATTGATCTAAATCAGTCAAGCTGTGTAGGTGTTCTATATGTAAAATATCATTACCTATTTCTATTCTTTAAATTCTATTCTTTAAGTTTATTTTTGAAAATCCAATCACCTTTTAAACTGTTTAATATACTTTCAAAACAGAATCATCACACTACACCTAACATCGTCATATCTCACACAAATTCCAGTCCACTATATCAACGCTACGCTACGCTACGTTACGCTATAAAATTTCATAGACTTTGTAACAGATTCTCAGTCCAAAACGCGGAATGACCTCGTAAAAGCGAACTAAGCCCGTCAAGTTCGACCATAGCCCTAACATTAGTATCAGAAATTTACCGCCATTTTATGTGCCACTCGAATTTCAATGAAATGGGTGAAGCGTTTCGACCAAGTATCCGTGGTAATAAACGGATTTGCGAAAATCCTTTCAGTTTGACTACACGCTCGAATGCTGGCCTTTTTTGAAGTCGATGATATTGAGTTATATTTTGCGAAGGACCGTTAATTTGGGAAATAAAGGATCAAAGTTAATAGTTGTTTTTTTTTGTGTCCTTCGGTCTTTCTTTTGGATGTTGTTTATTTATTTATTTTCTTGAATTTTTTTTGTTATATTATAGTCCCTATAGTATTTGTAAATTTAAATTGTCTTGGAATTAATAGTAATATGAGAAATTACAACAATTATACAAATCGAAGCGTTAAGTTCTGCTAATCAATACCCAATTTCTCAAATTCAGGTGGAAAGGGGAGAAAGAAGTCTCTAAACGCTAGGCTCTCTCTGACTATGCTGCTATGCAAGATAAAGCGTGAAGCTGTTTCTGATGTGAAATAATCAACTGCCGTCATTTAGACTACGCATAAATGCTATTTATTTTTTGGGATAGACTTTAAGTAGGTAGGTATCAAATGACATATTATTTCGTTTCTCACTTTGCTAATTTAGAGATGAGCTAAAATGTAAAATTATGCATTTTAACTAATACAGAAATATATACAACTATATTGTAAAGAAAAATGAGTATTAGTTTGCCTGTGATTACAATATAATGTATCAGAAACCTCGGGTTGTATATGGCAATAATGAATTCATATAATATAAAGAAGCTATATCAGTTTCATGGCTAAATGTGTAAAACTAGCAAAAATAAATATCGTATTGAAATGAATATTTATTATCTTTGCTTTTTTTCCACATAGCAGGGTAGCCACGTCAGTCAGAATTCAACGATGCACTTAGTCTAGGCACCAGAACAGATAATGAAAATAATGAACCATAATTTCCCTCGAACAAATCGAATCCACAACCATCGTGTCCGTCAGTTCCTATACCACGACGGCCTCAACAGCGCATTCAAATCGATATTATGAAAGTACCTACAACCTTATTATTACACATGCCTCCTGAATATTTCTACAAAACAATCTAGGTTATAGTTCTAATAAAAAAACAGAGAATACACAAAAAATATATATCAATATGTTATAAAGCAGAAATTGGGGGCTTATAGATCTTCGATTGTAATAAACATGAGGTAGACAGAAAACTTTGTTACATGTTATATTTGCCAATAAAATGTTCTATCTCGTTACATAATGCTGTAATTCGCTGACATACCGATGCCTGATTTATTCGAGGACCGATAAAATATTTATTTATTTATTTTTATTTTCTCGCATATTCCAATAATATCTGTGACAGTCTCTGACTGTAAACACGATGGTAGTGGGTTTGGCTCTCACTGAAAGCAATCATTACTTATATTTTTTTTGCTTTGGAATGTAAGATATTGTCTGGCGTTGAATTCGACCGCTGAACATCCTAACATTGTTAGGATATATGTTTTTTTTATGGAATAAAAGAGGCAAACAAGCCGAAGGCCCACCTGGTGTTAAATGGTTATCTTCGCCTATAGACTATCACGACATTGGAGTTATGGATGCGTTGCTAGCCTCCAGTATGTAGGACAGAAGGAGGGAGGAAGAATGGGAATAGAGGGAATAGTGAGAGCTGGCTTACATGCCATTGAACCGTAACACATTATCAGATGTTTTGTGGTTCGTCTTTGACACGATAGTGGTCGCGAGCCAGTCGGAGAACGAATCTCTTACCACCAAGCTACTGGGAAAAATATTTTTCAGAAAGTGGACAACGAAGTGTCTTGATACTAGGCTCTGTCTAACTATCTGCTATGTGGGAAAAACATTAAACTTCTTCCTTAATTAGATACATTCTTTATTCTTACAAAGTCTTGTAAGAATCTCTGTTACGCGTCCTGTCTATTTTAGATGTGATGCATATAAGTGACGGAAGCTAACACCGTGGTATATCTGACCAGAATAGAATATAGAAATATACAAAGCACAGTTAAAAACTACATTACATTTTTTTTAACTTTTCCTAAGATCAGATATAAAAAGAAAAAAAAACATCCTAAAACAGTATTCAAACCTACGAACATCTCACTAGACAGCTTTCAACTGAGCCATAGACGTGCAATTAATACAAAATAATTTTATCCTAAGAACTCAGTGTTGAGATTAAAAAACTTTCCCCAGGGTCTTGCGGCGAGACGGAGCTCGGAGGAAGGGAAAAAAATATTAATGTAATTTCGGTACCACCGACCGATGCCGATGGCCGAAAGTCAAAAAGTTCATCGAAGTATCTTCTGTGGCGGATAGGCAATTAAGAGATTCAATTTTGTGTCTCGAATAGTACACATTAACTTGTTAACGAGATTTTTGGAGAGTAAATAAACGATAGAGGTCATCTGACTGTGAATACTATTGGTCGCGGGTACGGTTCCCGTTTGTGGGATTATTGTATTAAAATTATTTTTATTTATTGTTTTCGGAACTTAATACAATGCGCGGCGTTGAGTTACGCCACTCAATAAGCAATGTCTGCTCGCGAGGATTTTTGACATGTGATTCTCAATGGCTAATCTGCTATGCGGGAAAGAGCGTGCAAATGTAAAATATAATAAAATATAATTGACGCTTTAATATGTTGATATAATTTTGAATTATTTTTTTATCTCTTATACTTTTGTTGAGACTTAAAACTTATTTATTAATTATTTAAGTGAGGATTGAACCCATCACCGGCATGTTTATAATTCGATGCTATCCATCTACTCCACCACGATGACCTAGCTTAGCTTTTTTTTGGTATAGTTAATTACATATTTAATTTACTTTAAGGTTTCCTTCATCCAAAAGAAAAACTATTAATTATAAATGTATTAAAAATAATAGCTAACCTTAATGATTGTGACCTAAAATTTCTCTCTAAGTGTGTATAATATTATCTAGAATAAGATTTTCTAGAGTCTGATAAGACTAAGTGTGTCGTTAGATACCCAAACCCAGCACATTATTAATATACATAGTTCATAAGATGTACATATATGGTCAAAAGACAAAATTGGATAATTTTATTCATAATATGAAGTTACATACTTCATTTTTGAACGCCAAACAACCACCAGTTCACTAAAATTTATGCCACAAACCTGAGAAGTGAAAGAAGACTGATGGACGAAAGTCAGTGATAATTTTTATTCAATAATTATCAGGTACAATAATTTATTAGTGACAATGGTTTATTTGAAATTAACTGGAGTAAGTATTTCATTATCAATACGTGTAATCCTTTTAAAAATCAATAGTTAGGTAATAATAACCTTTAAACACAATTATCTTTTCGTATATTTTTAATTGTGATATAAAGTATTCTCTGACCTTTTCTAAGCTCCTATTTTAAAATCATACATATTGTCCCACTTAAGAAGTTTTTTTTGTTTTTATTTTTTTTACCATCACTCTGTATCCTGCACACACCATGGTAAGCAGAGGGAACCTAGTGTTAAGACACTCCGTTCCCCACTTTCCGCCGAATTCGGAGGCATTGCGTGTTAAATGGCGAAACTTAACGTCACGCTTTGCCTCTGATATCAGAGCGAAGGAAATGGTAATATTAAATATTTCCACTCCTCGAGCGGGAATCGAACACACAACCAGTCATTTACAGTCACACGCTTGTGCCACAGGGCCACGACTGGCCACAATTATCTTATGATATATTTTTAATTGTGACATAAAGTATTCTCTGACGTTTTCTAAGATCATATTTTAAAAACTTCTTAATGGGACAAAATGTACGATATTGTCCCATTAAGAAATTGATATCAGAAATGTGGTAAAAGATAAATTTCTTTTAAAACACGCTAAAAAACTTCATTTTCCTATTCCACAAAATAACGCAAACTTGTCTTTTCACGAGATCTAATATGAAATTATACTCGGAACTTAGAAAAAATCTCTTTTCATTTTCCTTGGTGTATCTTACTTTGTGTGTACCACTAAATAAGAAGCTTTTACATATGAAAGGATTCCGACAGACGAGCTTCCATAAAACACAAATTTTATATTTATAAATCACGAGAATAGTTCTGGAGAAATAGAGAATTATGAAGGCAAAATGGTAAATTAAATGTTGTTTGTATTTTAGAGACTATCCTAGCGTTGTGGGACAGCGTTTGACAAGAATCGCGAGTCAAATTATAAAATTGATATATTTATATTATTAAAATTGTCATTTTATTAAATTATATTTAAATTTACACTTTTGTATTTATAATTTATTTTATTGCCCGTTAAAAAAAATTATTTAAATACTATATAATATGAATATTCCAACCGTTCGATTTTCACTCAGGTGAACGATCATAATTTAATTATTAATTGAAAAATACATTTAGAAAAGGTATAAAAATTTGAACGCAGCAGGATTCGAACCCACGCCTCCTGAACACCGTATAGGCGCTCTAACCGCTAAGCCATGCGTTCTACTATCAGCTGCGTCGAAATTCTTATACGCTTTATTACAACTTATTTTTGTTGTAAGTTTTTATACGTTTTTTTAATATCTTTTTCAATTTTATTAAGTGTGGAATAACACTTTAAAAATATTTAAAAGAATTATTAATTTCTTCTCAAAATCGCGCTTTGTATAAGACAGACGAGCGGAGAACTAAAAATAAAATTAAATATTTACCCCCGAATGGTAAATGAATCCAAAACCTCTGAGTAAGAATCGAACCTACAATCTCCTGTATAAAATCCCAATAATTTATATGTAGTTTCAAATTAAAGTAGGAAATTTAAATCTAAATAGGGGTATAAGAGGCTGCGGGTAGCAAATGGAGTTCGGAAGCCTCATTGGCGCATCGCCAGAAGGTTCGTTGAGTGTATGGTATATTATACAATTGCATTAGGTGTAAAGAAATGTGGAAGGAAACGTTTTAGAAATGTTATTTTGTTAAAAATGCAACTAAATAAATATATATTTTATTTAAAATTAAATGGTTGTGAATATTTCAAAAATATATTGAATATGATGATAACTAAGATTCTGGTATTTGAAAGAGATGAAAGGAATAATGAATGCAAGATCAGAGTTAATGGAAAGATACCAGATCAAGTCAACGAAGTAGAGACGTAGGTATACCTATCTAGAAAGTTCGTTTAATAGAGATGGAAGATATGATATGTATGTAGATAGATGTATTTCTGCCGGTCACAGGATTACCGGTGCATTCTTACTATCGTTGTTATACTGCAGGGAAACGAGAATATGTCAGAAGAAGAATGAAAGCACGCAATCTCTACGTAGCTTGATGTTGAACGAGTGATAACAAATTGGTAAGAAAGACATATTAAACTAAGATGAGCAGTAAGAAAGATAGGGTGGACCTTGTTTAACCTTCGGGAATACAGTGCCGATGATATTGGAGGAAGCTCATTTAAAATGACGCGGATCCCCTAGAGGGATCATAGCGTTTGGCGCCCCGTTTTCTCTGACTTGCCCTGTAAACCCCTTACATATTGTGAAGATAAAAAAATCTCTATAATTATATAAGAGTAAAACTATTTTTTATATTAATTTATACCTTACTTAATTTTAAAAGGCAGAAGGGAAAATATTTTATTATACTCGTAAATAATTCCTTAAATGGAACCGAATTATGTATGTACCTAGTGGTTAAGTCAAAAAACAATTTGTGTTTCAGTTTCGTCCATACTTTTCACATGAAATTATCATTCGAAGAATTTTTGACACTTATTTTTGGGTTGGTGGGTTTTATAATCAACTAATATTTTTCTTATAAAATAAATAGTGAATTTAACGAAATCAAGTAAAATTTTAATAAAAAGTTAATTCAAATAAAATAAAAATTGAGACTTTATTAAATTATATTTATATTTAAAATTTTATATTTAAACTATTTTTATTATGCTGCTCAAAGAAAAATAATTTTAACATAAAAGCATGATTTGTCAAAACTCGGTGTAAGACTCCACGGCTATGTACATAATTTCTCCAATTCCACGGAAAGTGGAGAACGGAATACATTGACAGTAGGTTAGGCAAAGGCACTAGGTTCCCACAAGGACATGTAGAAAATATGTAAAGAGATATATATATCTAATAATAAAAAAGTGGCCAGTCGTGGCCCAGTGGCACAAGTGTGTGACTGTAAACGACTGGTTGTGGGTTCGTTTCCCACTCGAGGAGTGGAAATATTTAATATTTCCATTTTCTTCGCTCTGGTGTCGAGGTAAAGCGCAGCGTTAAGTTCCGCCACTTAACACGCAATGCCTCCGAATTCGGCGGAAAGTGGGGAACAGTGTCTTAACACTAGGTTCCCTCTGCCTACCCTGCTGTGTGCGGGATATAGCGTGCAGCTATATTTATTTATTTACTACTTATTTTTGTTATAAGTTTTTATACGTTTTCTAATCTCTTTCAATTTTCCTAAGTGAGGAATAACATTTTAAAAATATTTAAAATAATTATTAATTTCTTTTCAACATTGCGCTTTGTATAAGACAGCAGAGCGGTGAAATGAAAGCAATTTAAATATAATCATACCCCAGATAGGTAAATGAATCCAAAAACTCTGAGTAAGAATCGAACCTACAATCTCCTGTTTACAGTCAGACGCTATCCCAATACGCTACAGTAACTCCAAGTACTATTATTGAATAAAACATAATTTATATGTAGTTTCAAATTAAAGTAGGAAATTTAAATCTAAATAGGGGTATAAGAGGCTGCGGGTAGCAAATGGAGTTCGGAAGCCTCATTGGCGCATCGCCAGAAGGTTCGTTGAGTGTATGGTATATTATACAATTGCATTAGGTGTAAAGAAATGTGGAAGGAAACGTTTTAGAAATGTTATTTTGTTAAAAATGCAACTAAATAAATATATATTTTATTTAAAATTTCAAAAATATATTGAATATGATGATAACTAAGATTCTGGTATTTGAAAGAGATGAAAGGAATAATGAATGCAAGATCCAAGTTAATGGAAAGATACCAACGAAAGAGAGGTCTATTAAAGGACCTATCTATAAGTTCATTTAATAGAGATGGAAGGTATGATATGGATGCAGATAGATGTATTTCTGCCGATCACAGGATTAGTGTTGCTTTCTTACTGTCGTTGTTGTACTGCAGGAAAACGTCAGAAGAATATGTCAGAAGAAGAATGAAAGAAAGAGAATTTTGTTAAGACGCAATCTCTTAGTAGTGTAATTTTGAACGAGTGATAGCAGATTCGTAAGAAAGATATATGAAGCAAAGAGGAGCAGTAAGAAAGATAGGGCGGACCTTGTTTAACCTTCGGGAATACAGTACCGATGATATTGGAGGAAGCTCATTTAAAATCACGCGGATCCCCTAGAGGGCAGGTATCAAGAGTTTGATGACAGTGAATGAAGGGATCATAGCGTTTGGCGCCCCGTTCTCTCTGACTTCCCCTCTAAACCCCTTACATATTGTGAAGATAAAAAAATCTGTATAGTTATATAAGAGTAAAACTGATTTTTATATTTATTTATACCTTACTTAATTTTAAAAGGCAGAAGGGAAAATATTGTATTATAAACAATACCTTGATTGGTACCGAATTATATACATATATAGTGGTTAAGCCAAAAAACGTTAGTTTCGTCAATACTTTTTATATGAAAATACCATTCGAAGAATTTCTGAGACTTATTTTTGGGTTAGTTGGTTTTATAATGAACCAATGTTTTTCTTATTAAATAAATAGTAAATTTGACGAAATCAAGTATAGTTTAATAAAAAGTTAACTCAAATAAAATGAAAATTGAGACTTTATTAAATTATATTTATATTTGAAACTTTATATTTAAATTATTTATCTTTTGCTGCTCAAAGAAAAATAACTTAAACACAAAAGCATGATTTGTCAAAACTCGGTGTAAGACTCCGCGGCTTAATACATAATTTCTCCAATTCGACGGAAAGTGGAGAACGTAATAAATTGACAGTAGGTTAGGCAAAGGCACTAGGTTCCCACAAGGACATGTAGAAAATATGTAAAGAGATATATATATATATCTAATAAAAAATAAAAAAAATACAAAAAATATAAAAAATCGCAATGCCCAACTCGATATTTACAACGCTAACCAATAAGAGTGGCGTTTTGTGAAACATTTTGTAGCCCGCGTAAAAAACCCATCCTTTTGATGTATGTCGAATAAAAATATTTTTTTTTCGCTGGCACTTTCAAAGATAATTGCTAAATTTTACGATATATTTTTTTAGTAGTTTAGTTTAAAGCTTCACAGCTCTATTCGTGTTTTTTTATATTCATGTATTTATTGAAATATGTATATTAACTCTACAGTGTTAGTAAGTGGCCAGTCGTGGCGCAGTGGCACAAGCGTGTGACTGTAAACGACTGGTTTTGGGTTCGATTACCACTCGACGAGTGAAAATCCATACTTATAATATAAATGCGAGTCTGTGTCTTTGTTTGTCACGCTTTCACGGCTAGTCAACCGGTCCGATTTGGATGAAATTAAGAATAAAAGTAGTAAAAGACTGGTTTTAACATATGTTATTTATTTTTTTCAAAAATCAAATTTAAAAGGTTGAAATAGGGGATGAAAGTTTATATGAAAAATCTAAGCCACTTGACCAATTGTTATGAATTTGGCATAAATATAGTCGATAATCTAAGCTTAAACATAGGCTACTTTATTTTTTAAAAATTCGCACGCGAGGATTACAATATATCGAAATAATTTACGCGCTAAAGCTGCGAGCGGGCCGCTAGTAGTTAATATTTCCATTTTTTCGTTCTTATCTTGAGGCAAAATGGAACTTAACACTAAATGCCTCCAGAATTCTACAGAAAATCGGGAACGAAGTGTCTTAACACCCTATGCCTACCCTAGTGTGTGCGGGATACAGCGTGACGCTAAAAAAAGTAGGCAAAAAAATAATGAAGATTATATTTTTATGTATTTATTTTGAGAAATTGGCAAAGGTAATTTAGACATAAGCACTCATAAGTCTCTTCGCCTTCGCATGGTTCAATAAAATATTTAAGCATTGGCAGATTTACGTCTTTTTCCGTGAAGCAGGTAATCAGAATGTTCTGAGAAACAAAACATGCCGTTCTTAACTTTCCGCCTGAACACAAAATATTATATATAGAACGGCGGAACTTAACTCCGCGTTTTATCTTATCAGGGCGTATGATTTGAAAATAGTTTAAGTTTATTAAACTCTGCTGAAGGGGAATCGAACACACAACGTATCAATATTGCGTCTAATTTATGTGCAATTTGTTATGGTTGGACCCCATCGTCTTAACTATAAGCATGGCCTTGTAATGGCAGGCATCATAATTCCAAAAATTTGAAATCATCCTAATATCTTATGTAACCAAAATCCACGGAACGCCATTTAATAAACATAATGACGTGATTAACAATGATTTACACGAAAACTTGAGGCATCAGAATATCGAAATTGTTCATAATCTTGATATTATGACTTTGGTAGCCGAGTAGCTTATTTTTGTACCAGTTTGATGGTTTTGGGTTTGATTAAAATATTTTTAAAAAAGACATTTCAAGGTCAGTGGTGAGAGCGTCTGGACGGTATTCAGGAGGCGCCGGTTCGAATTCCGCTGCGTTCAAATTTTTATACGTTTTCTTTAAATGTCTTTTTTAATTTTCCTAGGTGTGGAATAAAACTTTAAAAATATTTTAAAATATTTTTAAGCATCGACTTGTTAAACATATTAAGTTTTTAGTTTTTCATGGTGTCATTTTATCTGATCGACTTTTGAAGACCTTTTTACGTTGTATTTAATACTGCAATCAGTTTTAAAAATCCTTAAGGGAAAATTTACCTATATTTTTTTGTATTCATTAAGAATATGGTAATTTATTGTTCACTTTTCTAATTTAATAGTATAACTTAATCAATCCCGAGTCTTATCCATGCCATTAAATACTAAAAAATCTGAATTGAATGACTGAACTGAATTAGAACTAGTTGTGCCCAAAACCATCATATTTAGCTAATCACATTCCAAATACGACACGACACAATATATCAAAGCTATATAAATATATCAAAAATACTTACTTAACACAAAAAACAACGAGGAAATTAAGTAAAAACGTTGAAAGCTAGTATACACAACTCAACAAAATAGGTGAGATAATTGAAACAGCATGATTTATAAGTCAATGTTGTCGCCCTTCCCTCCAAAAGGGTTTTTGCTGGAGTGAATTACTGCCTTTTAAATTCTTTTTCTTTTTGTTATCGTTACTTTTACGCGACAAAAAGATTACACTATTTATCTTGCTCCGGACCAGTAAATTGGTGCAAGTGATAAACATCTCCTATAAAATACGGCCAGCTTCATAAGATTCTTAGAAAATGAAACTTTGGAAGTTTTAATGGGCTCGGAAGCTAAGGAAATGTCAGGAAAGCTTAAACAGTGGCAGGGATTAGAGATTGAAGTACTATGTCGTGTTGTGATAATGACGATGGTTTTGATTGGAAGAATTTGTTAGTGGCCAGTCGTGGCCCAGTGGCACAAGCGTGTGACTGTAAACGACTGGTTGTGGATTCGATTCCCACTCGAGGAGTGGAAATTATATATCCATTTTCTTCGCTCTGGTATCGAGGTAAAGCGCGGCATTAAGTTCTGCCACTTAACACGCAAGCCTGCGAATTCCGCGGAAAGTGGGAAACGGAGTGTCTTAACACTAGGTTCCCTCTGCCTACCCTGCTGTGTGCGGGATACAGCGTGAAGATAAAAAAAAATGTTATTGTTAAGATTTTTGATTTAGTATATTGAAAAATATTTTTAAACTTTTATTAGATTTTATGCAAGAACAAAATCATAAACAACTTCCGAGGTTGGCAGAGCGAACGTTGACAATGGTATAATTGATTGTATATAATTATTATATTTAAATTAGTTTTGAAGTAATAGAACCTAATACGTAAAGAATTCAATAAAATTAAAACCTTTTTTTATTGAATTTTTACTCACAACTGTAAGTCTTTAGTCATTGTAAAATCGCTATGATGATTGTAAAAATTAAAGATAATGAATTATTTACTAGTTTCCGTCAAATAATTCTTTTTGTATTAATTAAAATATTTTATTTTTAAATCGGCCAGTAGTGGCACAAACGTGTGACTGTAAACGACTGATTTTGGGTTCGATTTTCATTCGAGAATAGGAAATATTTAATATTTCCATTTCCTTTTCCGTCTGGTATCAGAGGTAAAGTTCCGTGGCATTAAGTTCCGCAACTTAACACGCAATACCTTCTAATTCGGCGAAAGGTGGGAAATGGAGTGTCTAAACACTAGACCCCCCCTGCCCTGCTGTGTGCGGGATACAGCGTGAAGCGAATAAACAAAAAAAATGTAAAAAATATTCTACTATAGTTAAAAAAAATAATATGACAAAAAAACATAAAACAAACAAAGCAACACTTTACCTAACAAATACACATACCTACGTACTCGTACATATATCGAATACAATATCCACTCTATCACATTCATTCATTACATTGTTACCCTTCATAATGCCAAATGAAAGAAAATATTCAATTAAACGTACTGCGAATACATTGAGATTCCTACTCCTTCCAACTCTGTAATAATACTAGCTTAATATCGTATAAATTATTTATGAATATGAATGCCAAGCACTTTGCTGGATCGCGATGAAAATCATTCTGGCATCAAAACGTTAATAAAACAGTGAATTAAATGTTGTAAAGTCAGTGGGATCAGATAGCGCGATGGTTGTGGATTCGATTCCCGCTCGACGGAATAATTTTATATTTTATTTTATTTATTGTTTGCTTTGGTATAATACTAGATAAAGCGGTTAATATTTTTTAGTGTCTTACCAGACATTTTTTTTTTTTTTTGCTTCACGCTGTATTCCACACACAGCAGGGTAGGCAGAGGGAACCTAGTGTTAAGACACTCCGTTCCCCACTTTCCGCCGAATTCGGAGGCTTGCGTGTTAAGTGGCGGAACTTAACGCCCCGCTTTACCTCGACACCAGAGCGAAGAAAATGGAAATATAATTTCCACTCCTCGAGTGGGAATCGAACCCACAACCAGTCGTTTACAGTCACACGCTTGTGCCACTGGGCCACGACTGGCCACTTACCAGACATGATTATTGGTAGTCTGCTTTTCAAATGTCACTCATGCCGTTACTTCGTGCCAAGTGATGTCGTATAAGAAAAAGGATGAGATGACAGAAGATTTTACAATTTCTTCGGTTACAGAAAAAAAAACGAATTTATAACTACAGTGCAGACGAATAAAAAAATGACATGTTAAATTTCAAACGATCGAAGTTGTGGAAACTACAGGAACTAAACTCGAATATTGTTAATTCAATTATTGTGTATAAATTATTTTCTTAAGTAGAATTCGATCCCACTACCTTCTTGAGACTTAAACAATTTTATTTATATTCAAATAAATATTAAGAAAAACTTGAATATTAGATTTTATTAAGATTTTTCGCGAATCATTGAATTAGCATCACAAAAGTATTTCATGTCCTAAATTTCTCCAGTTCCAGTAAATATTACTGACACTAATAAAATTGGACCTAAAATAATTTTATTTATGTCAAGTTTTCATCAGAATCAAGTTAGATGAGACGAGGCTTGTGTTTTAGCAAAAAACATTAGAAACTACTTTAGAAACTTGGCGATGCTAACAAACTTATGAATACTTAATCTACACTTTTAGAAGTTGGGTTATCTTTGAACTACAAAGCTGCGGGATGTAATATCTATATAGATAGGTAAAACTTAGATTTCTGTAGCTTCACGCTGTATCCCGCACACAGCAGGGTAGGCAGAGGGAACCTAGTGTTAAGACACTTCGTTCCCTACTTTCCGCAGAATTCGAAGGCTTGCGTGTTAAGTGGCAGAACTTAACGCCGCGTTTTTCCTCGACACCCGAGCGAAGAAAATGGAAATATTAAATATTTCCACTTCTCGAGTGGGAATCGAACCCACAACCAGTCGTTTACAGTCATACACTTGCGCCACTGGGCCACGACTGACCACTATATAGTCAATAATAACCACACATTTTACTATCCTAACAGGAAGTAGGAAAAGTGTAAAAATCTGTATCTACCAAAAGGGACTTAGTGAGACATCGCCTATCTAGCTTTTACCAAATTTGCCCTTATTTCGTAGGGGCGTGGGAATTTTGCGATTCAACACTTGAATACAAATGAACTTGACGGAATCACATTATGCCGTTACATTCAGCTCGTCGTCTGTTTAAAAACCGATAATTTATTGTCAATTGATACGGTCGTTATTTCTACTATAACAATTTAATTGTAATATATATTTTAATATATAATAAATTTCAAAAGTAAAATATATTTAGTATATTTTTACAGTTTTTCTGAAAAACAGGGTGGTCAAAGAGAACTGTTCGTCACATGCTCACTATTCGCCGGTGGCTTCTATTTATAAATATTTCCTCTAATTTCGTCAGAGTAGTTCTTTCAGTGTTTATATTGCTTTTCGCGGTTTTTTTTTTGCTTCTTTTTTTTTTTTTTTAAGGAGGCAAACGAGCAGAAGGCCCACCTGGTGTTAAGTGGTTACCTTCGCCCATAGACATCCACAACATTAGAGTTATGGATGCGTTGCCATCCTTGGGGATGTAGGAAAGAAAGAGGGAGAAAGGATGGGGATGGTGGGAATAGGGAGAGCTGGCTTACGTGCCATCGAACCGGAACACATCGTCAGATGTTTGGCGGTTCGTCTTTGACACGATAGTGGTCGCGAGCCAGTCGGAGAATGAATCTCCTACCACCAAACTACTGGGTTACCCGCCTTTTACGGGACGCTATATATATATATATATATATATATATATATATATATATATATATATATATATATATATATATATATATTTCCATTTTCTTCGCTCTGGTGTCGAAGTAAAGCGCGGCGTTAAGTTCTGCCACTTAACACGTTAGCCTCCGAATTCGGTAGAAAGTGGGGAACGGAGTGTCTTAACACTAGGTTCCCTCTGCCTACCCTGCTGTGTGCGGGATACAACGTGAAGATAAAAAAAAAAGACATATTACAAAACGATACTCACCCATCGATAAAATCTAACATTCACAATAAAAACTAGTTTCTTCATAACTTAATACATCAAATTTACAAACATATTAAAAATTTATCGACTGAGAAGTACATTTGCATTAGGAGAGGCTTTCAAACCGGTCACGCTTTTATTTACATTTGATTTAATTTTCCACTCAATTAGAACCAGATAAGCAATTTGTCTTTACTCTCCAACATGTTTTCTTAAGCAGTGAAAGTTAATTTAATTTGATTAATGAGTTTGATGGATATCGGTGAAATTATTTGACGAATTTGACGGCATTTTTTACTTTTGATTCTGAAATTGTTTTGTTTGGAAGACCACTGTGTATTTATATGCTCAGGAATTGAGATTATAGCATAAACTCCCTTTGTTTGTCTAAGTCAATAGAATCTATATTTTTTTAGCTTCACATCTTATTTAAGAAAGCAAGGTAGGCAGAGGAAATCTAATATGAATACTCTAAACCGCGTTCTAAATTTTAAACGTTATTGTGTTTAATTGTCGAACGCAACACCACGCTTTTCCTACGAAATGAAGGTAATTATTTCGTAGGACAGAAAAATGTAATAATTTTATATATATGTAACATCTACTTCTTTATTTTTTGTGAAGCTAAAAAAAAAACTGTAAGAAGAGTGTTCATATTGCCCAACTCACGTGAGATACTCATATAAATATACCAAAAGACATAAAATTCCACCTAAAATACCTATATAAAATATCGCTATGAATCCTACGTTCAAGATTTTCCAGTCCATCTCGTCGTCTAGTCCATAAATCTATTATCTTGTAGTATTTTTATCAAAAGGATATATTTTTGCAGTATCCCTAAAAAATAGTGACCTCCGCTGTGACAGACAGACGGGCAATGACGAGGGTTCAACCTCATCGGGCCCAAACGTGACTGCCCTAGCAAATAGGTAGGCCCTGAAATAGATTAATTCCCAAAGACCGTGATGCCAAGCACTGGCGGAAATGGCACTGTGATTTTAAAATGAATTCAGATTTATTTTTACTGCATATACTCTTATGTGATTTTGATGTTAATCAAAGATAAGAGGGTTTTAATTAAGCTAATTTGGAGCATGTTAATGGCTACAGCAGTTTTTAATTTTGTAAGTTAAAGTGGTTGATGGTAATGCGTTTTCTTCTAATGTTAATCGGCGAGTTGAGAAAGTAACTCAACGCAGTACTTTATATTTTTGTTATGTTTATATTTTTAGCAAATAAACCAACCTTTAAACTCAAAAAATTATATAATAGTAGGCGTGCTTCTACTATTTAATTAAACTACTTCGAAGTATCATTGACAATGTGTTTTAAAATAATCGTTGAGATAAGAACGTTAGTTTTTGCACATACTGTGCAAATCTACAGTTATTATTTTTCAATGTACAAACATGCAATAATTTTTTTTATATGTTCACGTGATATATCGCTTGCAATTAAACATATTATTGTATTCTTGTTTATTTATTTAACAATACTTAACTAAAGGTAAAATATATAAAAACTACAATTGGTTTTACAATATCTGTCAATGTCAAGAAATCTAAGCCTCCATGTATTGCTCAATGCTAACGGAACTCGTAATTGTTTACACTACAGTAGCATTTGTAGGACATTTTAAGAACAAAGTTTTCCAGCTTATAGGCGAAGTTATTACAAAGGCAGAAATAATAGATTTAAATAACCTCATGAATACAGTTGAGCTAAAAGCTCTTTTTATAATAAAAACAAGATGTCCGAGTCGAGTCGACGGAAACTTGGGAACAATAGAATCGTCAGAAAGCGGTAAAGTTGTATGACTTTTTCGTGTCGAAGTTGTTTTTTTTGAAACAAGCCGACGACGTTGCTATTCAATTATTCTGTTCTGTAAAGTACGTGTAAATGAATGCAGCGGGGCTGTCAACGTTCAGAATAAACTTTGGAGTTGGTATTTCAAACCTAATGTTACATTCGTGGCGACATTTAGCCAAACAATACGGCATTATGTTGAAAGCATTTATGGAACTGCTGCCAATTTGTATTGTCTAGAATTTTTAAAATAACTTTCCTTATGTATAAATAGACGTATGTATGAAGATTTATATACTTGCGAAGCTTTGGCTGGTCGCTTGTAAATTTAATGTTCAGGAATCGTCTTCTTCATATGGCAGAAGTAGTAGTGGACAGAACTGGGACTTATTTTTAACATATTTAATGTCGTATAGAAGATATTGAATCTCATATAGAAAATAACATATTTTTATGCGTTTTGTAAAAAAGTATATTTTTCAATTCCCAAGTATGTAAATAGCACTTCAAAAATGCAAAAAATATTTCACAAATATCCTCTTTTTGACAATCGTTTGACAACAATTGTTCGGAAAATAATCTTCGGGTAGCAGAAATGTACTAATAATATAAAAATTTTGACGTAGGTGGATGTAGAAAACACGACTTAGTGGTCAGAGCTATTGGTTATCAAGAAGCGCGGGTTCAAATCTAGCTGCGTTCAAATTTATATACGTTTACTATAAAAATAGTCCTCCACTCCACTGTTAACAACTCCATTTCAATATTCTATGAAGGCCTATACTTTCTTTCTTCTTCTTATAGCTTCACGCTGTATCCCGCACACAGCAGGGTAGGCAGAGGGAACCTAGTGTTAAGACACTCCGTTCCCCACTTTCCGCCAAACTCGGAGGCATTGCGTGTTAAGTGGCGGAACTTAACGCCGCGCTTTGCCTCGGCCAGACACCGAAGCGAAGAAAATTGAAATATAATTTCCACTCCTCGAGTGGAAATCGAACCCACAACCAGTCGTTTACAGTCACACGCTTGTGCCACTGCGCCATGACTGGCCCCCTTTCATAACTTATTTTAGAAAACAATGCTGTATTTTCATAATCTTTTCTTTATTTTCAGGTACAGTCATCTTAATTTAAACCGGACGGAACCAAAGAGTGTAGTGTAATAAGTGTAGTGATGTTATCGTGAACAAACCATGCTTTGGCCGTGGGGGCCTACTTGGGCCGTGCTTGTGCTCCTCAGCCACACTATGGCCTATACTGACACAGAAGATTTCCTCAGCGATTTGGATAAACCAGGTCAGTTTAAAATTCAATTTTTGAATATTTTTTTCTTTTTGAAATGAATTTTTTTTGTATTAGCGGTATTGATATAGATACTGCAATAAGAGATATATTGCAATAACGAATGAACGAACTTAGTAGCAATTAATTATTTTTATTAATGTGCATTTAAAGCTTAAATAAGATTTATTTGCAACAATGGTAAAATAGACACTTTACTTGGAGCCGGACTGGACTGATTGATAAACAATATTTAGCTAAAACTACTCATATTAGAAAGGGAAATTGTGTATGTAGGTTCCTTAGGGATAACAGGGAACCACTAAAGGAAGAAATTTTTACAAAAATTGGAAAATACAAGATTTAATATTTTACTATTCAAGCAAATGTAGTTTCTTTTTTTTCTTTTTTTTTGTATTTGTGTGTATCCCGCACACAGCAGGGTAGGCAGAGGGAACCTAGTGTTAAGACACCTAACTTTCCGCTGAACTCGGAGGCTTGCGCGTTAAGCGACGGAACTTAACGCCGCGCTTTACCTCGACACCAGAGCGAAGAAAATGGAAATATAAAATATTTCCACTCCTCGAGTGGGAATCGAACACACAACCAGTCATTTACAGTCACACGCTTGTGCCACTGGGCCACGACTGGCCACAATTTATTTTATTATCCAAGCAAATGTAGTTTCAGGTTATAATAACACAAATTATTTCTGTAATTATTAATATAATATATATACTTTATAATAAAATAAATTACTAAAAAATTAATAGAATGAAATGAAGGAGAAAAAAAAAGAAATTAGTGCAATATTTTAAACATAATATCTAGAAGTATTTTTAGATAACTTTTCAGACAAAATGGGAGTAAGACATGCTCATGCTGTTCTAAGTTATTACAGCGACATTAGTTTTACTAATAACCTGCTCGTTATATGAGAAACATATATGAGCGTCCTCTTTATTTACTTTCGCTGCCAATTTATTCAGTACTGCTTTAATTAACAATTTTCCATTATTATTATATTTTCTTTATTTATATTAGAATTCGTTGATTTTGCGTCTATATAACTGTAATATTATATATTTTTTTAAAATGCTAATATATTAAGTATATTTCAAAAGTTTTTAAAATCTAAAATTTTTGATCTCCTTTATGATTTTTCCCCGTAATGGGGTAGGTGGAGAGAAGTTAGAGTCAAGACACTCTTTTCCTTAAGCTTCTAAATTCGATTGCCCATTTATTGTAGAACATAACGCGGTGCTTTGTCTAACTTAAGCCGAGTTATGGAAAAGATTTAAATATAATTCTTCCCTTAAGTGGGAGTCTAACCTACGACCAAAAGCATCAGATGCTGTTCTACTGAACCACGAAGAAATCTAAAACTTATTAAACTATATTTATATTTTTTTTTTTCCCTTCACGCTGCATCCCGCACACAGCAGAGTAGGCAGAGGGAGCCTAGTGTTAAGACACTCCGTTCCCCACTTTCCGCCGAATTCTGGACATTCTGGACATTGCGTGTTAAGTGGCGGAACCTATGCTTCGACACCAGGCGAAGAAAATGTAAATATTAAATATTTCCACTTCTCGAGTGGGAATTGAACCCACAACTAATCGCTTTACAGTCGCACCTTGTGTCCCCTATATTTATATGTACTGTATAATACAAGACAATAAATCATATCCACATTTTTTAAAGAAAAATCATTACACAAGCTATGTATAAACATTTAAGCCGAAATTTGGTAAAAATAATTTCGCTTTCGCCCCACACTAATGCAGATATTGCGTGTTAGATCGCACAACCCAATTGAGCACTATACTTAACTAGGTCTTACCTACGTATATATAGGTATAACATTATTTTTTTATACAAAAAAATAAAATTTGGATTGTCTGTTTGTAATATTAAAACTGCTTTTTACTAAATTTAGTGGGGATCGGAGTGTCTTAACAGGTTCTCTCTGCCTACCCTGGTGTGCGGGATATAGGATGAAACTATATTCATATACGGCACATGCAACAAAATAACAGTTTTTACAATTTTTATATATATGTTTGATTGTTCAGGCTAATCTCTAGAACGGCTGGATAGATTTTGACAGGGTTTTCACTGGCAGATAGCTGATATAATAAGGTCTAACTTAGGGTACTTTTATTTTAAGATTACAACTTTTTTGGTAAATTCCTCACGAGTGAAGTAGCAGGCATAGCTAGTCCTATATAACATTTTAATCGAACATTTTGTAGAGAGGTAAGTAGTCGGAATATTTATAAAAACTGGACTGTCTTAAGGCATATATAGACATACTAAGCTCGCTATGAGTCTTTAGCTTAAGTACTGAAAACGTAAATTATACACGCAATGGTTGTGCATTCGATTTCCACACATGAATTGAGTATACAATATTTACATTTGTATATTTCCACTCTGGTAACCGAAGAACACGGCGTTGAGTACCGCCGTTTGACACGCCATGTTCGTCGAGCGGAAAGTGGAGAACGAAGTGTCATAACACTAGGTTCTCTGACGTAGAGCTTAAATTAAAAAAAAAAACTATAACAATCATTTTACCAGTCACAATCACAAATCAAAAAATAATCGCTGCTTCATAAAGTTCAAATTCGCGTAAAAGTCATGGGAAAAGAAAGGTTAAATTGCCACAAACGGTTACCCATTGAAATTTAGGTAAATCTCCGCAAAGGTGACTTTATGGTGGGATCGAGTCGTTTTTTGCATTTATAATTCATTTGAAAGTCAATAAACCGGAAACGGTGGGAAGTAGGAGCATATGCATAGGTAATGGTAGACGTGATTTGGAAGATAAAGTCCAAATGAAACTTTATATTATTAATCTTTTGTTCTTTTTGTCGTTTAGGTTAAGTGGTCAAATTCTGGTGTTATAATAGACATATGGGTTTCAAATACGGTATATGTTAAGGATTTTTGTATCTCATCTTGTAGGACAGATTGTAAGCGTGATTGAGAAATGATTATATAATTTTTTTTTTATTTTCTTTAACTTCACGCTGTATCCCGCACATAGTAGGGTAGGCAGAGGGAACCTAGTGTTATGATACTCCGTTCCTCACTTTCCTCCGAGTTATGGAAGCATTGCGTGTTAAGTGTCGGAACTTAACGCCGCGGTTTCACTCGACACCAGAGCGAAGAAAATGGAAATACTAAATAATTCCATTCCCCGAGTGGGAATCGAACCCACAACCAGTCGCTTAACAGTCACACTTTATGCCTCTGCACCACGACTGGCCCCTAACGTTATTCACCTTATATATGTATATTGGTTTACTCGTACAACATTTTGTTAGATTGATAGATTTTACGTAGCAAAGTATACCTAGTTGAAGAATGTGAAATTGTTGAATATACGAAGTAGTATCAAGCTTTCTTTGGACTAACATATCTTTCTTTATTCACTTAGTACAGAATAATGCTGAATATTCTATTGATATTCGAGTAACAAAGTTGAAACGTACTTATGTATGTATAAGAATTTGACAAATGAATAAATTATGGCTATACATTATTTTGTCTCAAGTGGCTAGATTTTAAAAGGCGTTTAATATTTATAAGTATGCGTGAAAAAGCTTGAAGCTGTATAACTTCGCCACAATAGTACCTACATCTATTTTTTTTAGCTTCACGCTGTATCCCGCACACAGCAAGATAGGAAGAGGGAACCTAGTGTTAAGAACCTCCGTTCCCCACTTTCCGCCGAATTCGGAGGCATTGTGTGTTAAGTGGCGGAACTTAACTTACCTCTGACACCAGAGCGAAGAAAATAAAAATATTAAATATTTCCACTCCTCGAGCAGGAATCGAACCCACAACCAGTCGCTTACAGTCACACGTTCTTCCCACTGGGCCACGACTGCCCCCAAAAACATAAAACCTAAAAAAAAAGAAAAAAATATTCAATTCCATGTCCATATATATTTTAAATTAAGTAAACAATTTGAACGAAAATAGCTGAACCATTTCTGCAAAGTTGTTTGCTCTTTGAACAAAACGAGACCCAATTTATTATTGAACTAGCTATATAAATCCGATCTCCAATACCTTTGTGCTCCTTGTTGGAATATCGAAGTTGCTGTCACTTTCAAAAGTTACTTTTAATTATGCTACTGCCAATACTTGCGGATTATATTAATGGGTTGAATTTTCGATGATTGATTGTTATGATATTCACGCTTTATCCCGCACAGTCTACTTGACTACTACTGTACTTCTATACTACTGTACTTCTTGACATTATGTACTGTACTTCTACTTCTTGACATCATATCAAGGAAGAATGTCTTGACACCAGATTAACATAGATAGATGGGTAAAATTCTTTATTGCACACAAAACAAAACACAATAATTGGCACAGACACATAAGTACATGATTGCAGTATGCAAAGGCGACCTTATCACTATGAGTGATCTCTAACAGGTAACCTTAGGCACATACATTTTAAAATATAGTACATCTAGGGGTGCAAAAAAAAGAAAAAGAAAGATTAAGTACTTTTTCTGTTCAAAAATCGAGACATAATAAAGGAAGATAAAAACAATTTAAATAAAATGGACCTACAAACAATTGAATTTACGAATTTAATTAGTCTACGTTATTATAAAAGAACTGGCTCTGTATTTCTTATATACTTAATAATAAATACAATAATTAATTGAAATTTTAATATTACAATTCTCTTCGTTCTGGTGTGGAGGCAAAACGCAAACAATTACCGAAAGCATCAAGATTTCAGAGGCAAAAGGGGAACGGAGTGTCTTAACACTAGGTTACCACAGTCTACTCTGCTGTGTGCGGGATACAGCGTGAGGCTTCATTATAGACTTAAATAATTAAAATTTGTACAAAACTATATTAATTAAATTATTTATTTAATCTTTTGAAAAAATAGATTAAATATTTTTTTTATTTAATCTCTTGTCTTTATATGATCATGAGAAAGAGAGACACCGTCTCATTGCAAACGTGATGATTGTGGGTTCGATTCCTACTAAAGAGGATGATAATAAATAAATTATTTTTATTTCCGCTTAAGTAAGACAAAATGGAATTTGACTCACATTAATAAGCACACAATATCACGATTTTTAAACTGAAAATGGAGAACAGAGTACCTATCTCTCCACAAATCTCTCTTTGGAATACGAAAAAAAAATAAAGTTGCCTTACTTAACACAATCCATTACATTTCTCCAATGATAATATTTACAAACCTAACTTTTAATATTAAAGCATTTTTTGCGATACTCCAAAATCCTTTTATTCAAATCAACTCATAAATTTCTAATCCCTGTTCCGTATAAATCATTCTATAATTAAATGAATTTGGTAAAAAAAAACAGCTTTATGTTTATAAAAGAGGGGTTGTTTTTTTGTAATAGACCAAATCCAATTTTGAAAAAGACATTTACCGATCAGTGGTGAGAGCCTGGACGGTTCAGGTGGCGCGGGTTCGAATCCCGTTGCGTTCAATATCCTAAGTGTGGAATAATACTTTAAAAATGTTTAAAAGCAAATCTAATTTTGTTGAAAAAAAATATTTTTTACGTAGTGGATATAATTAGATAGTGAGTTCGATTCCCACTGAAGGAATTAATGATGATATTACACTTAAAGTATCTTAATTTTTTCTCTCTGAAAAGTGACAGATTTCGTTAGATAATGAAGAACAGAGTGTCTTGACACTATGTTCTCTGTCTATCTATTATACTATTTTGTATAATTTTAAATCTTACTATTTTTTAGCTATTATGGTTGTTAGTTGGTGAAGCGTCAGGTTTACGAGTTAAGTGGTGGATCTCAACGCTAAACTTTAAATAAATAAAGATTTTTTTTTCTAGCTTTACGCTGTATCCCGCACACAGCAGGGTAGGCAGAGGGAACTTAGTGTTAAGACACTTCGTTCCCCACGCACCGCCGAATTCAGAGGCATTGCGTGTTAAGTGGCGAAACTTAACGCCACGCTTTGCCTCTGATACCAGAGCGAAGGAAATCGAAATATTAAATATTTCCACTCCTCGAGTGGGAATGGAACCCACAACCAGTCGTTTACAGTCACACGTTCGTGCTACTGCGCCACGACTGGCCCCAATAAACAATGATCACATCACCAATTGGAAATCAAACCCACAACCAACTGCAATTACAGTAAGACACTATTCCACCTCTCTACGATATTTATATGGCCTTATATCTAATATAACATTTACAAATTAAATATTCTTTTTCTGAATTAAAAAAAGACAACTGGACAGCTCTAGGACTTAGGCTATAAATAATGAGTCTAATACAGCATTAAGCTTTACGAATGTCACCAGAAAAAGAAACTTTGGAAGCTTTGCGAAGCTTTTTAAAAATGTATTTAAATACTGAATTTCAGTTTGTATCTTTTTAAATAGGTACATGTTTTATTTGTGAAACAAAGTTATTTTAATTCAGTATGACTAATCTAGTGAGGTTTAAGTGTTCTGTAATGTGGAGAGTGGAGTGATTTATCTAAGATATATTTGGACATTAAATTTTTAACACATACATGGTCAGTCGTGGCCCAGTGGCACAAGCGTGTGACTGTAAACGACTGGTTGTGGGTTCGATTCCCACTCGAGGAGTGGAAATATTTAATATTTCCATTTTTTTCGCTCTGGTGTTGAGGTAAAGCGCGGCGTTAAGTTCCGCCACTTAACACGCAATGCCTCCGAATTCGGCGGAAAGTGGGGAACGGAGTATCCTAATACTAGGTTCCCTCTGCCTACCCTGCTGTGTGCGGGATACAGCGTGAAGCTAAAAAAAAAAAAAAAGAAAATTTTAGGACAAGTCGTGGCGCAGAGTCACAATGTGTGATTGTAAAGCGACTGGTTGTGTGTGACTGGTTCTCACACAGGAGTGGAAACATTTAATATTTCCATTTTCTTCGCACTTGTTTCGAGGCATAGCGCGGCTCTAAATTCCACCACTTAACACGCAAAGCCTCCAGAATTCGGTGGAAAGTGGGCAGAGTCTTAATACGAAGTTCCCTCTGCCTACCCTGCTGTGTGCGGGATACAGCGTGAAGCTAAAAGCAAAAAAAAACAAGAAAAAAAATATAGCTACTTATGCTATGCTGTGCTAATGACTTGTTAAATAATAAAAATAATATAATCAGCTTTAAATTTCTTCTCGTATAATAGGACAGTCGGAAAGGACCTAATGTCAAGATACTCCGTTCTCCACTTTCTGTACAAAATCGAGACATTATACAATGAGTGGCAGAACTCAACGCCTCATATAGTTTTGCCATACCGATAGCGAAACAATATAGAAATTGAAATCAAACACTCACTGTGTTACGATGGTCTTTATATTATAAGTACTGTATAAAAATAGTTCAGTTCAGTCAGTATATATACTTATTTCTGTTTTTTTCATCATGCTGTATCACGCACACAGCAGCGTAACCAGAACTCTAATGTTAAGGCATTCCGTTACCCACTTACAAAAAAATTCTGGATGCAATACGTATTGAATGGTGGAAGTCAGTGCCGTGCCTTAGACACCATTTAAATTCCTCGACTGGGACTCAAACCGACAACCAATCGTGTTTATAGTCACACTTTGAGCTGCGCCACGAATAGCCTTAACATGCTTATAGATTATTATTATTATTTTATTTTTTTTAGCTTCACGCTGTATCCGGCACACAGCAGGGTAGGCAGAGAGAACCTAGTGTTAAGACACTCCGTTCCCCACTTTCCGCCGAATTCGGAGGCATTGCGTGTTAATTGGCGGAACTTAACGCCGCGCTTTACCTCGACACCAGAGCGAAGAAAATGGAAATATTAAATATTTCCACTCCTCGAGTGGGAATCGAACCCACAACCAGTCTTTTACAGTCACACGCCTGTGCCACTGGGCCACGATTGGCCTCAACATACTTACACATCCAAATATCCTTATTTTATTCTCCCAATTTATGTTATGTCAAAACACACATAAATAAAAATATATAACATTGTCATGCCAAAACTCAATAAGCGATACATGATGTCGCATGTCGGTTTCTAAGCGTATAACAACAATTATATATGGCCTTTGTCTTTAGAACGTTTTCAAACTGTTTCTAAGTTTTATTTATTTTATCGTCGTGGTTCAGTAGAGCTATATCTAAGTAGACGGTAGCCAGTTCAAATTCAAATATAGTAAATGTTTGTCATTCTTTTGTTATTACTAATCAAGATATATAATCAACTTATTTGAGGCTATTGTGGCAAAGTAGCGAAGTGTTTCAACTGTATGCGACTGGTTGTGGGTTCGATTTCCACTCGTAGAAATGATAAAATTGAAATTATTCCACTTTCTCCCCTCTGGTAAGGCAAAGCGCAGCGTTCTTCTGCTCAACAGGTTTTTTTTAGCTTCACGCTGTATCCTGCACGTAACTGGCTAGGTAGAAGGCCTCTAAATGCAAATGTAAATTAGTATTATCTGTTTCGACTAGTAAATTCTATTTTTCTAGGAGATATTTTTGTAACACAGCTTAGCTGAAGCTAGTTAAGCCATAAGTGGTTTTAAAGCGTTAGCTACTTTAAAAACACTTGCTTGTTGTTTCCAAAAGTAGTTAGTACTTATCAAATATTTAAAATATTACTTTATTTTTTTAAAAAATAACCATTCACAATATTTTGGTCTGGTTAAATAAAGTAAAAAATGGATAACGGTCACTAAGATTTCTTCGTAGCTTTCTTGTAGTTATATTAAATCGATTTGTACTCAAAGAAAGGGTTATATTTAAACCATTTTCATTTTGCCCCTCTGGTACCGAGTAAAAAGAGCAACTTTTAATTTCGAATGAGCGAAGACACTAAATACTCTCTTACCTACCTATTTTTTTTAGCTCTTCGCTCTGGTGCCGAGGCAAAGCGCGGCGTTAAGTTCCACCACTTCATTTCCACCACTTAATAGAAAATAGGGATCAGAGTGTCTTAACACTAGGTTCCCTCTGCCTACCCTGCTGTGTGCGGGATACAGCATGAACCCTACCTATCTTCTACTTACCTATATACTAAAAAAATATATAGAGAATTGTGTTCAAAATACTTTAACACAAAGAAACAAACAAACCCACTAAATACAACTAGTTACAAGAAGATGTTAGTCATATATTTTATATGCCTTATTAGATATATACATGCGATTGTCATGCAACGTTTTATTACGGTTTGTCACGATCCACCCTCAAAATATGTACCAATTTTTGATTTCAGTTCCTACGCATAGCATGCATGAATAAAAACATTACTGCATTACGTAATATATAATAAGATCGCATTTTTACTGGTATCTTAAAGGAAATATTGGTTAAGTGATATTTTCCGATTTAAGCTGATATTTTTTGCAGCTTCACAAATAGCCAGAGAGAAGTCAGTCAAAACACTCCGTTCTGCCCTTTCTGCTGAAATCTTGACAATAAGTTGAGTGTAGGAACTCAATGCCGCGCTTTGTTTTATGTATAACTAGCGGCCCGCCCGTGAATTATTTCGCTATATTGCAACCCTCGGGGGCGCATTTTTAAAAAATAAAGTAGCCTATGTTTATGCTTATATTATCAACTATATTTAGGCCAAAATTAATTACAATTGGTTTAGCGGTTTAGATTTTTCATATAAACTTTCATCCCCTATTTCAACCCTATAGAGGTTGATTTTTGAAGAAATAAGTAGCCTTTGTTAGACCCAGTCACTTTTACTACTTTCATTCTAAATTTCATCCAAATCGGACTAGTAGATTAGCCGTGAAAGCGTGACAGACAAACACACAGACATTCGCATTTATAATATAAGTATGGATAATTCCCCAAGTGGGAATCGAACCCACTACCATCGCTTTACAGTTAGACACTGCCCCACTGCGCCACAATGGCCTTAGATTAGATTGATGATGGGTATGCACATTTATATGTTTAATGGTACAAGTAGAAAGAAGAGGACCTAGTCACAAGACACACAGTTCTCCACAAGTACTTTTATTATAAAAGCTAGAACTACGATATATCTTAACATTTAATGAGCAAAAAAACTTAGTACTAAAGGTCTATTTATAATAATTATTTTTATAAATAAGCTCTTGGTTTCAGAAGATAACATAACAATGATTCTTTGCAATTGTTTAATAATATTTTAAAATGGCTAATTCGAGATATAAGAGGCTATCGTGACTTAGTGGGACAGAATCTGACTGCAAAGGCGACGATCGTGAGTTCGATTCCCGCTCGAGGAAGTATTATGTATAAATTATTTTCATTTCATTGCTCTAGTAACTAAGACAAAGCGCGGTATTGCATTCCGCCACTCACCACGCAACACCTCGATTTAGGCCGAAAAGTAGAGGACGGGGGAGTGTCTTGATATTGAAACCTCTGTAAATCTGGTACCTGGGAAAAAGCGTGAAGCAGAAAATAAGATCACTTAAATAAAAATACTAGCGATTTATTTATGTTTTTTTTTTTTCATCATTAGACCTGGTTGTGGGTCCGATTCCCATTCGACAGGTGGAAGTATTTAATATTTCCATTTTCTTCACTCGGTGACGAGGCAAAGCACGGCGTTAAGTTCCGCCACTTAACACGCAAAGCCTCCACATTCGGCGGAAAGTGGCGAACGGAGTGTCTTAACACTAGGTTCCTTCTGCCTACCCTGCTATGTGCGGGATACAGCGTGAAGCTAGACATAACATTTTCTTATGTATCATACTTAGATTTTATACTTTAATGTATTATAAATTTTAATTTATTAATATTAATTTACGTCACACAATATCGAACCTACACTAATTCATTGCACAATAGACAAACTAACAAAAGAATGTGGCTTAACCAATAAGAAATTCTATAAATATTTACCGCATTTGTATTAGGGGATAAGAGAGAAATACGATATCTGTATTTTTATTACAAAATCCGCTTATACCCAGTACTATGTATGTTATCAGAGAAGTTCTTATCGTTTTTATTATGGCTAATGAGCGGACTTAAGACTTAAGGCTACTTTTGTATGGTATATAGAAATTGAATTGAGCTTTGTGTAGAATTTTAAAATAAAAGTTGCCTAAGTTACTCCTTATTACATTAGCTATCTACTAGTGTAAGTTTCGTCAAAATAAGCTTTTTAGCTTTTTTTACCCGTGGAGGGACGGGTTAAGAATACAATTCCCCTCCGCCGCTGGGTAGCGTCCTGTAAAAGGCGGGTAACCCAGTAGCTTGGTGGTAGGAGATTCGTTCTTCGACTGGCTCGCGACCACTATCATGTCGAAGACGAACCGCCAAATATCTGAAGATGTGTTCCGGTTCGATGGCATGTAAGCCAGCTTTCCCTATCCCCAACATTCCCATCCTTCCTCTCTCCTTCTGTCCTACATCCCTAGGCAACGCATCTACAACTCTAATGTTGTGGATGTCTATGGGCGAAGGTACGACTTAACACCAGGTGGGCCTTCTGCTCGTTTGCTTCCTTTATTCCATAAAAAAAAAGCTTTTTAATAAATTAGGTGGAATAAACAGACTGACTGACAGTATTACTTCCTTTACTTTATATAGAAGTAATGACGCGCTTGTGGCTTCGCATATGTGAATTACACAACTATTTCACCACCGCGCCGACTTCACATTAGAAACCTCTAAAATTATCAATGTTTCTCCACTATATTATACATATAAGCCTTTCTTTTGAATCATTCTGTCTATTAAAAGAAATCGCATCAAAATCTGTTACGTATTTTTGAAGATATAAGCATACATACATACGGACGCGGGAAGCGAGTTTTCTATATACTATATAAAAATATGACTGTTTCGATATACAACAGCGAATAATTATTCAACAGAAAGAAGAAATTAAAATAATTATACTATAATCATTCCACTAAGTGGGAATCGATCCCACAACCTACTGTAGAAATATTTAATATTTCCATTTCCTTCTCTCTGGTGTCAGAGGTAAAGCGCGGCGTTAAGTTCCGCCACTTAACACGCAATGCCTCCGAATTCGGCGGAAAGTGGGGAACGGAGTGTCTTAACACTAGGTTCCCTCTGCCTACCCTGCTGTGTGCGGGATACAGCGTGAAGTTAAAAAATAAAAGATTTGTACATATAGTGTGAAATAAGCTTTATTCATACACATAACAATATATCACACGCTTAAGCTCTCGATATTTTTGAAGCGCCATATTTTACTTTATTTGCCTTTTATTTGTATTAAACAAGATACTTTGAAACAAAGTAGTCTAAATAGACCTCTTATGTATTCTTTATTATAGCTTATAATAAGTATTGTTCAGAATAAAGATTATTAACACCGTTGTAGTTCAGTTGTTATATGTTTTACGAAATGTAATGATTTTGAGTTCGATTCCTTTCTTCTTGACGGATTTTAAGATAGTGGCTGTTTTAGTAAGCCTTAGAAAAGGTGCTAAAATGAAGGTTAAAATACATGTTGGTACCTACTTATATGAAAGATCCTGATTAATGCAGAATTAGGCTTAGAAAAACGGAGAAATGGAGTGACTTCAAAAATTAGTGGCTCGACTTATCTTAATCTAACATATTTTTAAAAACTTTTTCATTTTCAGAGATAAAGAAAATTTAAAAAAAATTATCGTATATCATGTTCTAAATTAGTAAAATTATATCGTTTGTAAAGAGTTTATAATGCTTTGTACTTTCCCTACAAGAGGAATGCCAGAGAGGACACTCCGTTCTTCACTTTACTCCTGAATTCGCTATCACACGTATAGTTAACTAAGCGGTTTGATTTATTAGAGCAATACCTATAATAAAAATAATTAATTACTTTCTGCCAACAGGGAGTCGAATCTAAAACCATCGCGGTTACAGTCAAATACTGTCCCATTACAAAACGATGGCTATACCTACAGTAGGCTTATACATTACGATTCTGAAAAGCGTATTTTCAGTAACCCCAATTTCCATACAAGCTATTTTAGGCAAAGTCCAAGATAAGCAAATGATGTCTAAATTTAAAATACCTTATCTCACCAAACAACATTTCTACAGAGATTAAAAATTATTATTTTTAGCTTTACGCTGTATCCCGCACACAGCAGGGTAGGCAGAGGGAACCTAGTGTTAAGATACTCCGTTCTCCACTTTCCGCCGAATTCGGAGGCTTGCGTGTTAAGCGGCGGAATTTAACGCCGCGCTTTACCTCGACACCAGAGCGAAGAAAATGGAAATATAATTTCCACTCCTCGAGTGGGAATCGAACCCACAACCCAGTCGTTTACACGCTTGTGCCACTGGGCCACGACTGGCCAAAATTTTAAAAGGTGAAATTTAAAAACCAAAATTTTAAAAGGTGAAATTTAAAAGAGGTTATCGTGGTGCAGGTGGATAGCATGTGACTGTAGCTCGATTGATTGCGGGTTATGTTCCTATTTGGTGAAATAATTAAATGGAAATTATTTTTATTTCCCCGCACGTGGTACGTAAGTCAAAGCGCGGCGTTAACTTCCGCCACTGAACACGCAATATCTAATTTTCAGACAGAAAGTCAAAAATGGAGTGTCTTGACACTAGATTCTATCTGATTATCTTGCTATGCGTAAAAAAGGGATTGAATTTTTTTTTTTATTATTAGCTTCACGCTATATCCCGTAATTAATTTCTTAAAATTGTATCACTGATTTACAGCAAGTATACTCTCCAGTTTCTATATATACTTACACTACATTTGAGCCAGTCGTGGCGCAGTGTCACAAGCGTGTGACTGTAAACGACTGGTTGTGGGTTTGATTTTTACTCGAGGAGTGGAAATATTTAATATTTGCTTTTTCTGGAGTCGAGGCGCTAAGTTCCGCCATGCCTCCGAATTAGGCAGAAAGTGGGAAACGGAGTGTCTAAACACTAAGTTCCCTCTGCCTTCCCTGATGTCGGGATACAGCGTGAAGCTAATAAAAAAATAAACTACATCACTTATATGACACACTTTTATACTCTATACCCTTTAGGGGTTGTTTTTTGAAAAATCCCTGTTTTTAAAGAAAAACTTCCTATAATTGGGGCTTCAACGAATTTTATTCCGAATTTCATTAAAATGGATCCAGTAGATTATCCGTGAAACCATAACAAACAAACAGACAGACAGACAGACTTTCACATTAATAACATTAGTATGGATACATAAAAAATACAACAAAAACAAAACGTCCATAGAATTCCACCATCGCAAATATCCTTTTAATTAGACTTGAATTAAACGAAGGCGCGAAGCTGTCAATTAGGGTTGAAAAGTAACCCCGCGCCGACGTAAATGCATAGCACGACTGACTCAAATTAGTTCTGAACCGCAATAACGCGGCGAACGATTTTAACCGACTGCAGGAAAGGTAATGGGGAAATGTAAATTGTAAATGTTTTGGTTTGGGTTTGATTCTCGATTGAAGCAATGATTTTATGTAAAATATTTTCATTTCTCAGTGCTATTTTTTGTTGTTTAGCTTCACGCTGTATCCCGCATACGGCAGGATAGGCAGAGGGAACTTATTGTTAAGACACTCCGTTCCCCACTTTCCGCCGGATTCGGAGGCATTGCGTGATAAGTGGCGGATAAGTTGATCTTATTTTAATCAGTTTAAAAGGGAAGAATTAAGTGTCTTGATACGAGATTTTCTAAATATTCCGCTATGTGAGAAAAAGCCTGAGCTTAGCTTAATAGTTGTGGGTTCAATTCCCATTTCTCATTTAAAAAGAAATGCTTGAAAATATATAGCATTTTCAAAGCACTGTTTTCAAACAAGTTGATATTAGATTTATACTTATTACATCTTGCAGTAGAAAGTTTTTCTTTTAATGTAATCGAAGATTTCTTGAGAGCCATTCGATTAAAGTTCCGTGTTGACAAAACTTTTTCCATATAACATCAATAATTTTAATATTGAAGGGACGTTATGTAAAATCTTTCTATTTTTATATTTGATTTATTTTAAAATTTGACATGATTTTAAGGACGAGAGTCAAATCTATTAAATTTAAGAATTTAATTATTAATTAAATTAATAAATTTAAGAGTTATGCTACCATTTCAGCTAGGCCCATTTTTCTGCACAACAGAAAGAGAGAGAGAAAACCAAATTTCCCTCCTTTCCCTTCTTCATTTGCTTTAATTTTAGAATTTACATGAAATAGCGTATTTTAACACTATACTTTAACTTTATAAAAAACCACATAAAGTTTATAAATATTAAGTAACTTTTGAAACATTTTTAAAGTGTTATTCCACACTTAGGAAAATTGAAAAGGACATTTAAAGAAAACGTATAAAAATTTGAACGCAGAGGGATTCGAACCCGCGCCTCCTGAATAGGCGCTCTCACCACTGAGCCATGCGTTCTACTACACGCTTTGTCGAAATTCTTATACGCTTTCTTTAAATGTCTTTTTTAAATATTAAGTAAATTAATAATTTAAATAAAAATTGTAAAAGAAGATATATATAAATTAAAAACCGAGTTAAAGCATAAAAATTTCCCCAAAAAAATAGTTTACAATTTTAGGCATTTCAACTCAAGATGACCCAAAAAGTGAAACGATACACGTGTCAAGACGTTGCCTCTTTCTTGGTGTAAACTGTTCTTTTAATTTTAGGAGATAAGACATGTGAAGATTATTTCTAAAGTTTTACTTAATTTAATGGCTTAGTGGCCCAGTGGCACAAGCGTGTTACTGTAAACGACTGGTTGTGGGTTCGATTCCCACTCGAGGAGTGGAAATTATATTTCCATTTTCTTCGCTCTGGTGTCGAGGCAAAGTGCGGCGTTAAGTTCCGCCACTTAACACCCAATGCCTCCGAATTCGGCGGAAAGTGGGTAACAGAGTGTCTTAACACTAGGTTCCCTCTGCCTACCCTGCTGTGTGCGGGATACAGCGTGAAACTTAATTTAATATAAATATACGAGTATAAATTAAGAACATACTTTAGCTTTCTCAAGAGCGCAGTGGAACTGCATCCGTTTGTAATCGCGATCGCTGTGTATTCGATTTCCACTTGGTGGAATGATCACAGATTAGTTATTTGTTATTTCCATTTTTTGCTCTGGTGAACAAGACATAGCGCTGAGTTGACTACCCCCACGTCTCGATTTCCGATGAAAAGTGGAGAGAAAGACACTCTGTCAAGTGTATTCAATTCTGTATTTATTATGGTAAAACAATTTAAAGTCAAGAGTCAACCTTATACGTTTAAGAATCATTTATAAAGACTTATTCTTAAGTCGTTTCTCCACATAATAGAGAGAAAGAGGCTTATCGTCAAGGCAAAAATACTTCTTCGTCTTTTTCGCTCAAATTCAAAACATTGCGTGTTAAATAACGTAACTTAACACCGTACTAAGCCTTTTTAAAGATCATTTATACTTTTATGCTTTACAATAACAATATGACATTAATCATTATAAATTGCAAAACAATAAATATCATTTCAAATATAAAATTAATAAAATAAACATTACCATTTGTTTGACCATTTTTATATAAAGGCGACATTCATTATTCACGCCAACATATTTACTACTAATAAATTAAATTAAATTTCTGATACAATATCCTGGTATGAAGAACTTCCCACTTTTTTATTCAAATTCAACACATTGCTTGTAACTTAAAACCGTACTTTGTCTTATTAGCAATCATTTGTACTTTTCCAAAAATATATATAATATTAATCATTAAAAATATCATTTTTTATGAAAAAAAAATAATAAATAAATGTTATATTATAGACATATACCCATATATCTGATATACACTTTTATATAAAGGCGACATTCATTATTCACGCCAACATATTTACTACTAATAAATTAAATTAAATTTCTGATACAACATCCTGGTATAAAGAGCGTTAAGCAAAAATTGTCAAAGATTAAACATGCCGCCGCTTATCTCACAGTTTTATGGCGCAATACAGAATATTTGGGATACCTACCGACAAGATTGAACTGATCCTTCCCACAAAAATGTACCTTGTTACATAGGAATTTTCCACTTAGAAAAACGTTGTTAGTTATTTTTTTTATTTATTTGTTAGGGAAGTAAATATAAGCTTTTCTTGATAAAACAACTTGATCCTTTGGATAACAGGGATTTAAAGAATTTAGTGTTAAGACTCTCTTCTCATTTTTTTGAATCTAAAATTGCGTGTTGAATGGCGGAAGTCAATGCTGTACTTGTCTTATCTTAAAGAAAAACAAACAAGTTGAATATAATCATACCCTCGAGTGCGCATTCAACGTACTACCATCGTGTATATAGTTAGAAGCTATCACTTCGCCACACTGAAAACTTTTTACTAGATTTATGGTGAAAAAGACATTTATAAAACGTATCATTTTTTTTTTATTATGGTATTCAGGAGGCACGGGTTCGAATCCAGCTACGTTCAAATTTTTATGTTTTCTAAATGTCATTTTCAATTTTCCTAATTGTGGAATAACACTTTAATGTTTAAAAGTAGATTTATGTTATTTTTGGTGATGTGATGATACGCTATATGTTACACAATGCAACAGGTTTTGAATATTTTATATTTTTTTATTGTATAAGAATACTATATTTTTAATAATTATTTTTATCTATCATCTCTAAAAAATATTATATAGATTTTCAGAGTAGACTTAGTAGGCAATATTTTGATTTTCGGTGGAAAGTGGAAAATTAAGTTAGTCACTATTATGCTATGCCGATAGAAATATTAAATATTTTCCCTCCTCGAGTGGGAATCGAACACACCATCAGTCGTTTACAGTCACACGCTTGTGCCACTGCGCCACGAAAGGCTCCGATTATGCATGTAATTCTAATTATTATATTAAACACATCCACAGGTAAAATATAGTATAGAAATAACAATAAAATACACGAAAATGTGAAGAGATATGCAAATTAGGGGCCGACTAGTTTACGAGACGACCGTCATTTTTACCACATGATATATTACGGACCCTTTGAGCCGCGCAAATTTGCAATGTGTATGACCGCAGAAAGGCTATATATTTTGGATTTTGATATATTAATATTAATCCTAACTGAATATTTATGGTGGGATGTAAACAGCAATTTTTGTGTAAGAGCAAAGTGATTTGTCATAACATTCTTCTGGTTGTACGCTTAGTGACTCTTTTTTAAGTTTAAGAGGGAACAGAGAGTTATAACACCCCGATTTCCATACGTTCTCTGTACTAAGTATTGCAAAGTTTTATAGCAAAATTTTCTTTAGATGTATATAATTTCAAAACTTTTTCCACATAGCAGGGCAGTCAGAGATATGACACTAGTGTCAAGCCAAAACATTACTTGTAGTGCGGTGGAGTTTAACGCCGCGCTTTGTCTTAGTTATCAGAATGGAGTAAATTACAAAATAATAATAATTAGAAAGCAAACCCACAACAATTGTTTTTACAGGTCAGCCGTGGCGCAGTGGCACAAAGTGTGATTGTAAAGCGACAGGTTGTGGGTTCAATTTCCACACGAGGGGTGGAAATATTTATTAATTCCATTTTTTGGCTCTGGTGGCGGGCCAAAGCGCGTCGTTAACTTTCGCCACTTAACATGCAACGCCTCCGAATTCGGTGGAAAGTGGGGAACGGAGTGTCTTAACCCTAGGTTCCCTCTGCCTAGCCTGATGTGTGCGGGATGCAGCGTGAAGCTAAATAACAAAAAAAAAGAAAGTTTTACACAAACACGTAGTTCCACAGCACCATCATAGTCTCTCTTTAGATAACGTAGTTAATTCTATTATTCGAACTAAAAAATCAAATCAAAACAACATACAATAAATTACAAAGAGTTACATACTTGTAAAGCCCACAATATCTGATGTATTTATATCAGTACAAGTAAAACATGTAATATTTTAAGATAAAAGTTATAAAACTGATAGTGAGATCACACACGATGATCTTTTTCAATATATTTGTGTGTAAGTATGTATGTATGTATGGAGTATCAAATGACTATGTTCGTTAAGTTTATTACATTTAAATATACTTTTTGACAGCTTGGATGTGGGTTTGAATCCGGTGAACGTTATTTTTTTTCTTTATTTCCTTTTTTTTTATCCCGTACTGTGCCCTACTGTGTAGGCAGAGGGAACCTAGTGTTAGGACACTCCGTTCCCCGCTTTCCGCCGAATTCGGAGGCATTGCGTGTTAAGTGGCGGAACTTAACGCCGCGCTTTACCTCTGATATCAGAGTGAAGGAAAATCAATATTTCCATATCAAATATTTACACTCCTCGAGTGGGAATCGAACCCACAACCATTCGTTTATTGTCACATTGAAAAAGACATTTAAAGCCTAAGTGTGGAATAACACTTTAAAAATGTTTAAAAGTAGTTACACATTCATGTCACTGGGCCACGACTGGTCCCATTATTTGGTTTTAATAATTATAATTATAATTGATATTTTAAGTATCGTTTCAGTTAATGTTAAAATGTGAGTAACGCAGAGTAATTTATACAGACAAGACAATAGACAGAGAGAATCTAGTACTTCCCTTTGTACCGGAAATTGATATAACGTGTTCAATGCCGGAACTTAAAGCCGCGCGTCTAACCATAGTGGAGAAATTAAACTAACTTATGATCATTCCTTCGAGTGAGAATCAAAACTTTAATCTTTAACTACTTACCATCAGGTAGTCCTTCTGCGTTTTATCTTATTTGTTTTTTGGTAGCTATAATAGAGAATCCTTTCTAAATAACTTATTTTGTACAAAGTTTTAAATCGCACAAAAACTAGAAATCTAAAAATATTTAAAAGTATTTAATAAATGCCATTCTCTTGTCTTGCCTGATTGTTCGTAGAATAATCTTTGGGTAGCAGAAATTTGTAAATATCTCTCTGCAGAGATGCTAACAACAACAAAAGTAAGTTGTTATAAAACGTATAAGAATTTCGTCGCAGCGTGTAGTAGAACGCATGGCTCAGCGGTGAGAACGCCTGGACTGTATTCAAGAGTGCGGGTTCGAATCCCGCTGCGTTTAAATTTTTATACGTTTTCTAAATGTCTTTTTTAATTTACCAAGTGCGTGATAACACTTTAAAAAAACTGGAAATCTAACGAGACAAAAATGTTTTAAATACACATTTAATAAATACTTATTTGTAATTATTGATTTCGATTCGCCTTGATCGTTAAAGGATTCGAATCCGGGTCAATGGCTTTAAATTACTAATGTTATCTTTAAAATCATATAAATTTTCTATATCCTATGTATGGCTTAATGATACAATCATCAATAATTATCGATCTGTATTTGATAATTTATTACTTTTTTATACATAAACATAATATTCCACTATAGGTACTTACTGGTTATTTTATCTTTTTTCCTTATTTTTTCTAATTCATAATTTTTCCCACCTAGCCATTTAGTTATTTATTTATATTTTTTAGCTTCACGCTGTATCTCGCACACAGCAGGGTAGGCAGGGCAACCTAGTGTTAAGACACTCCGTTCTCCACTTTCCGCCGGTTTCGGAGCCATTGCGTGTTAAGTAGCGGAACTAAACGCCGCCCGTTACCTCGACACCAGAGCAAAGAAAACTGATGTCGAGGTAAAGCGCGGCGTTAAGTTCCGCAACGCAATGTCTCCGAATTCGGTGGAAAATGTGGAACGGAGTATCTTAATACTAGGTTCCCTCTGCCTACCCTGCTGTGTGCGGGATACAGCGTGGAGATAAAAAAAATCATTCCATCGAGTCGGAATCGAATCCCCAACTATTCCGTTAATAGTCAGCCGCCGTCCCATTGAGCTACTATGACCGTTTACAATATTTTAAATATTTAACAAGTAAGTCACCTGAACTGGCCAAATGGTTTGGCAATTAACGAATCATTAGGTACATTTCCTAGCTGTTATATAATTTGGAGTCTTACTTTCATTGTACGCACCGTCCACTTGGTTTTAGAGTAACCATGTTTGATTTAGTAAATAATTTAACAACAATCTTAAAATACAAAAGAAAGTGGATAATGTAGTGAATATAATGTTTTTTACTGATTCTGAAAAAAATATAGATGAATTTTATATTATTTTTTTATGATTACCTAACATAAACATGTAGACAGACAGACGAAGTATATTTACCATGTATGTATGTACATAAGGATTTATTAAGAAGTGGTTAGTTTAATGTTACAAACATACTCCAATCTTTTATTCGTATAGATTAAATATTTTAAAATAAATTGCAGATTGAAATTGTCTATCAATTTTGCTTACATCGCTATTGTTTATTTACGTCAAAAAATCATATTTATAACATGTATGCATGTATAATTACATACTGAGTGACAGACAGATGATACACAGTTGCAACTTCTATGGCCAGTAGTAGTAGTAGTAGTATAGTAGTAGAAAGAGTTGATAAGAAAAGATTTCCCAAAGTTTCCCATACTAGAGCGGTATTTCATGTTTTATAGATGAAACTAGATCCATATGACGTATTAACTTTTTGGTCATAAAATCCACGAAAATAAAGTGCGAGAATTATTTTTTTAAATTTTAACTTCATTCTTTCCACATGACAGGATAGTCAGAAATTGTTCATTATCTAGACACTTAGTTTTCTACTTTCCAACACATTGCACTTTGAAATTCATCAACCAAAACAGAACAATGAAAATAATTAAAATAAAACCATTACTCTGACTGAATATCGAACCCACGACTAATTGCGTTTACATTTAAACCCACTGCACCACGAACACGTCTATTCGATGATATTTCTGTTATAAATATAATATTGTAATACTTGTGACGTTGAATTCGCTGTTTAACTCCGCCACTTAACACAATATTTCGAAATCTAGCGGAAAACAAAGAACAGAGTGCCTTAACACTAAATTTTATGTGCTTATCTTGCTGCACTTGAAAACCGTGACCGTGACCTTAATTGTCATTTGAAGTTGCCACATACCATCCAAAAAAAAATTATTAATATTCCAAAAATGCCGGCGTTAATAATAAAACAGGCTATATTCTATTTTTCCTAACATTTTCTTCATTTTGTCGCAACAAAGTTGCTATCCAAACTATAATACTTCAGATCGGAACCCCTTATTAATATTAAACATAGTATCAAATTTTCATCTTCAAAACGAATGGCTCCCAACCAAAAGTTTGTCTTCGTCATAACTTTGAATTTATTAAAATTTGAGTTTCATTTTGGGACGCAAAGTGAAACTTGTAGAGTGAAATTACCTAAGAAACTTTACCTGTAGCAAGTTATGAGACCGTTCTTGTGTCCTCGTTCCCCCTGATCCATGGTCACCCTGGAGTTGTGACGCATTGCGGTTTAAGTGCTACGGCGTTTGTATTTAAGCTATGGGAAATGTATGGTTTTATTATTATTTAGATATGTCCTTAGCAGCTGAGTTAGCTGATGATAGCTATCTGTTGACGAGAAAGAACGCGCGTTGTGTAGGCGACGTGTATGTCACTTTATATAAAAGTGTATTTCAAATGCATGCAGTACGTAATATTTATATTTGTTATATATCATATTTCTTTCTTTTTTAGCTTCACGCACACAGCAGGGTAGGCAGGAGGAACCTAGTGTTAAGACACTCCGTTCGCCACTATCCGCCGAATTCGGAGGCATTGGGTGTTAGGAGGCGGAACTTAATGCCGCGTTTTGCCTCGACACCAGAGCGAAGAAAATAGAAATATTAAATTTTTCCACTCCTCGAGTGGGATTCAAACCCACAACCAGTCGTTTACAGTCACACGCTTGTGCCACTGCTCCACGACTTGCTCTTGCTATTTCTAATGCATTATTATAACAGATATTAAATGTTTGTTATATAATCTCGCAAACGGAAACATAACGGAGAAAATTCTTGGTAAATTACTTTTCTTTCAAATCGGAACTACTAGAATTCTTCTTATTCTTCGTATTTTAGTCAACACGATATTTAATTTTATTATATAAGCTTTCTGTATTATACCTAATAATTAAGCAAAGACAACTTGTTTTCGATTTTTTCTGCCAGAAAAATAATAAGATGTGTATTGATTGTCAAACAAAATGTACTTATGCATCCAAATTATATTTTCATCTGAACATATATATTTTAATAATAAAATATATCTTACATATATAACATATATAGGCATATAAATTGGAAATTTTTAGACTTGCAAGGTTAAAGGTGGTAAAAGCTCGAACTATTCTTACATCATTTTAGATCATATATATATATATATATATATATATATATATATATATATATATATATATATATATATATATATATATATATATATATATATATATATATATATATATATATATATATATATATATATATACTAGGTAGATAAAACTTAGATTTACTTACAAGAACCACGGATGATTTAGGACTTATGTAGGATTTATTCAGGCATTTACTGTAAGAAAGTGAATTATGACACATCTTATGCATTCATAATATAACGTGCGGCTTCATGCTTTTCTCGCATAGTAGGGTAGTCGCAAATACAGACACTGCATGTGAGACATTGCGTATTGCCTGGCGGAACTTAACGCCGCACTTTACTTGCTACCCAACCGGATATATGAGCATAATATCTCTCGCATGGGAATCGAACCCACCACCGTTTTCACCGCGTTTACATTAAGCCGCTGTCCATCTACATGACGACCCCCGTTCTTTCTTCATAATAACACTGAACTATTTCATTATATTGCAACCCTCGGGGGCGCATTTTTAAAAAATAAAGTAGCCTATGTTTACGCTTAGATTATCAACTATATTTATGCCAAAATTCATTACAATTGGTCAAGCAGGCTAGATGTTTAGACTTTTCATATAAACTTTCAACCCCTATTTCAACCCCATAGACGTTGATTTTGAAAAAAATAAGTAGTCTATGTTAGACCCAGTCACTTTTACTACTTTCATTCTAAATTTCATCCAAATCGTACCGGTAGATTAGCTGTGAATACGTGACAGACAAACACACAGACTTTCCCAATTATATTATAAGTATGGAAAAAATTACCAATATTCATATAATAAAAATATTACTTTCAACAAAATTTAATATAAATAATTCTCTGAACTATTTACATCACCTCATTAACTGGAGATGTCTTTTAAGTGTTATTCATAATTTTAATTCTATTGAAACCTGAAAGGCGACTGCAAAATGCAAGGAAGCGAACGTGACATCATCTTCTCAGAGCTTTCAGTGGAAATAGAAAAAGTTATTATGGACAAGTCAGTTATGTTTGTTTTTATTTAAGCTCCTTGGCAGTGAATGGAATAGAATAATATATATTTTCTTTTAATATATAAGATTTTCTTATATTGTATGTATTTTTTTGTTTGATAACTATTAATTTGAAATTTACTGCTTTTTATTTATAATGAGTAGTTTACCCTCTAACATTGGTGAAATTTGGTGAAATAATCCACATGTCGATAGGATATTTTGTCTATGTTTAACTTACAAGCATGCTAGCTGACAAAAATTTTTATTATCAAAAATTTATTGAAGAGAGAGAATGTCAGAACCGCAGGTTTAAATCCTTCTATGTTCAAATAACGATTTATAAACATGGTGACGTAGTAGTAAACGCGATGGGTTTAGGTAAGATTATCCTAATATTATATTATGATAATCAAGGTAATGAGAAAATACTTTAAAATGTTTTATTTAAATTATATCATAAAAATGCTATTCACACACTCTTACCCTAAGAGTAACATTTTCAGAACATGTATAAAAATTTGAACACAATGGAATTCGAACCTGCGACTGGTGAACACCGCCCAAGCGCTCTGTCCTTAAAAACAAGCGTTTTACATCGGGCTACGTTAAAATTGTTAGATTACTACGAGTTAGCAACCTTGTGGAGAGAGATAGAGAGAGTACTTCACTCTCTTAGGTTCGAATTCTTTTATGTTTTTAATACAATTAAAGATTCTAATATACAGTGTATTATAGTAAAAAATATTTTAAAAACATATTAACTATTATAACTATTATGTCCTTAAGCAAGGATAAGGTCAAAAAATCGAATCGACATCCTTCACAGAACTAACTCCATTCCATTCAGTATACCACCAAGATACATTTCATCAACTAAATTTAATCTAGATGATATACAAATGAAATAACTAATCTACTTTAAAATATTATATTTACCTTATTCGGGTTAATTTATGTCGTGCTATGGGGACTCGACAAATTGTTTTTATATTTTTTTAATAAAAAATGAACCTTATATATTCAAAATAAGGTTGTTTTTTCTTTATATTCAACTCAATGATTGCTACAAAATCATTAACTCTAACTTTTAATAGTATCGTTTTCCATTAAACGTCATATTGAAGGTCTAATAGATTTTTAAACCCCCATTTACGAGTTTGGAATTATTTGAACTTATTTTTTTTGTTTAGCTTCACGCTGTATCCCGCACACAGCAGGGTAGGCAGAGGGAACCTAGTGTTAAGACAGTCCGTACCCACTTTCTGCCGAATTGCGTGTTAAATGGCGGAACTTAACGCCGTGCTTTACCTCGACACCAGAGCAAAGAAAATGGAAATATTAAATATTTCCACTCCTTGAATGGGAATCGAACCCACAACCAGTCGTTTACAGTCACACGCTTGTGCCACTGGGCCGTGACAGGCCACTTTTTATTTGAACTTGCCTTTTTTTATTGGGATGGGATATATAGGATGATAAATACTAGCCTTAGAGTACAGTGGTTAGTTAGTTAAGTTTTGCTTAAGCTGTGAATTCGATTTCCAGTTCCAATGTAATTTTATGAAATAAGCAAGCAAAGTATAGCTATAAGTAAATGTTCTATGAAGTCATCGTGACGTAGTGGGATAACGTATGAATGTAATCGCGATTAATTATGGGTTTGATTTCCACTCGAGGTTAATGATTATACTTTTCTTTACTATGATGAACATGATAAAGAGTAACATTGACTTCCGCCAATCAAAAAAAAAAAGATTGGCGAAGCCTTGAATTCATGGGGGGAGTGAAAAAAGTAGTGTCTTGAAATTATGATCTTTCTGTCGTATCATGCGGAAAAAATGTAGCGAATGCATTTTTTTTCTTATACCTCATACCCTCATATAGAGTCTTCTCTGATTTCTTTTAACATCACCAACTTCTTAAATGGCAGACTAAATGCCACCGAATGCTATTTTATTTGATTAGAGAAAATAGATGTGAAAAAATTTAATAATAATATTACAATTGGGGTCTATCGTGGCGCAGTGGCACAAAGTGTGACTGTAAATCGACTGGTTGTGGGTTCAATTCCCACTCGAGGGAGGGTTTCCATTTCCTCCGCTCGGGTGTCGAGACAAAGCACGGCGTTAAGTTCCACCACTTAACACGCAATGCCTCCCAATTGGGCGGACAGTTACTATGTAAAGATAATTTAAATAGTTATAATATGTATATCTTATAAACATTTAAATTATTTTATTCAAGGATCATGTTAAAATTCATAATCTGTTAAAGTATTTAAATTATGTACACAAAATGAATAGTATTAAATGTTGAAACGCGTATTATGTAGGTTGGCATTTATTGTGGAATTCTCAAAAGCACTTCAATTGAGCAGCTGTACTATTTATAATATTTTATTTTTGAAATATCTGTTATTAAATAAGTATTATGTTATCATTTTATTATATGTTATTTGTGTTTACTTATTATATTTAAAGGCATCGTGGCATGGTAGCGATGGTTTTAAATTCAATCTCCGGTCGAAAAAAAAACAGTTTTTTTTTAGTTTCCCGCTGTATCCCGCACATAGCAGGGTGGGCAGAGGGAATCTAGTGTTAAGACACACTGTTCCCCACTTTCTGCCAAATTTAGAGGCATTGCGTGTTAAGTGGCGGAACTTAACGCCGCATTCTAATAATATAAAAAACTTTTTTTTATAAAAGTTTTGTTTAAAGTTGTTGTTTAAAGTTTGCCTAAGAAAAAATTGACTGTAATTTTTTGACTGGTGATAACAGACAGACATATAAGTGTATTTTTAGAACGAAATTACTTACGTTGTATTAAAATTTGCCATTAATGCATATATATAACAGTCATATTTGTAATACAGATCACTATACTGATGCTAAATCGGGTAGCTAATGGTAGTTGTGAAATTATTGTAAAATTATATTTGAAAAGAGCAACTGTTGAATTTCTCACCGGCTCTTCTCAGCGACTGCCTTCCGAGCCGGTGGTAGCTTCCGGTTGGACTGATAATACTGACATTTTATGCTAATTGACTTATTCGAAAGTGTTTGTAATAAAACTTTTAAATAAATACATATTATTTTTAAGTTTACGGATAAACTATATTGTCTTTAACGCTATGTATTGCTAAATGAAACACGTGGACTCTCTTAAGTAATTGATAGAGATACAAGCTTTTTATGAGTATTATAAGTATTGTTTTAAGAAAAAAATTGAAAAGAAAGAGTGTAGAAAAAAATGTATATACCATCAAAAGGTAAAATACTGTAAGGCTAAAGTGTTTTATCATGATATATGAAAACTTAAGTCTACTGAGTCGCAGTGTGTTAAAGTATGACAAACGCAATTGATTGTGGGATCCCCACTAGAATCATTCGTACGCAGAGCAGTTCTGCCTGCGTTGCGTACTGATGGTTTGCATAAACTGCATTTCCTAGCGACAAAAAGAAATAAAATTAAAAAAAAATCCTACTAGAATAATTATGTATAAATTGTTTTTTTTGTGCCGCTTTGGTGAGACTAAGCGCAGCGTTAAGTTACACTACTCTAAAATAAGCTATTTTTCGATTAGGTGCGGAAAATGTAGAAGGGAGTATTTTACACTAGTTTCTCTCTGACTGCCCTGCTTATGATAAAAGCGTCAAATAGCTTTCCTATAGAAAAACGTTTAAGTTCTCTTTCCTTACGTAAAGTTAAAAAAATACAAACATGCATATAATAATTTAAGTTTTTTTGATGAAGCAATAAAGGAAGAAACGTGATTAATAGACCTTGATATTTTCTGACTTTGTGAAATTTTAGTCCAAGGGAGTCTCACGAAGTTATATTACAACATAACGATTTAAAGTATAATATTATTCGTAATATGTCTTAAGGTGTAGTGGTTAATATAATACTAACTTACTTAATTTAACTTAATAAAGCGAAGTGACCTATACTATTGTCTTTCTTAAAAGTAAGCACTTATTAACTAAGAAAAAACTTATTTTTTATTATGTCTAAAGACATAACAAAAAAGTAATAGCCCACATATCAGCATTTCATTTAACCGCAATGGTGATGCAGTGGAACAGCATCTGATTGTAAACGCGAAGGTTTTAAGTTCGATTACCACTTAAGAATGATTTTATTTGAACTAGGTATGTTAATTTCTTCGCCCTATCAACTGCGACAATGTCACGGACGCAGTCTCGATTATGGCCGAAAACAAGAAATGGAGTTTTAACAATAATAAGTTGTTATAAAGCGTATAAGTTTTTCGAGGCAGCTGGTAGTCGAACACATGGTTTAGTTCTGAGAGCGCCTGGACAGTATTCTGGTGGCGCGGGTTCGAATACCGCTGCGTTCAAATTTTTATACGTTTTCCAAAAGTTTTTTTCAAAACGGAGTGTCCAAACACTAAATTCTCTCTATCCACTGCCATCCAGAAAAATATTTCAATCTGAAACAAAAAGCAATAGCCCGTATTACACCAAACACTTCATTTGGGTCATACTGCAGATACAGTTATCGATTAACATTTCACTGACTAAGACATCCAAGTCCTTATATAACGACCAACTTGTAGTAAGGCAATATTGTTGACTGGAAATCAACCCGATATGAGTATTTCGACGCCTGCGGTTATCCACTTGTGTTGTATTGAAATATATGGGTGTAGAGTTAGTTCTATTGACATTTGTTAATAAATCAGCTTTCTTTAAATATTTGTACTGTACATTTACATTGTAAAATATATACATAACACCACTTATTATATTTTTTTTTCCAGCTTCACGCTGTATACCGCACACAGCAGGGTAGGCAGAGGGAACCTAGTGTTAAGACACTCCGTTCCCCACTTTCCGCCAAATTCGGAGGCTTTGCGTGTTAAGTGGCGGAACTTAACGCCGCGCTTTACCTCGGCCTTTACCAGAGCGAAGAAAATGGAAATATTAAATATTTTCACTCCTCGAGTGGGAATCGAACCCACAACCAGTCGTTTACAGTCACACGCTTGTGCCACTGGGCCACGACTGGCCACCTCTTATTATTATTATAATATTTAATGAGAACCTTTTGTTAAGACACTCCGTTCCTCATTTTCTGCTCAAAATCGAGACGTTGCGTGTTGAGTGGTGGAACACCGGACGGAGATTTGAAAGTAATTGAAAAGCATTTCTGAAATCGAACTCACAGCGAATGCCGCTTTTTCAGGCATATCGAGAAAGTCAGAGAATCTAACATAAAGGCACTCCAGTCTCTACTGAAATACCCTAAATCAAGATATTTCGTATTAGGTGGCGAAACTCAATTTTATTTTAAGTAAAAATAAAGCAGAGAAATAAAAACAATTTAAATATAATCTTTTTTTCTTAGTGAGAATCGAACTCACAACTAATTAAGATTGCAGTAAGCTGCCACTCCACTGTACAATAGATTCAGGTCCAAACCAATGTTATAGACTGAAAATCAACCTGATATGAGTATTTCGTCGCCTGCGGTTATCCACTTGTGTCGTATTGATATATATGTAGTTCTGTTCAACTTACTTGTTATTTGTCATAAATCAGTTAACATTTATTCATTTGTCTTTAAAAAAATATATACATATTCATATTTTTTAGGTTTTGTCACTCTTAGTAGAAAAATGAGAGAAGCTAGTGTCAAGACACTCCGTTCTCAACTTTCTACCAAAAATCGAATGGTTGTGGGTTGAGAGACAGAACTATTATATTTTAGGTGTTAATTCTTACAGTGCTGAGAAATGACAATAATTTAAAGGAATTTTCCTTAATTTTTTCTCAATATTTTTCCTATAAATAAAAGCGAAAAAAAAAATCGTCGGTGGCCAGTCGTGACACAGTGGCACAAAGTGTGACTGTAAAGCGACTGATTGTGGGTTTGATTCCCGCGTTTAGGACTAGAAATATTTAACATTTCTTTCGGTGTAGAGGCAAAGCGCGGCGTTAAGTTTCGCCACTTAACACGCAATGCCTCCGTATTTGGCGGAAAGTGGGGAACGGAGTGTCTTAACACTAGGTTCACTGTGACTGCTGTGTTCGAGATACAGCGTGAAGCTATAAAATAAATCGTAAAACGGTTATACTACTAACAAACCCAAATGAAATCGCCACCGAGTCTAACACGTATCACAACATAATTTTATAGACATATACAACCTACTTAATAATCGAGCGGTAGTTTTTACCATAATAATATAATTAAAAATATAATTAATATTTATATATGTAAAGTAGCTGTTATGTTTTATTCATCGTGGTTATTGGAGGTCGAATTCTTCGATATTCTAGGCCTATGATACTTGTGTATACGGTTTTAGTATAACTTTTAATTAAAATTAGTTTATTCATTAACTTCAAGCCAGTTATAATGGGACGGGGAAATGTGAATGGGGTGTGAATGCTATTGGTAGTGGGTTCGATTTTCATTTCAAATAATTTCAAGTTTCTGGTCAAGTTATTTTAATTTCTACGTTCTGGTACCAAGATAGAGCGCGGTGTTAAATACCGCCTCATATCATATAATATGTCGATGTCGTGCGGAAAGTGGAGAACAGAGTATCTTAAAACTAAGTTCTCTCTGACTGCAAAGTTACATGGGAATAATCTCTAAGTTGTTATTTATTAACTTGAAGCTAGCGTACCTTGGTGCCATGCTGTCTCATTGACATCGCTTGATTCTAAACGCTATTAGTTGCGGGTTCGATATTCACTCGAAGAAATGATTATGTTGAAATTATTTTCATTCTTCCAGTCTTATAAGACATTGTCTGCCGCTGAGTATTTCAGAACTCAACCCAATCCAACATGTATTTCCTCGATTTCAGACGAACAGCGCCAAGACACTGTTTCTCTCTGACTACCCTTTCTTACCACATAGCGATATGTAAGGCTGAAAATACAATAATATAAAAAATAGCTTGAATAAGTGAAGAATAGATAAATTTATCACTTGTTATTTCTGAACATTAATAGTGGGATATAATATGATCACACGAATGTAAAAACAAAACTTAAATAAAGTTCAAATTTAAAGGTTAAGTTCAAAGTCTGACATGTAAAAGATCAATGTTGTATTATAATTTAACATTAATTATATAGAATATGCCAAAGAAACGTATTTTTATTGAAAAAATATGATTTAATATTCTAAATTATATGCTTTGAAGGTATTTTACTGAACTTGAGAGTATTTATTTTATGTATATGTACTTATATTTACTGGACTTTTGCTTAAGAACACATATGTCACTTTATACAGAAGTGTACGTCAAACACTTATATTAACTATTGACATATAGTCAGTCAGTCAGTAAGTGTTTTTTTGTTGATGTTGATATAAAAAACACTTTCAGAAAATACATACATTAAGACGGTTATTAAGAGGCGCGGGTTCGTATCCCACTACGTTAAAAATTTTATACACTGACATTTTGGTGTGGTGGACATTAGTCACTGCTGAACTAGTTTCTCAATACTGTAACTATTTCAATATGATTATTTTACCCACATTACAGACTAATTATAGAGAACCTGGAGTTAAAACACTCTATTCTCCACTTTTCGCTACAATTTTTGTTATTACTATAAGAAAAAAATCATTTTCACACTAATTATATTAAGTAAAAAAAAATCCATTGTATTAAATACTATTTTTGGCACAAAAAACCCTTTAAAAGTCTAGAAAATACCTACCTATATTGGATAAGACCTAGTATGCTAACTACTTCACAAATCGTACAGCCGTCGGAAGGAACTTCATTTGAAATTCAATAGAGACGTGTAAGGAAACAGGGCTGAAGTGGGGAAAGGCTTCAAAGAACTTTCCAAAGATAAACTATCTAATATCAAGGTCGGTGCAGTAAAAGTGAATAACTGGAATGTACGTATATATGTATGAAGAACGTTATAGTTGTGTGAAGAATATAGGTCTATATTTTGGTGATATTAAAATATAGTACATTTTTTTTATATCAACGTCACTCTTTTTCTCACATACTCTTAGAACTTAGACAATCCATTGTCCACTTTCTACTAAAATTCAAGACATTGTATTGTGTTGAGTACCGGAACTCAAAGCGGAAAATAATTTCAATATCATTCCTTCAACCAGTCGAGTAGTAGTGGCCAGTCGTGGCTCACAAGCGTCCCATTCCCACTCGAGGAGTGAACGGAGTGTCTTAATACTAGGTTCCCTCTGCCTACCCTGCTGTGTGCGGGATACAGCGTGAAGCTAAAAAATAAAAAAGAAAGATTTTATTCTCTTCGATTGAGAATTGAATTCACAATGAATCGTCTTTACACTGAAACGATGGCCTCTAATCGATAAAACTAAAAATGTTAATAGTAAGCAAAATTAGAAGAAATGTAAAGAGAAACATCCTCTAACCGTTTTGTTGTTATGTGCAATGTCTCGACTTATAGTGGAAGGTAAAGAAAGGATTGTTTTGACACTAGGTTCCCTATGTCTACCCGGCTTTATACATGTAAAAGCTTGACGTTAAAAAAAACAGGAAATAATATAGTTTGATAAAAAAAAGAATTTAATATTGTAGTTAGCAATGTTACTTTGACCCATTTCTTGTCGTCCGACGCGTGACAGTTGCTCGTGTGTCCCGTCCAACAACAAAACAATATTTTCATTGCATAACCTTGGTAATGAAACAATTAAAAATCAATACACTTACTTACTTGAAGCTAGTCGTGACGCAAAGGCACAAAGTGTGACTGTAATCCGATTGATTGTGGGTTCCATTCCCACTCGAGGAGTGGAAATATTTAATATTTCCATTTTCTTCGGTCTAGTGTTCGAAGCAAAGTGCGGCGTTAAGTTCCACTAATTAATAATGTCCCTAGAATTAGTCGGAACTTGGGGAACGGAGTGCCTTAACAGTATGTTCCTTCTGTCTATATTGCTGTATGTGGGGGTACAGCGTGAGGCTAAAAAATGCTTTTAGTTTCTTTTTAAATGTAATTGTTATTTATATTTGCGTAATAAACGGTAACTAATTATATTGTTTTTTTAAACCATGAAAGTCAATTGAGATTATGTCATGTAGAAAACGGGGAATCTAATAACTAGTTCGTGTAATAATGAAAGTTTTATATATTGTGACTTTAATAGTATTACTATGATTAATTTTTAAAAAAAATTTTAAAAAAATTTTTTTTTTTTTAGCTTCACGCTGTATCCCGCACACAGCAGGGTAGGCAGAGGGAACTAAGTATTAAGATACTCCGTTCCCCATTTTCCGCCGAATTCGGAGGCATTGCGTGTTAAGTGGCGGAACTTAACGCCGCGCTTTACCTCGACACCAGAGCGAAGAAAATGGAAATATTAAATATTTCCACTCCTCGAGTGGGAATCGAACCCACAACCAGTCGTTTTACAGTCACACGCTTGTGCCACTGGGCCACGACTGGCCACGAAAAATATAATATTGAATCAATTTATTTACTACTAGCGGCTGCCTGCTGCTTCGTTTACGTGGACTTTATGACTATAATATACCTTCTACTTTTATTGCTATTTTACATTGAAATTTGGAGTCAAATTTTATATTTTATTATTAGCTGAGCTATTATTATAGCTTGGCGACAAAATGCAGCAGTGACTGACTGACCGACTGACTTAAAATGGAATCTCCATTTTTCTTAAAAAATTAAAAATGGAGAACGGAGTGTCTTGACACTATGTCTCTCTCTCTCTCTCTCTCTCTCTTTACCATATAACTCACTTTATACATACTATACTAGTATATTAAGATGATTTTTGCATTTCTACGCTTTGCTATTTTATATTTCTTAATTGGTTGTCCTTCATTTTGAACGACTGTTGCGGACGGACGGTAATTTATTTTTCACTCCAAGGAAAAATTTTCATAAAGTTTAATCGAAACTGTGATTGAAAGCTTGATAAGTTTATAAGTTAGATTTAAAAATGTTACAAGTGCTTGTTTTTTTTTGTTTATTTAATTAATATATTAATAACTAATAGTCCAGTCGTGGCCCAGTGGCACAAGCGTGTGACTGTTAAACGACTGGTTATGGGTTCGATTCCCACTCGAGGAGTGGAAATTATATTTCCATTTTCTTTGCTCTGGTGTCGAGGTAAAGCGCGGCGTTAAGTTCCGCCACTTAACACGCAAAAAAATGTAGAAAACTTGCATAAAGCTTTCATAAAGTATCATACGTGAGACTTTATGAAAACTTTATAGTATCACATCTTTTTAAAAATAAAACAGAAATATAAAAACAAAATTAAATGTAACACTTTCACTCGCGTGGTCACACGATATATAATAATTAGTACCTACATATTTTTCCACATGTTTTGTTCTTACTTGCTTTACAATGCTTTTATTAGCATCACTTTTAGCTTTTCATCATTCTGTAGAGAAGCCGACGCGATATAGTGGGACAGCGTTTGACTGTAAACGGTTGTAGATTCGATTCCCATTCGGAGGAATAATTACATTTAAATTTTCATGTTTTAGCTCTGGTACCAAAGATATAATAGATTAATGAGTTCCCCCACTCAAAACGCAATGTCTGTTGATACCGTGGTGGTACAGTATAACAGCGGTTTTTTTTGTTTCACTTTGTATTCTGCATACAACAGGGAAGGCAGACAGAACCTAGAGTTAAGACGTTCCGCTTGCCACTTTCCGCCGTATTTTGAAGACATTGCATGTTAAGTGGCGGAATACAACGCCGCGATTTGCCTCGGCACCAGAGCGAAGAAACTGGAAATATTAAATATTTCCACTATTCGAGTATATTTCCATTTCTCCGCTCCGGTAAGAGACAAAGTACGGTGTTGAATTCCGCCACTGATACACACTATCTCGAATTAAGGCAAAAGTGGAAAGCGGAGTGCTTTGACAATACATTCTCTTGACTACCTTGCTAGACGGAAAATCAAATTTGCAACCTATTTCAATAATTGTCTTAAATATAACTAAATGTACATTCCAAAAACACAAATTAACAAAAACCAACATCTTATTCAAATTGTTCTATAAAGCAAAACTCTAAACAGTTAAACATTTGCCAAAAGCGAAAAGGGACGGTTAAACAAAAAAAAAATAAAACGTCGCTCGCTAAGTCAATTGACTGAGATAAAGCCTTAAATCGTCCCAGCATCTTAATTGCATCTCTCCTTCATCTTAAAATCCTAAAAACGATACATCCTATCTTCTTTCCAATGAATAATTTCTTTATCAAAGGCGGTTTTTGTTTAACGCAAGCGGCGCTGAATACCGCAGGACCAATTTCCTTGCTTTATAAAAACAACTTTTTAAATGCGCCTTATAAAGGGTTAACGTTGAAGTAATCGAGTGTCATTATCCGACTATGAATAAATTACACAAGTTCTACGCTTTGTATGGATGGTGTGAGATGGAAGTGGCGAGAGGTTTTTTGTAACAAGTATGAAGTTTTAGATATAGCAGACTGTATTGTAGTTTGTGGCTTATTATATAGTTATAGCTTTATAAAGATTATTTTTTAAAAATATCCCTTGCGGGGTAGTCAGAGATAAAAGTATAGGTGGAAAACGGAGTGTCTTAACACTATATTTTCACTGACTATATACTGCTAAGCAAGAAGAAATGTAAAGTTGCTTTTTTATTTTTGTGTAAATTAATGTAAAGTGAAGAATGAATGTTTCACGGCGATATACACTATGTCTCCTAACAATAAATATGATAATATTAAAAAAGTTTTATATAATCTTAGCATTAATCATTTATTTCAGCTTCACGTTTTTTCTGACGTAGTCCTGCTAAAATACACCTTATAAATAATATATAAACAAACACGAATACAGTCCGATCCTGTCCTATTACGCCACGACGACCTCACTAGCATACATTATTTAAACTAAAATATAAAAATAATAACATATCCAAAATAAATATATTAAATATAACTTAAGCATACATAAAAACGCTCCAAGCCCACAACTTAATCCACATTTTGCGCCTCAACATGAACTCGCAGCGAGAACGAACAAATTTCACCATTATACCGCGCTTCTCTGTAAAATTGTCCCGGACTCGACGAGCGAATTAACTTTGTAAGGCTTTCATAAAAAATATTACGCGTAATGTATGGCATTATCCATATTTTAGATTCAAGCAATCTGGTAAGTGGGTTGGGTGAGAAATTTCTTTTATGATTTGTATGAGTGAGCCTTTGGATGTATTTACGCATATCGGATTTTGTTCAGCGTATGTATGGATGAAACCTTGGAGGAAGAGGATAGGAGGGGTAGGAGGGGTATGTTGAAATTGCTGTTTTCTATGTGTTTGTAGTTTTTGTAAAACAAAGAAATTCGGTCGTACTGTTTGTATATCAAAATGTTATAAGTTTAAATGTTTTTTTTTATATAGTTAAATCACATAGAACCCCACTGTGCATTCACTAAGCAATATTTTTATTTTTCAAACTACAACTTTAAGTATTTTATATTTTGTAAGCTACTACTTCGAATAACAGACGTATTTATTCAATTTTACTTGACTTAATACGTATTCGTAGACTGAAAGATAACTTTGGAAGCCTAAACAGAAGTTTGAAAGTCAATTTAACAATAATTATCTAATCACTAAATCAGAACTTTTTCATTTTATTAGATATAACTCTTAAGAAAATTAATATCAAGCTCATCCCTATTTTTGCTTAGTATGACAGTTAAAAAGAAAAGTCAAAGTCAAAGTTAAAGAATATTATTCAAAATAAGAAGTTACATGCTTTATTTTTTGAACGTCAAAAAATTTACCACCGGTTCACTAAAGTTAATGCCTCAGACCTGAGAAGGACCGGCGTAAGAAACTCAGCCAAGACATTCCGTTTTCAACTTACAGCGTCGCGTTTTTCCCGCAATAGCGGGGTAGTCAGAGAGGACTTAATTGAAGACATTGTGTAAATAGTGGTGGACCTCAACCTAAGAACCTAAGGCATGGCGCCTCATCTTAGGTTCTAAGGTACCAGAGCGAAGAAATGAACATAAACATTTAAATATCACCATTTTCAAATTGGGCATCGAATTCACACCCATCGCGCATACAGCCAGCCGCTGTTAAACTACGCTACGATGATGTTAATGGTTTTTTTTTTTACTTCACGCTATATCCCGCACACAGCAAAGTAGGCAGAGGGAACCTAGTGTTAAGACACTCCATTCCCCACTTTTCGCCGAATGGGAAGATATTGCGTGTTAAGTACCGGAATTTAACGTCGCGCTTTACTGCGACACCAGAGCGAAGATAATATATATGTATATAAAATATTTCTCCTTGAGTGGGAATCGAACCCACAATCAGTCGCTTTACAGTCACTCTCTGAACCACTGCGCCACGATGATGTTAATAGTATAATTAATTTAAGTGTTGTTAGCACTTAAGATAATAAAAACAATCCAATTATTAAACGTACTCGTAGTATGTGTAGTTGAGCTTCTCTGAAAATATACATATGTATGGATTACTTGGTTAAATTATTTATATGAATTCCAATAGATGAGACTCCTAATTCTATTTCATGCTGTTTAACTTCATGCTGTATCCCGCAGACAACAGGGTAGGCAGAGGGAACCTAGTGTTAAGACACTCCGTTCCCCACTTTCCGCAGAATTCGGAGGCATTGCATGTTAAGTAGCGGAACTTAACGCCGCGATTTGCCTCTGATACCCGAAAGAAAAGAGAATTATTAAAAATATCCACTCCTCGAGTGGGAATCGAACACATAACCAGTCGTTTACAGTCACACGTTCGTGCCAATACGCCACGACTGGCCCCTAATCCCCAATCTATTTCATAGCGGATTAAAATTCACATGATATTTTTTGTACAATTAAAAAAAAACAGCACAAAAATAATTCACTTTAATTTTTAATTCCAAGTACAGTTTACAGGCTAGGTTCACTTAATTACTATAATTAAGGAGTTTTTGAATAATAAGTGATCGCTGAACGAAATTTCAACCATCGCTTTAATTAGCATAATTAATTTCACCTGCAATAAGTAGGTTTTTCGGTGGTATATTTAATATAGTGTTATAATAAAGATAATTTAGCGTGAAATTTATCATTTATAAAATCTGTAATGAGGTAATAACTTTTAAAGTTTTAATATACAAACGTACTTTCAAAAGTTCTTCTGAATATTGGTTGAATATGAAGAAGTGACTGAGCAATAAGTCATATATTTTATCGTTGCAATATTGCAAAAAGAACAGTTTAAGCTATTTCCTATTCTAAATTATAAAATTTTCATAATTTTTTTATTTATAATAATAGGGAAAACTAACAGCTTTTATTTTTATAAAATTAATACATAAGGACAAAGCAGAATAAAGTAAAATTATATTTCTAGAAAAAAAGATGATATTGGATAGCAGTTTTCTGTTATTTACTTACAAATATGTGTTTAATTTGTTAAATTCATGTCTCAGCTCCGGTGACCTAGAGAAAGCACGTGGTCAAGCTCCGCCACAAGCTAAGCTACATACAATACATTCTGACTATCCTACGAGCCGGGCGTTGTGTGGAAAAAAACGTCAAAATGAAAGAAATTTTATTAAATTTAAGCTTTCTGAAAAACACATAGTGAACCTGTAGCTTAAATAGAGAAAATATAGAAGGAATAATTTTTTTTTTTTCCCGCACACAGCGGGGTAGGCAGAGGGAACCTAGTGTTAAGACACTCCGTTCCCCACTTTCCGCCGAATTCGGAGGCATTGCGTGTTAAGTGGCGGAACTTAACGCCGCGCTTTACCTCGACACCAGAGCGAAGGAAATAAGAATATTAAATATTTCCACTCCTCGAGTGGGAATCGAACCCAAACCAGTCGCGTTTACAGTCACACTTGCGTGCCCCTGCGCCACGACTGGCCCCAGAATAGAATAAAATATTGTAAGATTTATATCAAAAGGTATACTACTGACACCTACCGACTTTCAAATATTTGGGCTATTTCTCTATCTTGGCGTTTTCTGTTAAGTAGACCGGATTAGTCTTGAGTTAGTAATGCATTCAAAGCAATGACAACAACAAGATTGTTCTAACATTTAAAATTAAATAGTACCTTACCTATAATTGCAGATAAAATGTCTGTTTATTTTATTCAGGATTTAAGAACAAACAAATAAATCATATATTAAAGAAAAAAAATTAAACCAGACGCACAAAGTGTGACTGTAAACGCGACAGGTTGTGGGTTCGATTCCCGCTCGAGGAATGGAAATATCTAATATTTATATTTTCTTCGCTCTAGTGTCAAGGCAAAACGCGACGTTAAGCTCCGACACTTAACAAACAAAAACTTCAGAATTAGGCTGAAAATGGAGAACGGAGTGTCTTAACACTCCTGCTAATCACTTTCACCACTATGCCATGGATTCTTCGTAAACATATAATGCAATTTTAAAAAATCCTATATTAAATTCTATAAATAAAGTCTTCAGGTAATTTTAAATAAAAAAAATCAATAGAGTCCCTTAAGAATTAAACGTTATTGGTATAAGGTGACTCAATATATTGCGAACAAGCTCACCGTTGACCTGGAAAATTAAAATCTACCGTATTATGTAGATGCTTAAATGAACTGAGATTCAAGCTTATATTTTTTTTATTTATTTTTATATACTTCCCCTTTCTTTTTTTTATTTCGAGATAATGACTAATCACTCTCTCTATTTCGCTTTTTCTTTATTAAAGAATTATTAATTATTAAAAATAATTAAGTATTAAAAATAAATATTTCGGGCCAGTCGTGGCGCAGTGGCACTAACGTGTGACTGTAAGCGACTGGTTGTGGGTTCCCACTCGAGGAATGGAAATATTTAATATTTCCATTTTCCTCGCTCTGGTATCCGAGGCAAAGCGCGGTGTTAAGTTCCGCCACTTAACACACAGTGCCTCCGAATTCGGCTGTGCGTGGGGAACGGAGTGTCTTAACACTAGGTTCCCTCTGCCTACCCTGCTGTGTACGGGATACAGCGTGAAGCTAAAAAAATATTTTTTTTTCGAACGGAGATCGAATTTAAATCCATTGCATTTGCTACCATGCCACGACGCCTTTAAATATAATACATAAACACAAATAATATATAATAAAATGATAACATAATACGTATTTAATAACAGATATTTTAAAAATACAATATTATACGGGAACGGAGTGTCTTAACACTAGGTTCCCTCTGACTACCCTGCTGTGTGCAGGATATAGCGTGAAGCTAAAAAAGGATATTAAAAATGAATAAAAATATTCAGTAAGTAATAAGGCAAGAATTTATTAAATAAAATTCTCTTAGTAGTCTTATATTTTTATTAAATTTTAATTAGTTTAAATTTCTACATTCATACTCATAAAATCAATCATCACATTATGCATTTTTTCTCGATATAAGCAACATACAAACGAAAACAAGTGTATACTTATTAAAAAACATAACAGTTCAAAAATATTCCTTTGTTATAAGAATCGAACCTGCACTCTCGTCAAAATAACATCCAAGAGTCATTTCGAAGCAATTTTTAAATAATATTTTCAATTTTTAAAACAAGATTTAAAAATTTAAAGAAAACGTATAAAAATTTGAACGCAGCGGGATTCGAACCCGCGCCTCCTGAATACCGTTCAGGCGCTCTCACCACTGAGCCATGCGTTCTACTAGCCGCTGCATCGAAATTTCTATACGTTTTTATTACAACTTATTTATGTTGTTAGCATCTCTGCATGATCGACGCGGGTTCGAATCCCACTGCGTTCAAATTTTTATACGTTTTCTTTAAATGTCTTTTTCAATTTTCCTAAGTGTGGAATAACATTTTAAAAATGTTTAAAAGATTTAAAAATACTATAAAATTAGAAAACTTTAAAACAACAAAAGCTTCCGAGCTTCCATACACAAAAGCCATTTCAATTAAGCTGACTTAAGCCTTATTTTCATAAATATGTTACGCTCAATCCAGACAGTACTACTTCTGTCAAGTAAAATGTATTTTTTTTCTTTAACGTTTTTTCTTCCTATTGTTCGTTCGTAGCGACTTTACAAGTGGGTTTCGTGTTATGAATAAATTAGAAAAGTTCTTTTTAAATTTTGCGGCCATGAAGAATGCTGTTACACTAAGTCTCGTTTAGTTAAAAATAACTAAGTTTTTGTATGTGCAAAGCTGTAACTATTAAAGTTGGAATTGAATTTATTACCTTGGAAATTTTGTGATATTTTTGAGTTACACTCAAAGTTGTCGTCGTTTTTGCTGAATCCAGCAGTATTCTAATCGTTCTTTTTTTTTAGCCTCACGCTGTATCCCGCACACAGCAGGGTAGGCAGAGGGAACCTAGTGTTAAGACACTCCGTTCCCCACTTTCCGCCGAATTCGGAGGCATTGCGTGTTAAGTGGCGGAACTTAACGCCGCGCTTTACCTCGGCACCAGAACGAAGAAAATGGAAATATTAAATATTTCCACTCCTCGAGTGGGAATCGAGCCCACAACCAGTCGTTTACAGTCACACGCTTGTGCCACTGGGCCGCGACTGGCCACGTTGTTCTTGATTGGCTAATTGTTCTTGATAAAATAATATAGAAGATAAACTTTAACTTTACATGGATTAACAGTGCAGGTCTCATCGCATCAGAAATAGGGGCCCAGGTACTCCACCTGGGACTAGCAACCCAAGTCTAGGTTCCAGGGGCCTCTTTAAAATACATATCAATGCTCATTTCCATTGCTAGTACTCCACTCTTTACCTTTAGATTTAGAAAATAGACGGCGATAGATTCCGCAACATAGTCAATAACTTTGTCTTAGCTCTAGCGATAGGCCTCACACCCGCTACGTGAATCCACGGTACGATAGGAAGCTTATTCTCTTGTTACTCTAAATGTGCAAAGCAGAAAACTAAGTGTCCCGTCACTACAGTTCTTTTAAACTAAGAACAGGTACCTACAAAAGAATATACTTCTTGATTATTCGCACACAATTCGTACAATATATCAAATTAAACTTTTTCAAGAAAATTAACCGTCCAAATGTTAAAGTAGTTTGCCACTTGGCCATCCCAACTTAATTATAACATTTTACTCGTATGCAATTTCTTTCCTGGAAACGCCATATATCTACTAACTTCCTGGCTCGCCGCCCAAGTTTTCATACTATCTCTACACACATCATAATTTATTATGCGAACTCTACTTTAAAATGGCTTTTAATTTTATTACCATATATGTCTCTACATTTGATTGTAGTTTAGTTTATTAGAATGGATGCTGTTACTTTGTTGGAAGGTGAAGATTAATATTTATTATTCCTATTTCAGTTTTAAGGCTTAGATGCATATTTAAATTATATCTTATTTTGCTTGTCGTGAACTATCATCAGTTCATTTCTAGCAGCTTAATTTAATTGCAATTAACAATTCGTTTTTTGTTAGCATGGAAATCACATAAAAATCACAATTAGCTGAAAATTAATTAATTCTTAATATTTAATTGTTAGTAACAATAAAATCTTGCTCAGCACTGATTTCTGGTAGGTATTTTGAAACGGCGTTAATGGAGAAAAAGTTTAAAAGAATGAATATAGCAAGATTCAAATCTGTGCGTTTTAAATACCATCAAAGCTTATTCGATTTTCTTAAGTAACATTTTCTTGAAGCTTCACGCTTTATCCCTAGCGGGGTAGTCAGAGAGAAAAGAGCGCCAAACGTTGCAGTCCCTGTATACTTCTTTAGCCTTGTTTCATATCAATAACGTCTTCATACACACCCTCCTCACTCCAGGGGGTCCTCAAGCTTTTAACGTGATCTTCCTCCACTATCATCAGTACTAAGTTGTCGAAGTTCAACTTTTAATATTTCATATTTTTAATATTATTGATTCTATATTTAATATTAACTATAAATTTATTTTCCTTTTTCTAAAAATGGCTCAAATACCTGTTTCGACTAGCAGTAGCTCGTTAGCTTTGATTGTTTCAAGCAAACAAGTCTAAAAGTTAGTTTGCTCTAAATTCCTAGTAACCAGTACTGTTAACTATTGAACAGGTGAATATTTAGAATCTGATTTGTAACGTCATAGTGGTTTTGAATTAAATTGTGAAGTATCTTTTAAGTATATAGATAAGTAAATCACTTTTAACTAAGAAAAAACGACTTAAATACTAAAAATTACTTTTTCCAACAATTACCGAACTTAACTATTTATATGAACTTTTGGCTTATTTTAAGAAAAATATTTATACTGATATCAGGAATGAATATAATGAATCGTAGAAATTGTAAATTTTAGTTATTTCCAGCGTTTCTATTATAAAAATATCTCATATTTTAATAAAGCTTAGAGAGAGTCTTTGTTATACTTAATGTAGTATTTTAAACAACTAGACTAGATAAGGCAATTATGCAACAAATGTAGTAATTATGGTTCAGATTTGTACCCACAACCCCTGAAATATATTCACACTCTCCCAAAAGTCGAACCAATATTCACTGTACAATGACAATCAAAAGGAACATTAATGATTTAGCAACGCTCCATAATATCGTCCTTAATTCGATTTACGCTTCTTCCTGCAAATTGGAACAGTTTCAGAGAGCTTAGTGTCAAAACACTCCATTCTATACCTAAAATGATATCAATATGGAATTTAACGCCGCGCTTAGTCTGGGCTTGCAATCAACATACTCGTACATAGCGTGATAGTTTGAAAAGTCTAGTGTCAAAACATTCCTTTCTCTACTTTCGGCCAGCAATACGTGTCAGTGTGGAATTAAACGCTGCCCTTACAAAAACTTAAAAGCTTTATAGCAATTCTTAAAATTTTAACTGTAAAATTTAAAAATACACACAAAACGTTTTAAAAAGAACTCTTATTTGGAAATTAAAATGGCGAAATTGCCGAATAGAACGCGCGTGTCACTGATCAATGAAACTTGAAATCGTTCGTTTGAACTGAAAGCTCTGGTAGACATTTCGGTCAGCGCGAGGCAAAAATATCTTATAGCTATATGTATGTATGTATGTATGTACGTATGTGTATGTATACTTTTATGAGGATTGACGAGTTTAGATCGTGGAATCGATTTTTTAGGTGTTTTAGGTAATTTAGCTGTATAAATAGAAGTAAATAAGAAGCAGCGTCATTATTTTTCCCGTAAAGAAGGGTAGTAAGAGAAAATCTAGTATTAAGACGCGTCAATCTCGAATTCCTGCCTGGTATCGAGACTTTGAATGTATAGTGACGGAACTTAACGTGGTGTATTGCCTTACAAGAGCTGCAAAATACAGTTAATGGAATTAAATGTCTTTTCAATTCTCCTAAGTGTGGAATAATACTTTAAAATTTTTAAAAAGTATTTAAATTAATAGCATTCTCTCTTGCCAAACGATTGTTCGTAGAATAATCTTTGGGTAGCAGAAATTTGTGAAAATCTCTCTACAGAGATGCTAACAACAAAAATAATAAAGAGTATAAGAATTTCAACGCAGCTGGTAGTAAAACGCATGGCTCAGTGGTGAGAGCGCCTGAATGGTATTTAGGAGGCGCGGGTTTGAATCCCGCTGCGTTCAATTTTTGATACGCTTATTAAATGTCTTTTTTAATTCTCCTAAGTGTAGAATAACACTATAAAAAATTTTCAAAGTAAATATTATCATTTCTCCGCGTAGCAATCGAATCATAACCAACCCTTTTATGGTCAGACGCTGACACACTACGCTATGATAACCTTTTTTGTAGGTACATATGTATTTCAAAATATAATGTTTTTATATAAATTATATACTTATTGTACACGATACTGTGTGTACGATCGCCACTCAAAGGGACCATTACATATTCAATATCATCTTCAAAAATACTTTATTATATTGTATTATTTAATAACGAATGGACAATCAGATGTATAGAAAACACAGATAAGATATCAAAAATATGTTTTTTCGCCAAAAAAGCTTATTTCGGCGTAAAGTGGGGAACGGAGTGTCTTAACGCTAGGGTCCCTCTGTCTACCCTGCTGTGTGCGGGATACAGTGTGAAGCTAAAAAAAAATTAAAAAAAAAATAAGTATTACCATATAAGACAGCTCAAGTAAGCACATTGCACAGCGTTAAGTTCCGTCACTTACATGCAAAGTCTGGATTGGGTGATAAATGATAAATAAATGAAGAACGGAGTGCTAGGACACTAGGTTTCTAATCCTACTATACGGGAAAAAATTCTGGATTCGAACCCGCGCCTCCTGGAAACCGTCCAGGCGCTCTGACCGCTAAGCCATGCGTTCTACTAACAGCTGCGCGTTCAAATTTTTATACATTGTTCTATATGTCTTTTATATATCCATTTTTAGCTAAAATATGTTCTGCTTGAATAATTTTATTACTATTACTTTTTCTTTTCTCAGCTTTACATGTTTTTTAACATAGCAAATGTAGACTTAGAACGTAGTATTAATATACATCGTTTTTCGTGACGTATTGAATGACGTAACTTATCGCCGCGTTCTATTTTGTTGTTTAGTAATTTATTAACAAAAAAAAATTCTTATTAGGTATTTATTGTAACCGTTTACTTTTTTTTCATAGCAGGGTAGACAGAGGAAATCTAGCTTTCCAGATTCTCCGTTCTCCACTTTCCGCTGGACATTGAGACATTGCATTACGGAACTCAACGCCGCGCTTGATCTTGTTGCTTAGTACTCTATTAACAAAAATCTTCTTGTTAGGTACTAATTGTAAAACAGACAGGCATTAAAATTTTTATTTTTACATGTAGTTACGTGGACACTTAATTAACCAATGTTTACGAATCTGTGCTCGATTTACGAGCAATTCGATTTTAATGACATCAATAAATTGAAGTGCAAACTTTGGTTAATTTCTGCACCTTTTAGTGTTTTTACTAGAGAAAGTTGCACATTTTTGAAACAAAGGTATTGTTTCTTAGTTAGATACTAAATTTTCTTACTTGTATTTTTAATATAATTCGAATTATTAAAAAGGTTTGGATAATTCTGGTACAATAATTTACAAATTAAACTAAATTATTTAATGCATTATAATTCTACATAGTTATATAACGTTACTCATTTTAATTTTATATGCTTTTAGGATAAAATTACAAAGCGTCTTCATACTAATACTACATACTAAGGGACTAAGTTCTATCTTTCTGAACCTTGCTATATGGGAAAAACGTCCCACTTTCCGACTTAAATTGATACAACGCCGGGTTTTGTCTAAGGTACCGAATGGTAATCGAACCTACAATCAATCACAGTACCTATACAATCAACCACTCCACTGCGCCAGGAGCCCTCTATTATAAATTACCCTTTATAAACCACATCGAGACAGATCCTAATCTTTCTCATACTAACTAACTACTAACTAATCTTTCACCTACGTACAAACGTATAACATAATTAATCTGATATATCTTATTAAAGCCATTTTAACTGACAATGTATGTAGTAGTGTGATGAAATAATGTATAAAGCGGCTGTTAGTGCCGTTATCAGGCAATCTTGGTGTAATCCGCGCCCAGATTGCATTTCCTTGATTGCAATGAGCTTTTGGTAGTCTAGGAGCTAACGTCTTGGTAGATATACTATTTTTATATATAGTTCCACATAGCTAGGCTAGGGTAGTAAGAGTGAACTAAGTGTCAAAATAATTTGATCTTTAATTTTTACCTAATATTGACACATTTCGTGGCGAGTGGCAGAAGTCAACGCAGTAGTTTTTCTTAGGTATAACACAAGAATGGAGAAATGAATACTCTAAATATAATAAACTTCCCTAGAATGAATTGAACCCACAATTATCACGTTTATAGTCAGACGCTTTCCCACTGAGCCACGGCGGCCTCGATTTATAATCATTTTTAGATTATTACTTTTTGCGCCTCCCACGTAAAATAGTTGATCTAGACATTATTCATTAGAGCTAAATATAGCTCAGTGTTTTGTCTTACTAGACTGGAAAACCATTGTTTATAACTTCAATTTTAACTCAGATTAGTGTTTATTAAAACTTGAAGACATTATTTGAAATGCAAAGTATTTACTTTTGTTAAGAATAAAATTGCTGATTTTTGTGAATTTTTAAAGTTTAGACACAAAATAAGTTTGAATATACGTCTTCTTACATATGTATTAGAATTTCTCTTGCTGTTGCAAGAATTTCTTTTCTGCTTGCATATGACATATTAAAATTTTTAATATTAAAGTTATATAATAACGGTAATAAAAATTAAAGTCATCGTAGCGCATTACATCTATAAAATAATATTTGTTCGACCCCATTAGAAGAAATAATTAAATTTCAATTATTTATCTACTCTAAAAACAGCACGGTCTTGAGTTCCTTAACTTAACAAGCAAAGTTTCCAATTCTGGTGAAAAACGGGCATCGGAATTTCTTGACATAAAATCTCTCTACTTAGTTTTTTTTATACTCAAAAAGAATAAAGCTTTTTGAAATGAAACTGTTTTAACCGGAACATACGCATATATTTTTGGTATTCGAAAATACATTTTTAGAGAACCCGACTTTTCGAATACTTTTTAGTAGACCATGATCACAGGACATCCTAGACAAAGAATCTACCTATGACCTGTGTAATTAATTTCAAAATGTGTAACAATCGCGGAAACAAAACATCTTGTTAATAGTGAAGCTATCAAAAAATATAATTTTGCCTATAATAAATGATTGCTAGTTCCTACACTACGTCTGCCTTTCAAGCGTACACAAGACGGGTGTGCACACATTGGTACTTACGCTCTGTTGGGACTTGAATAGGATATCCTGTTAGGTTTCATTACAGTCAAATAAGACTTGCTTAATTATTTTACATGTTGAATTTTGCTTAGCTAATTCTGGTTTTCAACGTAAATAATACAGTATGTAAAAGATATTTAGAAAACGTATAAAAAATTGATCACAATTTGTGTGATTCACACTTCAAAATGTTAATAATTATTTAATAAATAGCATTCTCTCTTGCCAAACGTTTGTTCGTAGAATAATCTTTAGGTCCAGAGAAGCAGAGCAGGAACGCATGGCTAAGTAGTCAGCCAGGTCAGCGGACGGTTTCCAAGATGCGCGGGTTCGAATCCCGATGCGTTCAAATCTTTATAAACGTTTTGTAAATGTTTTTTTTTTTTTAATTTTTTAGTTCCTAGTTGTGTGATTAATATTTTAAAATATTAAAAAAGGAAATAATGTTGTTAGTCGAATGTAATTTCTTATATATTTTGCGTCTTTAGGACGAAGTATGTTAACTTTAAATTTAGCAGAGGAAATCCGTTGTGAATATTCGTCTAATTAATTCGACAGAGGTGTGACGACCACCATGTGTAGAGACTACTGGAACGCCCCAGTCTTGTGTAGACACTGGCAATAGGTTATGGTAAGGGAATTGCAAATGAAATTGAATAATTAGTAAAAAATAGTAATTTTAAACATTTTTAAAGTGTTATTCCATACTTAAGAAAATTGAAAAAGACATTTAAAGAAAATTTGAAAAAAACTTTAATTTTTTTTTTCAAAAAACAGTAAATTATCTATCTGAAATAGTTTTAGATATCGCTTTGCTTAACAAATAATGAACTTACCTAAGAAATGTGTTTTTATCCCAATTGTTACATCATTTTTAGATCACCATTCCAATCGTTAAATCCAAGTAATGAATAGTTATCATTAAGTATTTTTTTAAACATTTTTAAAGTGTTATTCCACACTTAAGAAAATTGAAAAAGACATTTAAAGAAAACGTATAAAAATTTGAACGCAGCGGGATTCGAACCCGCGCCTCCTGAATACCGTTCAGGCGCTCTCACCACTGAGCAATGCATTCATCGTTATCATTAAGCCCTATGAACATTTACAGAACATAAAATAGGTTTTAACATACATACATATATATAAAGGGAAATGAGTGCTTTTCCCTTATACGAATATGTTTCAGTAATAATATTCATGTAACGTCCAGTATAAAGAATCCAGGTCAACTAGAAAATTACGTTGTTATTCAAATAATAACCTATTATTTTATAAAATATAAGAATGAGAATGATTGCCGCAAAGTAGCTTTGAGATTTGTCGTCGTCATTGTATGGATTAAAATTTATTGCTTTTTATTATGTTATGAATTATAATATATTCTGTGTTGTAGTTCAGATGTTTTTAAATAAACGCAATGAGTAATCGTTTTCTGGTATTTAATGGAAGGAATGAATGGAATTTGTTTCTAATGGTCTATATACACTATTTTGTCTACATAAACTGAGAAGGCAGAGAGCTTAGTGGGTAATTGTAACTAGATTGGTGTCTTAACGCTCCGTTCTCCATTTTTCACCTGTATTCAAAAATTGTCACCGAATCTACAACCGTGTTTACAACCACTGCTGTCCTTTCGTTACATAGTAATGTAACGTCCTACTATGCGCCTATGTAACGATGGTGCTGGTCATCTCGCTACACTTTTAGGGTCATCTTGCTATACTATTTTGGGTAGTCACAAAGAACCTAGAGTCAAAACACTGTTCCAAACTTTCAAACATAATTCCGACACCTCTGCAGACCAGTTCATCCCACATGACCGGGACGTTCATACTGGTTAGTGAGGGTTCCCCTACCTTATACTACACGCATCAAGGCGCATCTCCAGAGGAGCGAGTTCAAGTCTAGTTGCGTTCCAATTATTATACGATTTCCCGAAATATTGTACATTTTTCTAAGTATCTGAATAACTCTTTAATATTTAAATAATGTTTAATATATTATTACTAACATTTTTTGTCCCCTGCGTACCATCCTACCGCAAAAAACATTACACTGCTGACCGATTTATCATTCACCTTAAGAATACCACTCTAAAATTAGAAGTATTACCGACTTCCAATTTTAACCACAATTCATATAAATCACTTCTCCCAATAACAAATGATAAAATACAAAACAGATATTCAATAAGAACGAATCAATAGATGGTTTCGTGAATCAATTTTCGAGTAATTGTTAATGTTTTCTAAGGACGATAAATCTTGAGGGGATCGTGTACACAATTAAAACAATAGGTTTGCTCTGAATTTATGGAATGAAGGACCGAGGCCTGGCAAAGGCCTTTGAAGGGATACATGGCTAAAGGATAGGGACAGGGATAGGATAGCTGGAATTCTTAACAGATTTTATTACCACTTACATAGCAAATACATTGTTCTGACACATTCTGGTGAAGACGCTGTGCTGTTATTTGGGTTGAAATATCTTGTGTGTTTCTTGATATTTTGTTAACTTGAATTGGTTAAATAAATTGAGAAATTTGAAATATTTTATCCTCAATAAAGTGGTTATATAGTCATCATGGTACAGTGGAACAAGGTTTGACTGTAAATGTGATTGGTCGTGGGTTCTATTTTTTATTCTTTCGAGTTCTTATCAGTGAAACTATTATATGTAAATTAATTTCATTTTCTGCTCTGGCAAGACAATACGTTCAGGACGCAATGTTTTGGATGCAGGTGGGAAATCAAGAATAGAGTATTTTGACACTCTCTCTGCCTATCTGCTAAATAAGAAAAGAAGGAAATTATTGCCACGATTGGGAATCGAAACCAGAACTACTACGTTTACAGTAAGATGCTATCTCACTGCGTCACAATGGTCTCTTCATTCTACATTTACACGTTATACATATTCATTTTAAAAAGTACCTTTTACTGCTCTTCGGTTTTTAATATAGAAGCAGACGTAACATAAATAAAAGTTGCTGGAATTATTCGCGAGCATTTAAAATTCTCTTTTTGTGAAACTAAGTAATTTTTATATAACTTTTAAAACTCGATTCTACAGAAATATTAAATTATCTGAATGAATTATTAGGCGCTGTCGTAGTTACGGCGTTAAGTTACGTTAGGTGATTAAAATAGTAGGCACCATTTTTGTTGCGAAGTTGGATTACGTCAGTCTGTACATTTGATACTTTTTCTATAAATGCTTATATTTAAATTATTTTTATTTAATTTGACTTGACGTATGGTTCCATTCATATTAGGTATATACATAATATGAATAGAAGTCATGTCTTTTTTTACATAAATTAATTACTACTATCAGTGTTTCAGTCTGATAGCCACAATTTGTATATTGTTAAAAACTAAAAAGCATAACATAATGAATGAAAAACAGTGTCTTAACATTAACATTGTGAATATTTAACTGAAATACAACTTATAAAATATTCAGCGATAGTAATAAATCAAACGGGTGAGACTTAGCACGGCGTTAAATTCCGTTACTTAACACCCATTATTTCAAATTAGAGTAATATAAAAAAAGAGTACTGACTGCTTCTGATTATTATACCACATCATACCATACTCAAATAAGCGTGAACCTAAAAAAAATACTAAATATGACACATTCCCCAAATGTAATCGAACCCATATCTACATGCTTACAATTACTAACTCCTAAACTAAGCCACGATGTATCACAATAACACAATGAATGTAATTTACCCATAATAATACGAAACACAGCTGAAACGACAAACCTCTTAGAGCAATCATATGCTTCAGTGATCTGAAATCTGCAGAATGTTGAAACCAATGTAAATTAATTAAACAACGTATAAATATTCATAAACGCGAGTATCATATGCATTTATGTAATTTTGATATTATACTCCTAAGGTTTGTACCCAAAAACTTTTGTTTTGAGTGTAGATTCGATTCTCGTTTCTGACTTATGAAGCGATAGGCTTGAGGCCAGCCGTGGCGCAGTGGCATGAACGTGTGACTCTAAACGATTGGTTGTAGATTCGATTCCCACTCGAGGAGTAGAAATATTTAATGCTTACATTTTTTCATTCGCTATGGTATGAGAGGTAAAGCTCGGCGTTAGGTTCCGCCACTTAACACATACAGCCTCCGAATTCGGCGGAAAGTGGGGAACGAAGTGTCTTAACACAAGGTTCCCACTGCTTACCCTGCTGTGTGCGGGATACAGCGTGAAGCTAAAAAAAAGCTTTATACTGCTAAGTTTTGTAACCAAAAATGTTATTTTTGAGTGTGGATTCGATTCTCGCGTGAAACTCGCGTGACAGTCTTGATTATTTAAAAAAGATAAGTCTTCTATAGATTGTAATAAAAATGTATTTTTTTTATTTTCTAGTTATGTGTGTAACACTAAGCATAATTTGATATAATAATATGGTACAAATAATAGTATAGTATTGATTTAAACGAGAATAAATACTTACAATTTTTGACACAAATTATGTCTCGACAAATTTCAGTGAGAAAGTGGAAAACGGAGTGGCTTTACATTTAGTTTTATCTGAATTACCGTACGGGGGAAAGGCGTTAAGTTGAATATTTTTTTTTTAGATTCACGCTGTATACTACACACATTAGGGTAGGCAGAATAAATATTTTCTGAGTTGAAATTGAAATCACAATCACACTATCATTATTTAATTGAAAGAATTCATAAAGATAAATTTATAATATTAAAATAGTCGCCGTTAAAAAAAATGTATTCGTGTTTTATCATTTACATGGTATAATACATATAACAGAATATTTTATTTGGGTAGTTTTATTTGTCTCTTTTTCTTTGCTTATATTGGCTAATCTATGGAATGGCTGGAACGATTTTGACGGAACTCTCTATGGATAAAAAATAAATAAATAAAATAAATAGCTTCACGCTATATCCCGCACACAGCAGGGTAGGCAGAGGGAACCTAGTGTTAAGACACTCCGTTCCCCACTTTCCGCCGAATTCGGAGGCTTGCGTGTTAAGTGGCGGAACACCAGAGCGAAGAAAATGGAAATATAATTTCCACTCCTCGAGTGGGAATCGAACCCACAACCAGTCGTTTACAGTCACACTCTTGTGCCACTGGGCCACGACTGGCCACAATAAATAGCTGATGTAATAAAGTGTAACTAAGATGATTTTTATTTTAGATTTACATTTTTAGTTTATTTCTACGCAAACTAAACTCTTAGCATGTAGTCTAAAATAAAGAAAGAAATATATAATTTTATTCAAATTAAGTATTTCATTATTTAAACATCAAATATTTCACCACCATATTCTTATGTTCAATAAATACACATCATATCTTTGTATGTTTTTAATAAATACGTAATATAAATGAAAAAGGCATTAAGAAAACGTAAAAAAATTGAACGCAGCGGGATTCGAACCCGCGCCTACTGAATATCGTCAGGGCGCTCAGACCACTGAGCAGTGCGAAATTTTTATACGTTTTCTAAACGCCTTTTTCAATTTTCCTAAGTGTGGAATAACACTTTAATAATTTTTAAAAGTACCTAATATATTTGTCTACATTTTCCATGTAATAAATCCAAAAACGTTATTCAAATGGCCGCATAAATAATTATAGCGTTTAAAAGTATTTATTAAATGGCACTCTCTCTTGCCAAACGATTGTTCGTAGAACAATTTTTGGGTAGCAGAAATTTGTAAAAATCTCTCTACAGAGACGCTAACAACAAAAATAAGTTGTAATAAAGCCTATAAGAATTTCGACACAGCTAGTAGTAGAACGCATGGCTCAGCGGTAAGACCGCCTGGACGGTATGCTGGAGGCGCGGGTTCGAATCCCGCTGCGTTCAAATTTTTATACGTTTTCTAAAAGCCTTTTTCAATTTTCCTAAGTGTGGAATAACACTTTAATAATGTTTAAAAGTACCCAATATATTTGTCTACATTTTCCATGTAATAAATCCAAAAACGTTATTCAAATGGACGGATAAATAATTATAGCGTTTAGCAACTCCAGCATCGCATTGTTCTAGGAATGTTCGAGAATATTCCAATATAAATTAAATTTAATATTTATCACTCAAGGCTGTCTAGAGAGTCTAAACGTTTCGGCGTTTTTATTATAATATATTATGTATAATGTTATTTTCACTGGAGTTTCTGTGTTTTTCTAACTTTTAAGCTACTTTTTGAAGGCATTTCTTTTATGTGACCAGACGTGGCCCAGTGGCACAAGAGTGTGACTGTAAACGACTGGTTGTGGATCGATTCCCACTCGAGGAGTGGAAATTATATTTCCATTTTCTTCTCTCTGGTGTCGAGGTAAAGCGCGGCGTTAAGTTGCGCCACTTAACACGCAAGCCTCCGAATTCGGCGGAAAGTGGGGAACGGAGTGTCTTAACACTAGGTTCCCTCTGCCTACCCTGCTGTGTGCGGGATACAGCGTGAAGCTATTAAAAAAAAAATCTTATATATTCTGACATCTGTCATTTCACAATATTTTTTATTATAACTGGAGATGTATGTACTACGTATGTCCAGTTTTAAAGAGATACTATTAATGCAATATTCCTTTAATATAACGTGTAACAGAATTATTAATTATTTTCATAGCTTTGTCTTTTCTTTTATCAAGGTCAGTCTATCTAGATTTAAAATACTCTTTTGTGCACTTTCCGACTAAATTTGAGATATTGTGAGTTGAGTGTAGGAACTCAACGCCACGATTTATTTGTATTGCCAGAGGAAACTAACAAAAATACATTCAATGTTTATATATTGGCATTTCTACGCGTTAGAAAGATAATAAAAATCCGCCTAAACACAAATTTGAGCGGATAAGCTATAGCTTATAAATATTCCTACGAGTGGGAATCGAACCCACAACCTATCGCATTTACGCTTAGATGCTTTGCCACTGGGCTACAATAGCCTTTTGATAATCTTTTAAATTTCACATATCAAATGATGTCAACGAGAACTAATTTTAATTGGAGAGAGCCCTTGTAAATAGTCTACGTCTAATATTGATTTTGTGATGATTTGTTTACAAAACGTTGTATTTTCTCGAGTATATACGTAAGTTAATATAAATGTATTGTACATATTTACATTTGAGGCCAGAGAGGTGCAGAGGGAAATTGTGACTGTAAATTTGATTGGTTGGGGTTCGATTCTTACTCGGTTAAAGGATCGTAATTTAATTATTTTCATTACTTCGGTCTGAACAAGATATAATGTGGCGTTGTCATCCACCAGTCAACGTGCATTATTTCGTATTCAGGCGTAAGTGGGGAGTGAAGTGGCTTGAAACTATGTTCTCTTTGACTATCCGGCTATACAAGATTTAGCGCGAAGATATAATAAATAAATCCATTTATCTATTACTATATATTTGTATCGTTAAATTGCAACTCTCGATGGTGGATTTTTGAAAATCGAAATAGCCTATGTTTATCCTTGGATTATCAATTATATTTATGCCGAAATTCATTACGTTCGGTCAAGCGGTTTAGATTTTTCATACAAAAATTCATTCCTATTGCGTTTTCCTTTCGTATTTATAATATAAGTAAAGACTTCTTCAAAACAGTTTAAATAGTGTACAAATTTATCTTATCTATTAACAATATAATGTGTTTTTAAAATAAAATATGTTCTAACGTTTAAAAATCATACATCACTTACTTAGACAAATTATGAACCAAGAACATCGAGACAGCTTAGCAATTTCACACTATTACATCAACTTCGAGCACAGGAGCAAATCTTACGCTATGTCAATTATATGACTCCTCTTGACTATCTTTTCGCTAACGGTGACCTTTGTCTATAACAAAATCAATATTAAGAATACATACGAGTATTATATGAATGAGATTAAATGTTAGTAATGACTCATGAACATTTAACTAAGATGTTACTATATACTTTGTTTTATGTAATTTTCCTGTTTGTTATGTATATACCTGTCTTTTAAGTTTTTTTATTAATAAATAATAAAAAATATATAAAGAACTATATAATACATTAACAAACATTGAATATTAGGGTGGAACTTTTTGGTAATTGGTAAAGAACGTCGTAAATGGGAAGAATCTACTTAGTACAGTAGAATACAATCACTACGTAGGTTATTTATGTACAGAAAGTATTAAACATAGGACTAGGTAGAAGATGAACTGCCTTGACAATGAGTTTCCGCTTCCTCTCATATATGTATGAAACAGAAGTATTAAAGAAAAGAATTATATAGTAAACCACTCTGTTCTCAATATCTTGGCGAAATAGTTACTTAGAGTTAGAATTAGTGAAATTGGACTGAGAAAATACATGTACCTCTAAACATTTTGAAACTGTTATTCCATACTTAGGAAAATTGAAAAAGACATTTAGCAAACGTATAAACATTTGAACGCAGCGGGATTCGAACCCGCGCCTCCTGGTCCGATTCAGGAGGCTCGGGTTCGAATCCCACTGCGTTCAAATTTTTATACGTTTTCTAAACTTATTTTTCAAAATACACGTAGTTAAATTATAAAAATTGCCTTTAGTATATGTGAACCTAAAACCATTTGAAAAGACACATTCAAACTGTACCACGAAATTATTAATCGATATAAAAATGTTGTAGAATTTGTAAGTAATTACTGAATATTTGAGTACAAAAACGATGTTCGATTAACCCTATCGTGCATAGTTGTTTTCTAAACACTAATTTGTATAAAATAATAACTGACGATACAGAATGATAAATTGTATTAGTGGTAATTTATTATTTGTATAGTACATTTTTATGCTTAATAAAAACTATTCAAAGAACGTCGGAATTTGTACTGAAAGTGGCACAAACATTATTCAAAATCAATTGTTATTTCAAATGTTATTTAGAATCTAATATCTAATCTTTTAGCTTCACGCTTTCAACCACACAGCAGGGTAGAAAAAGAGACCATAATTTTACACTACCCTCCCAGATCAATGCGTGTTAAAGAGGAACTCAAAGCCATGCTTATCTAATACTACAGCGGAAAAATGAAAACATTGTAAATATAATTCTCTCTTTTTCTTAGCTTCACGCTGTATCCCGCACACAGCAGGATAGGCAGAGGGAACCTAGTGTTAAGACATTCCGTTTCCCATTTTCCGCCGAATTCGGAGGCATTGCGTGTTAAGTAGCGGAAGTTAACGCCGCGCTTTGCCTCGACACCAGAGCGAAGAAAGTGGAAATATTAAATATTTCCACTCCTCGAGTGGGAATCGAACCCACAACCAGTCGTTTACAGTCACACGCTTGTGCCACTGCGCCGCGCCTGGCCCCAATAGCTGTAAATATAATCATTTCACCAAACGGAAATCGAATTCACAGCCATCACATATACCACGGATGATGATGATGATTTATTGATAATTTAATAGATAATTTAATACTAATTTCACATTCATCTCATTACCTTCCACACAATATTAACAAACTGTCTTTTTGTTCCAGGTACTTCCCTTCAATTAATGTTAACATTCAACCCACATGGTTATAATTCGCCTATAAACTTGCCCAAACATCTCAAGCGTTAGACTACGAATGGCAATTTGCATAATTAAATCTTCAGGACCCAATTCAGATGGAGACGTCGATTGTGTGTATGTATGTACGTTGATAAGCGCATTTCCCCTTATCAGGCTGTATGATCTTTATACGACTTATGGGAGATTGGTTTGTGTGAAGCTTCGAGCGAGATGATGCTAAGTCTTCGTGTTAGAAAAATATATTTAGAATAATAATATATTTCTTTTTATGAATAAAGGACAGATCATATTTACTCTCCGAAACTAGACTGACACTTGTACATGTTAATTTTAACGCCTTCGTGGTGCAGTAGCACAGTGTGTTACTGTCAACCTGATAGTTTTTGGGTACGATTCTAACCTGAAAAAATGATTTATTTAAATTAAATTACATTCATTTTTCCTTTCTTATAATATACAATGTGATGTAGCGCATACACAATTGCTTATAGGTTTGATTCCTACTTGGAGGAATAGTTATACTTGAACTATTTTCATTTCACTGTTCGTACCGGAAACTAATACGACATTAAGTTTTGCCATTTATCATTCGAATATATCGATTTCAGGTGGAAAGTGGAGAACGGAGAGTCTTGACACTGAGTTTTCTTTAACTAACCAATAGCGAAAATAGGGTAAAGCTGAAAGAAGGATAACAAACATTATCGAATATAAATTAAGTAGGCTCTACTCTCCTAGAAGTGGCGCAGTGGCACAAGCGTGTGACTGTAAGCGACTGGTTGTGGGTTCGATTTTCACTCGAGGAGCGGAAATATTTAATATTTCCATTTTCTTCGCACTGATGTCGAGGCAAAGTGCGGCAAAAAAAAGAAAAAGATATTCTCAATTATACTACAATTACTCTAAATAATTATAGATGGCTTGATGTCGTTTCAAGATACCGAAGTTCAATACAACGACTATTTATAACAATTGTGATTCTAAATGAGCATAGTGTGATAGTGTCTATCTCCATACGCGATTACTTATGAGTTCGAATCCCACTCGGGGGATGATTATATTTAATTTATTTTCATTTTTCCCTTTTTACATCTAATACAAAACATAGCATTGAGTTTCCATTCAACACGTAGTCTTTCGATTTCTGGCTGAAAGCGAAGAACGGAGTGTCTTGACACTAGGTTCACTTTGACTACCTACTACGCGGGAAAAGAACGTGTAGTTATGAATCTAAGTACCATACAAAAGAAATACATAATAAAAAATACGAACAGTTTTATAATATTTCTTAAAAAAATATAAATCTTTAAAAATACATTTTTTTTTCAGCTTCACGCTGTATCCCGCACACAGCAGGGTAGGCAGAGGGAACCTAGTATTAAGATACTCCGTTCCCCACTTTCCGCCGAATTCGGAGGCATTGCGTGTTAAGTGGCGGAACTTAACGCCGCGCTTTACCTCGACACCAGAGCGAAGAAAATGGAAATATTAAATATTTCCACTCCTCGAGTGGGAATCGAACCTACAACCAGTCGTTTACAGTCACACGCTTGTGCCACTGGGCCACGACTGGCCACAGGCACAGGCACACAGACAATTGTAGGTAAATAAAAGAAAAACGATCGTTTATTTACTTCTAGCAAAATTTTCCTACATACCTCTTACTAATTCAAACATGTGCACCAGTTTTAGTATTTCATTAAGACTGCGTCTATAAAGTAATAATCCTGCCATCCTCCGCCCAGTAAGCGGATATTCTCGAACTCATTAAAATCGGCAAAGAACGGTTTACGCTGTCGATTCTAGCTGACGGCATTGGTCCCTAATTCTGTTGATGAAATTACACCCACAAAGTCGATTCAACTTTGTTTCTATTGATGCTCTTCAAAGGTTTATTTGAGCTGTCCTGTCCGCGTGGTACAGCGGTTTTTGTGTACAGGAATTTTAATTGTGAAAATGTTGGTTGATTTTGTGCCTTTTTTTTTGTAAGTAGTTATTTATTTAATTTAACTTTACTTACAAGATACATTTTTAAATTCTAAGCAAAAATATTTTATTAAATACAGTATGTATATATTAATTGTATGTATATTTTTGAATTTCACGATTTGAAGGTATTAGACCATAGTCTTGGGTAAATGTAATAACTTTGTCTTTAGGAGTGTTTGATATTTTTTTGAAATAAATGTGAAGAATATAATGATATATTATCCTGTTATATTTATTCACTTACTATCTGCATAAAGTAGGCCAATACAAGAGCCAAAGCAATTCTCATTCAAATAATTTGCATAACACTTAAGAAATAGACTACACACAAAGACCAAATTGAACCCAAATTCATCACGGACAGCTAGACACGTACCAACAAATGATTCTCAAAGAACCAATCACAAGAATCCCCTAATTATATACATGAATGGCGAAATATTGAAATTTCCACCAACGTCTAATCCAATAGCCGGAGCCGGTACTGCTTATAATTTACAAGTATAATATCGTCCTAAACTGGATTTACAATTCCAACGTTGTTATAATCAAGTAATATTGGGATCCATTTAACAAAACATGACTTAATTATAAAGGGCTTCGTCTAAATATCATTTTCGTCTTGTGACGGTATGAGTAGACCACTCAGGTTCTTCTGGGTCTTCAGATATTTTTGGGTATCTTGTACTTTTTGCAGGGTGATTGTAATGTAATTATACTTTATATATACTATTCCTTTTTTCATAATCCTCATATTTGAAGGAATAGAGTGATTCATAAAGGAACTTGACGCACTTTGACTAGTCTCTGAAGTCGATAATATTTCAGATGCCTTGCCTATTTCATGTCACCCAAATCAATAATTATGATATTTAAATTAGAGATCACTCCGTATCTTTAAGTACAAGAAGTATCGTTTTAAAAATTCATTAAAATGCTATGTCTATATACATATACTCTGCCTTTATACTATAACATCTATACGGACATTATAAATGCGAAAATCGGAATGAATACAGTTCAAATGTAGGGGCGAACATAGGCTACTTTTTTTTTCAAAAATCAATCCGTAAAGGGTAGAAACAGGGGATGAAGGTTTGTGTGAAAAATCCAAGATGCTTGGCTGCCAAAACTCATTATAATAGTAATGAGTTTTAGCATAAGAAAGCTGATAAAACGAACTGTTTATGTCCTTTATCCACTATATGTGTACGGCAACGAATGTATGTAACCTAAAATTATTTTTATATCTATGTTCTCATGTAAGTGATGTACATGTATGTCTTTATGAGAATAAATGTCTTTAAAACAAACTTAAGTATAGGCTAGTTTATTTTTCAAAAATTCACCCCAAAGCAAAGGGTTACAATATCACGAAATAGCGATAGTCGTGTAGTTCACGCGGCGAAGCGGCGAGCGGGCTGCTAGTATAAATATATGTATACAAACAAACATACAGGTTCAATCGAAATATTTGAATCAAACATAATATTATGTTTATTTACCTAGCAAAGTAGGATCTAAGCAAGTTATCTATTAACTAACATAGATATAATATTTAACGAATAGTACTGCACTAGATCGTTTGGTTTATCATAAAATTTAGAACAGGGTGATATTATGAAGACTTTTTCTTATAAGTATATATTTTCTTATGTTTCCGCTTTTAAACTGAAATGACATAACTATACTAGAATAATACATAAGTACACAAAAAAATACAAGAGAGGTGTCAAGGGACATCGATAGATGGAACGAAGTTCTTTTCGATTAATTAGTAAAGAAATTGTAATATTTTTTTTTAAGTTATAATAATATTTTTTATAATAATATTGTTTTATATAATTTAAAATAATAAATATGAATAATAAATAATAAAAAATAATATATAATATAATAATAAATAATAAAATAATCGTCGCGACACTACACTGGTCAATGTGAAATAGAAATGAAAATATCTGGCTTGCTTTCTAAGAGAGAGAGAGACAGAGAGACAGAGAAACATGCGCACGCCGCACAGCTTACAATACCTTACTATAGCAAAAAGTGTCGCTACAACTTTTCGTGAGAATTTTTTCCGTCTAGACCCCCTTTCACAACGCGCGATAAGGAACTTCGTTCCAATAAACTTTCAGCTGACTGAAATCTGTACTAGAATTATTGTGTAAAGACTTCAACTGCTTAGTTGACATGGTGATTAGAATGTCTTGTTAATTATTTTTTTAGAGGTTAACGAAAAAGGTTTGTACATTCAGGTCGCACTAAGAAACTTAGCGAGTTAAGCTATAATTATGTTAATATGAACAATAAATACTATAGGGCTTAGGAAGAAAGGAGAAAACATATACTTTTTTATAGGCTTATATACTTTTTATAGGCTATATTACTTGTTTTTTTAATAAATTTCATTTATTATATATCTTTAAACAATCTAAGTTCTGAAATAGTTTTACCCAGTTATTAATTTTATGAACGGTTGGAATATGACGAACCGAGTAACTTATTAATAAATTCTCTTCTCCAAACGCGGAGGTACCACGGCAATACCAACAGACAGACTGGTTGTGGGTTCGATTCTCTCTCGAGAAGCGAAAATATTTAATATTTTCATTTTTTTTCTGTGGTGTCCAGAGAAAGGTGCGGCGTTAAGTTCCGCCAATTCGGCGGAAAATGGGAAACGGAGTAACTTAACAGTAGATTCCCTCAGATACTCTGCTGTGTGGGATATACAGCGTGAAGCTAGAAAAAAAGTAAATATCCAAAAGAATACTATCTAACAAGTAAAATCATAAACCCATACTAAATATAAACAACGAAAAATCTTCCCAAAAAATTCAGAACATTAACTGTACTTGCGTAATACATACAATATTGCTTTTTATTTGCCATCCATAATTATATGTAGCCAGTTGTAGCGCAGATGCACAAAGTGTGAGTGTAAAGTGACTGGTTGTGGGTTCGGTTCTCACTCGAGGAGTGCAAATATTTAGTATTTTCATTTTCCTTGCTTTGGTAACGACGCAAAGCATGGCGTTAAGTTCCGCCACTTAACACGCAATGCCTCTAAAACTCGACCGAAAATGGGGGAACGTAGTGTCTTAACACTAGATTCACTGTAGCTACCCTGCTGTGTGCGGGATACAGAGTGATATCTTCACCCAAAAAAACAAGTTCAACAAGTAAAACCATAAACCCATACTAAAGATAAACAACGAAAAACGATCCCAAAAAAATTCAGAACATTAACTGTACTCGCGTAATACATACAATATTGCTTTTTATTTGCCATCCATCATTATATTGCAGACTCTACGCCTTGACACGTCGAGCTTTGATATATGATTGGTCGAAAATATACGCCTACACACATTTTTACAAGGCAAATGGAGACACCGTTACTTAGAGAATCCTGTAGCATATGGATGGGTTATTGGATATATCGAGTAAATTTTTCATATGATTTTATTGAATTTCTCCATTAAGTGTTCGATTTACGTATGTATGTATGTTCTCATATTGCTTTATGTCTAATAATATTATGCTATGTTTATATATTTTTATAAATTACATATAACGTTGTCATATCTATGTTATGGTAGTATAGTGGAACTGGTTGTAAATACTATAGTTGTGGGCCTCTCAAGGAGCTGCTAGAAGTATTCAAATTCGCTTAATACGTAATTTCCTTAATATTGGCTATGAATAGAGAGTGAATTGTCATAACTAAAAGTTCTATTGTTAAATAGAGTAGCAAAGTTGTCTTTGCCATAGCATATCCTATAGGATCCGACAGGATTTCATCATTTCGTGTCTTTTATAAGTAGTATTTTTTTTTTTTTAGTATACCTATTCTGAGTACACTGAGTCTCTTTTATTAACTCTTACTCCTCTCTCAATGCACCTATACAAAAACAGGGGCGTTTTCCATTTACCCCTCTCATAAGGGGTATTGCTTGTGGAATACGTGATAAAATTATATCTAACAAAACCAGACAATAGATTATGCCTAAATTTTATTTTCTCGTCTACATGTACGAATACCAAAAGAGCTATGTATATCTAACGTTACTGAGTGACTGACAGACAAAAATAAGACACAGTCTAATATACTGGGCGTGTAAAGGGGAAATTCAGCATATAAGTTTCTTGGGGAGTATATGGGAGTATTAAGTAAGGATTTAATACAGAATTGGTAAAAAATAATTTTTTTAAGCGAAATTCCGAGTAACAACATATATCTAACAAATATAAAAAACCATCACAACATCGCATATATAAACATACGTACAAACATACATACATACATACATACATACATACATACATACATACATATGAATATATTGTAATTATTAGTCCATAAAAACTCTTTTGTTTGCACGCCGGTTAGCGTTTTGTATGAAAATGTAGGGAACCCACCGGCTGTAATTTACCGAGCGGAGGGTGGCAACTGACATGGATAAACACGCTCTCTAGATAGCAACACTGTACTTTTCCCATTTTTTTTATTCCCATTTAATTTATATAACAGGGACGTTTGATAAATAACATTGTGCGAAATAGTTTCCAATGGCAAAATATTTATTTCGAGCCTTTGTTTTATTCCATTTTGTTTGTGAATAGCGAATTTATAAATTTGAATTCGATTGTCTAATACTCTTTGCGATGCTGATGAATTGAAATTAAATAAACTTAATTTTGTGCTTGGATTTTTTTTGTTGTATTGGATTTTGTATTAGTTTGGAGTGTTAAATTTAGTTTTTATTAATTTGTATGTACGTTTAATAGAGTTTTTTTTTTAGCGTCACGCTGTATCCCGCATAAAGCAAGGTAGGCAGAGGGAACCTAGCGTTAAAACACTCCGTTCCCCACTTTCCGCCGAATTCGGAGGCATTGCGTGTTAAGTGGCGGAACTTAACGCTGAGCTTTGCCTCGATACCCGAGCGAAGAAAATGGAAATATTCAATATTTCCACTTCTCGAGTGGGAATCGAACCCACAACCAATCGTTCACAGTCACACGCGTGTGCCACTGCGCCACGACTGAATTGAATTATTCATTTAAATTTTTATATTTAAATGAACAATTCAATTAACACTTTCGACTTAACACTTTTCCATACATATATTAGATAAGACATAGAACCTAGTGTCAAAGTTCTCCGTTCTCCACTATTTTAATATCATAATATTCAAGAAAATCTTAAACAGAGTCACTTAATACAGTATTTATATAGCGAGATTATTTTTTTATACTTATACATCTTTATTTTGCGAAATGTACGAAATGATAGCTCGCTTCCTTTACATCCCACTTATTTAAGATTCGTGGGTGGCATTCAACGCTTCGCTTAGTCTTTTAAGACGAGAGAAATATTTATGTAGAAAAGTATAAATAAGCTTTCAGGGGCCTTTGTGGCGCAGTGGTACAGTGTCTGAATGTAATCACTATTATATATTATTTATTGCACTTAACAAAAATACGCTTTGCGTGCTAAGTAGTGCAATTTAACGCTGCGCTTTGCTTCAACTCCAGAGGGAAGAAAATGGAAATGTTCAATATTTCCGTTCTTCGAGTGGGAATCGACCCACAACTAGTCCTTACAGTTACACTTTGTGTTTCTGCGCACGACTGCCTGGCTGTATGGGGAAAAAACAAATAACATTCAAAATATATTAACTTACACCACGATAGGTTCAAAATAATTTCATTCAGTCAAAACTTTGTTATCTTATCGCCAAACTTTGACATTTCTAACCCCATAACGAAGCTAACATGAACGGTATAACAGTCATTTTTTGTCATTCACATGAGACATCGAAGTAAAAATGACAATAACTAAGGAATAAGTTAGTGATACCGTATCTGTAAATGGGATCTACACACGGACAACATGTTTATTAATACTTTTTGAAACACTCGTTTTTTTTTTGTTTTTATGTATTTTTCTACTTTATTCAAGCTGTCACTATATATGGCATTCTGCACGAGCACGAGCCTCTTTAGAGCTTTAAATTCAAATATTGATTTAATATAATAAATATATTTAAATTTCTGTAAATTATAATTAGCTAGGCAAAAATTGAGAGCAAAGATTGTCAGATTCAATACTTGGTGCTTAAAAAGTATCCCACTTTTTACGTTGTAGGCTCAGTAAGCATTAGTAAGCTTAACACTTTGTCCTATATAGCAGGGTAGCCAGAGAAAACCTAGTGTCAAGTCACCCCTTTTTCCGAAATCAAGGCACTGCGTCTTCCCTTGTGTATCTCAACGCTGCGCTCTGTCTTGTTACCACAGCGAAAAAAACGGAAAAATCTAATATTTCCACTCCCCGAGTGGGAATCGAACCCACAACCAGTTGATTTACAGTCATACTTTGTATCTTTTGGGCCAGAATGGGCCCCTATAAATAGAATCTCCATATAGACACTTAACAACTATACCTAACGTGAACTAACTCAAAATTCAATATCTAACACGACATTTCGGTGTAAACATCGCGTGACACGCTTAAGTATTCGGTCCAAGTTGTAAAAGCAGCGATTTATTTTTATTTAAGCTTTTTATTGATTTTCTTTTAATATCTTTTGAATTAGTTATGAAGATGGGAATTAGTTTTCAATAAACTTGTACATGTTTATTGGTTGTTTAATAATAATTGTTCTTTAATTATGGTGGATTTTTTAAGTTGATTATTTTAGATATGGTTTTTGTTGACGGCGATTGTAGGTTTGATTCCCAATCAGGGAAATGTTTTTTTCCTAATTTATTTTATTTTTTCAGTTTAGTTAGAGAAAGTGTGTCTTTGAGTAAAGTAGTATTTCCATACAGTGATTGGTTGTTAGGAATTAAGTATAATAAAAGTGAAATTTAAAATACAAATAACTTTATTGAAAATTCCAGAATAATTATAGGTCAAGAAAGATATTTTTTTAGTGCCGTGTAACAGTAAATGGATACAATTAACCTTATTATGCTCAAATTAAAAAGATTAACGTTTACTTTTTATTATAATAAATATGGTTAACAGTATATGTGAATTAAATATCTAAAAACCTATGGGAAAAAATAAAATCGCTACATTCAACAACTTGTACCAAAGACAGTGTTTTGTTGCGTCATCGATCATTCTCAAAGCGCTTCGCTTCGCAGTGTCGAATATTACTTGCGAGTAAAGTGCAAATGTAAACGCAGTTTCAAGGTTCAAGTACTTTAACGGTACTCTGAGTTTACTATCTGTAGAATCTTGTTCTTACGTTATCTATACATAGTTTTATACTATAGTAGTGTAGTATAGTGGTGGTTTCGTGTACTTCTATTCTATACTGCTTTTTTTTTCTGGTGTCTTTTGTTGTAAGCCAGTAGGTAGATATATGGATGGAAAGTTAAACCTTATTGCATACACGACTAATACAGAAATAGGGTATTTATTAATATATATATTCATTGAACTTTTCGAAAATAATTTCAGTATATTCATATCAAATTGAACTTGCCACTGTGGTGCAATGGATCCTTTGTTTTCTGATATAAACGTCACTCGACGATTACTGGTTCGAATCGTTTAATGTATGGTTATTCGATTTTGTCACTAATCATATAATTATTTTAAATATGTAAAAATAGAAGAATGAGTCTTTGCCTTTGCTTCATAAATCCTTCTTACCATTCTCTCTTTTTTACCATTCATAAAAAGCAAAACCAAAGCAAAGGTGAGTGGTAAAAGAGGCAGGGGGAAACCTCGGTTGACCTTCGAAAACACAGTATCGACGATACTGGAGGAAGGTCACGAAAAAAGCATGAGGACCCCCCGAAGGGTGTGTATGAAGAGGTAGACGACAGTGGACGAGGCGAAAGAAGTATACAGGGACCGTAGCGTTTGGCGCTCTGTTCTCTCTGACTACCCCGCAAGGGATAGAGCGTGAAGCTAAAAAAAATAAGAATGAGTGTCTTAATATTAGGTTTTTTCTCTGCAATATAAGAAATACTATACATTTTTCTCACGTCAATTATCTTTGTAATATATAATGGAGATCTCCTTTCCGAATAAGCTGAATTTGAGGTCATACCTACGTCACGTTTTCATAAAGTCATGTCAGAAACGTAATGTATATATGTTGAGGGATGCTGAATGATGGTATCGATAAATTATTTATAATTATTTAATTTATTATTTACAATAAAGGACCATAGTGATTGGTGGGAATATAATATATTTTTTAAACAATCTTTTTTTTTTTTAGCTTCACGCTGTATCCCGCACACAGCAGGGTAGGCAGAGGGAACCTAGTGTTAAGACACTCCGTTCCCCACTTTCCGCCGAATTTGGAGGCTTGCGTGTTAAGTGGCGGAACTTAACGCCGCGCTTTACCTCGACACCAGAGCGAAGAAAATGGAAACATAATTTCCACTCCTCGAGTGGGAATCGAACCCACAACCAGTCGTTTACAGTCACACGCTTGTGCCACTGGGCCACGACTGGCAACAAAATGAATATAATTAAATTATTTTCATTTTTCACCCGAGGTACTAGACAATCTGCAGCGTTGAGTTTTGCGACGGTGGAAAACAGAGAACAGAATGTATTGATAAAGGAAAAAGTGTAACGCTATAAAGATCTTACTCAATTTACACGGGCTATGTTATTTTTGAAGTGTTAGTTTCAGGACTTTGTCCCTAGTCAAGTAAATTATTTTCAATAAAACCCTTTAGAATAATGATGATTCCAAAGATTATATAATATATAATATTTTAAAAGTAATAAATATTAATGTTAGTACTTAACAGATAATTCTTTTTCAAATATTAATACATATACAATATGCATTTGATTTTTGTTTTAAACCAATACTATTGATACCATAAAAAGTCATTAAATTACACTAGAAATAGTCAATTTCAGTCAAGATTTTAAAAAACCAAACAGAACTAAACTTTTCTTATCTAGTCTTAAGTTAATTACTTATTTTTTCTAAGAAACATCGATACATCGGCAACATTAGTCTCATTACTTTTACGATAGCAAAAAAGAAAGGCTGATGTTTTGACGGCAACGTAAAAATGAACAACCAAATAACGTATAATAGACGACGCATGGGAATATGCGGTATGGAGAAACATTGTTCCTTAGCTCTTATATGTATACTCGTATGTATGTATATGTATTATGTATGTATAAAAGAAATATTTAATGTATAGCTGTTTTAAGGTCAAGATATTAAGAAAAAATAATTTTTTTTTCGAATTACCATCGTGACGCATCAATAGACATTGCGAATGGTTGTGGGATCGATTCCCTTTTTTTTATTTTAGCTTCACGCTGTATCCCATACAGCTTACACTACTCTCCATTACCCACTTTCCGCCGAATTTCGGAGGCATTGCATGTCAAATGGCGAAACTTAACGCCGCGCTTTGCCTCGGATACCAGAGCGAAGAAAATGGCAATATTAAATATTTACACTTCTCAAGTGGGAATCGAACCCACAACCAGTCGCTTTACAGAACACGTTGTGCCTCTGCGCCACGACTGGCCCTTATCAATCTATTCCTAATTACAGGAATTATTGTAATTGAATTATTTTCATTTCTATGCTTTGGTGAACAAGAGAACGCGTGGCGTTGGAAGTCCTCTCTCAATATGCAGTGTCTGGAATTCGGGCGAAAAGAGCAAAACGGAGTGAATTGACACTAGGTACCCTGATTACTTTGTATCGTTTTTGAATCCAATAATAGAAAACTCCTGAGGGTAAATAAAACATTTATAAACAGAAGTATATTGCCAATAGATTCTCTTTGACTACTCTATTATAAGGGAAGAAGTGTGAAGCTGCATATGTAAAAAGCTAAAATATTAAATTCAAACTTTCTTTAGTTGTGATACGAACCCACTAAGTCTACAAACAAACAGAAATTTTACCACTTAGCCTATTATGTCTTAAGATTTTACCACCAGCTTTCCTAATACATAAATAGTACATAATAAATAGTACATAAATAAAGGATCGAAAGGAGGATAATTTCAAGAGAGCTCTTTGTTAGAATTATTTGGCGTTAAAGGCCGTCATTGTGTTCGGAGTTGCTGTAGGTTGTTCGTTCTTGTTCGTTATATAATGTTTAAATGTTAAGTTTAAGTCAATACTTGTTTAAACAGAAATACTGTAAAGATTAATTTTTAATTTCTTTTATTATTCTAAATTTTTCGTATAATCTAATCTTGTTTACTATGTGAAAAGTACTCCTGATATATTTTACTAATTATAATATGTATTATATTTGCAAATATATGTACCACTTATTTAAATTCATATTTTTGACGAGAAAAATAATTATGGGGCCAGTCGTGGCGCAGTGGCACAAGTGTGTGACTGTAAACGACTGGTTGTAGGTTCGATTCCCGCTCGAGGAGTGGTAATATTTAATATTTCCATTTTCTTCGCCTTGGTGTTGAGGCAAAGCGCGGTGTTAAGTTCCGCCACTTAACACGCAATGCGCCCGAATTCGGCAGAAAGTAGGTTCCCTCTGCCTACCCTGCTGTGGGGATTCGGATACAGAGTAAAATAATATAAAAACAATTATAATTTATTAGTAATATTTTTAATAATTAATATTTGCCATTGTGTGTGACAACATCAGGTTGTAATCGTGATTGGTTGTGCATTTGATTCCCAGTCGAAGGAATGATTATATTTAAATTCATTAGCGCAGTTCAGTTTTCCCATTCAACATGCAATGTCTCAAGTTCATATACACAATGACAAACGGAGAGTTTTGACACTAGGCTATTGCTGACTATCCTGCATGAAAAACATGAAAAAAATACATTCTGTTTAAGTGAAAATTGAACCTACGACCTTATGACCTTGATTGAAAGACATTTTCAAATCTTTCTCAAGCTTACACAAACAACGAAATAATATGAGAAGAGTCTGTATTCTCTTTTAATAGTCTTAGTTAAAATAGTTTAATCGTTATTAAAAAACAAAAGTAATCTACACACACACCCCTTACATATTTCATAGTAAATAGTGACCGTTACTCACGTAACTTACCCGGATTATCCAAAATAAGCACAGGTTTGAATCCAAAAGTACGTTTTCATACTTTTTATTTCATTTTATTTTATTTTATTTAAACCAATTGTAAATTATAGCTCTGCTCCAAAAAATGCTTTCAGTATATATATTTTTTAAGATTAAAATACACAAGCGTTTCATTCATAGAAATTCGAGCGAATATATTGGCAATTTATTTATCCAAATCGCTTTATCGGTGTTACTGTAAAATATATGTGTATGTATGTGCTTATATACTTGTTTTCTATTTTAACGTTTTTTCCCGCATAGCAGGGTAATCAGAGAGAAATTAGAATTAAAACATTCCGTTCTTCGCTTTTTGGTATTTCCCTGTTTTATGTGCCTCACGTTATCCCGCTCACACTTCCCGCAAGGTAGGCAGAAGGAGCCTACTGTTAAGACACTCCGTTCCCCATTTTCTTGATTTGCTTGTTAAGTGGCGGAACTTAACGCCGCGCTTTGCCTCAACACCAAAGAGGGGAAAATGGAAATATTAAATGCTAGTGACCCGTTCGCGGCGTCGCCGCGTGATCTGACGCTTTTATCCTCTATTCAAGCCCCTTGAGGATTTTCTGAATAAAAATTAGTTCAATCCTAATAAAAAATAGTCTATAGTAATCCTGAATAGTGCAGCTTACTAATTATGAAAGAATTTTCGTGATCAGTTTAGTATTTTCGTAGATTAGTTCTGCGGTGTGTTTTCCATGGTACAGTTACATAACAACTTTACATTTTTTTTGAATACTAAATTGTAAAATATGTCAATCTTTCATTTCCGGCCATAAATTTGAACTTCAGTATTTCAAAAGATACCATAATAAACTGTAAATACAATTATACTATTACAAAATAGCCTCACTCGAATGTAGCTTTTCATTACACGAACTCGAACTTATAATTACGAATGATACTCTTACCTGGTTATTGTAGCTTCACGCATTCCCGCACACAGCAGGGTAGGCAGAGGGAACCTAGTGTTAAGACACTCCGTTCCCCACTTTCCGCCGAATTCGGAGGCTTGCGTGTTAAGTGGAGGAACTTAACGCCGCGCTTTACCTCGACACCAGAGCGAAGAAAATGGAAATATAATTTCCACTCCTTGAGTGGGAATCGAACCCACAACCAGTCGTTTACAGTCACACGCTTGTGCCACTGGGCCACGACTGGCCACAATGGTTAAATGGTTATTGAAACATATACAATATGTAAAAACCTGTAATTCATATGTATATATGTGTGTGTCAGTTTATACGATGGTTGTGGGTTCGATTCCCACTCGGGGGAATATTTAAATTATTTTCATTTCCCATGTCACCAGAGCTTCCTGGTGACATGACGCAATTTCTCAATTTCAGGCGAAACCTGGATACTAGCTTCTCTTTACCCACCCTGCTATGTAAGAAAAAGTGAAGCCGCTTAAAAAAAGACATTTAGAAAACGTATAAAAATTTGAACGCAGCGGGTTCGAACCCGCGCCTCCTGAATACCGTTCAGGCGCTCTCACCACTGAGCCTTGCGTTCTACTACACGCTGCATCGAAATTCCTATACGCTTTATTACAACTATGCATTATGCTTTCTTTTTGTTATTTTGCGAAATTGGTAAATTACGAGTGACATATCTTAATTTAAAGTAATAAATAATGTAATGAATAGTATTTATAAAATAACATTTAAAAAATTTAAAAAATACTTTATATACAGACTTTTTCTAACATTTTCTATTACAACTGTCAGTGTTAACTAGCGCTTTCATTTCAAGTATCGTAAGTATCGCTTCGACAGGTTTACGTCTTATAGTTAAGAATACTGTGGAAAATATATAAACATCTACTTCTATTCTATACTATTCAAAAGATAATAAATGTCTTTTTGAAGTGTAGAATTTACGACAAAGGTATTGTATAGTAGTAGTATTAAAGTTGTGTGTTTGACAGTTGTAAGGACGAATTTTACTAGAGGGACGAGGCCTTACCCTCGTTCTTACCCCTAAGCTTATTTAGGTATTTTTTTTTGTTTATTTGACAAAGTTTGGTATACTTGCCTAGATCAGGGTCAAGGTCTTTCTTTGTCTCTCTCTCTCTTTGTACGCATGGGGTATGAAAGTTCTATTTTCTACTTTTTCTCCGTCGCACACTTATTCGTTTGATTTATGACGTTTAACCTCAAAAAGTTCCCCGCCTCCTTAATATTCAATGTTTATTAAATTATTTGTTGTTATATTTATTTATTTTCACCCAAATCCACTGGCTGCACAATTGTTATCTCAAAACCCGACTAGCCGACTTAAGAGACGCAATATTTTTGGAGCTCAGTAACACGCTTTAGTCTAGACTTAAAGAGCTTAATCTAATGTGATACAAACTCTACTCGTCATCTTCACTCAACTAATCTGCTCATAGTCACAGAAAGACTGATTGCACGATTCTCAAAAAAAAAAAAAATAATATTTATTCATACACAGAATTAGCTTAAATATTATTATATAAATGTGTTTTTTTTTTACTTAAAAGCTAACAGATATATTCAATAATCTATTAAAATGGAGACTGACGCCTAAACTATGATTCCCTGTGTTTTAGGTCACCAAGTCCGCCTATTATGTTTCTTCCTGTATGTATTTTTTTATGTTAACTAGTGTTAGTTTTAAAACAAATTAAACTAGCAAAACTAACTGTTTAGGTCTCAGTTAAAAATGATTGTCTTTAACTTTGTGTATATATCTATTGAAATATTTATTTTGTTTTAGGGTGAAGGTTGTTTGTTGTATTGTTACTGGTTCACTTTCTACCTATCAATCTCCTTCATGCCTTGCCTATACTACGTGATGTTGGCGAAGTGACTTGCCTACTGCCATGTTCCTAATTAATGAAATAAACTAAAAAAATACAGAGTTAGGTTACATCACTCAACTGGTTCGTCTATGATAGAGAGGAGTAACTTTAGGCTTCTTATATCCCCTAACTTCGCATTATTGAAAATAAATAGAATATCTTATAGTCTATACAAAGATTAATATCACCTAGATAAATTCCAACCTACAATAATCGCATTTACAGTGAGATATTATTCCACTGAGCCACTGGCTATATTTTTTTTGGTCCTCAATACAATTACTATGATATTATATACTAGCAGCCCGCCCGCTGATTCGCCACGTTAACTACAATACTGTTTCGTTGCAATATAACGATTGGTGGTGGATTTTGGGAAAAATAAAGTAGCCTATGTTTAACCTTGAATTATCAACTATATATGTTCCAAAATTCATTACAGTCGGTCAAGCGGTATGGATTTTTCATGTAAGCTTTCACCCCCCATTTCAAACTTTTAGAGGTTGATTTTTGAAAAAATAAGTAGTCTATATTTGACCCTGGATTATTTACCACTTTCATTCTAAATTTCGTCCAAATCAGATTTATAGATTAGCCGTGAAAGCGTGACAGACGAACAGACAGACTTTCGCATTTGTAATGTAAATATGGATGATAGATAATATTATTGATTTCAAAATCTAAAAAAAAGATTAAATTTTAAGCGATTTTCAACAATTTAACCTAAAACACACAAAATATAAACACAACAGGGTACCCGAGAGGCGAGTGGGCGTAACAATCATTATACTTGAAGCTTGAAGCGAAACAAATGAAACAGTAAGTTACGGTCTGACCTTTGTAAAGAATTCCGCCGCCAATAAAAGGGCGTCGAAGGAAACAACGGTGGTTACACATGGACGCGTATAATGCTGATATTTCTTGTTTTTTACAAATATTTGGTATAATTTTTTGAAATAAATATGTAATTTAAAAATATATTTTTTAGAACGCATGGCTTAGCGGTCAGAACGATTGGATGGTTTGCGAAAGACGCGGGTTCGGTTCCCGCCACGTTCAATTTTTTATACGTTTTTTTTAAATGATTTTTTCATTCTTCTAAATGTAAAAGTTAATTTCGAAGATGCAATAAGAAGTATAGTCTGCAATATCTTTAGGTACCATCAATTTAATTTATTTCTTTAATTTTATAAAACTCGTATATTTACAACGTAAAAGAATCAATAAGTTAGTTCTATTTAAATCGACCAAAGGGTGGACCTTTGGACCTTTTTGTACATACATACATATGTGCACGTCTATCAAGTTTCAAGTATTCCTTTAAAATGCATAATAATACTTTCTTTTAGTTTATAAAAATATTATTATTACCTATTTTAGGAATCCAAAGAAGACAGAGAAAACTTAGTGTTAACACTCTCCGTTCTCTACAACTAATACCATAATTAACGGAAATAAAAGAAAAATAAATAAAAAAATAACGTTTAAACAATTTGCTTAGAAAGTATTTTATCTGCAATAAATAATCTTGAGGATATTGTGGTGTAGTGGAAGCATCTGACTGTAATCACGATTGGTGGTAAGTCCGATTAAACATGCAATTTCTCGAATTCGGACAGAAACTGTAGTGTTTTGACCACAGTACCTATCTAATTACTTTACAAGAAAAAGCGTTAAACTGAAGAAAAGGAAATTTTAAGCTATTCTTTTCTTTAGCTGCACGCTATATTCCGCACACAGCAAGGTAGGCAGAGGGAACCTAGTGTTATGACACTCCGTTCCCCACTTTCCGCCGAATTCGGAGGCATTGCATGTGAAGTGGCGGAACTTATCGCTGAAATATTAAATATTCCCACTCCTCGAGTGGGAATCAAACCCACAACCAGTCGTTTACAGTCACACATTCGTGCCACTGCGCCACGACTGACCCCTGGCTATTCTTTCTATAATAAATAAAATAGTAAAAACTAACAAGTCGTATGTCACGAATCAACGTAACGTCCTACATTCCCTTAATAGCAGCTACCATCGGTTTTGAATTAATCACGTGCGTGTAAGTTGCTCAATATCACGCGACCACTGATTTCTTTTATCGCTCACAATGTTATTTTTTATCGGAATATAAGTGACTATCTTAAGTATACATATACATATAATACTAGCTTTTGCACGCGGCGTCACTCGCAAGTTCTATGAGAATTAAGAATAGCTTTATAATAAGTGGGAAACGGAGTGTCTTAACACTAGGTTCCCTCTGGCTACCCTGCTATGCCTGCGGGATACAGCGTGAAGCTAAAAAGCTAATGACCTACGTGATTCTGTACGTTACTAACAGCTTATTGTGTTAAATAGTAGGCCGCCGAAGCGCAGTTGGGCATCATGTGACTATAAATATGATGATTGTGTGTTCGATTCAATCTAGGGCGAATAATTATATCACTTTTATTTATATTTTTTTATATTCGTCTATGTATTTATATACGTCTGCTACCTGAGACAAAGCGCGGCGTTAAGTTCAGCCACCTTAACAGGCAATGTTTCGATTTCGGACGGAAAGTGAAGAACAGAGTGTCCTGACACTAGCTTCTATTTTACCCTGCTATCCGGATAAAGCGTAAGGTTGTATAAGCTAGTGGGAATTGAACCAAAAACCGACAGACGCTGTTCCACTGCACCACATTGGCCTCAGACTGTAGTATTCACAAAACTCTTTCTACATTGTACATACATAGGAAGATGTGTAAACCTAAAAAAATATGTTGATCATATAGTTTGCCTTATTAAGGGTTTGTTTGCTTTAGTTCATGGTTTGAAGATTATTGGAGCAATGTAAACTAATATTAATAAGGAAATTTCACATCAAAATTCAAATTCAAATTTAAAATATATTTTTTCAAATAGACTTTTGTAAGCACTTTTGATTTAAGAAGTAACTTTGATATTCGATTAAAATCCCTATTTTTATTTTTTTATTTTTTTAGGTTCACGCTGTATCCCGCACACAGTAGGGTAGGCAGAGGGAACCTAGTGTTAAGACACTCCGTTCCCCACTTTCCGCCGAATTCGGAGGTGTTGCGTCTTAAGTGGCTTAGTGCTTAGCGTCTTTAGTGAACTTAACGCCGCGCCTTACCTCGACACCAGAGCGAGTAAAATGGAAATATTAAATATATCCACTCCTCGAGTGGGAATTGAACCCACAATCAGTCTTTTACAGTCACACGCTTGTGCCACTGGGCCACTACTGACCCTTTTTAATTTATTATCGTTATTAGATTTAAAAATAGATTAGAAAACGCAATTTATTTTAAAACAAAAAAGGTCAATAACAACACTTTAATAAATCACATTATCAATTGAAGAAAATTGATTTGATTGAATTCATGAGAATATTATTGAATTGATAGATTGATAGTACAATACAAGCTTTATGTAAAGAGCTTTAGTTAGTAGACATTCATTTCATAATGAGCTTTCAAAATATTTGCCAATACAAAGCGTCCGGTAATCCGAGACGGGATCGATTAGATTGGCGTGGGTTCAGGGCTAATATGATATGGATATACTATAATATATTACTACTATAATAATTAAAATTTTGTGAAGCTTATAAGTAGATGCTAACTGGTAGTATACTTCTAGTATACTTACTTCTATGTTTTTTTTTTTTTCACTTTTCACGTTTATAGCAGAGTTATATTTTGTGTATTCTGTATTGAATTAGGGAACCCAACACTGCGTTTTATTTTTTAAGTGGTTAATGAAAAAAAGAATATTTTTTTCAGAATGGAGTAATTTAACATCTAATAATCGCAAATCCATTCAAAAACTCTCACCACTGCGCCATAATAGTGTTTTATACTGTATTTTTATAAAGTACATTGAAAAATTACTTCCCAGTTAATTTTCTATCCTTCATTTGCAACGTCAAATGCAAAACCTTAAAGCCGATTCCCTTATCATTCAACATGTTACAATTTCCTTCTGCTTACTGTAACCCTTCGTTAATGTGAAATAAATAGCGTTCTTATTTAGCATTTAGTAAGATAACCAGGGAGAACATAGTGCCAAGACCCTCTATCCTCCACTTTCCGCTTGAATTTGTGACTTTGCATTTTGAGTAACGTAAGTAGCCATTACTTCGAGTGGGAATCAAACCTTGAATCAAGCAGAAAATTGAAACAAAAAACAGAACTTAACGCCGCTCTTTTACCAAAGTACTCGTAGGTAATTAAAAATAAATAAACATAATAATTCCTCCAAACCGAAATCGAACCCACAACCAATCAAATAACAGTCAAACGTATTAAATAGAGTTTTTTTATCCCGCACACAGCAGGGTATTCAGAGGGAACCTAGTGTTAAGACACTCCGTTCCCCACTTTCCGCTGAATTCGGAGGCTTGCGTGTTAAATGGCGGAACTTAACGCCACGCTTTACCTCGACACCAGAGCGAAGAAAATGGAAATATTAAATATTTCCACTCCTCGAGTGGGAATCGAACCCACAACCAGTCGTTTACAGTCACACGCTTGTGCCACTGGGCCACGACTGGCCACATTTAATAGAAATACATGTCAGATTATGAAAATGGAACAAGCAGGCGTACACAGAGCGTTTATCAGTTAGCAGATTATGAAGATTATAGTTTATTATCGTGTCATTAGAACTAAGCGTGCTCGACAAGGCATGAAGTGGGCTTATTAAGTAAAGGCTGTATGTCTACAGTGCTTGGGTATATTTCTGTTTAGGTTTTAATATTGTTTGAATATTAAATGCGTGTTTTTTATTTAATTTTATTTTTTATTTTCATATAAAATCCTATGTGGCGTAAGGGTTTGAATGTAATTGTGATTGGTTGTGGGTTCGATTTCTATATATTTTTTAGTTCTTGTGACCAAGATAGTTGTTCAATTTATTAGACAAAAATCGGGACCTTGCGTGTTGAGTGGCGGAATTCAACATCGCGTCTTGTCGTTAGGTACAGAACGGGGAAATGAGAATTGTCCATACTAACAATCTCTCTGTCCGTATGTTTGTTTCACTGCTAATGTACCGGCTCGATTTGAATGGAATTCGAAATGAAAATAATTGAAGACCCAGAGCTAAACATAGTGAATATTTTTCGAAAATCAACCCCTATAAAGTTCAAATGGAAGACAGTTTGTAAGAAAGTTAAAAGCCACGAGCGGTCGCTAGTTTAAAGATATTCATATTCCTAAGTTGCAATCGAACCCACGATATATTCTTTACTTCTATACCACTTCTACAAACATATCAATTAATTAAATTACTGTAGAATGAAGTTAAAGTTAGGAGCTAGTTAAATTCTATTAACAAAGTAAACCTCAAAAGCTAGAGCACTAAGTCGGTTGACAGTTGAAATCGATATTACATTAAGTAATTGATTCATCTATCCCTCTAACAATACATTGTCTGTGACATCACGATGGCTTCTACTAGACTACTATAGTACTACTATAGTATAGAGAATACGCTAGTTAGTCTAGAAGTTAATTTATAAAGGTCATGAAGTCTTTAGTAAGAGATTTTTCTTTGAAATTTCATTTTAATTTTAGGCAGAGGAAACCTAGTGTTAATATACTCGTTCCCCACTTTCCGCCGAATTTTGGAGGCTTTGCGTGCTAAGTGGCGGAACTTAACGCCGCGCTTTGCCTCGGGTACTAGAGGGAACAAAATGGAAATACTAAATATTTCCACTCGTCGAGTGGGAATGACGGGAGCACATCTGGGCCACGATTGGCCCCCGACAATTAAAATTGATTTAATGAAATCATAAAATTAATGGTTAACGCTTTCCCCGTATCTTCTATGTAGTTGTCAGAAACAAACAAGTCTCAAAAATTGGTCATTTTCTATACTTTCTGTTTGAATCACCCACATCCGATGTGACTTACTTGCGGAGCTTAACGCTGCACTTTGCCTTATTGACATAGTAAAGAAATGAAAATAATTATAATTATTTCCACCCGTTGGAACCGAATCTACAACCGTCGCGTATACAGTCTTAAGCATTAACATTGGGCCACGGTGCCCTATTTATTGATTTAATGTATACAAAGCCTTTGATTTCAATGTCATTATTCGTATTTATGATAATACAAATATGAATAGAATACAGAACGACGGTCTTTTTGTATTATATGTAGTTATTATATTTCAATGTGAATTCATATTAATAAATAAATTTATTATGAGGACATATGAAGACTGTAACATAATATATTAAGTTTTTGAAAACAAAAAATAAACCTATGTTTGAGCCTGGGTCTACATAACTATTTTTATTCCAAATCCCATCTAAATCGGGATGTTAGGCTAACCGTGAACGACAGACAGAAAGATATTTTCGCATTTGTAACATCAGTTTGGATATTAATATTAAAAGATTTTATATACACTTGAGGAGGGAAAATATTTAATATTTCCATTTTCTTCTCTCTGGTGTCGAGGTCAAGCGTGGCGTTAAGTTCCACCACTTTACACGCAAATGCTCCGAAATTCGGGGGAAAATGGGGAACATAGTACTTTTTTACTTTTTACACCAGATTTTTTCTGCCAACCCTGCTGTGTGCTGTGTGCCAACAGCGTAAAGCTAAAAAGTAATATAATATTTTATTATCTTTCCCACCAACAGGAATCGAACCCACAACCAATCTTTTTTACTGTCAAACATTATCCCATTGGCCTGAAGCTATTTCTCGCTAATAATAAAGCTAAAATCTTCCACAATTACGGTTTAAGATACACTGAGTCACGCGTATCACGCGGCTTTAAGGGGATCTATTATGAAAGCCTTCTTACAAGACAAGTACTGTACTCAAGTTGATATAATATGAAAAAATACGAAGTATAAATTTCTTTCTAGTTATTTTAAAAGTTAATATTAGGGACCTTTACGCTTTTTTCTTAATGGCGGGATAGTTACAGAGGAGATAGTGTCAAGACACTCCGTTCTCCACTTTCTGCCACAAATCGAGATATTTCATGTTGAGTATTTAACAGGATTGGAGGGAAACTAAGTGTCAAAACTCTCCAGTTACCGCTTTTCGCTTGAAGTTGACTTTTTACAATAACATCCATCAACTGGTAGAATTAAAAATATGGAATATACAAATTATACAATCTTAGAGTTCTTCTGTTATATACATATACATGGTTTATTTTTCGTCCAAATTTTAATGTTATTATTATTCACCTTCACGCTGTATCCCACACACAGCAGGGTAGGCAGAGGGAACCTAGTGTTAAGACACTCCGTTCCCCACTTTCCGCCGAAATCGGAGACATTGCGTGTTAAGCGGCGGAACTTAACGCCGCGCTTTGCCTCAACACCAGAACGAAGAAAATGGAAATATTAAATATCTCCTCCCCTCAAGTGAAAATCGAACCCACCACCAGTCGTTTACAGTCACACGCTTGTGCCACTGCGCCACGACTGGCCCCAAATTTTAAATGTTTTGTGTTAAGTGGCGGAACTCAACGCCATTCTGTCTAGACAACAGAGCTAGGGATAGAAAATTATTAAGGCAGTCTTTTTACAGTCAAAAACTGGGCTAAGTTATCTCGATGCTAAAAATAAAATAAACTGCACCCTCTCTTCCGCATAGCAATGTACGCAAAGAGAACTTAATTTCAAGATAATCCGTTTGAAAACGAGACATTGCGCGTTAATTTGCGGAACTTAACACCGCACTTTGTCTATATACCTAGATCAATAAACATAGAATAATATAAACACTATCTATAACCATTTTAAAATATATTTTTTTACTACTGCACCACGACAATCTCAATATTAAATAGTTTTAATAAAATTAAACTACCCTCCCATTTCAATTGGTCAAAGCGTGTAGATTTATCACGATCCCTTTTATGGGGTTTGTAAACCTCCCCGTAGAATAAACACATCGGGATGACCTTAATTTATCGCCCCTCTGAGCCCTTGAATGTACAAGGTATTTAAACTTGGTATTATTCAAAAAATCCTAATAAAAAGCTTTTAATATAGACGGTTAAATGTTTTAAATTCTTTTCTGATTGCGAGTTGAAATTTATGTTTTAGGCTTTTGTGGTGGTGTTCTGTGGTGGATTTGATTTTAAATTATGCATTGGTTTAAGGTTCGAATCCTGTAAATGTTTTAATTTTTTTATTTATTTATAATGGTCCTTATGGCATACCATAAGGTAATTACTTATAGTTACCTCCATTAGAGGAGTTGTGGATGCTTTGCCGGCCTTGAGGATGATATAGGGAAAAGGATGGGAGGGAATAGCGTTAATTGATTTTTTTCCGTATATATTTGAGTATAATCGTTTATATTTGAGTACCATCCCTTCTGTGTAATATCCTAAATAGCTATGGAAAGTTGTGATTGAAGTGTCTTTGCATTATTTATTTCATAACATTTTTACTAAATACAATTTTTTTTTTTACAGGTAAACTTTGAACCCTATTAATAAGAAGTGATTCCAATGGCTGTAAGGTTTGCTAATACTTCGAACGTAAGTTATTTCTTTCCACACACTATGTACAAATTACCTACTACCTAAACGAAAGGATTTCTTAACAATTGCATTTAATCATCATGCATTGATTCTTGGAGGCTAATATGTTAGTAAAAAAAATATTTTTTGTAGACAATTGACAACAATAGGAAGAATGTTCGATTTCAAAACTATCTATATGTATAAAGCTCTAGTATTACTGACAGACTGACAACGCGCAGTCAATACTACTGAGCGAAAAAAAACCTAAAATTAAGCACGTAGGTTCCTCGGGGAGTGTAGGAGCACTAAGAAAAGATTTCTGAAATTTCGACGAGAATGGAAAAAATAAGACTTTACGGTTCTAATGTCACGCAAATATAGTCACAAATAAATATCAGTTGCTAGTACATTAGTAGTTGTCAGATAAACACAGTTCTCAATTCTTTTATAATTCGTAGTCATAAGTCTCTAATGAAAGCAATTTATTCATTTTACAACCATTCAATATACATCAAAATTTACACTTAAAATCATAAAAAAAATAAAATGAAAAGTCACTACGCCTTCAACATCACAGAATTCACCATTAATTTAATAATTAATATGTACTGAGCATGACCCTCATTCCCACAGCAATCATAAACTCCTAAAATAATAAACGTCTTAATCCCGAGGCGCTTAAGTGATATTTCATACTTCAATTTTATTACCACTCGAATTTCCTTAGATCACAGCTTCGTTATGAGAGATCACCTTGCATTATCTTTATGAGTTCTTGCTGACGAATTCTGTAGGGGAAAGTAGGGCGTGGTGCAAGTAATAGACTGAAGTATTAGTAGTTTTCTATTATTATTATATTTTTTTTATTTTTATTATTTAATATTTTTTTACTTTGTTTCTCAAATTGATTAATTTTTAAAATTGTCCATGATTTTCTCTGAGATGAGTTTTTAATTTAAATCAAACACCTATAAGACTTTTCTAAATCCATTCAACATTTTTGTTATTTAAATATGTAATTAGTATGCAAAATGCGAAATATGTCTTATGTTCTTTTTCTGCCACGTGTGCAACAGGGTATCTTTAATTTGAGATATAAAGAACAGAGAAATTCACTTTCTGAAATTATGATAAATATAGTATACAAAAGCAGACGTGTAAATTTGTTTTTTAAAAAATTATAATATTGAAGATTTTTACAAAAGAACGTGAGGCATCTGTTTACAATATACATTAAAGTATTAAGAATTTTGTGAATTATATTCTTACTCCGGGCAATGATTCTATTTAAGTCATGTTTACTGCTCGGCTCTGGTAGAAAAAGGACGCCATTGAATTCTTACTCAACACGTAATGTCTGTGATTAGGACAGAAAACGGAGAACGTAAACTCTTGTCACTAAATTATCTCTGAGAACTTCTTCTTCTGAACTTGGCTAGATGGACTACTTTTTTCTAATTCAATATTTGCAAATATATACATAAAAACGCTAAAATCTTACATTTCGCACCCATGATTCTTGAAAAAGACATCATAAGATTTCGGTCTAGGTGTGAAATCGGGTGGCATATGTGATCGGCGTTTACGACTAAAGTGATTTATTTGATGGCATCTCATTTAGAAATATCCCTCCGGATGTAGAAATAGAATAAGTTTATTGTCACCATAGTAATGCCATTGTTGTTTTTACTTGCACATATGTTCTAATGATGTTAAGATAGGCACGGAGTATGCTTTTGAAATTGTTATAATAGACTATAGTTTTGTATCCAATTGCGCTTTTTGACCTTTGCAGCATAGAGAAACGTCTTTGATTGTAAACACAATGGTTATGGGTTCAATCTCCATTAAGAGGATTTTTTTAATTATTTTCATTCCTCCACCAAGAGAGCGAGGGGCTTTGAGCGCGCCTCTGCAAGCAATGTGTTAAATTCTGATGAAGTAGTGAACAGATAACACTAGCTAGATATTTTCAGCCTTCCTTACGATGCGAGGAAAAATATGACACGGTTTATTTTTTTTTATTCGCCAACAAATATATACTATTACTATAGTTTTAAGTTTTTGTTATTTTATTTAGAATGTTGACATCCATAAATCAAAATATAATGTCTTTTAAGCTGTATAAAGAAATGATGTACTCGTATAAGTTCCGCCACTTAACACGCAATGCCTCCGAATTCGGCGGAAAGTGGAGAATATAGTGTCTTAACACTAGGTTCCCCTCTGCCTACCCTGCTGTGTGCGGGATATAGCGTGATGCTATTTTTTATGTACTCGTATGTGATGTGTATGATGAGTGAGTCATAAAGTCATTAAATTCTATCTCTTATGTAAAACTTTATATATATTTCTTTCTTTTTAAACACTTTACAATTTATTCTTATATAAACTTTTTGAGAAATATTTATCCCTAAATTATTTTTTTAAAAAATCGACAAATATACCCAAAAAAGGATTCCTTCTGCAAATGAATTTGAAACTACAAACTATTCTACACATTTCCAATTACACACCATAATGCCCAACCATTTGAAGACTTAATAAGACTATTGCCAGTGAAAAACGTAATCTCCTAATACCTTTCACCCTTCAAAAACCACCTGCCCATGTATAGGGACAAATGATTCTAACTAAAATAACCATTTACTTTGTAGAAACACTCGTAAAAGGTACTCGTAATAAAAACAAATACCGCAATGGAATGCTGTATGGACGTTTCTGACATTGTAACCTTAATGTTCTTTTAAGTTTTATTATCTTTTTGTCTTTGTTGTAGTTAAGGGTATGGATTCGATGTTATATTTCAAATGCTTAGAAATATTTGTTTCTGTGCTCTGGTGTAAAAGGTAATTTGCAGGCTTGAGTTTCGTCATCCACTTATTATTCGGAAAGTGGAGAATGAAGTATCTTTATATTGAGTCCTCTTAAAAAAAGAAAGAAATAGTAGTCTATTTCTTTCTTTTTTTTAGCTTCACGCTGTATCTCGCATATAGCAGGGTAGGTAGAGGGAACCTAGTGTTAAAACATTCCTTACCCCACTTTCCGCAGAATTCGGAGGCATTGCGTGTTAAGTGGCGAAACTTAACGCCGCGCTTTGCCTCGACACCAGAGCGAAGAAAATGGAAATATTAAATATTTCCACTACTCGAGTGGGAATTGAACCCACAACCAGTCGTTTACAGTCACACGCTTGTTCCACTGCACCACGACTGACCCCACTCAATCGATTTTGCCGAATTCGGAGGCATTGCGTGTTAAGTGGCGGAACTTATCGCCTCGATACTCAATGTCTCGATTTCGAACTGAAAGAGGAAAATGGAGACTATTTACTCTTTACTACCCTCATATGCGAAATCAGTAAGCTAAAACATAACTCACAACGTTTTAACCAACCAAAACCCCAAAATAAAGAACCACGAATCCCTAAATAACCTATATATGATGTTCGGAGCCCTGTCACCGCTATAATAAACTAGAGGCTGACAAGAAAACGAGTTATAAAAAGTTTTTCGAGCCCAAACATTTTTACTCTATAGAACACAATAGGCTGTGAAGGAGGCAAAATTGCGGTACTCCATTGTTGAGATGCATTCGTTTGTGTGTGGATGTTGGACGATGAATCTTGATTAGGTGTAATATCTTTAGACGGGTGGCAAGCGAAAAAAATGGGTAATTCCCCTACTTTTTAGTAAGTGAATACGTTTATGTTGGCTGCATTGTAGTCGAAATGTGAATTGTAGGTACAGATTAAATGGTGTATTTTAAGATCATTTCATGGGGTTAATTGTCTTCTTTATTGTTTCTTCTAGAGGTTCTTTTTACGTTCTTTTAGAGTAGACCGAGAGAATTATCATATAGTATCATATCTATGCTTCAATTTTACTAAGAAATAAATACGTATAGTGACAAATATTATAATTAAATATTACTTTTTCTTTACAATAACATCGATAAGGATATTAATAAATAAAATTAATAAGATGTACGAGTTCTTTCTCGCTTATATTTTCTTTTAGCCAGAGAGAACATGTTTGAGGCACTCCAGTTTTCATTTACTCTGACTATAACCATGACAATAAGTTGAGTCACGGAACTTAACGCCGCGATTTATCTTAACTTGAAAATAATCACTATCCCTAATACATAATCGAAACCATTACTAATCACATTTACAGTCAGATGTTGTTCCACTATACCATCATAGCCTCAGAATTAATAACAAGTAGCTGTACCTAAAAACAAGTTAATCTTCAGTACAAGATATTAGTTTGCGCTAAGTAAATGATTGATGGCTTCCACAAATAGATAAATCGATATAAAATCTATCCAATAAATCAATTATAAAATCATAAACATTAATCAATTGACACTATCTTAACTTGCAAGCAATTTAGGCCCACGCGTGTTTTAATATACACATCTTCACGCTTTTTCTCAGATAGTGGAGTCAGAAATAGTGTAGTGTTAAATCATTCTATTTTCATTTTTTTTTATTCAGTAAAGGAGGCAAACGAGCAGAAGGATCACCTGATGGTAAGTGGTTACCTTCGCCCATAGCCATCCATAACATTAAAGTTATGGATGCGTTGCCAGCCTTGGGAATGTAGGACAGAAGGAGGAAGGATGGGAATGGTGGGAATAGGGAGAGCTGGCTTACAAGTCATCGAACCAGAACACATCAATAGATATTTGGCGGTTCGTGTTTGACATGCTAGTGATCGCGAGCCAGTCGGAGAACAAGTCTCCTACCATCATACTACTGGGTTAACCGCCCTTTACGGGACGCTATCCCAGCTGCGGAGGGGAATTGTATTCTTAAACCGTCCCCACAAGGGTAACTTTCTGATTAAAATCGAGACATTACGTCTTAATTGGCGGAACTCAACGCCGCGGTTTGCCGGAGATACTAGAGTGGCGAAATTTAAAATAGCTTAAACATAATTATTGCCCAGAATGAACCCGTAGCCTATCGTGTTCTTATTAAGACTCTTTTCCGCTGTGCCATGATGGCCTCTTTAAGGCCTTGAATTTATGTACTAAAAAATTAAGAATTTGAGAATAGGTCATCGAATTTATAGTCAACTGGTACCGATATTAACGATAAAGAACTGAATTAGCACTTAGATTTTTATTTTGAACATTTGGACATCGTATAAGTAGAAACGGTGATAGAATAAATGAGAGTGAAGAACCTAAAATTGTATGTAGTTGCCAAAATTATAGAAGTAGGTACATAGTGTGATTTTGATGTCGATTTTTTTTAAGTTAATAAGGAAAATGTGTCGAGATTAGTATTTTATTGAAACAGAAGAAATAGATGTAAATTAGCATAAACATCCTGTTTTTATGAAATTTCGCAGGGAAATATTTAAACTTAATAAAACATATTTAAAAAGAATTATAATATTTTAATACCATATGAATATAAACATCATTTTTTTTCTTTGTTTTTTAGCTTCACGCTGTATCCCGCACACAGCAGGGTAGGCAGAGGGAACCTAGTGTTAAGACACTCCGTTCCCCACTTGTCCCATTTCCAAAATAAATTATACCAATTGTTGCCAGTCTTCAGTTGCAGTTCTTGTGGCCAGTCGTGGCGCAGTGGCACAAGCGTGTGACTGTAAACGACTGGTTGTGGGTTCGATTCCCACTCGAGGAGTGGAAATTATATTTCCATTTTCTTCGCTCTGGTGTCGAGGTAAAGCGCGGCGTTAAGTTCCGCCACTTAACACGCAAGCCTCCGAATTCGGCGGAAAGTGGGGAACGGAGTGTCTTAACACTAGGTTCCCTCTGCCTACCCTGCTGTGTGCGCGATACTGCGTTAAACTAAAAAAAAATAAATTATACCAATTAACACCGAATCAATTTTCCAAACACATGCATTTTTTTCACAATTCATTCATTCTACTACCAAAAAAAAACCCAAAAAAAACAACATACAATATAAATTGATACAATGTATGAACTCTACATTTTGCCAATCCATCTCGTCGAGTTGAAGCCTTAGACGGATTTATGGCTGTATCGTAAATTACATTGATGGTTATTGCCTGGTAGGTTTGGCAGGTGGCCGCTGTAACCCCGCAGTGGATGCCAAAAAGGTAAATAGATTTCCGAATTACGTTATTTTTTATGCTCCTTTTAGATTAATTTTGTATTATTAATGTGTTTTTAAATATGTGGAAAACAGATACGGTGAACCTAGCTGGTTGATAGAATGCAATATAATAAGATAGAGACCATGGAACAGTCTACTGTAAAGGCGATTGCTTTTGGATTCGATTTCCATTCAGGGGTTTAAATACATTTAAATTAGTTTTATTCCACCATTTTGGTAAGAGTACAAAGCGCGTATTAAATTCTGCCACTGAACATACAAAGTCTTCATTTAGTAGTAAACGGTATCTTTCTATAATATTACATATTATATAATTATACAGAAGTTGGTGGCTCAGTGGTCTGTCTGTATACGATTGGCTGTAGGTTCAATTTTCATTCAGTAGAACGATCATAACTTAATTATTTTCATTTCATCCGCTGTGGTGAATAAGACGGCGCAGCATCGAAGCGAACCACTAAATATGCAATATCTCAATCTGTCCCGTGGACAACGGAGAACGGAGTGTCTTTACACTAGGTTCTGTCTGACCATTCTACTAGGCAGAAAAAAACGTGAAGCTAGAAAGAAAAAAGCTACATGGAGAAACATATATGACACATGAAAACCATTATAAAAAAATCCCCACTAGGATATCGAACCGGCAACCTCCCTGCAACATTTCAAACACATTCAACGTGAAATAAACCATCTTTCCCCTAAATGTTTAAAAAAGAACATTTGGCCACCGAGTGAAGATAAACAAACCGTCGGGTGATAAATTACAATTTTGTGAAGTCGGTCCGCATAGTGCAGTGCATCCATCGAACTTTTATCGCTATAAAAGCTATAGCTAGATTTAAATGGAGGTAGAGTGTAGTAATGTATCACTATGCTTTCCTTCATTTTGTATGACTATTTCTTCTTTCAAAATATATAATATACACGAATATAAATTTACTGATTTAAGTTTTGACCTTAAATAGATATACATATAGTAGTGGAAATTAAGTTTGCGTTTGAAAAGAAAAGCAAAGCAGCTCCATGTTTTTCATGCATGTAAACTAGTGTCTAGACATTCCACCTTCCACTTCCGCCTAAATAATCTGTTACTCGAATGGGAATCAAACCTCTAGCCATAGAGCTTCAGAAATTTCACAATCAGACGCTATCCTACTATACCACGACGGCCTTGATGTACTTGTATTCACTATAACAATATTATAACTTAGACTCCCAAATAATAAGTCCCAGTAGGTTCAAATCTTGGTACTTTCTAACTTTAATACGAAATTAGCAATATTTTTAATGAAAAATTCTTACAATATTTTCCTTTATACTTCAATCACGACGATTGTCTAAGAATTAATTATTGTTCATTAAAATTAATATCAAAAATACCTTTGAGTCACCTTGTCTTACACGCCCACGTGAAATCACTTGAGCCTACTTGCTACTACTAATTGGCCTTTATTCTCCAATCTTATAATAATATATACTATTTCGTAATTAATATCCATGTTAAAATATTATGGATTTAAAGTACTTAAATTTAATATTACCTACCTTTATAGTTTCTTGCAAACTTGGTGCTTGTTATATGCTTAATAAACTTTTGGAGGCGTCTAATTAGTCTGGTAATGTTTATATTTTGACTAATGTTAACAGACTTTTTCAATTTAGTTGTATTTGATATTTTTTTAGCATCACGCTGTGTCCCGCATACAGCAAAGTAGGCAGAGGGGTGTGTGTTAAGTGGCAGAACTTAACGCGCTTTGCCTCAATACCAGAGCGAAGAAAATGGAAATATTAAATATTTCCATTCTTCGGATGGGAATCGAACCCACAACCAGCCGGGTTTACAGTTACACTATTGTGCCTCTGCGCCGCGACTGGTATTATTGTATTTTTTTTAAATAAATAAAATAAATACACCTAAAAATAAAGCAGTGCGATTTCAAGCGAAAACCGGAGAACAAAGTGTCTTAGCACTAAGTTCCCTCTGGCTACATTTTGGAGAAAAAAACATCTTGCCTTTGCCTTTATTCAGTGGAACTTAATCCTAACAATGTATTGCTTTGTAATATCTGTTTTACATAAAATGTTTGGAAGCTGAAATTGTAAAATATAATGGACAAATAAAATCGAAAAAACTGAGTCAGATACGTTTTTAATTGTTTAAAGAAGATTAGACTGCGATTGTGGGATGTTAGGTTTACCTTAAAGAGCTTTTCCCGTTTTTGTCCAATGTCATTGTCATAGAGAACCCAGTGTCAGGACACTTCGTTCTCCATAGTCCGCCCGAATTTCAAAAGTTAGCGTGTTAAGGGAGTTCAGCTTCACGTTTTCTCTTAGGTAACAAAGAGAAGAAATTAAAATAATATAAAATTATTCCACTGAGTGGGAATCAAACCCACAACCATTACGTTTGACAATCGAATACTGTGACACTATGCAACGATGGCCCCATTTACCAAAATAATCGTTTTAAGTACTAAATACTTACTTTTCTATTCATACAATATCATACTATTTTCATTTCTATCTTTTATAATTTTGACTATAAAATGAAATATGTCTTTGTTTTCCTTACGATAAGAATTTAAGCAAATGCTTTGATATATATCATAAAGATATTTATATTTATTGGTTACCCCTATGATTAACTTAAGCATACAAAGAAATTTATAATTATTGGTTACATTCATTTATAATTATTGGCTACAAATTCGTGCTTTTTTCACAATAGGATAGGCAGAGAGAACATAGTGTCACAATTATACACTAGCATTAGATACATAAGTTAAAAAATGTTACTAACACATATGGATATCTTTATTTGAATTCTCACAATATTTAAAGAGTTTTATTATTATTTTTATTAATACTCCGCTTTCGGCTTTGTCAAAAGTAATAAAATTCATACATAATTCATCGAATCGGAATTCGAATCCGTAACGTCAGCTGGTTTTTGTCCCAGAAAGGTCACTCATTCATCTCTATAATTTTCAAAACTTAACAGTTAACTTTTTATTAATCGTTTAAACTATTAAAAAAACGTCTTAAAGCTTTTTCCGAGATAGCAGGATATCCTTCTTTTTTTTTTTTTTACGTGAGGAAATCTGTTACGGATACCAGCCCGATTGGGGACTCGGACGTGGTTATGTGGGACTCCAGACTGAGCCGTCCGTATACCCACTAAAACCTCACGGTGCTCCTCCTCGACCGCCACAATCCGGGGCCACAGGTACCCGAATCTTCCGCGTACCCCGGAAGCAGGATATGAGAAGCTAATATCAAGACTAAGTTCTCCACTTTCGACCTGAATTCAAACACATTACGTCTTGAAAAGTACTCAACGCTGCGTTTTGTCTTAGCCACCACGTCGGGAAAATAAAAATGAGTTACGTATATTATTAACATACATAAAAAAGACTATTTTGGCTCCAAACAATTTAAATTACCTCATCTATATGCAAATTGAAACAAAAAATATACACTTACATTTCAAAAGAACTGAACAACCAATAACTTACTTATAATAATTCACAAAGATCAAAAAACAACTATCATTATTCATAGAATTGAAGCAAAATTACAAACATAACGATCTCATTTAACATCAGAAAGGGATTCTTTCACCGCGGGACACTTAAGGGGAACAAAAAGTATTCGTATGGTGCAACCAGCTGCGCAGGCGCAGGAAAACAATGATCTGCTTATTTTAATATAACATATGCTTGTCGGTGTGGTTAGTTCTACTTGGCATCGATGAATGAAACTCTCTTCAAAAAAAAAAAATTATAATAGATAATATAGACTGATTAAAATCAAATTCAAATAACTTTATTGAAAATAATAAGTTACATCCTTTGTTTTTTTATATCATATAATTTACTACCGGACACATGTTTATTAAAGCCTTAGACCTGATAAGAACTGAAGCAAGAAACTCATTAGTTAGTCAGTAAGTTTTTAGAATATAACATTAAATACGATGCCACTGTCACGCCGTTGCCTAATATCTGAACGAACATATAGCAATGTTTTATATCATTCTGTTCATTCGCATAACGTAATATAAACACATCTCGATAATGTAAATTGATGTAAATTTTTAAAATAATTGATAATTTATGTAAATTATATTACAATAACATTATATTATTATTTGGTTAAAAAAAAACGCAACTTTTGGTTTTCTCAACGTTACAACTTCTCACATTGTCATATATGTGAACTAGCGGCCCGCCTCGCGGGTGAATTTAGGAAAAATAAAGTAGCCTATGCTTAACTTTAGATTATCAACTATAGTTATGTCCGAAATTCAAGCAATTCAGTCATTAGCAATTTTTCATAAAAACTTTCTTCCCCTATTTCAACCCTTTTAAAAAATAAGTAGCCTATGTTTGACCTTGGATATATTACTACTTTCATTCTAAATTTCATCTAAATTGGATTAGCCGTGAAAGCGTAACTAACAAACAGACAGAATTTCGCATTTATAATATAAGTATGGATAAAAAAACAACTTCACTTCAGTTAGTCAAATAGAGCGTAGTGCACCTCAACGCCGCGTTTTAGCTTGTCAATAGAAATTTATATAAATAAATAACGTGATTTAAAAACCAACTCAAACCATCACGTTTACAGTGAGACATTGTCACAATGCACTACGATGGTCAATATTATACCTACTTACTATTGTGGTCAATACCTACTTACTATTCTTTAGTGTGGCCAGTCGTGGCCCAGTGGCACAAGAGTGTGACTGTAAACGACTGGTTGTGGGTTCGATTCCCACTCGAGGAGTGGAAATTATATTTCCATTTTCTTCGCTCTGGTGTCGAGGTAAAGCGCGGCGTTAAGTTCCGCCACTTAACACGCAAGCCTCCGAATTCGGCGGAAAGTGGGGAACGGAGTGTCTTAACACTACCCTGCTGTGTGCGGGATATAGCGTGAAGCTATTTAATTTTATTTTTATTCTTTAATATTCCTAAGATAAGATAGATAAGATAATAATCTAAATCGATCGAAAAGAAATAATCCCCCAAACAGATACTATAGGAGCGTAAATTTGTCAACTTTCTCCATATATTTACTTAACTACCGTCCCGGGCATCCCGAGAGTCATTACGTTTTTGTATAAAATCTTTATTTTATCTATATACCTGATACCCGAGAAGACAACGTAAAAATCTTCACACTTTTTCCTGTATGGCAGAGTAGTCAGAGAGAACGTAGTGTCCGGACACTCTGTTCTCCACTAAAGTCACTCCTTAGTACCGTGATAATATAGACTCATTTTCAAAAAAATATGCAATAAATACTCGTGTGTATTTAGAAATTTTGCAAGAGCCAATGGATGCATAACGCTTATTGGAATAGTCAGTCAGTTGTTCTTCTTAAGTTTTCTGATGCCTGGTTTTTCAGTAATATTTATTCATTATTATTAGTATTTGAGGCAAAGCACGAAGCTATCAGGATCCAAGCTAATGGGGTTATATAACAAGCTAGATATCGTCAAAACTATAAAAATTAAGCACTTTAATTTTAGTCAGGGAACTTTTTAAGAATAGATGAGATGAACTCCAATAACGATGGACCAAGTTTAAATATATTTCCAATTGTCAGACATTTCTAATTATTGAACAGAGAGTGACAAGGCATATTATTAATAAAATAGTAGACTACAGAGAAAAGTGACCAGTCGTGGCGCAGTGGCACAAACGTGTGACTGTAAACGACTGGTTGTGGGTTCGATTCCCACTCGAGGAGTGGAAATATTTAATATTTCCATTTTCTTCGCTCTGGTGCCGAGGTAAAGCGCGGCGTTAAGTTCCGCCACTTAATACGCAATGCCTCCGAATTCGGCGGAAAGTGGGGAACGAAGTGTCTTAACACTAGGTTCCCTCTGCCTACCCTGCTGTGTGCGGGATACAGCGTGAAGCTACAGAAAAAAAGAGAGAAAAATATTAATCTAAAAAAAGCCTGTAAAAGGAATATCAAATGAAACTTTTTCAGGTTTGCCTGTTTGCTTAAAAAACGTTCGTATTTGATGAAATTTCGGAGAAGCCGCGCTGGGAATAATAGGTGAGGCATTCTCCCAATACGTACTTCACTAGTGTATAGTGAAAATAAATAAAACACGCCTTATAAGATTCCTTTGGTGATAGAAACGAATAAAATATGTTTTTTCTTACTTCTTATATGGCGGTTGAAAGGTGGATTTTTGTTAGCTTATTGTTGTCTTTATTACATGTTGTAATTTAACGGTATATAAATTTGTATGTGTTTGTATGTAATATATTGCTCTATAATATATATATTTTTTTATAGCTTCACGCTGTATCCCGCGCACAGCAGGGTAGGCAGAGGGAACCTAGTGTTAAGACACTCCGTTCCCCACTTTCCGCCGAATTCGGAGGCTTGCGTGTTAAGTGGCCGAACTTAACGTCGCGCTTCACCTCGATACCAGAGCGAAGAAAATGGAAATATAATTTCAACTCCTCGAGTGGGAATCGAACCCACAACCAGTCGTTTACAGTCACACAGTTATGCCACTGGGCCACGACTGGCCACATATATATTAATAATATATATAATATAAATGTCACTGATAATTGAAATTGTTGCACAGTGGGACGATGTTTGAATGTAAAGTTGATGGGTATTGGGTTCAATTTAGAATTGGAGGGATTATATTAAAATTGTTTTCATCTATTTACTATGGTAAAATAAAACACGGCGTTGAGTTCCGCCACTCAACACACAATATCTTAAGTTTACGCGAATAGTAGGGCATATCGTGTTAAAAACGATATAAGGTACTCTAAAAGCTATTGTGGCAGAGAGGAATAGTATCTCACTGTGAATGCGATTGGTCATATACTCAGAGAAATTAATCTATTTTTTTTTAGCTTCACGCTGTATCCCGAACACAGCAGGGTAGACAGAGGGAACCTAGTGTTAAGACACTCCGTGCCCCACTTAATCTATTTAAATATTATAATAATTTCTTTAGGGGCCAGTCGTGGTGCAATGGCACGAACGTGTGACTGTAAGCGATTGGATATGGGTTCTATTCCCACTCGAGGAATAGAAATATATAATGTTTCTATTAACTTCGCTCTGGTATCAGAGGTAAAGCGTGTCGTTACTTTCCGCCACTTAACACGAAATGCCTCCGAATTCGGCGGAAAGTTGGGAACAGAGTGTCTTAACACTAGGTTGCCTCTGCCTACCCTGCTGTGTGCGGGATACAGCATAAATTTTAAAAAAATCTTTATGATAACTAAGATAAACTGTTTTGTTGAGTTCCACCACTTAACATACAATGTCTCTATTTCGAACAGAAAAACATTCTTGACATTATATCCTCTTTAAATACGCCGCTATGTGGAAAAATAACATGAAACTAGAAAAAAAAAACTCAATTTCAAAGCCAAATTTCCCACAAATTCACCACCATCTATACGTACAGTGTATTTTCAAATACAACCGTCACGTGACGTCATGTCACAGTAGTAAGATTTACAACTTGATTTACTATTGGAGAGGAATGAGAAATCGCCGGTCGCAAGTGGAGTAAATTGCAGCTAACTTTCAACTTATAAACACGTATGGCTTTATTTCATACATCTGAAGCTTTCGGAAGCTTTCGTAAATATGGTTGAAATAGGAAGAAATATATTGGAATGATTTTATAGTGGTATGAATATAAAATCTTGAGGAAGCTCCTTGAGGCTTCCGTTTCAGTATTTTTAAATATATATTTAATATATTATATCTTTTTATTTATATATACGAATCAAAATTGTAGGTAAAATGGAGTATCTTGACTGAAAAAACGTAATGTTGTTTGATTCCCGTTCGCGATATATTTACCTACATATGTATATATCGTTTCTTTGGTGTATTTTAACAAAATAATAATTCTAATATGACTAAATTGAAGCCCTCTTGGTGCAATGACTGATCATAATTTAATTAAATTAAAAAATTTAATTAAATTAAAAAATTAAAATTTTTTGGCCAGTCGTGGCCCAGTGGCACAAGAGTGCGAATGACGACTGGTTGTGGGTTCGATTCCCACTCGAGGAGTGGAAATTATATTTCCATTTTCTTCGCTCTGTGTCGAGGTAAAGCGCGGCGTTAAGTTCCACCACTTAACACGCAATGCCTCCGAATTCGGCGGAAAGTGGGGAACGGAGTGTCTTAACACTAGGTTCCCTCTGCCTACCCTGCTGTGTGCGGGATACAGCGTGAAGCTATTTAACTTTTATTTATTTATATTATATCTATTTATTTATATACACGAATCAAAGTTATAAGTAAAACGGAGTATCTTGACTAGAAAACGTAATGTTGTTTGATTCCCGTTCGCGATATATTTACCTACATATGTATATATCGTTTCTTTGTATATTTTAACAAAATAATAATTCTAATATGACTAAATTGAAGCTCTCTTGGTGCAATGACTGATCATAATTTTATTATTAATGATCATTTCTCCTCTCTGATAAACAAGATAAGATGCGGCGTTTAGTTCCTCTACTAAACTCACAATATCTCAATTCTCTTCTCTTCAAACGAAAACTGGAGAACAAAGTGTCTTGGCACTAAGTTCCCTTAACCCTACTATGCGTAAATCCGTCAAATAAATATATAAAAAGAGGGATTAGTCACTTCGCTCTGGTGTCGAGGTAAAGCGCGGCGTTAAGTTCCGCCACTTAACACGCAAGCCTCCGAATTCGGCGGAAAGTGGGGAACGGAGTGTCTTAACACTAGGTTCCCTCTGCCTACCCTGCTGTGTGCGGGATATAGCGTGAAGCTATTTTTTTTAATTAGTCACTACAATCACAAAACCCACGTTCTCAGCCCCTTATATTTCACAAGAAGAAAGCGTAAGTAAAATAAACATTTAACTAAATGATGACAAGATATTTCCGTACGCCGTTCTACATTGAAAGTAATGGTGCCTGTCGATTGCAGGGATATGTGTGCTTCCGTTCGTGATCTTACACCTTTATTTACACTACCGAAGAAAAACTAAGTAGTTGCGTAAATAAATAAATAAATTTAAACTATGTTTACAGTTTGTACTGTTTCACGAAATACAACGATGACTTGACTAATGAGTTTACGAGAAGTGTGTTTAGAAATTTCGTTTCTGTTTGAAGATGTATTGGGTAAAGCTGCTCTTTTTGGGATTTGGTGCGTTGGTGAAGAAATTTTGGTGTTTCATTTATTTTTTGTTATGGTAAAAGTAATGTTGTAGTGGTGGCCCAGTGGCTCAAGCGTGTGGCTGTAAACGACTGATTGTGGGTTCGATTCCCACTCGAGGAGAGAAATATTTAATATATCCATTTCCTTCGTTCTGGTGTCGAGGTAAAGCGCCTCGTTAAGTTCCGCCACTTTACACGCAATGCCTCCGAATTCAGCAGAAAGTGGGGAATAGGTTCCCTCTGCCTACCTTGCTGTGTGCGGGATACAACGTGAAGCTAAAAAAAAAAAAAAAAAAGTGTTTTTACATTAAGTTCTCTCTGACTACTTTGCAATGTGTAAAAAATAAACTGTATACGCGATTAATACGTGTTCAATTTCTACTCAGAATGATTATACTTAAATTATTGTTATTTCCACTTTAGTAACAAGGGAAAGCGCAGCGTTGAGTTCTGCTAATCATTACGCAATGTCCGAGACAGACAAGACTACCTTGCTTTGCAAAAAAAGTGTAAAGCTGTAAAAATAAGTAATTTGCTAACCGATTATTGGTATGGCTATCATAAAAAATGTAAGAGATACTTGTAAATAAGCGCATGAGGCAATTTTTCATCATTTCAAGTATAATTTATTTCTACAGTTCTACAAAACTAACAGTACCATGTAACATTTACTTAATTTTATGAGGTATTTCGATTTATTGTTTTAAGGCAATCGTGGCACAGTGGGGGGCACGTCTGACTGTAACCTGATGGTTGTGTGTTCAATCCCACTCGGGATAATAAAATTAAATTAAATAGCTTCACGTTATATCCCGCACACAGCAGGGTAGGCAGAGGGAACCTAGTGTTAAGACACTCCGTTCCCCACTTTCCGCCGAATTCGGAGGCTTGCGTGTTAAGTGGCCGAACTTAACGTCGCGCTTCACCTCGGCACCAGAGCGAAGAAAATGGAAATATAATTTCAACTCCTCGAGTGGGAATCGAACCCACAACCAGTCGTTTACAGTCACACGCTTGTGCCACTGGGCCACGACTGGCAACTCGGGATAATAATTATATTTAAATTTCCACTATCTCATTCTGGTAGCAAAGACATAGTTCAGCATTGAGTTCCGCCACTCATCACACTATTTCCCGATCTCTGGAACACTTTCCAGAAATTGAAAAGACGGAATATCTTGACACTAGATCCTTTCTGCAGGAAAAAGCGTGAAGTCGTATATACATAAACAAATTTATTTCACCAAATCCGCTCCATTCTCACTAACCACTGAATCGTAACATTTGACTCCACTATTACTGGCCGATTCAATTTTTCGAACACCAACTGCACTCTTGTCCGCTTTTAGCGGAAAATGTTTTGATTGGAGTATGAAATGGCACTAGACAAATAGGTTAGCCAAAAATTGCCGTGCTTTTATGCCATACAAACTCTAGGTAACAATTTATACTGGTCTCGTACATTTTATTTTCTTTATTTTTCGACCTGTCAAATATTTGCACGAGTAGCTGTGTCATGGATGTTATACATAGTTCTGTTTGTTTGTTTGTGTGTCTGTTTTTGTTCTTCCTTTTTGATCGGTTCAACGAAAGTTTGTTAAAAAGTTTAATTTGAATATTTGTGTTGATTGCTTCAATAGAGTTGATTGGGTGGTTATTACTTTGTATTAGCTTTTTGTTCTTGGTTTTCATGTGATATTATAGTGTGATACTAATGGCATTTGATTATCGTTATAGTGTAGTTGTTGCTTTCTGAAAAGAGTAGGAGGTTGTTTGGATATTTTTTATGATTATTTTATAGTTTTTTCCTTAGTATGACTGTGTATAGTTTTCCTTTACGTAACAAACAAAATAATAATATAATGGAGAAACTTAAGACGTAATAGAATAGCAAATAAAATGTGTATAGTTTAAATTTAAATAATATTACGTTACGTGGTTTGGATTAAAATTGGAATACTGAATATTCTTTTACCTTAAAATTACATTACCATTTATTAAATTATGGGAATTGTTGAGTGAAGTGATCAGTCACTTTTTCTTCAGCTAAATATTTTTTTCTTAATATAATATAGTGTCAAAATACTCCGTGCTCAACTATCCACTTATTTTCTCTCCACTTTTTCCTCGAATTTGAGCCATCTCTTGCTTTTCTCGTAATTTAGAATTTGACCTCATATAGCGTAACTCAACACCGCATAATTTAACAAGTATTTATTTTCTATATCATCAATTCCTAATTCCGTATAACCTAATATCAAATGAAAACCATTACATCTGTCAACAGGCTAAATTTAAACTAAATCGATTTAACTTTGCGCTGGAGCTCGCGAAATTTTTCGATTTGCCAAATTTAACCCATAAAACTTCTGCGAACAGATATAACTCGTTTAATTTTTTATTTCGTCGCGACTAAATCGCATTATTCTTCATAAAGCGGAACTGATGCCGCAAACTTTGCGTCAACACCTGCCAGACGTTTGGAGGGCTCTATGTAGAGACAGTTTCCATTTTTAAAGACGGTTATTTTGACGGGTGTAGTCTGTTAATACAAAATAAAGTGTTATTCTCCACTTAGTAAAATTGAAAAAGACATTTAGAAAACGTATAAAAATTTGAACGCAACGGGATTCGAACCCGCGCCTCCCGAATACCGTTAAGACGCTCTCACTAATGAGCTATTCTTGTATGCTTGCATGATTGTTCGGAGAATAATCTTTGGGTAGCAGAAATTTGTAAAAATCTCTCTACAGAGATGCTAACAACAAAAATGTGTTGTAATAAAGCGTATAAGAATTTCGACGCAGCTGGTAGTAGAACGCATGGCTCAGTGGTCACCTGAACGGTGTTCAGGAGGCGCGGGTTCGAATCCCGCTGCGTTCAAATTTTTATACGTTTTCTAAATATTATTTTCAATTTCTCTAAGTGGGGAATAACACTTTAAAAATGTTTGAAAATAATAATTCATAATTTTCTGCGAACTAACGTACACTATAGAAATGAAAACACAATCCGATTAGTACAAAGATGCCAATCACTATGTTACCAAATAAAATAAGTATATATAATTAAAAAAAACTTTGTAAATCGTATAATAGCAATGTAAACAGTGTGTAATTTTACAATATTTTCAATCGTTTGTCTCAGCGGTGCTTAGCTACAAGTGTATTTGAAACTTCGACGATTGGCCATTCAGTGTTTTTCTTTTTCCAACTTCCGAATAGCTCTCGAAGTTCAGCTTTATTGAATTCGGATTTGACTTTTTTGTTCATAAAATTTCATAAAATAAACCTGAATGCTTCATTGGCCAAGTTATTTTTCGCACTTTGGTAAAACGTGGTGTGCTTTTTTTTCCGTTTGTATTGAAAGTTTTGTATCGCTTCTCTTTAGAGCGATGTTCTCTAAAAGTAGGATATCTATATTTTATATAAGTTGGACGATTGAGGAAATCGATTAGGTATATAAGTTAGATGATTGAGGAATCGGAGATTGACTGTAAAAGCGATTGATTATGGGTTCTATTCCCATTTGAAGAATGGTTATATTTAATTTATTTTTATTTCTCCACTTTGGTAAAATTTGAATCATTGAATCCTGCCAGTATTTCTAATTAAATACAGCTTATTTTGGGTGGAAAGTAGAGAATAGAGTGTTTTTACTCAAGGTGTTATCTCTCTTTTCTTATTTTATAACATTCCCATAGACAATGGGCCGGCGCTATTGGCACATTTAGAATACTTAATTAAAAACTAACTATATAAATAATATGTTTTATATTTATGTAATTGTTTAATAAGCTTATATAGTAGTTATCTTTGTACCAACTATTCTGTTGCCTTTTTTTAGCTTCACGCTGTATCCCGCACACAGCAGGGTAGGCAGAGGAAACCTAGTGTTAGAACACTCCGTTCTTTCACTCATTTGCCCAATTTGGATATGGCATTATGTGTTAAGTAGCGGAACTTAACGCCGCGCCTAGCCACGACACTAAAGCGAAGAAATCGGAAATAGTAAACATTTTCACTCCTCGAGTAAGAATTGAACCCACAACCAGTCGTTTACATAACACGTACGTGCCACTGCGCCAAAACTGGCCTCAATTTTGCACTTTTATATTATTATGAAATATAAAAAGTAGAAAACGAAGAGTCGGAACACTAGATTCTATTTTCAAATAAATAATGATATGAAATACCTTGTAAATAAACAATTACATAGATTTTTCTTAACGTTGATTATTTCATAATTTTGTAGGAACAATTTAGTTCATAACAATGCAATCGATCGTATAACACATTTTATTTAGATATATTATATCTGGTGTTGTGGGTTGACACCTACATAATTAACTTTCTAAGCTTATTCCCGAATCTTCTGTTATTTACAACCTTTTATATTACAATAAATATTTGTTAGATTTATATAACAGCTATTATTATTCTGCGTTATCACACTTTGTCCCGCACAGCAAAGTAGTCAAAGAGAATCTAGTATCAAGACTATGTATGTATGTATGTATGTAAAGTAAGATGTGTTTCTTCCAACACGCTGTATCTTTCTTTTTTTTACAGCTTCACGCTGTATCCGGCACACAACAGGGTAGGCAGAGGGAACCTAGTGTTAAGACACTTACCCCGAATCTTTAGATTTTATATTCAATATAAGTTCGGTTCACTGGCACAAGCGTGTGACTGTAAACGATTGGTTGTGGCTTCGATTTCCACTCGAGGAGTGAAAATATTTAATATTTCCCTTTTTCTTTTCTCCGGTGTCAGACAAAGCGCGGCGTTAAGTTCCGCCACTTAACACGCAATGCCTCCGAATTTGGCGGTAACGGCTAGTATTTTAAATATAATTATTACCTAAGAGTGCATCAATTCTACAATCGTTGAAATTACATTCAGAAGCACTGCGCCATGTTTGCCTTAAAAAAGTTTATATAGACATAAAAATTGACTAAAATCTTAATTAAAACATAACCGACTACTTCCGGTATACAAAATGAAAATTAACAACACTGCTACTAAGCTGTAGAGTACAAATTTAAAAGCAATAGGAAGCGTTTCAACGACAGGTAGTTTAATTGGAGTTATAAAAATGCAAATAGGGAACATGTTTCTGAATATTTACAAACATATTTATTACAGCGGAGATTACTTGTATACATTTTTTTTTTCACTGATATCTTTTCTAGATAACGAAATGGGCACGTGGGCGGATTGGTGATGGTGAACTGGAATGGTAACGTAGGCGTGGGTCATCAGTTCACTAGGGATGGGTATATACGGATTCTACTCGAGAATCAATTTTGTAGTCAATAAAAATTCGATTATTTAGAGTCGATTTCTAACTACGCCTTAGTTTTAACTGAACACGCAATGTGCCGATTTTTAATGGAATGTGAAGGGCAGAGTGTCTTGACACTAGGTTGTCTTTGACTACCCCGCTATGCGGGAACGAGCGTGAAACTAATAAATTTCTCCTTATCAATATCAAGCAATAATCGATTTTTACGGTTATAAATCGATTCTTTATGATTAAAGACATATACAATGTAAGTGTAGCGGACGTTGTTTTGAACGTCTATTGTAATAGTTACGATTCTTATTACAGTTGTATATTGATAATCGATTTTATTTACAAAAATCGATTCTTGAGACGGATTCGAATCGGAAAAGTTGAGAATCGAAAATTGAATCTTTATTATATGTTTTCATACTTACTAACCTAACCAATAGGGAAATGAAAAAGAGAAAATTATTCTTTTATACGCTTTTTTTAAATATATGTTTCCATCCCTACGATTCACTTGTAAAGTAACATTTTAATTGAATACACATTTAACACGAGTCTCTATCGATGTTAGATAATATTGTTTATAGTTATTACGGTGGTAATACGTTTTATTGCTTTGTTACCTATTGATTATAATCTTTATTGAGTAACAAGTGATAAATCGATTAGGTGTTTCGTTGTATGGTATGATTTAAATCCATTTTTGGAGGTAGTAAAATTACTTAGACCGTTTTGGTACAGTGGGTCTGATTGTAAATTCTACTGGTTGTAGGTTCGATTTTCATTAGAAAGAATGATTGTGTCTGAAAGCTTTTCGTTTTTTCGTTCTGGTGCCTAAAACAAAGCATTGCGTTAAGTTTCGCCAGTTATCAGTGTTTTAATTTCGGTCTGAAAGTGTAGGACGGAGTGTCTTAACACTAGGTCGTCTCTGACTACTCCGCTATGATGGTAAAAGCGTAAAGCTTTTATTTAAACTACTTAGAGGATCAACTGAGGCCATGGTGGCGCAGTGGGGCAGCGTCTGAGACAAATGCGATGGTTCTTGGTTCATTTCCCACGCGAGAAAATGATTATAAAGACAAAACGCGACGTTGAGTTCCACCACTTAACACGTAAATTCCTGTTGAGAAAATAAAACATGAATACCAAAAAAAATACGCGATATATAAAGATATATTTTTTAGCTTCACGCTGTCTGCCGCTCACAGCAGGATAGCCAGAGCGAATCTAGTCTTAAGATACTCCGTTCCCCATTTTAATTTAAAAAGGCATTCCGTATCAAGTGGCGGAACTTAATACCACGTTTCGCCTCAATACCAGAGCGAAGAAAATGGAAATATCAAATATTTCCACTCCTCGATTAGGAATCGAATCCATAACCAGTCACGATTACGGTCTCTAAAGTATCAAAATACTATAAACACAATTAAATAATACAAAAATATACAAGAATTTGTAAGCAAGAGAAAAAAGCAATGCTCCAAATCGTTGTCTTACCCAATGTCAACATGTTACTTAGCATAACTGTCACCTGTCGACGGAATATAAAAACTTGACAGTCGTTTTAATTGTATCAACAAAACGTTAAGGAGACCGCTATCAGGTTCACAGATAAGATCTGAGATCTTTGGGAAGTAAATAATATAATACTCGTATGTTTAGTATTTCGAATGGTATTTGAATTTATTTTGAGATTATTTGATATTGAGATGTTTTTGGGAGTGGTTTTTGGGGTTTATTATAAGAGATGATGGTTACAGGTTTAATTTCAGTTTGGGGAATATTGATCTTTGAAGAAGAAGCTTGTAGGGTGACTTCCTACAAGCTACGTATTTTCGTAACTATACAAACATCTAGATATATGTATGTATATAAAAAATATAATGCCTCTAAAAATATAATGTGGAGAGTTAAGTGACATTATTCAACGTTTATCTTGTATCATATACTATATAATACAACTTTTTAAAGATATTTTAAACAAATATACTTTGTTAACAGACGAACAAAGTACTTATGTTTAATATATCTTTAAAAAAGTTATCTTACATAGAATTTAGTATAGCAAAGGTGTTTTCTAAAAATGTCTTTTTCACAATTATTCAAAATCAAAAGACGTTTTTAGAAATCAATCAAGTTCCTAAGTGTGTGAAAAACACTTTAAATGGTTAAAGTTTAACCAATATATTTTTCACACTTTATTTCATATATCATGGAAGTCCAAAATACCCAAGTATCAAAATACTCCGTTTTCCACTTTCCTCTTGAAATTAAGACATTTCGTGGTGAGTTGCGGAACTCAACGCCGCACATTATGTTAGCTGTGCGAAGAAACTAAGTAAATATAAGAAACTAAGTAAACTATGTAAATACAATTGTTCCCCCAAACGGAAATCGAACCTGCAACCATCCCGCTTACAGTAAAAAGCTTCCACATCCAATACTTATACATTTTATATTTCACACGAGTCCAGAGCAGAGTATTAGATAGTAATAACGACCCACAGTTTAAAGATACGGAGAAAATTCTTGGCTACTGCATAAGAGCTTTTAAGTTTTCCATTACCACGGTAGTGATAAATTTGACCAATTTACGTGAAAAGTTGCAACGTAAAGAATACTATGTATGGTGCTTATTTATTTATAAGATTTTATGTTTCTATGTTTGTATTTTGTGTAAATTGTAAGTAATATTACGTTGTGTAAGTGGTATTTGGCTGAGTTCTTAATTATTTTTTTGTTTTAAGACATTTAATAATAAATGAATAGCATGCGCAGGCTAGTGGCACATATAGTGTGACTGTAAAAGCGACTGGTTGTGGGTTCGATTCCCACTCGAGGAGTGGACGTAGTTAAAATTTCTAAATTTGAAGGTAAAAAATACCGCATTTTTTTGCATAACAGTAAGAAAGTCTGAGTCAGACGGTCAGTAAGAAAACAGTCTTTAAAACTGATTTCTACTTTTGAACCTTTCTTTACTTCACATCTCGAGCTTAATTCGTTTAATTCTTACTAAGATGAATATAACTTAAATTTAATTATTCCCTCTAGTGAGGTTCGAACCCACAACCATTAACGTTACAGTCAGACATTTTCACTATGCCACGATGGCTTCATTTTTTATCATATACCTACAGGATAAAAAATAAGCAATCATTAATTTATTAATATGACATTGCTAACATAAATAATCTATATAAATCTGTATTTATTAACTAAACAGTTTGCATACATAAACCTTTTTTTTTGTTGAATAACTGACAGATAATGTAAAAGTGTTGGACAGATGAAATTTCACATGTTCTTTGTAGGGAAGTAATAACAGGAATTTGAGTTTCATAATAGTATTACAGCAGAAGTCTATGCAAACGAAGTTGTGGGCGTATTACAAATAGAAAATAAAATAATATCGAAATCGGAGAAAAAAGTATCGTTTCTGATACGTTATTTGTTGTACTTAACGTGTATAGCTTCGATTTTTTCTTGGTAAAATATTTATACTATATATGTTTTCACAGCCTATCCACCAGCCTTCCACAGATTGGTCGTATCATCGTCTATAAGGTTGTCCCGAAGGGGTTTTGGGTTTGATTCCCACGTAATGTTATGATAATATTTAAATTTGATTTATTTCTGCGATCTCGCTTCTATTTGCACCTTTAACGCCAGTAACGCATCTGTATGCCCTTTCTGTTTCTGGACACTAAGTTACATCTGTCAACCTTGCTACGGACCAAATTGTGAAGCTGTCAAAGGAAAAAATATTTTTTGAATTTGGCTATTTAAAGGATTATAATATTTTTTTTCTTTCTTTTTTTCTTTTTTGTCCTTTTTTTAGCTTCACGCTGTATCCCGCACACAGCAGGGTAGGCAGAGGGAACCTAGTATTAAGACACTCCGTTCCCCACTTTCCGCCGAATTTGGAGGCTTGCGTGTTAAGTGGCGGAACTTAACTTTATAATTTATATCATTTTAAAAGTAAAGTCTGTTTATCTCATAATATATAAAATACAAGCAAATAGAAACATTTATGCCAAGTGCCATTGACAGCTGAATATAACAATAAAAACGACTTATACCAGCTTAAAAACATATTACAATAAAAATTAGGCCAATAGCACTCAGTATTAATACTTATGTTCAAATAAACGTATGAGGTCTGTCCTTTTGTTGAGAGATCAAGACATCAATTAGAGAAGGGATTATTTCCAATCAGAGGCAATGCCGATGCGGATATTTCATTGTTCAACCGGTCTATTGTAAGTTTTATCAAGTTTTTTTTTATTTGAAGTGATCTAAATTAATTCTTTTTTGTGTGTGTGTTTGTGTGTTTTTGTACGCATTCGGAGGTTATGGATGGTAGTTGTATGTTTTGGTAGGTTTGTAAGTTGTTTCTTTTGTTGAATTAAAGGTTATGTTTTAAGTACATAGTTTATTTCTATACATATAAATATGATTACTTTTTAAAAAATTTTTATTTAAAGTAATCTACTAAATTATGTCTTTTGTGTGTGTTTGTCACGCATTATTTGGACTCTATGTATAGAAAATAGATGTCTCGGTCAGTTAGTAAGTTTTTACTATTGGTCATAGACTACATTTTTTCTTTGCTAGGAAGAAATAACATTAAATTTACAGTATGTCGTTGATTTGTAAATAAAAAAGTTGCCTATACTTCGTTATGTGTATTTATTTAACTATTTTTATTCCAAATTTTAACTACATTGGGCCAGCAGATTAGCCGTGAAGGCATAAAAACAGACTAGCAGACAAGTACACTTTTGCATTTATAATATTAGTATTGATATGTAGAAATAGCTGTGCTTCACGCTATATCCCGCACACAGCAGGGTAGATAGAGAGAACTTAGTGTTAAGACACTCCGTTCCCCACTTTCCGCACAATTCGGAGGCATTGCGTTTTAAGTGGCGGGACTTAACACCGCGCTTTGCCTCGATACCAGAGCGAAGAAAATGGAAATATGAAATATTTCCACTTCCCGAGTGGAAATCGAACCCACAACCAATCGTTTTCAGTCACACGCTGGTGCCACTGGGCCACGACTGGCCCATGTTATTGGGATATTTCGTTCTATATATTATACGTATACAATGAATATAAACAACTTTTAAATCCCACGCTGAATTATGATTAATGAAAGAATGAATACAGCCTAATAATTAGGTACGTTATGATATGTTGCAAGCGAGAGCATATAATTATTAGCAGTATAATTATTATTATGTTTTTATACAACAATAAAATAAGCTTCAAATATATTTTTAAATATTTTTAAAGTGTTATTCCACACTTAGAAGAAACATCTCTCTACAGAGATGCTAAAAACAACAATAGGTTATAATAAAGCGTATAAGAATTTCGATGCAGGCTCAGTGGTGAGAGCGCCTGGACGGTATCCAGAAGGCGCGGCTTGGAATCCCGCTGCGTTCAAATTTTTATACATTTTCTAAATGTTTTTTGCAACTTTAAATAGCCTATTGTGGCGTTATGGGTTCGATTCCCACTAAGGAGAACGTTTATATTAAAAATATTTTCATTTCTTTGCTCTGGTACCATAGACAAATCGCTGCTTTTAGCTCCACTACTCAACGCACAATATATGAATTTCGGGTAGAAATTGTTGGAGGGGCCAGTAGTGGCGCAGCACAAACATGTGACTGTAAACGACTGGTTGTGGGTTCGTTTCCCACTCGAGGAGTGGAAATATTTAATATGTCCTTTTTCTTTGGTGTGGTGTCAAAGCACAGCACGGCGTTAAGTTCCGCCACTTAACACACAATGCCTCCACATTCGGCGGAAAGTGGGGAACGGAGTGTCTTGACACTAGGTTCCCTCTGCCTACCCTGCTGTGTGCGGGATACAGCGTGAAAGTTTAAAAAAAAAAGTGTTGGACGGAGTGCCTTGGTATAAGGTTCTCTCTGACTATACTGTTGTGTGGGAAAGGGTGAGAAGCTGTACAGTCACATAACATTAAAATATTTATGTATAAGGTATACTGATTGACTGGCTGATTGATAGACAACGCGCGAAAGAAATTATTGTGCGTAGGAAACTGACATTTGGCACGTAAGATTCCTTAGAGAATGACAGGGAGCCCTAAAAACCAGTATCTTATATTTGTACTGCTTATTTCTTGAAGTATCTCACTGATATTTTATTACTCAATTCTTGAAGTATCTGAGTATTAGAAGTATCTGACTACCCCGGACGGGATACAGTGTGAAGCTAAAAAAACAGAAAAAAAAACTTGAAGTAGCTCAAAAGAATATCATCAGTCTGTATAAGAAATACACAGTATTTACAATTGAATTATAAAATAAAATAAAATATAAAATAAATATAGCTTCACGCTATATCCCGCACACAGCAGGGTAGGCAGAGGGAACCTAGTGTTAAGACACTCCGTTCCCCACTTTCCGCCGAATTCGGAGGCTTGCGTGTTAAGTGGCGGAACTTAACGCCGCGCTTTACCTCGACACCAGAGCGAAGAAAATGGAAATATTAAATATTTCTACTCCTCGAGTGGGAATCGAACCCACAACCAGTCGTTTACAGTCACACGCTTGTGCCACTGGGCCACGACTGGCCACTTAACTCAAAATATTTTTTATATAATCATTCGACTGAGAAGGAATCGAACCCACTATCAATCGCGTTTACGTTAGACACTGTCCCATTGCACCACAATGGCCAATTAAACCTCTAGCATATTGTTTACTTTAGCAAAATAATCTATATCTTATAAAAATTATAAGTATTTCCGATAAGTCAATTCTCGGAACATATACGAGTACCTATTTACTAGAACGAACAAATTTAATTTACTTTTTAATGCACCTCACGTGTACTGCAATTGGCATTTTTCATGTTGTTAACGTTTTCATATACATAATTAACATATTTTAATGAAGAATATATATTTTGGCTTCACGAATAACCCACTTGTAATAAATAGGGTAGAAAGAGAGAATTTAGAGTTAAGACACTCCGTTCTTTACATTCCGCCAAATTTTGAGATATTGTGTATTGAATGCTAAAATTTAGCTGCGCAGATAATATAAAAAATGTCACACAAATTCAGTTTGAAATTTGTATTATCCTTGAAAAAACTACTCTTAGAAACACCTTATTCCACTGTTAATAATATCCATATCGTGTTATAAAGGTAGACAGCTTAACTTAAGCAAGTAGAACTAAGTTGCTAACTGCAGTACTAAATACACGGAAAGATAAACCGGCAAATGGTCTCTAAAACTTAGCGAACGTGAATCTTCCTTTGTGGAAGGCTTGAGTTTGGATTATCTTATATTTTCTCAGTAAATTATGAGTGAATGAGTTTTGTTATTATATGTGATATCAGTATTTCTTTTTGATGAATCGTGATTTTGAAATTATAATAAAAAAAAATCCGCATTTATTAATACGCTGTATCCCGCACACAGTAGGGTAAACGAAGGAACCTGTGTTAAAACGCTAAGTTCCTCACTTTCCGCCAAATTCTGGATACATTTCTAGAGACTGTTAAGTGGCGGAACTTAACGCTGTGCTTTATCTCGATACCAGAAGGAAGACCAAACCCACAAGCAGTCACGTTTACATTTTGAGTCCACAAGCCACAACTGGTCTATGTTATGTAAAATAATATTTTTTTATATATATACCAAAGAGAAATACGCACAAATTCAAATTCCTGTTCCTACTATCCATATCTACTTTAAAACGTGTTTCATATTATAGTATTAAGACTAACCATATAAACACCACTCATATTGATCTATTGAAGATAATGCGCAGGGAAATGGAACTAAAATCGGCATTGCCCTGTAATTTGTCAGTGGAGGCCATAAATCCGTTTAGTTTCGCCCCATAGCTTTTGTTATAACAATGCTCGGTGAATTGTTGATTAAACACTTCTTAGAAGTGGTTGAATGTACGCAAATATATAATTATCTACAATTCTACTTATATTATAAAGAGGTAAACTGGTTGGGTAGTGACAGACCTTGTGTCAAGACACTCCGTCTTCCTCTTTCTGTCTGGTTCCGTTGAGTGGCGGAATTCAATACTTTGTCATACTTTGCGTTAGCTACCAGAGTGAGGAAGTGAAAATTTAAATATGATTAGTCCCCGAGTGGGAATCGAACCCATAACCATCGGTTAGCAATCAGACGCTGCCTCACTGCGTCAAGTCGGGAGACGTAAGCACTTGTGAGATTGTATGTTTAAGGTAGGTAATGTCTGACTACTGAATCGATTTCAAAAATTCTTTCATTTACAAAAACTACCTTATCGAAAACGATATTTTTAGAAAACAAGGCGGTTGAACGTCTTTCAAGAGGCGTGGGTTCAACCTGCGTTCAAATTTTAATATGTTTTCCAATTTCTGAAATGTATGAAAAACATTTTAAATAATTAGTTTTCAGCCCAATAATTTGAGATTTATATAAAGTAATCCTGGAAAAATGATATGCTTCTATAAAATATATAATTTGATAAAATTATAAATTGAACAGTTTGTCATTTAAGCGAGAAAGCGGGCGTACGAAAATACAAAATAACTACAGATATTTCTGTAGAAATTGTGTGTATATAGTAGAGAAGAAAGCCATCGTGGAGAAGTGGGACAGCGTCTGACTGTAAACGCGATTGGTGGGTTCGATTTCCTCGCGGGGGAATGATGATTTTTTGTGACAAAGCAAAATGACAAACCAAAGCGTGCCGTTGAATTCCACTAGGTACTAAACTCACGCTCAGTTATACCAGTTATTTCACATAATCAGTTATATATATGATTTGGACAAATAGTGTAAAACTGAGTGTCTTAACAATAAGTTATCTCAACTTACCGTATTTTGCGCGCTACCCACTAACCACAAACTTAAGTAGTAGTAAGTAGTAGAATATAAAAAAATATATTAATTTCTAACATTTTTTCTTGGCTTCACGCTGTACCCCATACACAGCAGGGTAGGTAGAGGGAACCTAGTGTTGAGACACTACGTTCCCCACTTTCCACCGAATTCGCGGCATTGCGTATTAAGTAGCGGAACTTAACGCCGCGCTTTTCCTCGGCACCAGAGCGAAGAAAATGGAAATATTAAATATTTCCACTCCTCGAGTGGGAATCGAACCCACAACCAGTCGCTTTACAGTCCCACTTTTTGCCGCTGTGCCCTGACTGGGCCCTTTCTAACATGTTATGCTATGTTGATAACGGAAAATTGAATCTACAATCTATCTAAACTATAGGCAGTTTCACGCTTTTTCTCGCATAACAAAATAGTCAGACAGAACCTAGTGCTAAGACACTCCGTTCTCCACTATAAGCCAAACAAAAATAAAACCATAAACACAAATATATTATAATAAAAACTTCAAGGATTCTTTTTCAACAATAAAATACGTACCTAGTATGAAATGAAGCATGAAAAAGGAAAATCGAAGGTACACGCCGCACCGTGTAATCGCTCCTTACTTCTCGTTCGTGAGCAGACATGTGTACTGAACCATCCGATCTAAAAATGTTCTGCAAAATATATTATATTATTTTGTATAAAATATTATATATTTAGTAAAAATAAATGAATTAGGCTATTTTTGGGGCGAGACCGCGCAGAAGCACAAAATGTGACTGTAAAGCGACTGGTTGTGGGTTCGATTCCCACTCGAGGAGTGGAAATATTTATTATTTAACGGAGGACGTTCCGCCACTTAATGCCTCCAAATTCGGCGGAAAGTGGGGAACGGAGTGTCTTAACACTAGGTTTCCTCTGCCTACTAGGGTAGGCGGTAATGTGTACGGGGTACAGCGTGAAGCTATAAAAAAAATCTTTATAAAAGTATATAAATTATGCTATCGTGTAGTGGGATAGTATCTCTGTAAATGTAAGTGGTTGTGGGTTCGATTCTTGTTTGATGGAATGATTAAAATTTAATTATTTTCATGTTTTCGCTTTGTTGAACAATTCACCATGAAATTCTGCGTCTTAACACGCAATAACGCGAATCCAAGCGGAAAGCAGTGAATGGAGTGTGTAGACACTAGGGTTCTTTTTGACTACCCTATTGAATAGCAAAGCGTTGCAAAACAAAAAAAAAGATAATAATAAAGCCATCATAGTGCAGTGGTATAGTATTTAACGGTAAATGCGTTTTGACGTTGGTTCCATTACTACGCGATGCAATAATTAAAATTTAATTATTTTCCTTTCTCTTGTGTACAAGACAAAACTTAGCGTTGAGTTTCGCATTGTAACACGCAAGGCCTTGATATTAGGTATAAAATGGAATATGGAGTATTTTAACACTACTTTACCCTTTATTTTAACACTACTATAGAGGTAATGCCATACACACCCCGTTCCTATTCTAAAATTAAAAATAATGTAATAGATGTTAGAAATAGTTATACACATATAATAAATTAAGTTAGGTTACGTTTTATATTCAAGTTGTACTAACATGAAAACAGGTAATTTAAATTTGAAATAACTGGACTCTCTTAGGGAATATTCTTTAAGCTTTAGTTTTAGGTACTGAAATTGTAAAAAAAATGTATTGTATATAAAAAAGGAAGAATAATTTTAAAAAAGGTCTTATGTCCGTGGAGTAAAAAAAAAAATTGAATTTAAAATTAAAAAAAATACTGCGTTCTCTCTTACTAACCTGCTATTCGGAGAAGAAGCGTGAAGCTAATCAGTATATGAATTTTCATTTAACATTGATCGTTTCAAGATACGACGTTACTTTGTTTGTTAAAGCGGCGTTTTGAAAGGCGGAGGATTTTACATTTTTGTATTCCACTATCTGTATGATCTGGTTTGTTTTGAAAGTGGTTCTTTGGAGATAAAAATATCTTGCTCAATACGCTTTGCTTTTAGTAAATGTTGAGATTTATCTGAAATCATTTCCGGTTGTGGAATCAAATACCATATAGGTAATTATAGATATAAGTAATGACTTTTTTAGCTTCACGCTGTATCCCGCACACAGCAGGGTAGACAAAGAGAGCCTAGTGTTAAGACAATCCGTTCATCACTTTCCACCAAATTCTGGAGGCATTGCGTATTGAGAAACGGAACTTAACTCCGCACTTTGCCTCGACACCAAAGCGAAGAAAATGGAAATATTAAATTTCACTCCTGGGTGGGAGTTGAACCCACAACCAGTCGCTTTACAGTCACACTTTTGCCTCTGTGCCACGACTGGCCCCTATAACTACCTAACCCTAATATATAACAGATATTAAATTATCAATATTTTTTAAAACGACAAATATCTCCTCTTTGAATATATGAAACGCAATAACGTTCCTTTCTTGGTCTGGTGCAAAATTGGAGACATAATTTCGCTTTATGCGACTCAGGTGTCACCTATCGATGTTTGTCTGTCTGTCATACTAAAATATATAACAATCGATATAATGAAATGTTTTACTAAAAATAAAAATGGGGCCAGTCGAGGCGCAGTGGCACGAACGTGTGGCTGTAAACGACTGGTTTTGGGTTCGATTGCCACTCAAGGAGTGGAACATTTAATATTTCCATTTTTTTCGCCCCGCTGCCGAGCAAAGCGCGGCGTTAAGTTCCGCCACTTAACACACAATGCCTCCGATTTCGGTGGAAAGTGGTTAATGGAGTGTCCAAATACTAAGTAAATATAATGAAATGTAGTACTAAAACAAAAACGCTTTCTGTATATTGCATATACACCTGGCAGAGTGGGGCAGCGTTTGACTGTAATCACGATTTATTGCAGGTTCGATTCCTATCTGGTGAAATGACCATAATTCAATTATTATCATTTTTCCACATTAGTGAACAAGACAAAGTCCGGCGTTAAGTTCCGTAACTCCATACGCAATATCAAATTCAGGCGCAAAGTTGAAAACGGGGTGTCTTAACACTAGATTCCTTTTGACAACTTGATCGAGATAAAGAGTGAAGCTAAAAATAACCAATGAAATTATAATATCACATTTAATACAATTTTGATTCATACCATGGGGAATGACCATAATTCATACATTCATACATTTATTCATTCAAGACAATGCGCGGCGTTTAGTTCCAACAATAAACTCAATACGCAATGTATCAAATTCAGTTAGTAAGTTGAGTTTCTTGACACTAATCTCTCTATGACAACTCAAGCGCTTTAAAGCATGAAAGCTTAAATAATCAAAGAAATGATAGCTCTCCAATACAATTTTACACTTTATATATTCGAAAATCAGATATTCCCCGTATTCATATTCGCGCGGATAAATTAAAAATTTCATACTGTATCCGCATTATGTAACTTTTGATTCCCTTTGTACTACTTTATTGGTTTTTAAACATATTAATTTTTCATATCCGTAAAGGAAATTTTAACGATTTGGCGAGCTTTTCATATTGATTACGGTGTCTGATATCACTTATGTATTTATGTATGTGTTACGTACTTTGAAAGCTTGTTTCGTTGGAGTAGTAATAATATTATATTGTAAATTTGTATGTTTTACTTAATAACGAAAATAGCTGTACAAGTTTTTTAATTTTTTTCCCAATTATTATTACTTATTTAGAAGCCACTCGCGGCTTGGGGGCACAAATTGTGACTGTAACGCGACAATTTGTAGGCTCAATTGAAATATTTTTTACTTCCATTTTCTTCGCTCTGGTGTCGAAACAAAGCGCAGCATTAAGTTTCGCCACTTAACACGCAGAGCCTCCAGAATTCAGCAGAAAGTGGAAAACGGAGTGTCTTAACACTAGGTTTCCTCTGCCTACCCTGCTGTGTGCGGGATACAGCGTGAAGCTAAAAAAAAATACGAAAATAATATTAATATAAAATTTAAACTATAACTTTAACACATATTTTTTACCTGGTCAACAGTAGCCATAACGTATCAAAAACAAGAATGACCGGAGCTGGCTGACAAAAACATACTAAGATAGTTTGAATGTTATAAATTCACTACGCTGCGGGTGGTCACGTCAAATGCGACCTTTTATATAAACTACGTAGGATGTATCAACAATAGATATAATATAGGGTTCTGTGTATAATAATTTAGAAGAATATAATATGATCTTTTGTTTTCGCGATTACTACACATTTTGAAATGAAACTATTTTTAACCGGATTAATCGCGTATATTTTTTGTATTCGAAAATACATTTTTAGAAATCCGACGTATTGAACACTTTACAGTAATCCGTGGTTACAGGTAGACTGAGGTGGTGGTTAAAATACTAAAAATATACCCGATTAATCCGGTTAAAAATAGTTTCATTTCAAATATGTAGAAGAATAGCTTGTATTTTTTTGTAGCTTAAAGTATAGCAGGGTAGTCAGAGAGAACCTAGTGTCATGACACTCCGTTTTCCACTTTGAAATTGACATATTTTGTATTGATTAGTGTAACTTAACACCGCGCTTTGTCTGGCTAGTAGAGGGAAGATGTGAAAAAATATGTAATCGTTCCCTTTAGTCGAATTAAATCTCACAACCATCATGCTTGCTGACAGTTATCCTGTCATGTTAGCCTACTGCGCCATCGAGTTTTTTTAATCTATTTAACATTACACTCGTACATAATCTAATCTAATATTTAAAAATGTTTTATATTTAATGCTAGAACATAGCATCACGTTTTGTTAAAAACAAGAAAGAAATACACGTTTTGAATTTATTTCTAAGCATATATTTAACTAGTGGCCCGCTCGCGGCTTCGCCGCGTGAAATATTTTGTTATATTGCAGCCCTCAGGGGCGCATTTTAAAAAAATAAAGTAGCCTATGTTTAAGCTTAGATTATTAACTATATTTATGCCAAAATTCATTACAATTGGTCAAGCGGTTTAGATTTTTCATATAAACTTTCATCCCCCATTTCAACCCCATAGAGATAGATTTTGGAAAAAATAAGTAGCCAATGTTAGACCCAGTCACCTTTACTACTTTCATTCCAAATTTCATCCAAATCGAACTGGTAGATTAGCCGTGAAAGCGTGACAGACAAACACACAGACTTTCGCATTTATAATATAAGTATGGATTCTATTGTTTGTCAAATACAAAGTTCTAATAATTATATAAAATTAAAAAAAAATAAAGAATTTATCACTATCTTGAATTTAGAGGAAATAAAAAACTGGTTTTCATATCCTTCCTTTACAAATTTAACTTCATGCCCGAATCCGACACTTATCCTGTTCACTAAAATTACTCATACATATAATACAGAAAACTCATAAAATTAACTGTTTTCAATATAGTAGTAGTAGTATTTGCAACAACTGCTTCTATTAAAACATGTAAATCTAAATTGAGCCTTTATAAAATGCAAATTTTAAATGCTTATATAACAGATTTGCTTTTGACGGCTCTTCAAAAGGTTCGTGTATAATATAGTTCGAATGATGAAAACGAAATCAAATTTTCTAGATCAATTTGTATAAAAAAGGTTACTGTAATTTTTTACAGCCTCACGCTTTTTTCTATATTGCAGGGTCTTTCCCCCGAAAATGACATAAGTGGCGGAATTAAACGCCGCATTTTTCTTACTAGACAGAGAGTACTATAATTTATTTGAATATATTAACTCTAATATTAATGTGTTAAATAGGGGCCAGCCGTGGCGCAGTGGCACGAACGTGTGACTGTAAACGACTGGTTGTAGGTTCGACAGTAGTAGAACGCGGCGTTAAGTTCCGCCACGTAACACGCAATGCCTCCGAATTCGGCGAAAAGTAGGGAACGGAGTGTCATAACACTAGGTTCCCTCTGCCTACCCTGCTGTGTGCGGGATACAGCGTGAAGTTAAAAAAATAGTGTTGATATTTTTATAAATTGGTCATATGACAGAATTAAAGGAAGGCACAGCGTTGAGCTCCGCACCTCAACACGAGATATTATTTAGTGATAGCTTAACAGTTTTGTGTATTGTATATTATTTTGTTTTTTTGTAAATATGTTATTCCTTCAATATTATTATTTACATTACAATTAATAACGTTACGGAACCCTACCTATAGTAAATGGACTATACACGCTTACTTTATAGGTCTTCCTATCGCAACTTTCGTACCAGAAACTCAATTTGAGTTTTTTTTAAGATCAACCCGGGCAAAGGTTAACGAGATACCCGAAATGGAGATGCAATAAAGTAAATTGCTGCGTCTAAATGCAGTTTGAATTGCCTTTGTGCCTAGAATTTAGTTAGTTTTCTGATGATTAGGGAGAAAGAGGGTATTTTGGGGAATTAATCGTTTTTTTGTTATATTAGAAAACGGTTAAGTTATTCGTAAATGTTTTGAGTGAATTATTTTTTTAAAGTACGGCGTTGAGTTACGCGGTAAAAGGCAGTTTTGAGACAATATTTTTTCAACTTAGATTTTTTTAATTGTGAAACTAAATATTATTATTTAAATATAAATATTGTTTATGTGCCTGCATACTTAAAAATGTTGTTATTATAAATTATTTTTTTACATTGTGTTGTGAAAAAAATTGATTTTATTATAAGCGAGGTTAGAAATAGAAATATTATTTAATCAAATTTTAAATTTATCCAAGGATTAAATCGTCACGCCATCTCTAATTTTCAAGTGTATATTTTTTGTAATAAATACTATACTTCTTGATACCCCTTTCCGCATAGCGGGATAGTCGTTTGACTAGGTTCTCCTAGAACCTAGTGTCAATCCTCCTTACACTAGGTTCCCCACTCTCCGCTCGAAATAGAACCATTTAAATGACAGATCATACCTCCGAGTTTTATCTTATATAGCAGGGAGGTGTAATAAAAATAATATATAACCATTTCCCTGAGCGGGAATCGAATCCACTACCTTGTAGTTACATATAATTTAATCGATGATTGAATTCTTTGAAAAAGACATTTAGAACATATGGCTCAGTGGTGAAAGTGCCTGGACGGTATCAGGAGGTGCGGGTTCGAATCCCGCTGCGTTCAAATTTTTATTTCTTTAAATGTCTTTTTCAATTTTCCTCAGTGTGGAATAACACTATAAAAATGTTTAAAAGGATTGAATTCTTTATTATAATTAAACTAGCTCATAGTTTATCTGATCTCGTAAGTAGATTATCATTTTTAAAATCTTTTAATTAATGAAGTATTACAAATCATTTCATATAAAGACTAATAAGCTTCATTAGTTAGTTAAAGATTAATCTTAAAAGCTCATTAGTTGTATGTACGCCCACGGATGTTAGAGATTACGTATTAGGTCGATTTGTTCAGATATTATACTGTGACCTGTTCAAGCTAACCGTGGGGGGACGTATTAAGAATATAATTCTCCCCTGATGCTGGGTAGTGTGCCGGGGCGGGTATCCCATTAACTCGGTAGTAGGAGTTTCGATCTCCGACTGGCTCGCAATCACTGTCATCAAAAACAAATCGCCAATATCTGATATGTGTGTCGGTTCGATGACGCGTAAGCAGCAGATACGGAACAGAGAGAGCTCTGTTCCGTACTCATACTTTTCGCTCCTTCATCCTTAAGGCCAGCATCGCATCCACAACTCCTCTATTGTAGGCATCTATGGGCCAATTTGCCCTTCTTGAACTTACCATCACGTCACCCATCTGCTCTTTTGCTTCGAAATAAAAATACTAATATAAGCGTAGATCACGGCGTTGAATTCCTTCAATAATAATCTCCAAGTTAGTCGAAAAATGGACAACGAGAAGATATTAGGTTCTTTTTGTTACGTTACCCTATGAATGTTTAAATAATAAATTAACATGTTTCTGTCCGTGCTATACATTCGTGTAATAATTAAATTGAATGGATGAAGGATTAAAATGAATGTTGAATTACATTAGTCTTATACTTTTAATTGACGATTTAATTGATTAATTGATTATAAAAATAAATTTATTTTATTTCTTTTAGCTTTAAGTTTTGCCCTGCATAGCACAGTAGGCAAGGGAAATATAGTCCCACAACAGTCAGTTCTCTGGTTTCAGTTCAAATTCGAGCATTTTGGTAGAACTCAACACCGCTCTATCCCGCCAGAAAGTGAGAATCGAACCAGCAACCAATCTCATTTACAATCAGTTATTGTACCACTGCATCACAATAACCTACAAGAGAAATATAGTACTAATATTTTATTAAAATAACCAAATACTTTAAAATGACTTGGGGAACGGAGTGTCTTAACACTAGGTTCCCTCTGCCTACCCTGCTGTGTGCGGGATACAGCGTGAAGCTATAAAAAATAATCAAACAAATTTTTAATAAAGCTTAACTCAAGTTAATTATAAAAGCTCATTAGTCAGACGTACACCTACGAGTACGTTTATTAGAGATTATGTATCAAACAGATCTATTCAGATATCCAAGACTCTCGTCCTATTATGCTTGCGTTATCGTAACGCTGACAGAAGGTTTTGGCATCGAATATTTGTTGTATAGTACAATTTGAAAGCGAAAGCGGGTTAAAGAATAAAATATAAGGAAAAAGATGATTTATTTCATTTTATTTTTTTATTATCTATTGAAGAAAGATAATAATATTTTTAAGAGTTACGTAAAAATATACTGTATTCTATATGGTTATATCTTCCATTTACATATGCACTTAAAATTGTACATTTTAATCTTATAAAATAGTTTATCAATTATAATGTAAAATATTATCACGACTTTTTTTATATTAAAGAATGATTTTTGCTTTTAAAACAAGAATAAATTTAGTAATAACTGTCGAAATTCAAGTCAGTGTGTATATTTTTTTAAGTATGCCTAAAATATGTTTCTAATTCAACAGAATTATTAAATAACTAAATTAATAACTATGTTGAAAAGACATTTAAAGACAACTAACAACAAAAATAAGTCGTAATAAAGCGTATAAGAATTTCGACGCAGGGGTTAGTAGAACGCATGGCTCAGTGGTGAGAGCGCCTAGACGGTATTCAGGAGGCGCGGGTTCCAATCTCAACGCGTTCAAATTTTTATACGTTTTCTTTAAATGTCTTTATCAATTTTCCTAAGTGTCGAATAACACTTTAAAAATGTTTAAAAGTAATATAACTATGTTGTTACTTTTACGCGCAAACTTTGTAGCCAGTATTTCAAATATAAAGCTACTATCACACCATAGTCAAGAAGAACCTAGTATTAAAACATTCCATTTTCCACTTTTCACCTGAATGTAAGAGTTAATTACTAACTCAACACAGCGCTTTGCCTTGCCACCACAGCTGTGAACTGATAATGTTGTAAATATAACTACTAATTCAAATCAACCATTGCGTCTACATGCAAAGATCATTAACAAATGTCTTTAATCGATAACTTATATAAACCTTCGCTTATAACTTGACCCACAACTACTTCTAAAGCCTGTCACTGTGGAAGAAGAATCGTTTTATATAAATTCCCCGATGCAATTAATTTTTGTTATATCAAGAAATATCGGAGTTTAATTAACCTTTGGGTTTTGAAGTCGGTGTGGCGCCTGTGTTAAATGCTTTTAGATAAAGGCTATTTAAATTGGAACGGAAAAAATGAGTTTGTTAACTTAGATTAAATTACGACTGTATTTTTATTGTTTTTAGAATATATTCTTTTTTAAATATTTATTATGGTTCTTGCTTTTTTACGAATTCATTCCGTTCTCTCCTTTCCACCAAAATAAGAATCGTTTCGTGTTGTGTGTCTGAAGTCGACACCACGATATAAGAGAGAAATAAAAATATAAATTCACATTCGGGGAAATGATTATTTTTAAGTTATCTTCGTTTATTCCGAGCGTCTTTACTAGACTCTCTCTGACGAACAAATATTTAATCAAATCAAATCTTAAGCTGAGAAAAGAAGATTTATTACATAGAATACTAATTTACAATACCAGAATACTACTTTTTTTTAGCTTCACGCTGTATCCCGCACACAGCAGGGTAGGCAGAGAGAACCTAGTGTTATGACACTCCGTTCCCCACTATCCGCCGAATTCTAAAGCATTGAGTGTTAAGTGGCGGAACATAACGCCACGCTTTGCCTCGACACCAGAGCGAAGAAAATGGATATTAAATATTAATTGAATTGAACCCACATCCAGTCGTTTACAATCACACGCTTGTACATCACGGCTGCCCCCATACAAGAAGACATTTTACTAATAAATAAATTTATCATATAAATCGAACCCAGTCTTGTGGCCAGTCGTGGCTCAGTGGCACAAGCGTGTGACTGTAAACGACTAGTTGTGGGCTCGATTCCCATTCGAGGAGTGGAAATATTTAATATTTCTATTTTGTTTGCTCTTGTGTCGAGGTAAAGCGCGGCGTTAAGTTCCGCCACTTAACACGCAAAAGCCTCGGAATTCGGCGGAAAGTGGGGAACGGAGTGTCTTAACACTAGGTAAAAAAATCGAACCCATAACACCTCTGGCTATATCAATGTCTCTACACAAACGTACCTTAGAATCAAACGACAGCAATTCTAATGCTTCTTCGTAATTAATGATTAATCCATATTTCCTGTAATTTGCCTCGGCCGTACCGAATGCTTGTATAATAAGGTATTTAAGTGCAGATCGCTTCAGGCAATGGAGTCTTTATAATAAGCTATTATAAATTATAATTTATTTAAATGATATATACGTGCATATTGTATATTTATTTGAAATGTTATATAATTTCTGTATTGTTTGATATTTTTTTCTTTTTTTTGTATAAGAGGCTGATAGCATTTAGTGTTGAGACACTCCGTTTTCTACTGTCCATTTGTTTATAAATGGAAGTATTTTTTATATGTTGGTGAGCTAGACACAAAGTTTTTTATTGTTTTAAAACGAGAGAAAGAATAATATTTTTTATAAACAAGCTATCCTCGGCACCAAGCCCATAACTAATACGTGTTGAGTACAAAATAAAAACGAGTGTTAAAATTAATAAAATACGCTTTTCTCCTCATACGAGACAGAAAGATAGTCCAGAAACACCGTACTTCGTTTTGGAAAAAAAAATGAATATAGTGAGACAATTGGCGGATCTAAACTCCGCGATTTGTCTTACCTGAAAAGGCTAATAAAAACTAAATATTATATAATTACATAATTACACAATTATTTAGTTTGGGTGATTCATAAAACGTAAGATTTTTACAAATTTAAAAGTTAAAAAAAATCTAATTTAAGCCTCTTTCACTCTAAGGGTGCAATAAGTTCCTGTATATATACAGTATATACAGTTCCTGTATATACAGATACCTATATATACAGCACCTGTATATATAGTAACTTTATATACATCTAGATTATATTGTACATTGCATGCGTTGCTATTGTACGCTGTACTGAGAGGCAGTATTAACCGAGCACTCAATCTTATCTCATTGTTTATCCACTTAAAGGGATATAGCTTATGATTATAATACAATAGATTGCTATCTTCATAGCTTCATGTTCATATGTACTAGAGAATCCGTTGCTTTGCTGTTACGTAAATTCATTTATTTTATTTAATTTTTTGAAATTTTAATTGCTGATTCCCCACCGGGTCTTAACACTAGATTCCCTCTGCGTACAGCGGGAAGATAAAAAAAACGATATTGTTGATTGAGGCCGTCGTGGTACAGTATTGGCCGTCGGGATATCATGATTGTATGATGGAAAGCGAATGATTGTGGGTTCGATTCCTACTTGGAGAATAATTATATTCAAATTTTCATTTCTTCTTTCTGATACCTAAGACAAAATACAGTGTCAAGTTCCGCCACTCAACACGCAATTTTACGATTTTGGGCGGTAAGTGGAGAACGGAGTGTCTTGACAATAGGTCCTCTCTGACCACGCCATTACGTGGAAAAAGCTTGTTGATAATTGAATTTGTCTAACCAGACAAAATAAGATGTAACCTGAAGAAGAAGTAAACTGTCATATTTCAGTGACAAAACTCTCTCTTCTCTATTTTTTGTGTACACTTATTATTAGTATAAAGTTTTAGTTAACCAAAACTGTTCTTTAAAAATAAAAAAATAAAAAGAAGTGGAGTCATCTCATAGCACACGAGGTTTATTCTCGGTACGATTCTCAAATGGGGGAGTAAATATATTGCATTATTTTTATTTTTACTCTACTTATTTGGCGTCGACTTTCGACTTAAAACACGCAATATCTCGATTTCGGATCGAAATTAGAAAATAGAATGTCTTATCACTACACTCTAACTACCCTTTTAAGTCAGAACAAGCGTACTACTGAAATAAAGGAGATATACAAAAAAAAATATTCATCTAAGAAGAATAACGGAGGGCTGCGTCATTAACTTATCTCTCTCTACCAAAAAAATGAAAATAAAACTACATTTAAACACACTAACTAAAAAATAGGTACATATTTAAAAATGAACTGAAACCCACAAAAAAAACAATGTAAAAGTTGAAAAACAGGTAACGTATACAAAATTCTATTTTATTTGGAATGGAACAATAGCTCAGGAGAATTGTAGTTATAATAAAACCGGTCAAACGCGAAATGGAGTTACGTACAAAGGGTTCTGTATCCGCTATACATATATTTACTTAGGACTGGTACAGCTTCGTGTATTTAGAAAGGTTTTGTAGAGACTTTTATGGTGTTGTGATGTTGAGACTTTGTTGTATGGTGGTTTTCGGTTCAAATCTGAGTAACTCATTCCTAAGTGGGATATGATGTGATTGGTAGTGCAATGGTAGTGGGTTCGATTAATATAATTGGGGAAATGATAAGCGTCAACGTCACCCGTGAATCGGATGTTTAAATTGTAATTTCTCTGTTATTATAAGACTATGCGTGGGCAATAAGTTCCGAAGATCACATGTAATTTGAATTGCAGCAGTAAGCGGAGAACAGTGAGTCTTGACACTAGGTTCTCTTTAGTTATTCTGCTATACGGGAAAATAGTTATGATAATGTACATATATTGTAAGGATTATTCGTTATAGAGGATATTGTAATCTGGTTATATGACATGACGCGTCCAATGTAGTCACTTATTGCGTAATATACTTACATAAAATGGCCTAGTGACTTTTAAATAGAAGCAATATCTATTACAAATTACTTGTATATGGTTCAACCAAAATAATTCACGACAGTGCGCTAAGTCCCTTTACTAAATCCTTATCATTTAGCAGGTTCATGCTTTTTCCCGCCTAGCAAAGTAATCAGAGAGAATGAATGGAGTGTCAAGACACTCCATTCTTCACTTTACGCCCGAAATCGAGTCATTACGTTTTAAGTAACGGAACCCACAGCTATCGCGTTGACAGTCAGCCACTACGCCGCGACGGACTCTAATTACTTTAACTAAATATTTTTTTTAGCTTCACGCTGTATCCCGCACACAGTAGGGTAGGCAAATGAAACTTTGTGTTTATGACACTCCGTTCCCCATTTTCCGCCGATTTCCTAAGGCATTGCGTTTTAAGTGGCGGGACTTAACGCCGCGCTTTTCCTCGGCACCAGAGCGAAGAAAAAGGAAATAATAAATATTTCCACACCTCGAGTGGGAATCAAACCAACAACCAATCGCTTTCCAATAACACTTCGTGCCTCTGCCCCGCGACTGGCCTCAATAATTTATTTCTTATTTATTTATTACCAACATACTATAGTATTGAAAATATGACATAAATTTTCTGCTGCTTTGCCGTGCTCTTGACAGGAAGTTATGATACGGAACTCTAAGAAATCCTTTGCATAGCAGATTTCCTACTTGTTCCTGTAACCTTATTAAATTATTCCTTAGATATTCAACGGGATATTTTTGTTTAAGAACGAGGTTCATTTCAATTTCTTTTTCAATTTTTGCTTTTTTTGGGCAGAGAATGTAAATTCCGTTCTCTGCTTTCCTTTTTAGGTTACATTAAATATATAGCGTAACTTAAGGCTTTGTATAATTAAACTGTCGAATAGTCAAAATTTGATCTTATTACTTGTGAGAAATTGGACGGTACAATTAAAAAATAAATTCACTCCTATAGAGGAGCTTATGTCTTTTTTAATTTTTGCTTTTTAGGTAAAGAAAATTATAAACTCTCGATTTATTATATTTCCTTTATATTCCTCTAATATATTTCCCTAATTTTACATGAATTGCAGCGTAACTTAACGCTTAACTCGGAAAAATAACTTATATAATAACGCTTTTTTATAATTAACACCAAACTTAGATAGTCTAATGACCATATAAACAAAATTACAAATATAAACACAGCCCCCCAATAAGGATGTGAACCGACAACTATCGTGATTCCCAACTAAACCACTACGGTGTAACCTTATAACATAACTTGTTAGTTATTTCAACAGTACAATATACTTTGTGGCCAGTCGTGGCGCAGTGGCACAAGCGTGTGACTGTAAACGACTGGTTGTGGGTTCGATTCCCACTCGAGGAATGGAAATATTTAGTATTTCTATTTTTTTCGCTCTGGTGACGAGGCAAAGCGCGACGTTAAGTTCCGTGACTTAACACGCAATGTCTCTAAATTCGGCGGAAAGTGGAGAATGGAGTGTCTTAACACTAAGTTCCCTCTGCCTACCCTGCTGTGTGCGGGATACAGCGTGAAGCTAAAAAAAAGAATTGCATATATACTTTAAGTGCGATTTTTTTTCGATTTCTGTTTTAGGGAGTGTCGACACACTCCTTTATTCGTTTTCCGTTCAGATACATTGCGATTATTTATTTACATCGATTAGTTACATCATTAGTTGACGTATGTAACTCAACGCCAAACTTTTTATATTAAGACTATGTAACGAAATTCTTTTGTAAATATAAATATTCCCCACAATTGGGAAGTGAACCCAGAACTATGTGATTCCTAACTAACCCACTACAGTAACCTTATTACATAACTTGTTAGAAATTCAACGGTACAATTCTCTTTAAGGGCGAGCCAGGATTTCAATTTGGGTTGTTTACTCGGTCTTCTTCAATTTCCTGCTCAAGGAATATCCTCTTTTTAATATTTTCCAAGATAGAACAGAATATAGAGTTCTTTTTAACTTGTTTTCGCTTTTTACTTTAGATATCAAATTTGTAATGAGATCCATTAATAATATAGATGTTTTTTTTTAAATAAATTTGTTATGAAATTTGGTGAAATTTGTATGAATCATACCAATACTGTTATGATGATAAAGCGGATTCTAATTTTTTCATATATCAAGGTGGTTAGAGAGAATCTAGTGTTAAGACACTCCGTTCTCGACTTTTAGCCCGATTTCAAGATATTACATTATAAGTGGCGGAACATTTAATTGGGGCCAATCGTGGCGCAGTGGCAGATGCAACTGGTTGTGGGTTCGATTCCTACTCGAGGAGTGGAAATATTTAATATTTCCATTTTCTTCGCTCTGGTATCGAGGCAAGCGTGGCGTGGCGTTCCGCCACTTAACACGCGATGCCTCCAGAATTCGGCGGAAAGCGGAGAACGGAGTGTCTTAGCACTAGGTTCCCTCTGCCTACCCTGCTGTGTGCGGGATACAGCGTGAAGCTAAAAAAAATGAGGTAAAACCCAACAATGCACTACACTTGTCGCCTGAAAATAATTTGAATTTTCCATCCACGGTTGAGATTCAAACCCACAATCAGTCACACTTACAGTAAACTACTGTCCCACTCCCCGATAGCTTAACAACATACGTAACTAATCAATTGTTAGAATTTATATTGTTAACTTATTTTTTTTTATATCATGGGTTCAAATCCAACAGTCATTGTATTTTTTATAATTCTTATAACATATTACTTAATTTGTGTCGTTTTTATGCATTTATTTTTTTGTTTCCTATTAGAGAGTGGGAATGACAATAATCTAAATGTGATCATGCCTTCTAGTAGGAATCGAACTCACGACCAGTACCTTTAAAGAATATAGGCTTAATTAAATTTAAAAAAATATATACAAGTTTTAAAACAAGCAAAAGTTAAAAAAATGTAATCATATCGTTAATCTATCCTTGTACGAGATGTCAAAGGTGACTCATGATTTATATTCAATCGTTACTCTAATATTTTTTAATAATAAACGCAATAGTACTTTAACCTTAGCTACTTATTGACATTGAAAATGATTAATACCTATATCTATATTTTTTTTATGGAATGAAGGAGGCAAACGAGCTGAAGGTCCACCTGGTGTTAAGTGGTTACCTTCGCCCATAGACATCCACAACATTAAAGTTATGGATGCGTTGCCAGCCTTGGGAATGTAGGACAGAAGGAAGGAGGAAGGATGGGAATGGTGGGAATAGGGAGAGCTGGCTTACATGCCATCGAACCGGAACACATCATAAGATATTTGGCGGTTCGTCTTTGACATGATAGTGGTCGCGAGCCAGTCGGAGAACGAATCTCCTACCACCAAACTACTGGGTTACCCGCCTTTTACGGGACGCTACCCAGCGGCGGGGGGGAATTGTATTCTTAACCCGTCCCCCCACGGGACAAATATACATTTAATTAATATGTAGCGAATACGCTCTGGCAAACCGCGGCGTTGAATTCTGCCAATAAACTCGCAGTCTTAATTAGCGTGAAGAACGGAGTGTCTTAACACCAGATCTTCTCTGACTAACCTGCTATGTGGAAATTTAAGAGAGATGTTAAGGGCTAAAAATCGAAAGGGGTTTAAAGGGGCTCGAACGGTTTAATATATGCGTTTTTTTTTCAGTTTTATTAAAATAACTCACGCAGTTAAACTCCACAACTTAGCAGATAAGGTATCTAAGTAAAGAAAAAAATAACAAATTCCTTCTGTTAGTCATATGAGGTCAGTCGTGGCGCAGAGGCACAAAGTGTCTGTAAATGCGACTGGTTGTGGGTTCGATTCCCAGTCGCGGAATTGAGATATTTATTATTTCAATTTCTTCGCTCTGGTATCGAGGCAAAGCACGGCGTTGAGTTCCACCACTCAACACGCTTTGCCTCCAGAATTAGGTGAAAACTGGGGAACGGACTGCCTTAACAATATGTTCTCTCTGCAACTCCTGCAGTGTGCGGGATACAGCGTAGAAATAAAAAAAAATATACATTTTTAACAAAGGTCGTGAACTACTTTGATTTATGCCTAATATAAAACCATTCGTCTTTTAAATTATAAATTACTCGTACTGTTATTAACAAAGTTACTACGGTTATTACGAAACAGATAGTTTTTTAGGTCAAAAATTATACAACTACTTACTTGGAATCTCAATAGAGAAAATACTAATTAATTTTAATAATATTTGACTAATAATTTTATTAAATATTTCGAATCGTAGGGCATTGTGGCGCATTGGGACAGTGTCCGATTGTAAACACCATTGGTTGTGGGTTCGATTTCCACTTCGATGACGGAATGACCTTTGGGGCCAGTTGTGGCGCAGTGGCACGAACGTGTGACTGTAAACGACTGGTTGTGTGTTCGATTACCACTCGATAAGTGGAAATATTTAATATTTCTATTTCTTTCGCTCTGGCATCAGAGGTAAAGCGTTAAGTTCCGCAACTAACACGCAGCGCCTCCGAATTCAGCGGGCAGTGGGGAACGAAGTGTCTTAACACGAGGTCCCTCTGCTTAACCCGCTGTGTGCGGAATACAGTGTGAAGCTTAAAAATGAAGGAATGACTGTCTGTAATTATTTTCAGCTCTTCGCCCTGGTGATAAAATAAAGCGTGGCTGGACTATTTCCTTTCAAAATGCAATATATCTAATTTCAGCGGTAACTGGAAAACGGAGTGTCTTGACACTAAACGTTTCTGCTAAGCGTAAAACTATAACATATAGCACGAGTTGGCATCAAACTCATGACCAACAAGTGTAAATTACAGCGACTATTCCACTGCACGATTTATCATATAAATTGAATCTAACTGATTCCAAAATATAGACAAATTTACTTAGAATCATTCATAGCGTTAAATTAAACACAGAATTAAATAAAACCTCATGATTACTTGGTCTCAAATTACATATTTGCCTGAGGTCAAGACGGTTTACTCGTCCCAGCTATATCAATTCCGTTACTCGAGAGGGAAGGCCGGGGTAAAATTACCAATTACCAAAAATATGTTAAAAATATTCATTTTATGAATAAAATATATTTTTTACTGGTATTTTGAGATTTTGATTAATATTTTATATATTAGAATAAACAGTTTATTTTCGACTAGTATTATTTTTCTTTTTGTTTGGAATAGGTAGAGTGTTTATTAATTAACACTTGTTTTGGATGCGTACAGATGATCAGTGATAAGAGAATGGAAAGAAAGATACATGTATGATGGGAAAATGAGCGATAAGACTGGTATTGGGAATGATCGCAGTTGCATAGGAAAATAAATGGTATATAAACACTTTACTTTGTTCACTTTCAAGTCTAAGTATTTATTTTCATTGAATAGGCAAAAAGTATTCTTATACTTATAATAAGTGATACATCAGTATATCCTCTATTTTAGTACAAAAGTGTTGCGGCTTCAACGTCTAATGGCACCAGAGAAATATAGTACATATGTATATGAAATACACATTTAATCTCGTACATCAGTTTTTCGCCTGAAATTAAGACGTTGCGTGCTAAATCGTGGAACTCAAGGCCACATTTAATTATTATTTTTTTAGCTTCACGCTGTATCCCGCACTCAGTAGGGAAAGCTGATGGAACCTAGAGTTAAGACACTCCGTTTCCCACTTTTTTATACCGCATTTAATTATTTATACCTAAACTAGTCTAATCGCTCGTTAGGCTTTAAACCCGCAAACATAGCGTTCAATTACACGTCCCAACCACACGACGATGTCTGCGGAACATTTAATACAATATTCAAGAAACATTTCAACCAAATGTTTGACTTGCGAGAGCCTAAGTTCTAAACTTTGTCAATTCCAATTCTAGGAACACTGTGGAAGGAAATTGCCTATTGGACCCTTTGGTTAAATTATTGCTGTCGTACACAATTACGTTGAACTATTTATCTTTACACATTTTTCCTCCTTCTCTTCCTGTCAAAGGACACAGAAAACAAAGTTCTGTGTCACACAAATATGACGTTGTAAACAGCCGGGATAACTCCAATTTTTGCTTAAAAAATTATGTTGGGTAATGAATTAGAATCATTTACCTTTACCTTAAAATTTCAGGTAACTCGACGTTACCTGTGATCACGCTATGATGACTGTGATCAAAAGTGCTTGCAAAGTGTTTTATGAAGTGTTTGAAAAATTATGAATTAGTACCAAAAATGAGCACTAAATAGGGACCAGTCATGGCGCTCTGGTATGAACGTGTGACTGTAAACGATTGGTTGTGTGTTCGATTCCCACTCGAGGATATTTAATATTTCCATTTCCTTTGCTCTGGTATTCTAGGTAAAGCGCGGCGTTAACTCCAACACGCAATACCTCCAAATTCGGAAAATGGGGAACAGAGTGTCTTAACACTAGGTTCCCTCTGCCTACCCTGCTGTGTGCGGGGTACATTACTCTCGAAAATATTATCTTAAAATATTTGACAATTTTTAAATGAAATGGCTAAAACACGAGCTAGGTATCACCGATTAACAGCTAATCGAACCAACCCCCTTCCCCCCCCCCTCCCCCTCTCGATGCTCCCAGAAAATGAAGAATAGAATATTTCAACACTAGTTTCTATCTTTTGTTATATTTTAGTCAAACATGAAGCTATTCAATAATTTCATAACACAATCAACCACGAATATTAATGTTATTAAATAACTAACTACAAGTAACTTTATCTAGTTAGTTCACCCCTTTATATATTTTGATTCAAAACATCTCATCTATCACAGCAACATTGTAATTTTGGGGAAATTACGTAATTTAAGCATCAACAAACAGAATATTATAGTATTTCACTTTGTTACTGGAGTAGTCATTTATTTGGCGAGATTCGTTCATAACTCTGCGTGGAACTCGACGTTACCTTTAGTTATAGCGATTTATATGACAAGTTGCCGCTTTATTGACTTTATTGTTGATTTTGGCCTGATTTCTGGAATGTGAGTTAGGAATTTGTTGTGGAAAGCTTTTTGGGTAGGAAATATTGTTATTTGTATATTGAAATAGGGTAGAAACCTGTATCATATCCTTGCCTTGATGAAAAAAATTGAAGCTTGCTTCTGCAAGAGAAGAATACCATAGATTTCACGAATTCGCGGATGCTCTTCACGTTATAGAAAGACGATCTTGATGCACTGAATTTCAGTGCACTGTGTGTATATATTTTCCTTTTAAAGGGCAGAAAGTGAAGAATAGAGTGGATTGGATATCTTCTTGGATATCTTCACAGTTACTGATCATCTAAATTAATTTAAAATCTGCCTAATTATCACAAAACCAAATAGTAGACGAAAATAATTTCAAAATCCGCTCCAATATTTAAAACACAGACATACTATAACACCATAATATATAATATCATAAGCGAAAATGAAAAACACTCTAAGATATCGAAATGTCATCATCAAACATTTGTGGGACGTGAGACGGTTCACAATCAAAAGATCGCGGTTTCATTTGAATGGAAACGTCACGTAATGTTATCCAATTTCCTGTGTACGTTTGGATTTTACTTTGGAAGTTTGCAAATCGATTATTGGCATTGTGATCTATATGGGTTTATGTTTATTTTCTCGTTTAGGAGAGTTAGAGAGAGTTAAGACACTCTTTTGATCGTACTACTGAAATTAAGATTTCACAGACCAAAGTTAAGTTTGCTGAGTAATGGAACTTAACGCTGCACTTGTATAATTATAATGGAGAAAAAGAAATAAATATTATCTACTTGTTTTGAAGATCTAAGCATATATACATACAGACAGACGCGGAAAGTGACTTTGCTTTATGTATGTAAAGAGTCTCTGAGTGGGTATCTAATTGCGACAACACAACACTGCGCTTACAGTCTCCATTTATCATCTATTCATCAATCTAGTTTCATCTAGTCATACCTAGGAATTTTATAATTGATATTGACATGTATTACATTAGGAGTTTCTTTGTGTCTAGGAAAACGTAGATTATTGATACATATTATAACAAAAATAATCTTATTTAAAGTATGTATTGAGACCATCGTGGCACAGTGGGACAGGTCTGTCTGTATTCACGATTGCTTATGATTTTTATTTACACTCGATAAAATTATCATAATTCAATTGTTTTTATTTCTCTGCCTTGTTGTAAGAAGATAAATCGCGGCGTTAAGTTTCGGCTTAAAATATAGGTGGAATGTGGAGAACGGAGTATCTTGCCACTAGGTTCACATTAACTACCCTACACATAAAAATAAAAAATCATACGTGTAAGCTAAAAACAAAATTAACAAAATTTCATATACATACATACATATATTCACTATTAACTCAACTCTGTTTAAAATCAACTTTTCAACAACACTTGTAAAATCTCTATTACAGCGTTAATAAAATTCTCAAACCAAATATTAAAATCGATGCAAAAAATTCGCATTTTAGTATTACGAATACCGAATACATATCATTTTTCTCATCGTATCGTTTGAAATATTATGGGTATTTTTCGTGCCATATTTTAAAATTCACTTCGGTCTCATTAAAAATGTTGAAATTCAAATAGATTTGATAGCAATATATATTTTCAATTTTTATCAATTCGTGTAATTTGAACTCTATTAAGGGCTTTCGTATATCTAGCGCACGAGATTACAGTTGGCTTAAGTGAAGATCTACGTAATATGTAGGTTTTTGAATTCATTGATTGCAGACTAAAAGATTTTGATTGGGTTTCGTTAGGTTTTTTCTTTTAGCTTTACGTTCCTAGGCGTAGTAGGTAGAGAGAATGTACTGTCTAGACATTCCGTTCCCTGCTTTTCATCAGAATTTTAGACATTGCGTAGGTTAAGTATTAGTTAAGTTAATATAAGGCTTAGATATTTTCTTTTGTTTAGTCACGCTTTATCCTTAACGGGTTAGTCAAATATACTGGAGAGCTAAAGGATTTATACGTGCTTACTTTTTACGCATCGTCCACTGTCATGAACTGATGTCCTCCCAGAGATTTTTACGCAATATTTATATAATACTAACTGTGCCTAGTAGATATTTACACTTTTTACTTGTTTTTTTTACAATTCATATATAATATCTTTAAAAATTGTAGCCTATGTTTTGTTCTGATGTATAAATTATATTATTGTACAGTTTCATTAAAATCCATTCAATAGTTTTTACGTGAAAAAGTAACAAACATCCTACCTATGCATCCTGCTACCCATCCATCCATAACATCACTTCCTACTAGCGTGGGATAACCATTTTTTAATTTATATTAAAACTTTAACAGAATATAAATTTCCGAATATAATATTTATATTTTTTTGTCTTTAGAACGGACTGACTGACATATCGCTAATCTCAATTTGTTTCCCCTTGTAAAAGTGCTTGAATATAAAAAATACTATCACTTTGCACTTGATTTGAAATAACATATTCATTCATACATCAGAGCGACGAAAATAGAAATATCAAATATTTCCACTCCTCGAGTGGGAATCAAACCCACAACCAGTCGTTTACAGTCACACTATTGTACCTCTGCGCCACGACTGGCCCTAAAAGGAAAACAACACAGTATATAAAGCATATATGAATCATATGAGTGCAGTAATTAATTATATCATTAAAAAAAACTATTAAAATCTCAGAAGCTAAAGGGCTTTCGCAAAAAATAAATAAACGGGACTTAAAAAAAATCTTCAATCAACATAATTTAGAACAAGAGCTATTGAACACTGAACACTTGATGTATTTATTCTAAAACATTATTGACGTAAATGTTTTGTTTGAAAACATGAAAGTTAAGTTATTTGTATAAGAAAGTGACATGTAGAAAATAATTGATCGTTAAAGAAATCAAGTATTTTCGTACTAAGAAAATGTATTTATACCATACTTTGTTGACAAATTGAGACTAACCTGGTTTTAAAGGCCACCCAGAAGTATGTTTATTTACAATCCATAATCTGCTGAGATTTACTTCTAAACGCTATTTCCCAAATAGCAGGATAGACATAGAGAAAATAGTGTGAAGACACTACGTTTACTACTTTCCACTCAGATTTGACACACTGCATAGCGATACTTAACGCCACGCTTTGTCATGTGTAGAAGTGTGTGTAACACTGTTAATTATCAGAAAAAATGCTGATGTTTTTAAATTAATTATTTTAACAATGAAATTTACATTACTTTTACTATTTTAAAATATTATTATCATACTATATATATACCTAAAATTACATTAAAAGTACATTTTTTATATTATTTTTTTGAGTGCCAGAGCGTAGAAATGAAAATTCTAATAATCTCTCAAATAAGAATTGGACCCAGAACCATCGTTTTAACAGTCAAACGCTGTCCAACTTCAAAATACAAGCTTAAGACATATCTCTTATATGTTTTACCTATCTTAAAAAGCTACCTTATAAAAAATACCTCATAAAACCGAAAACCGATTATAGATTCGTACTAAACAAGCAAAAATACGTCTATCAAATGATCAACACGGCCTCTACTGAAGCCATCAAGGCGTGCCTCCCAAGAATTACTGCCGTTTTACGGCAATCAAAAGTGGCGGGACACGAAATATCTTGTTACTTTTATTTAACGAATTTAGTCACGGATCATTTTATTGGTATTCGTGTTAGCTGTTATTGGTAGTTCACACGATAGCTCGTCAGGTGTTGGGGGAAATTTGCATGATTGGGTAGGAAAATGTAGTGTTTTAACACTCCGTTTTCTATAATAGCTTCGTATTTTGGTCGTTGTATATACGGAGAAAGTAAAAATAAACAGCTTTACAGTTTTTTTTTCGCATAACAGGGTTAACAGAGAATGCCTAGTGTCAAAACGCTTCGTTTACTACCTACCGCACAAAATCGTGACATTGCAAATTATGTGGCGGGGTTAAACGCCACGCTGAGTAAGAATCAAACCTTTAAAATCTTTAGAGAATAAAAAACATATAGCATAATATATATGTAGGAAAATTTTGTCTGTTTTTGGAATTCGTCTCGTCAATTAAGTTCTTACTTGCGTGATGCTAATCACGTCAAAATCCTTTTGTGATTGTTAAAATTTTAGTTGTATATAACTTTGGCATAAGCCAAAGGACACAGATCAAATCTTGCTATGTTCAATTATAATGCCATCGTTGAGTTCCATTACTTAACATGTACCCTATGTATTGATTTCGGGCTGAAAGTAGAAAACGGACTATCAAGACTCTTTTTCATTACCCTGGTTTTATTTTCTTTACAAGTATTTTTTTAGCTTCACGTTGTATTCCATCACAGCGGGGTAGGCAGAGGGAACCTAGTGTTAAGACACTCCGTTTTTTAGGTATTGCGTCTTAAGTGGCGGAACTTAACGCCGCCACCGCTTAAATGGAAATGTTAAATATTTTCACTTCTCGAGTGAGAATCGAACCCACAACCAGTCGTTTACACTGAGACGTTTGTGCCACTATGCCACGACTAGCCCCCTTCTTTGGCGCCATTGGCTTCTTATTTTCTTATAAGCTAAAACCAGTAACAGCTTAAATTTATTTTAATAATCTGTAAATCTTTCATCCACCATTTTATTCAGCTACCTAAAAATCAAACAAAATCCATACCTAGTCTAACATGCCAATATTCCCAAACACATAATAAATACACACAAAATATTTTCAGCCATGACAGCTTTCAAAATCAACGTACGAGTATATTCTATTCCTATTTCCTACTTCAAAGAAAATTGTGGTCTTCCGAATCCACAGCCAGCTTAAAACCCGGATCCGTCTTTGGACAAATATAGGATTGTAGACGCCTTAATAAGACAACGAAAAGACGTTTAAATCCGTAGAAGCGTACCTTTTAAATATTTAAGTGCACGAAATCTGTTTTCGCGATTTTCATTTAATATTTAACGGCATTGAGTAATAATTGTGAGGGTGGTGTGGCACAGTGGGGTAGCGTTTGTTTGTGATTGTTCTCGGTTCAATTTATGGTTGGGATATCTATATTTATTTTTAGAAATTATATTTATTTTTGTTTTTTGCACTGGTTTTACATTTGTCTGGCGTTGAGCTCCGCTAACCGTCTCTTAATACTGTCAATTTCAATATAACTTAACACTAAAAATTTAAAATTCGGATAGAAACCGGAAACTATATTCAAGCGGGTAAAACAAATTATATAATGAAAATAGTTACTGGGAAGGCTTGCTTACATTCATGCTTGCTTAAATTTAGATTCAGAAGTTGATGTAAGTCGTGGCGCAGGGGCACAAGCGTGTGACTATAAACGACTTTTTGTGGATTCGATTCCCACTCGAGGAGTGGAAATATTTAATATTTCCGTTTCCTTGTTTTCTTAGCTCTGGCATCGAGGCAAAGCGTGGCGTTAAGTTCCGCCACTTAACACGCAATGCCTCCAAATTTGGAAAATGGGGGACGGAGTATCTTCACACTAGGTTCCCTCTGCTTACCCTGCTGTATGCGGGATACAGCGTAAAGCTATAAAAAAAAAAGCTTAATATTTTTACACAAACGGAAAGTGACAATTTTTTTGTAAAAGTTATTCTCAAGACATCTTTACACTTCAATAAAATTTCTAAAATGTTTTTTTTTTTCAAATCATATGTTATATATATAGACCACGGATAACACATAAAAAAGATCTAATATACTAAAATTAGTATTACACAACTTTCAAATATTTGCATTAAATTTCTAATACCTATTTGCATTATATTTTTTTTTTCTTGTGGCAACACTGAGGTATAAACGTCTTTTAAACTTCTCCCATAAAAATTAATTGAATTTAATTATTTTTTTTTGTTAAACTTGGTGTAGTTTGTGAAAAAGTTATAGTGAGATAGATATTTGTGCAGTAATTATCATATTCTGCATATAATAGTGTTATAAAACTTTATAAAGTGTTGTTTGCTGTGTTTGTTCGCCAACTGTCACTGCGCAGGTAACGAACTAAATTTCAAAATAATAATTGTCTTAAACATTTATTGCATTTCCTTTCTTCTCATAAGCTATTATCAGCTCATATCTAACAAAATCAGCTCGTACTGCTCTAATCTGATAGTAATAAGTATACTATTATATAAATAATATTATAATATGACGAGCCGCGGTACCAACGCGCTAGGCGGAAAATAAGCTCCAGCTGACGCTCCAGGAGCTAAAGTCATCTAAGATGTAGTGCGAGCAACTATTGAGAGAAAGGGATGACAATGAAAGAGATATTCTGCAAATTATCAACAAAAACAAAGATCTCAAAAATTATCTTTAAAAACTTCACTTAGATTACACAAATATATTAGAAGAAAATGATAATTTGCAGAAAGTTGTAAATGGGTTTGACCAGTGCAGGGATCAATATGAGGGAGCTCTCAAGCTTACCAGTGAACTTAAAACACAACTGCATGAAGCCCATTAATATATATTAGAATTAGAAAATAGTAGCTTAAGACAGAAAGCTTCTCAATCCCAGAGCCTCTTTGAAGAACTGGTTAGGAATTTTGCATAAGCATTTTGAATCACTCACTAAAAGCTATGTCTGTGAAGAGCACTCCAGGGCAGATGTTAGAAATATCTTCTCCCCCTGCTGTTGGAACTCAGGACAGATTTGTTAGGGTAAAGTCACAACCCATACCCACATCAATACAATATAAAGTCAAAATATATAGTGCCAACTTGGGGAAAAATATGGGTGTGATTTTAAATAACATTTGTAAAGGACAGTCAGTATTCAATTATTGTATGCCTGGAGCTACTTACTCCCAGATAATGAAATAAAGTTGTTAGTTAAGTTAATTTTGACTGGGGGAAGGGGAAATTTGAATAAAAAATCTTTGCAAGAATATCACTCTCATTTAATGAAATTAAATGTTAAAAAAATAATTATGTTCACATTTCCTTACTTAAAGAAGTTGCTACAAGAAAATGACCTTAGATATAATTTAAATAATATGTTACATATATTAATAAATAGCAACTATGTGACATTTAATAATGATAACAAACAAACATTAATAATAGAATAAATTATAAAATTAATAATTTCTCGTCTTATTTTTATAAAAGGCAGATAGCAAGTATGCTATGATATTATTTACACTTCAGCTAAACTTTGTAGCCAATACTTTGGCTACAAAGACGGCTGTTTCTGTTGAACAGCATAATTTGAATTGTGGTTTAGAATCCGTTCCAATAAATTTTAACTAAATAATAAGACAATAAGAGAATAGAGAGGCAGTTTCTAGCAGTTTATTATGTGATGATAAATATCAGAGAAAAAAATAATGTAATAAAAAATGCAATTTGTTATGATAGTGGTGATACAAACTTGGTGCATCAAAATATACAAGGCATGATGAACAAAGAGTTAGAAATTGAATTATTCTTTAAATGCAATAATATTGATGTTCTTTGTATTACAGAACACTGGCTTAGAAACTCCGAGGCCATTTTTAATTTTCATAATCACCAAGTAGTTAGTATGCTCAGCAAAGAAAAAGCCGCTCGCGGTGGCTCTTTAATAATTTTAGAAAAATCTTATAAGTTTAAAGAACGAAAAGATATTGAGAGCCTCTGTTGGGCAAACTATTGAAATGGCCTGTGCCGGGCTTGAGCATTTCATTGTTGTAAGTGTGTACCGGCCTCCCACTAGGTTATATGAACTTTTTGAAGTTATTTTAGAACAAGTACTTGTAAAATTATCTGAATCTAAGAAATTTATAGTTGTATGTGGTGATTTTAATATAAATTTACTAGATTCAGGTCTTTACTAAAGTCATATACCCTAGCTGATTTATGTCTGGAACGGACAAGAATTACTAACGGTACTGCTACATGCATTGATAATATAACGCTATTTACAAACTGTATACCAAAGAAAAATGCATAATTAACATGTTAAGTTCTGATCACAGCAGACAGTTAGCTTCCTTTTACTTTTACAAAATTAATAAAAATAAAAATCATAAAATTGTCTGTGTACCAATGACAAATGGTTGTATAGAGAAGTTGTGAAGTAATATAATAGAAAAACTTAAATATGTAAGTTACAATAATAATCCTAATACATTATTCAGTAATTATTTTAATGTTATTAAAAATGAATCTAATGCTATTTTTACTTCTAAAACAGTCAATTCCAGGAGTTTCTTGTCATTCAATGATTGGGCGACTGTGGGAATATATAAGAGTAGACTAAGGTTATATGAACTTTATAGTGAAAAAACATAACCATAAAGAGTCATTTAAGAATTATGTTAGATTTTTCTATATCACAATTTGAAAAAGTTGTGAAAAGATGTTTGTGTGTTAAGGTTAGGTTATTACCTAATTCAAGATTTTATAAATGATAGCACGCCTTGGCCAAAAAAATAAAGCTTGTAACTTCTTATTTTGAATAAAATTATTTGACTTTGACTTTGAATTCTTTTTTTATATTATGATAAAATTATGATTATATAAAAAAATATATTTAAAATTAATTTTAAATATATTATTTTATATTACTTAAGATAAAAATTTATTAGAGAACATTATAACATTTTTGACATAATGAAACTTCAACCTGGGCCTCTTGACTTCAAAAAGAAACGCATTTTCAAGTGCCGCTGCCACAGACTTTTTATATATTTTAAAAAAAATATATTAAAATATTTATTTTCTTTGTTACAGTGCCCACATCGGACGTGCAAGGTGTTTTGGGGAAGAAGGCGTCTCTACCTTGCGACATACAACCGCTGCATCCAGACGATGCTGTGGTTATGGTACTTTGGTTTAAGGAATCTGATGGAGAACCCTTATATAGGTAATTATAAAGAAATTGGCACAAACGTGTGATGAAGCGGGTTGTGGGTTCGACTCGAGGAGTGTAAATTATATTTCCATTTCCTTCGCTCTGGTGACGAGGTAAAGCGCGCCGTTAAGTTCTTACTTAATTAACACGCAAGCCTCCGAATTTGGCGGAAAGTGGGGAACGGAGTGTTAACACTAGGTTCCCTCTGTCTACCCTGCTGTGTGCGGGATACAGCGTGAAGCTAAAAAAAAATAAAGAATTTTTCTATTATTTAGTTTTTGCTTTTACATTTTTATAACTTATTAAAATTGTTTCTTATAAAATGTTAGTAATTCCTACTACAATATCGCAAGTTACGTGTTAAGTGGCGGAACTTAACGCTGCGCTTTGTGTTACTAGAGCAGGGAAAGGTAATTGATTTAATTGTAATCATTCCACCGAGTGGATATCAAACCTACAACCAATCTTGCTAACAGCCAGACAGGTGTCATATTATTTCATGATGGTCTCAATAGGATTTCAAAATATTATAAATTTGTTTGAACACTTTTTGTGAGCATACAATATTCATACAATTTACTACTAGCAAACAGATATATGATAAAAATTGTAGCCCAGTTTGTTTTATAAATTCGATATTTAAAGTATTTTTAGCTATTAATTCGACGGAAAGTGGGGAACGGAGTGTCTTAACACTAGGTTCCCTCTGCCTACCCTGCTGTGTTGCGGGATACAGTCTGAAGCTAAAAAAAAAGAAAAAATGACTATAATTTAAATATAATAATTTCCTCGAGTGAAAATCGTACTCACAACCGCGCTTACAGTCAGATGGCCGTTCTACTGTGCCACGATACCCTCAGTTTGACTAGTAAGATTTGCAAATCGCGTAGAGGCATAAAGTGTGACTGTAAAGCGACTGGTTGTGGGTTCAATTCCCACTTGAGGAGTGGAAATATTTAATAATTCCATATTTTTCGCTCCGGTATCGTCGTAATGCGCGGTGTTGAATTTCGTAACTTTCCTAACACGCAATACCTCCAAAATTCAGCGGAAAGAGCAGAGAACAGAGTGTCTTAAGATTTTGTACCCTCAGCCTACCCTGCTGTGTGCGGGATACAGCGTGAGATATAAAAGAAGAGGGACAGTATCTGGTTATAAACCCAATTGTTTACTATTTTTATAGATCGGTCATTGATAATCAACTAACCATATATAATATATAGCCACACACGTACATATAAAGCGTAGTAGTATAAAAATATTAACATCTTATTTATTTCCATAGCTACGATATCAGAGGGAGGAACTTCAACCAGCCCAAGCTCTGGTCTTCACCATTGGTGTTCGGTAACAGAGCGTACTTCAGAGGGGGAGCAACACCTGCTGTGCTGATGGTAGACAATGTGTTAGCAATTGACGCCGGAGTGTACAGATGTAGGGTGGACTTCAAGAATTCTCCTACAAGAAATTTAAAAGTTAATTTTACTGTTATAAGTAAGTATTTTTGTAATTTAATAATATAAGTATGTACAAGTAAAAAGGGCCACGCTTTTTCCCGCATACCGGGGTAGTCACAGAAGACTAAGTGTCAAAATTCTCCGTTCCCTGCTTCGTCTTGTCACGAGAGCAGAGAAATGAAAATAATTTAGATAATATAATAATTTCTCCAATTAGAAATTGAACTAATAGTATAATTGGTAAAGACAAGTGATATATCATAGTCTTGTAGATAATATGGTTATTAAGTGATACAATTGGCTGTGTATTTAGTGTTTAAAGTGCTGTTGCCTAAGTGTGTAGATGTAGAATGAATTTCAAGAATTATTCTATAAGAAATTTAAAAGTTAATTTTACTGTTATAAGTGAGTATTTTTATTAAAAATTCAAAATATCTTTATTCAAATAAACTTTTGCAAGCACTTTTGAATCGTAGTTTACTTGAAAGTATTTTTGGTTTTGTAGTAAAACAGGGTAACCAGAGAGAACTTAGTGTCAAGACTCTACGTTCCCACTTTCCTCCCTAATTCGTGTCATTACATATTGAATGGCGGAAATTAGCGCTATGTCTTGTCAATAGTTTGGTAAAATGAAAGTAACTTAAATGTTATCATTTCGCCCATTAGGAATGAACGCATAACCATCGTTAAAGAGTTGAAATTAAAATAGTTTAAATATAATAATTTTTCCACAACCATCGCTTTTACAGTCAGTCGCTATGACACTGTGTGAAATACATTACATTCTTGTAGATAATATGGCTATAGAGTGATACAGTTTGTATATATTTGGCATTTAAAGTAATGGATATATATTACAGCGTGAAATGTCACGCCTTACCTAATCTGACTTTTAAAATGCTTATAATTCTAATTGAACCACAGGGCTCAGTACAAGCATAGGTTTGTTGCCTTGAATACCAGTCAAATGGAGTATTTCAAAATAATTGAATATATATTTTTCGTTTTTAATTAGTTTAGATTAATATATTCAGCGTTAAGTTTCGCCAGAATGCCTTGAAATTGGGTGTTATGGGTTCGATTCCTAATAGGGGGAACGATTATTTTTAAATTATTTACATTTCTCCCTTCTAGTAACTAAGACAAAGCGCTACGTTGACTTCCTCCACTTGACACAGAATATAAAAAGTGGAGAAGGGAATGTCTAGACATTTTCTCTTACTACCCTGCTATGCAGGAAAAAAGCATTAAGTTGAAAAAATAAATATTTTAAATATTACTATTTTTTTTTTCTAGTTCCACCCAGCAGACCTACAATATACGATGCAAAAAGAAGAGACCGAACGAAGTTGGTAGAGCCTTATAATGAAGGCTCTAATGTACTACTCATTTGTGAAGTAGAAGGAGGTTAGTATTTATATTATTCAATTTCAAAATATCTTTATTCAAATAGACTTTTGTAAGCACTTTTGAATCGTCGAATGTACACAAAGCTACCACCGACTAGGAAGGCAGTTCTGTTGAGAAGAGCCGGCCAGAAACTCAACAGTTGCTCTTTTCAAATATAAAAATTACAATTTTATTATTTGATACAATGGTAGCTGACCTGCATTGGACTCTAATCAGATTAATTCCACGCATTTTTATCCTTTGAATACTCTTCTACAGATATAAGCCTTACTAATTAACGTACAATAATTTTAAATTTCTCTGGTGATAAATCTAAAACAAGCTGTTATTTTATTTCTTAAAGTATTAAAGTAAGCAAAGATAATCTATTTATTTTATTTAAGTATAAGGCAAAAATACAGTTTTTTAACAAAAAAAAAACCACATATAAATAAAACAATAATACCGACGCCAATAAAGTTTCCACTACAAATAAAAAAAAAGAACAAAGTGAACTCAAAACAAAATCTAGTGACTATTTCAGTTTTTGTATATTTTTGAGGTACTGCGTTTTTTAGCCTAATTTTCTTTAGCCTTAAGTGTTACAAATTCCACGAGACACTAGTCCGGGTAAAGCAGTTTCATTTACAATGTGCAAAAGTCGCAATAACCATATATGTTTTAAAAATTAAAAATAATATTTTTGTATGTAAAGCTCTTGCGTTACTGAGTGTAGTATACATTATAGGAAGCACTATTACTTACAAATAAGAATTTTACATAAATAGACATTGAATGTCGGTATTTAAGACGCAATGTCTCTGTACTGTAACCTAGTGTCTTGACATATGTTTCTCTCTGTCTACCTCTTGGTCTATATACAGAAAAACCGTAAAGTTGTTAAAAAAAAAATTAAAGCTAACGCAGACCGAATCAAAGCCTAAAACTAGTCAAAAATAAACAATCTAGCACAAATATTAATACAAAATATCATAAGCCAAGCAATTATATAACTGTCTGAACGTAACTTTTGATCAGGCCACGCCACCAACATAAAAGGAAATTTACTCAGCAAATTACAAAATTACAATTCACATTACGCGTACAATATTTCAAACTAAATTGTCAACTCGGCTCTCGGCCAAATCAATAATAATGGAGGGTTTTCTCTCTACTCGAATATAATTAATGTCATTTACGTTTGCAATTTAATCAATCTCGCTGACAGTCTGTCTGTTTTGGTACTTTTCTTTGTATAATGATGGTTCTTTCATGTTGTATACTTTTAAAGTTGTTAATGCTGTGTGTTTATGTGCAAATTATTATAGATTTAAATTAAAAGAACGGCAAGAAGGGACAGGCGTGGCACTAAATGTGATTGGTTGTGGGTTTGATCCCCACTCGAACAGTGGAAATATGTAATATTTCCATTTTCTTCGCTCTAGTGTCGAGGTAAAGCGCGGCGTTAAGTTGCGCCACTTAACACGCAATATCTCTGAAATTCGGCAGAAAGTGGGGAACGGAGTGTCTTAACACTAGGTTCCCTCTGCCTACCCTGCTGTGTGCGGGATACAGCGTGAAGCTAACAAAAATAACTAAAAGAACTTCATAAGTGATTTTCTATTTCTCTTAAAATCAAAATCGTTTATAATACGAAAATATATATTGCCACTTTGCTTCCTATAGCACAGTATGTAGGGAGAATGTGTGTTCAACATTCTCTTTCCCAGTTTCCACTCAAGGTAGAGATATTGCCTGCTAAGTGGCGGAACTCAACGCTGCGCTTTGCCTTACCAGATTGCGAAAAAAATAATCTAAATATATTAATTCCTTCAAGTGACAATGGACCTCATAGTCATATTCTGCTCTAGTGTACCACGATATATCTATATTCCAATCTATGCTTGTCCTTTATAATTCGCATATATGTATGTCAGAAATGTTATTACATAACTACAGTTTTATTATTAAAATCATCAGGTTGCTGAATTTCCATTTCCCCGTTCTGGTACCTAACACAAAGCGCGGCGTTGAGTTTCGCCACTTAACACGTAATGTCTCAATTTCGGACATAAAGTGATTACTTGAATAATACATTATTTTACCAATAACCATTAAAACATGCAAAGTGAAAATATCTCCCTTCAAATTCAGTTAAAAGTCACCTTCACTCATTTTAAGTTAAGATTTTCGTTGAAATTTTTAACTTTGTTAACAAGATTGTAGGCGTCAGGAGCAATTAGCGTTTATTATACGTATCTTATATCTTATCTGACAATTTGCTGGAATGAAGAGTGAAAATATATTAACTTAAAAAGTTAAATATTTTTAACATTTTTAAAGTGCTATGGTTATTAACGCAGTACTTTTTATTCAGATATTTAGGAAAGCTTAGATAATATATAAAAATTGAACGTGGTAGGATTCGAACCCACACCTCTTGTCTACACACCGTCTAAACAATTTGACCACTTAGCCGAGTGTTCTTGGTTCTGTGCTTAGTGCAAATTATTTTTGTTGTTAGCATTGTGACTTTTTAGATCCTCTAATATATACTAGTATATTACTAGCGTAAAAAAATTAAGAATTAGAAAGAAATTCCAAACTTTCTTTTGGGTATGGCAGTATTTTCCTAAAAAATTACTCATCTTATGATCTCAAAACTAAAAAACTTTTTTTGTTATTTCAATACGACCATTTTTTAAAAAAAATCAGCAACTTAAAAAGTCCTCAAAATTTGGAATTTATTTCCTTTATTTTTTTCCGCTAGGATATTATATATTTATTATATTGTCATCGGGTTGAGACAAGAATAAAATTTTTGAAGCGATTTTTACAGATATTTTTAACACTATTAAACATATAGATATTACAGACACATACGAAGCTCAGACAGCAGAGACAACTTAGTGTCAAAATACTCCGTTCTTCACTTTCGGTAATCGAAACATTGTGTATTGAATGACGGACAGAGCACTGAAATGAAAAAAAAAACATATTAAAAATTTTGAAAAAACCCACGACGGTTTAATTGTAATTGAAAAAGGATAAAATAACTAGAAATCCCCCGCCTAAAAGAATATATGTAACGAGATGATGGGGACGATTTCGTCGGGGGCTGTCATTACTTTAAGTTTGCACAAACCTTCTCATAGGTTTTCATATTGTTCGGCAAAAAAAATAAAATTTTAACATGAATTTACAGTTTTGATAACTGGTATGCCTTTCAAAAACTTTAAGAACGAAATCTATACTGTTAGCTACCATATTTAAAATAGTCATATTAGTCATATTTAAAATAGAGATTGCAACTGGCAGCCCCCGACGAAGTCTTCCCCATCATCTCGTTACATATATTCTTTTAGGCGGGGGATTTCTAGTTATTTTATCCTTTTTCAATTACAATTAAACCGTCGTGGGTTTTTTTCAAAATTTTTAATTTTGCTTTTTATTTTAAACTTTTTAAAGTGAACAGATATACATTATATATTATTACATAATATCGAAATACTTTATATTAATCTTCATGTAAATCCAAAAGAAATTATAAGCCCAATGCTTGCCGGTTATCAAATGCTTATTGCATTAACGCATCTGAATAGGTTTCACATAAAAAATACAAGCAAATCTGCAAAAGCTGCAGTAAGTGCAGCGCCCCATGGTGAGGTGTCACCATGACATATACACGAGATCACGCGCTAATTAAGCCTAATTCTATCTTTGATAACTGCATCCAAATGGGACTTGCAGTTTTAACTTTGCATAATTAAATGTTAAATGCAGCGCCCCCTGGTGAGTTCTTAACGTAAAAAAAGACCTAAAAACATACACCAAGTAAAGTTAAGTCTAATAGTAAAAACTCTGTCCAATCGGACTAGTAGTTGTGATTTTACTTTAAATATTACAGACAAATGTTTACTGCAGCGCCCCCTGGTGAGTTAACACGATAAAACATATACAAGAACAAGCACTAATTAAACTTGAGCTTATCATTGAAACTGCATCCAAATCGAAGTTGTCATTTTAGCTTTGCACAAACAATATTTTACTGCAGCGCCCCCTGGTGACTTGACACCGAAATATAAATTTAAAAACATGCACCAAGCAAAGCGGAATCTAATACTGAAAACTATTTCCAATCGTACTACTCGTTTTGGTTTTACACAAAAAAATAGAAGCAGCTACTTACTGCAGCGCCACCTAGAGAGTTGACACAAACATGAAAATATGCACTAAGTAAACATACATGACACATATATACAAATATGCACTAAGTAAACTTGAATCTATCATTGAAAACGGCATTCAAATCGGACTCGTAGTTTTAGTTTTGCACAAACAAATGTACTTACTGCAGCGCCCCCTGATGAGTAGTCACCGTAACACATATATGAAAAGACGCAACAATTAAACCTAAACCTATCCTTGAAAGTTTCATCTAAATCGGACTAGCAGTTTTTGCTCTGCATAAGCAAATGTTTACTGCAGCGCCCCCTGGTGAATTTTTACCTTAACGAAAAAACAAAAATCTTAAAATATGCATCAAACAAAACTGAATCTAGTTCTGAAAACTCTAGCCAATCGGATTAGTAATTTCGGTTTTAGACAAATAAATACAAGAAAAATTTTGGTTTTACACAAAAAAACTCAAACAAATGCTTACTACAGCGCCCCCTGATGAGTGGTCACCATAACGCATATATGAAAAGACGCACCAATTAAGCCTGAACCCATCTTTGAAAGTTTCATCTAAATTGGTTTAGTAGTTTTTGATTTGCATTAACAAATGTTTACTACAACGCCCCCTGGTGAGTTTTCCCCGTAACAAAAAAAGAAAAATCTTAAAGTATGCACCAAGCAAAGCTGAATCTTTTTCTGAAAACTCTTTTTAATCGGATCAGTATAAATAAATACAAAAAAAGTACAAACAAATGCTTACTGCAGCGCCACCTGGTGGTTTGACACGATAAAACATATCTAAGAACATCCACCAATTAAACCTGAATCTATCACTGAAAATCGTATCGAAATCAGACCACTATTTTTTGAGATAATTGAAAACATTCGTTTTCACGTAAAATGCTTACTGCAGCGCCCCCTGGTGAGTTGGGGCGATAAAATATATCTAAGAACATACGCCAATTGAACCTTAACCTATCATAGAAAACCGTATCAAAATCGGACTTATAGTTTTGGAAATAATTGACATAGTATTTTGCACAAACACACAAACAAACAAACAAACAAACAAACAAACAAACAAACAACCTCTCACCCCAAACACATATACAGTCGCCGTTCCGTCGCGGGTAAAAATAGCATTTTATAAATTTTTGTTTGTCTGTCTGTCTATTTGTTTCTTCCAGCTAATCTTTATAAAGGCTGGATCAATTTTGATGGGACTTACACTGGCAGCTGTGTTAATAAAAAGTAGCTTGACTACTTTTATTTTGAAATTACACTTTCATCATCGCAATCACAGCTAGTATTAAATATAACCATTCCCCGAATAGGAATCGAACCCACAACCAACCGCATTTACAGTCCTATCCCACTGCGCCACGACTGCCTCTAAATAAGAAACCTCCAGTATTACGTAACATATTAAAAATTGCATCGATTCCGTGCATTCATTTTTCATACATGCCCCGTTTTAATATTCTCTCACAGCTTTCGCGCAGTGAAATATTTATATTTCAAGAAATATGTACTCTATTATGCATGTAACAATTTTTATATGTAAATTATAAGGGATTTTGTATAAAATATATGTGGAAGTTTCAATTTAAAGTTTTTTTTCTAACTATATAGTTAGACAGAAGCTAGTGTTATAACACTCCGTTTTCCACTTTGTACCTAAAATCCAGAAATAAGCCGCGCTTTCTCTTATTCACCAGAGAGAGATTCGTCATTCATGAAGATATGACAATAATGGAATTATGATCATTTTTTCCTGTAGGAATCCAGCCCACAATGCTCGGTGGTGCATGTGGTGACAGGCTCTATGTTTAAGACTTTATAAAACACACTTTCATCCCAATCTTTAAAGTTTGACTGTAAAGCGACTGGTTGTGGGTTCGATTCCCAGTGGAGGAGTGGAAATATTTAATATTTCCATTTTCTTGGCTGTGGTGTTGAGGGAAAGGGCGGCGTTAAATTCCGCCACTTAACACGCAATGTCTCCAAATTCAGCGGTAAGTGGGGAACAGAGTGTCTTAACACTAGGTTCCGTTATCCTGCTGTGTGCGGGAAACAGCGTGAAGCTAAAAAAAAAGCTTTCATCTCGCATAGTAGGAGAAACCAGAAAGAATTTAGTGTAAAACATTCTTTTTTCTACTTTCGAACTGCATTTTTTCCACGTTGTATGTTGTATAAAGTTTTATACACAGATTATATATAGACTATTTGATTGCACCATTATAGTACAGTCGGAGAGTGTTTAATTGTAATCACACGATTGGTTATGGGTTCGATTCCTCAATCATTTTTTTGCTTATTTAGAACACGTCGAGTTTCGTAGTTCGTAGTAGTTCGTTCGTAGTTTGTAGTAGTTAATAACTCAAATTACCGTGAAAAATAGAAAACGGAGTATCTTGACACTAGGTTCTCTTAAAGTGTAAAAAAATCTTAACAGATTTCATATGTTATTGTATGTAAATGCGATTAGTTGCTAGTTCGATTCCCACTTTTTCTCTGCTCTGGTACAAAAGGTATACAATGTTTCAATTTTAGGCGGAAAATCTAGAACGGAGTGTCTTAACACTAAGTTCTTTCTGCCTACTCTGCTAAATGAAAAAAACTGACAAAAAAATAACATTCCATATATATTTAAGCTTTCATAATAAACAATTTTTATTATTCATCTCAGTCTAAGTGTTGAGAGCAAGATAATGTTACAATTGATAGATATGGATCGTTATCGTGAAGCTGACCACCCATGCTTGTTACCTTCACTGTGACCGTTATACTGTCACGTCGAGGTGTGACTTATTGTTTAAATTTAATTGGATGTTTTTATTATATTGTTATGTTATAATATTTGAAATGTATATACTATATTGTGGCCAGTCGTGGCCCAGTGGCACAAGAGTGTGACTGTAAAAACGACTGGTTGTGGGTTCGATTCCCACTCGAGGAGTGGAAATTATATTTCCATTTTCTTCGCTCTGGTGTCGAGGTAAAGCGCGGCGTTAAGTTCCGCCACTTAACACGCAATGCCTCCGAGTTCGGCGGAAAGTGGGGAACGGAGTGTCTTAACACTAGGTTCCCTCTGCCTACCCTGCTGTGTGCGGGATAAAGCGTGAAGCTATTTAATTTAATTTAATTTAATGTATATAATACTTAACACTTTAATATTTTAAAGTATTATTTGTACAAAAAAAAGAAGTCCCGCTGAGTTTCTTGCGCCGGTACTCAGGTTCTTCTCAGGTCTGACGCATTAACTTTAGTGAACCGGTGGTAAACTCTTTGACGTTCAAAAAATGAAGCATGTAACTTCTTATTTTGAATAACATTATTTGACTTTGACTATGTATATTTGCAATAAGAAAAAACGTTTATATAAGACTTATAAATATAACCTACAGTGTTAAGTTCCGTCACTTAATATGCTTCGTCTCAGGATTGGGTGGAGAGTGAAGAATGGAGTGTCTTGACATTAGATTCTCTCTGATTCCGCTCTACTATGCGGAATAAATGTAAAACTAATCAATAGCATGTAAGAATTTCTACTTAGCTGGATAGAACATATAGCTTAGTGGTCAAAGTGTTTTCTTATTGGCACGGGTTCGAGTTCTGCTTCGAATCTTAAATTAGATATTTTATTAGTTTCCTACTAAACTTGTCCAATACTAAGTACTACTAGCAAATATTACTGTTTTTGAACATAAAAATAATTTGACCATCATGGTGCAGTGTGATAATTGCAGACTGTATTCGTAATAGTAATAGGTTCAATACCCACTGTTAGGAATGTTCACAATTTATTAAATTACATTTCACCACTCTGATAAACAAAACAAAGCGCGGCGTTGAGTTCCGCCACTGAACATGACAGAAGAGAGTGTCTTGACACTAGATTCTCTTTGCCCTCCCTGTTTCGCTAGAAAAAGCTTGAAGCTTAATAAAAATTTTATTTCAATATCAGCTATAGTGAAACTTTCGAGCAGAAGAGGCACTACAACAAGTTTTCATTCAAATATTTGTATATACGTACTAAAAATGAAGCGTGAATTTCAACACTGTGATAACACTTCAAGTAAAGTGTAGAAGGTCGTGGATTCGATTTTGTTGACAGAAACAGTTGTTGGAACAAAATAAATATGTTTTTGGTGAAATGTTCTTAAAAATAATAGATTAAGTGTACTTTATTGACTTATATATTTATTATTTATTTAGCTTCACGCTGTATCCCGCACACAGCAGGGTAGGCAGAGGGAACCTAGTGTTAAGACACTCCATTCCCCACTTTCCGCCGAATTCGGAGGCTTGCGTGTTAAGTGGCGGAACTTAACGCCGCGCTTTACCTCGACACCAGAGCGAAGAGAATGGAAATATAATTTCCACTCCTCGAGTGGGAATCGAACCCACAACCAGTCGTTTACAGTCACACTCTTGTGCCACTGGGCCACGACTGGCCACTTAAGTATACTTTAGTTAACTTTATTACTACTTGTATATGACGAAATAAAAAGAAACATAAATACAGTAGTTGTTCGGTTTTTTAGGCGTTGCGCTATATCCCGCACATAGCAGGGTAGGCAGGGTAACACACAGACTTTCGCATTCATAATATAAGTATGGATTTCAACTATATAAATGCATAACATATAAATATCATATACACTTTTTCCACAGGCATACCAAGACCGCGAGTCACGTGGTACCTCGAAAACGTTGTGATAGACGATTCGTATGAAGAAAGGAAAGATGGTCTCACAGTCAATACACTGACATTTCCTAATGTTGGTAGACAACACCTAAACGCAAGATTGGTGTGTCAAGCTTCGAATACCAACTTAGCGCCGCCAGAAACTAAAGTTCTTATATTGGATATTAATTGTGAGTATTTATTATTTAATTTAAAATGTAATTTATTTATGATGTTATGAAACTTTTAAGCTTTTAGAGAAGTTTCGTCCACATACCAGGGTAGTCGGAGAGAACAATAGTGTTAAGACACTCTGGTCTCCACTTTCTGAAAATCGAGGCAGTACCTCATTGAATGGGGGTTTTTTGTCTTAAGTAGCTAAGCGTAGAAATTAAAATAATTTAAATATAATCGAGTTATATGTTAAACTTAGTATTTAAGAGATTAGATTAATATTAAAAGGAAACTGGACTCTCACATGGTATATTTTATGAACTTAGTTTTAAGCTCTAATATTGTTAATGAAAAAAGGAATTTATATATATAAAAAAAGATTATTTTAAAAAAAGGTACAGACCTTATGTCTGTAGTGGTGTAAATTAAATTGTAAAGAATATATATAATTGTACTCGATTAGGAATCAGACATGGGCTGCTATCCTTTTTCCCCAGTAGCGGGTCACAAAAAGAGACCTAGTGTCAAGACACTCTGTCCCACACTTTTCGCTCGATTTTGAGACATTTTCTAGTGATTGGTGGACCTCAACTTCTCACTTTACTTAATATCGCAACACAAAAATGTTTTTTTATAAAACGAATATTTTAATATAATCATTCCCAGGAGTAGGAATCGACCTCACAATCAAGATAACACTTGGACACTATTCCACTACGCCATAATGACCTTAATAATCGTTAAATATATTTATAAACACATTATGATTACATATTTCAATCAATGTATCATTTATTACTCAAATATATCAAATAAATATAATAGGTATATCATAATATAAATAACTTACAATCTTCCACGAAGTTCCTATTTATAAAAGCTCAATTGAGGAATTCCTAAGCTCTTCCCTTAGAGGTATTAAAATAAAACGTACTCTTTTTATACACTCCAATATAATAAATATAATATTTAGGTACAATATATATTCAATTCAATAAATATATGTGATTTTATTCGTTAATAATAAGAAAGAAAGGCCGTCGTGGTACAGAAAACCGTTAGACTGTAAACGCTTGTAGGTTAGTTTCTCAATCGTGGAATAGATTATATTAATTTAATACTATTTTTACTTCCCTTCTTCTCTGGTACAACGAAGCGTTAGGTTGAGTTCTATCCTGAACCTGTATTGTCTCGATGTCGACTGAAAATGTGAAATGGACTTTCATGACGCTAGGTTTCCTTTAATTACTCTGCTAGGTAAGAAAAAGAATTAACCTAAGAAAGAAAGTAAAAATGCTGGATTGGTCATTTTTTATTTGTTTTTCATTTTATTATTAGACAAGCCATGTCATTTAGCGCTGCTATTTAACACGAGATACCTTTAAAATAAGTGAAACGTGGAAGCATATTTTGAGTATAAAATAATATTTTTTTATTATAAAAAAAAAATATAGAAAACCTTATTAGTTTAAGCGCTCCAGCCGCTTAGGTATGCGTTTAGAGCCCCTAGACGCTTCCCAAGAGGTGCGGATTCGAATCTCGCTGCGTTCAATTTTTTTCTAATTCCGAAAAATGTTTCTCACATGCGGCCATGTCAGTCCATGTCCAGTCGTGGCCCAGTGGCACAAGAGTGTAACTGTAAACGACTGGTTGTGGGTTCGATTCCCACTCGAGGAGTGGAAATTATATTTCCATTTTCTTCGCTCTGGTGTCGAGGTAAAGCGCGGCGTTAAGTTCCGCCACTTAACACGCAAGTCTCCGAATTCGGCGGAAAGTAGGGAACGGAGTGTCTTAACACTAGGTTCCCTCTAGGGTAGGCACCCTGCTGTGCGCGGGATATAGCGTGAAGCTATTTAATTTTAATTTTTTTAGTTTCTCACATTCCACGTGTGTAAATAACTATTAAAATTCAATAATTCCTTACAGTAAAACCAATAACAGTGAACATACTAACCAAAGAGAAGCAAGTGTCAGCGGACAAGCGATACGAGGTGGAATGCAAGACGACCGGCTCCCGTCCCGAGGCGTCCGTCGCGTGGTGGAAGAACAATAGACAACTTAAGCGGATGGCCAAAAACGTAACGCCCTTTGTTCTCTTCTACCGTACTGTAATTAATACATTCTTTTCTTTATTTTTTTTTGAATTGCTTTCTTGGTTTTGTTATGGGAGTTCCTTTAGGTAATGTAATGGAAGGTTTTGGTTTTTTGTATGAGATGGTGACAATTACATAAAAAATAATCTATTTTTGATTTTTTTGACATTGTATTGGTCAATTACGGCTATTCTGGTATAGAATATGTGATTGGGTATTGCAAGCTTGAGGAACCTTTTTAGCAAGGTGTCTATATCTAATTAAAGATTTTTTTGACTGACTAAAATGACACTTCTTTGTAGTATTTATAAAGTAGCGGCAGGATTTCTGTCATAGAAATAAAGGTTTTTAAGGCTCCATAAAATTATTACGCGGGCTGCTCAACTCTAGGTTACAGGTCATTCACATCCAGAAACATTTGGACAAAATGGAAGGTGCTTATTTTCTACGTTGATAGTTTTATTTGAGAAAAGAAATATTATTTGGGAAGTGTTTAGTTTAGTTGTTTATTAAATTAAAATGATTACTGATATAAAAAAATGTACATTTGAAAATTGTGTTAGTATGATCTTTTCAAAGTAAAGAAAGCTTAAATAGCGAATGAGCATTAATACATTTTAAAGTGGCCCTTTAAACCCACGCTTGTGTCCTAGGTACTGTTTTGAGCTCCTCACACACGAGTAAATCCATGAAATACTATGAAGTTTCTACTCATTCTGTTAACAATAGAAAAATAAATAACTCTTTTTTAAGGAATATTAAAATCGTCTATATTAAAAGTAATTTGTTAAATTAAATGATTCAGTCATATAGAAAACGAATTACTAATTGTACAGAACAACCTACCAAGCAATGGACTCTAGCTTGTTCAATTTTTTCCCTAGTGGAACAACGATTTCAATTCATTATTGTTAATTTTGCAGGAAGCTCTTTGGTAGGGTTGATAATGGTCGTAACAATATGACAATAACAAAGCTTTATTGCTTCATTCTTACTTGTCAACTGTTTTTGTTTGAAAGAAATATTTGTTAACTTTATTTAGGTGTGAAACCTTTTTTTTGGTTTGGGTTTTTTATTTTATTTTTAAAATAGATTTAAGTTCGGCCAATCGTGGCGCAGTGGCACAAGCGTGTGACTGTAAACGACTGATTGTGGATTCGATTCCCACTCGAGGGGTGGAAATATTTAATATTTCCATTTTCTGCGCTCTGGCATCGAGGCAAAGCGCGGCGTTAAGTTCCGCCACTTAATACACAATGCCTCCGAATTCGGCGGAAAGTGGGGAGCGGAGTGTCTTAGCACTTGGTTCTCTCTGCCTACCCTGCTGTGTGCGGGGAGACAGCGTGAAGTTCAAAAAAAATAGATTTAAGTTTATTGTAATTTATGATAAGGTTAAGTGTGAGTGACTCGTTATTCGTTTTGTATTGTTCTCCACAGCGAAGAAATGAAAATTGTATTTATTTTTGCAGCTTCAAGCATTATCCATGTAGTTGGGTAGTCAAAGAGAATAGTGAATAGTGTCTAAACAAAGCGTGAGCTGAGTGTCTGTTTTATTAAAATTATATATATATGTACATATATTTACTACATAAAAAACAATTTGTTAGTGATGGATCACCATTACATAATAAGTTTAAATATAAGTCTCAGTGCTCTTAAATTGTCACACTACATACAAATTATTACTAACAAATGTCATGGGCACCTGTGAACCCATGGAGAGATCCTTTATTAAATAAAAAAAAGGATAATGTATAAATACTCCGTTCTTCGCCTTCCGCCAAAAATCAAATTGTTGCGTTTTAAGTGGCGGAACTCAACGCCGCGCTTTATCTCAAATGGAAAAACAAAAATAATTTAAATATAATCTTTCCCGGAGTAGGAAACCACCCACAGCCATTGCGTATACATTCAGATGCTATCACACTGAACCACGATCTCAAATCAATCTTACTAGTTATGGATTAGAAACCATTCATAATACCAATTAACACATTGAGTTTCATACAAAATGTTCTATTTTAATGAAAAACGGAAAATAAAGTCACTTTTACTACCGGGCCAGTCGTGGCGCAGTGGCACGAACGTGTGACTGTAAACGACTAGTTGTGGGTTCGATTCCCACTCGAGAAGTGGAAATATTTAATATTTCCATTTCCTTCGCTCTGGTATCAGAGGCAAGGCGCGGTGTTAAGTTCCGTCTCTTAACACGCATGCCTCCTTGCCTTGCCTTAACGCGTCAATGCCTCCGCATTCAGCGGAAAGTGGGGAACGGAGTGTCTTAACACTAGATTCCTTTTGCCTAGCCTGCTGTGTGCAGGATACAGCGTGAAGTAAAAATAAAGAACTATCACTATAGAAGAAAATAAAAAAGAAAAAATATATATAATAACAAAAATTAAATTTTAATTAGACGATATAATAAGGCGTAAGTATTAATTAAATATCATGAGGGCTAAGTAAAAATATCTCAGTTGATTAATTACATTTCTATGCCCATTCAAGTTAAGATTGAAGTAAATGGTCTAAGTTTTACGTAGAAAATTCCTTTTTTGTGAAAAAAATGGCGATCCTACATTTTATTATATTATTTTTATTAAGGCCTATATTAAATTTCGTGCTTAATCATATTTTTAATTAAGCTTGCTAATTATTATTAGTGAGGTACCGTTGTGGTTTTTTAGTGTACAGTCTAGGGGTTTTCTGTGGAGGGTGTCAGTTCAATTTTCATCTTAATTTGATACATTCTTATACTAGTGGCTCGCTCGCGGCTTCGCACTGTGGACTGCCTAATTGTTTCGTTATATTGCAACCCTTGGGGGTGGCTTTTTGAAAAATAAAGTAGCCTATCTCTGACCTTCGATTATCAACTATATTTATTCCAAAATTCATTACAATCGGTCAATCGGTTTAGTTTTTTCATATAAACTTTCATCCCCTATTTCAACTCAATAGCAGTTATTTTTTGAAAAAATAAGTAGCTTATGTTAGACTCATAGTTATTTACTAATTTCATTCTAAATTTCATCCAAATCGGACCGGTAGATTAGCCGTGAAAGCGTGACAGACTAACACACAGACTTTCGCATTTATAATTGTGTATGGATAGTCTTGAAATATTTGGGAAACAGAAAACTTTAAGCTATTATTTAAATAATATTTATATCTCTTCTCGTTATTACTTAATTATTTGCAGGACTTAATTATCTACATTGTATAAGAGAGGTTGTGTGAATAAGTAAATGAGATAAAGCCCGGTGTTGAAGGTACCAGGCACGCAGTTACTTAGATTGGGGAAACGTAAAACTAAGAACGGAGTACTTTGTAAAGTGGGAAAAAAGATAAACTTAGAAAACAGTTATATTGTGAACTATCTTTATTTTCTTCTTTTGATATATTGTTCACTTAATAAGAACAATAGTTGAATAGTCCAGGATGAAGTCGCTTTACAGTTGAAGATTATTAGAAAGTGCCTTGATCGGCTTCCATTGTTTTTTGTGTTACAATTTTTTTTCATATCTTTATTTTGAGACGTATGAATCGATTTCGATGCAATCCTTTTTACTAAAAAAAAACACTTCAATTATTATAGTTCTTAGTCATATTTGATAAAAGTTGCTTCAGCAGTTTCCTTTCCAAAATTTTCCAAACAATAAAAATCATTTTTAAACATTTTTAAAGTGTTATTCCACGCTTAGGTAAATTGAAAAAGATATTTAAATAAAACGTATAAAAATTTGAACGCAGCGGTATTCGAACCCGCGCCTCCTGAATACCGTCCAGGCGCTCTCACCACTGAGCCATGCGTTCTACTATATTTTCCAAAATTATATAATATAAATTTTTGGAATAAAATCATTTTTGAGGCTTGTTTCTTAAACTACGTAAATAATAATATTTTTAAGATCCTTTTTTAATTTTAATTAAATCTAATAAAAAATATTAAACTATGAACGTACAAAAATAACTTACTTATTATACTCCATACATTTTCAAACAGTTTTCGGAAAACAACGAGACACTCAGCGTGCTAAGCCTCGTGCCGGCGGTGGAAGACGACGGCAAATATTTAACTTGTCGAGCTGAGAACAAGCACATTCCCGACTCGGCTATAGAGGATAAGTGGCGCCTTAATGTGCATTGTGAGTATTGGGATAATGTTTACTAATATTATTGTCAATAGATTTTTTTGTATGGGTTCTCTATGAAATTGCTTTATGCTTTTATATGGGTCATTTTTTAAAGCCAGTTTAACTGTAAAACCGATGGGTGTAAGTTCGATTCCCATTTGAGGGAATGGTCATATTTATTTTTTTTTATGGTAATAAAGCACGGCGTTGAATTCTGCCACTTAACACGCTAAATGTCTTGAATTCGAACGAAGTGTCTTGATATTAGGTTCTCTCTGGTTAACCCATTATTTATTATTAATGAGATTTTTGTATGGACTTTCTATTAGATATTTTATTATATTAGATATTTTATATACTAAAAACGAAGGATCGGCAATGGCTTTGAGAGAGTCTAGCATCTTAATGCAAGAGCAGAGAACGGAGTGTCTTAACACTCTGTTCTCTGTTGAATGACGAAACTTAACGCCGCGCTTTGTCTGAGGTGCCAGAGTGAAGAAATGTACATTTAAATATCATTATTGCATTAGGAATCAAACCCACAACCTACGCGATTAAAGTCAGACGCTGACACACTGCGTTACAAGGGCCTTAGTTTTATAGTTTAAATTATAGATTATGTCAATTTAATTTTTTACCTTTTATTGTGTAATTTAAAACAGGTACAGCAATTTCATTTTTAACAGGGAGAACCTAGTGTCAAGACACTCTGTGACCAACTTTTAGTCCAAAATGGAGACATTGCGTGTTGAAAGGAAAAAGGAACTCAACACCACTCTTTATATTCTTAACAGAGCGGAGAAACGGAAATAGTTAAATTATTATCAATCCAGGGCGTGTACGAAGAGGTTGATGACAGTGGACGAGGCGAAAGAAGTATGCAGGGATCGTAGCGTTTGGCGCTCCGTTCTCTCTGACTACCCCGCAAGGGATACAGCGTGAAGATAAAAAAAAAATGATCAATCCACCAACTGGAAATCGAATCCGCTGAATCACGCTGTTCGCGGGCAACGATTGCCTCACATTTTTATATATAAAACTACAAATATCATATGAAATTACAATTTCGTGGCCAGTCGTGGCGCAGTGGCACAAAGTGTGACTGTAAAGCGACTGGTTGTGGGTTCGATCCCACTCGAGGAGTGGAAACATTTAATATTTTACATTTTCTTCGCTCTGGTGTCAAGGTAAAGCACGGCGTTCAGTTCCGCCACTTAACACGCAATGCCTCTGGATTCGGCGGAAAGTGGGGAACGGAGTGTCTTAACACTAGGTTCCCTCTGCCTACCCTGCTGTGTGCGGGATACAGCGTGAAGATAAAAAAAAAATGAAATTACAATTTTTAACGATTACCGTTCAAATAAACTATATCGGTCAACTGTAGGTGTGTCGTAAATAACAATACAATGGTCTTTGGGAAAGTTACTTCACGCAGTTAAGTAGCTATAAAGATGTTCTGAATCAATCCAGTAACAGTCTCACCATTTATCAACGTTGACGAAGATAAATAAATCTTTTTAAGTATCACACCTAATATATTATAGCTGTGATGGCCGTTGTGGTGCAGTGGAATAGCGTCCGAATGTAAACGATTGGTTGTGGGTTCGATTTTTACTTGGGGGGAGTGAATATTTAAGCTATTTTTATTTTTCCGTTCTGGTACTTAAAATAGAGCGCGGTGTTGGGTTACGCTCTCTTGATATGCAATGTCTCGATTTCAGGTAAAAAATGGAGAACAGAATGTTTTGACTCTAGTTTCTCTCTGCATTATGCAGAAAAAGTGTCAAGCTACTTTTTTTATAGTTCTTGTTATGTTCTCTTTCCGCCTAACTTTGGGTTTCGCCGCTTTGCCTTAAAAGATATTTATTATATTGAGTTCAGCATAATTGAAAACTAAAAATAATTGGGAATTGTATCGCTTACTTGATCTTCTTAACTGATCAAATCTAACTATCGAATTTAAAATAATTATTAAAGTTAATTACAACAAATTTTTAAACATTATATAAATAACATTTATATAAAAAAACGATAAGCTGTTTGTTTTAAAATTATTTTATAATATTTAAATATCCATTGTATACTCAATTCACCTTTTCATCGTTTACAAAAAAAAATGTTTGTTCAAAAAAAAATCATCAGCTTTTCCTCGTTTACAAAAAAAAAACAAAATTGATTCTTGCAAAAAAAATTTTTTTACAAGAACGAAAAGCCGAAATTCCAAACAAAAGACTTTCATAATATTTTTATTTGACAAAAAAATGAATAAGAATACTAATTTACATCTCTATTAAAAGTGAAATAAAAGTTGGGAACGACGTTGAAATCTCGTGACGTCTTAAAAAATCGTGAAATTTTTCTTCCGAGAGCCCTCAGGAGCTTGGGCGAGAGGATTTTAATAAATCTCAGAAAATGACACGTAGGTTAAGAGGGCGCAGTTAAAACACTTCTAGTGCTTACTTGAATTAAATATATATTCGTGTTATTAAATGAACCTAGTTTCAGACATTAACATATCTATACTTATATTATAAATGCGAAAGTTTGTCTGTTTGTCTGTCACGTTTTCACGGCTACTACTGGTCTGATTTGGATGATTTTTAGAAAGAAAGGAGTAAATAATTCAGGGCCTAATATAGGCTACATATTTTTTAAAAAATCAACCTCTAAAGGGTTGAAATAAGGGATGAAAGAATATATGAATAATCTAAACCGCTTGATTGTATTGTAATGAATTTTGGAATATATACATATAATTGAATCCATGTTTACTATTTTTAAAAAATCTACCCCCCCGGAATGCAATATAACGAAACAGTTACGTAGTCCACGCGGCTAAGCCACGAGCGGGCCGCTGGTTTTAAATATATGTACACCGTAGGGAGACCCTAGTGGCGCAGTGGGAGCGTCTGTCTGTAAAACGCTTGAGGCAATTGAAACGGTTGAGGCTTCGATTTCCACTCTAAGAAGTGATTATATATTATTTTATTGCTTCGCTCTGATACAAAAGACGGAGCGCGGCGTTGAGTTCCGCCACGACACGTAATGTCTTGATCTCAAGCAGAAAGAGGAGAACGAAGTGTCTTGACACAAAGGTCTCTCTGACTACCCTGCTATTCGGAAAACTGTGTGATGCTGCTTTTTTATAATATAAAAATGTTATTGTTTTATATTGTATAAATTATAAGTACAGTAATAAAACGCAAAAACAGGATGTTTGTAGGAACGACATCGGAAGTATGCATTACGTTTTATTAGGCAAAAGTATGCAACAGTGATAATTTTATCTAAATTCTTCCTAATGATCGTGAAAATAAACCGTCATTTTAACATTATTAAAGTGTTTTTGACGCGGTTAAGATACTAATATCATTTCTTACAATATGTATACAAATTTAAACGCATCAGAATTCGAACCAATAAGCCAAAGTTATAAAAAAAATTATCCTAAAACAAAAAAAAACAGAATTTAAAATTTGTTATACATACGAGTATACGCATACAGTAAAGATTCGCCTTACATTCCTTCAAGCAAAGAGAGCACAGAGCGTCAAATTGTTTTGCTTTTCACACAGTCATCAACCACTTCACACTTGCCCTCCGGGGGGTTCCACGTATAAGTAATTTCTACGCGACCTTCCTCCAGTACCATTGACATTGTTTTTGAAGGTCAAAAGGGAAGAATATATTAGTGTTGAATGCCTTATTTTATATTAAACTAATATATCCCACACAGTGAGATTTACAGGGAAATCCTAGTATTTATTATGTATTTAAAACCACGGAAAAACTGTATGTACTTTTTATTAAGAATATATAAATTACTACATTTTTTCCTGTTATCTAACTAGCTTAAGAGTAAGATTAAGGGAATTTATAGACAAGTTGTTCCTAAAATAGTCTCAAATATTTTAATTGTCATATAATATTCTACATAGGTACATTAATATTTAATAATAATAATAAAAATAAAACCTTTATTCGGGAACACCCACATTTACAAATAAAAGAAATACACATAAAAAATAGTAACAATCATTAAATGACCATATATCTACAAGTGCTTATCAATCTAAAATGGTGCAATGTCCCCGAAAAGGAATGTCCCTCAGTTATTATTGGAGCTTATTACTCGAGTATAACACAGGTCAACACGATTTTTGAGTCTGAGTTCTGTACCTCTGATTCTCATTACTTATGCCAAACTAAAGAAAGAAAAAATATTTTTATCTAATAAAGTTTGCTTTTGTAGATACCAGAACGAAATTTCAACATTTATGGAAAAGCTCTATTTTTCAATCTCAATCATATTTAAAATTAAAACAAGGTATGAATTATATATTTTAATTAATTTATATTATAAAATACAGCACAAATAAACATGAAAATACAAAAAAATGATGCAAAAAAAGCTTTAAAAATGAATACTTTTAGTCTTTCTAGTATAATCGTCAGAACTTTCTCGTATGAGCACCCAAATGTAGTCACCCATCATGTTCTCATTATATTGTCCTTGATATCTTTGTTCAAAGCTCATTATATCCTGGTGGAGGCGTTCCCCTTGCTCTTCTGAATATTCACCCAAGTTATCTTTGAATTTATGTAAGTGCGCATGTAACATGTGCACTTTGAGTGACATATAAGCATATTAGAAATAAGCTCTTCATAATTCTCGGCCTTCTTGTTACCAAGGAAGCCATGAATGACTGCTTTAAAGCTGAGCCACGCTTGTTTTTCATGCGTACTCAGGAGCTGAAGAAAATGTTCACTCGCCATTATTTTCTTTATTTGTGGACCGACGAAAATACCAGCTTTAATTTTAGCCTCTGACAGTTTTGGGAAAAATGATTTTAAATATTGAAAGGCTTCGGAGTCTTGACGAGGAGCCTTTACGAATTGCTTCATGAGTCCTAATTTTATGTGCAGTGGAAGCATTAAAATACGATCAGGCTCTACAATTTGTTTATTTTTTACATTATGTTGTCCGATTTGAAACTCGCTCCCTTGAGGTCATGAATGCTGCTGGTAGTGAAGTGTATCGGCTCTACTGTCCCATAAGCAAAGGTAACACGGATATTTAGTGTATCCCCCTTACATTCCCACCAGAAAACCAACCATTTTGAACCTTTTTTTAACCATTTTTTTGAAACATTTTGAACCATTTTGTTCCTTTAGAAAGCCCACGCGCATACTGCCATGACCAGTTTGACTCTGTTACCTCCCACTTCACACCCACAGTCCCCCTCACCGGTCCCTCACCCCTCTCTTGGATCATAAATGCAACGGCTTTAAAAAAAATGTGTAAAATTACCGTATATTTAGTTTTCATTATATTAAGTACAAAAGCAAACTTTATTTATTATAATGGAGTTCCTGTTTACTTTTCGATTTATATAATCAGAAAATAATCACTAAATAACAGACTCGAAAAAAAAAATTTTTTTTGTTGACTTGTGTAATCCATTGTTAACACTATATTTTGCCATTTTTCGCTTAATTTAGAGTTATTATGTGTTGAATGGTGGAACTGAACGCCACATTTTATCTTACCAGGGCAGGAACATAAATATAATTTAAATATTATCATTCTCTCAAGTAAGAATCGAACTAAGTATCATCGTATTTGATAAACCAAACAATACAATACAAACCAAACAATACTTATTGAGCAACAATAGCTTTTTTGTTAAATGCTATTTATCTTTTCAGATGTGCCGATAGTCGATTTGAAAATGGGATCGAATTTGAATCCGGACGAAATAAAAGAAGGAGACGACGTGTACTTCGAGTGTACGGTGAAAGCGAATCCAAAGACGCACAGGCTCGTTTGGTTTCATGATGTAAGTAGTAATACTAGAGATATACTAGAGATTAAAAAATAACTACGCTTTTTGACAAAGAGCTTAATGATAAGATACTTCACAGTGGCGGAGTTCCATCCTGCGCTTTATATTACTTGAAAAGGACCTTATCTTAGTGAGGAATTAAAAATAATTTTTTAAATATCATTTCTTAGTGGGAATCGTAACTTTAATCATTGCATGCTCGAAAGACATACTGGTACTCAGAGCTTAACAAAAATTTTTTTTTAGCTTCACGCTGTATCCTGCACACAGCTTTCTGTCGAGGTAAGGCGCGGCGTTAAGTTCCGCCACTTAACACGCAATGCCTCCGAATTCGGCGGAAAGTGGGGAACGGAGTATCTTAATACTAGGTTCCCTCTGCCTACCCTGCTGTGTGCGGGATACAGCGTGAAGCTGAAAAAAAAAATCTTTCCCCCAAGTGGAAATCGAACTCACAGTCAATCGCATGTACAGTCATACGCTATCCCACTGCACCAAGATGGTCTCTAAATTTTTGTCAATATAAAAAAAAATACTTGATATTATATTTAAACTTTTATTAAAAATCATCTAGAATTCAGAAATATTCCACAACGAAGCGGCAGGAGTGATTCTAAGCGCTCAGAGCTTAGTACTGCAGAGCGTGACGCGCGCGGCCGCGGGCGACTACACGTGCATGGCGGCCAACAGCGAGGGCAAGGGGACTAGCAATCCTGTGTCCTTGTTGGTTAGATGTAAGTATTATTTTAATATCTTCTTTTTTAATCTAGTGAAAGTGAGTGTGTATGAGTAATGGGTTCGATTCCCATTTGGGAATATTTAAAGTGGCCAGTCATGGCGCAGTGGCACAAGCGTGTGACTGTAAACGACTGGTTGTGGGTTCGAGTGGGACTCGAGGAGTGGAAATATTTAATATTTCCATTTTCTTCGCTCTGGTGTGGAGGTAAAGCGCGGCGTTAAGTTCCACTACTTAACACGCAAAGCCTCCGAATTCGGTCGGAAAGTGGGGAACGGAGTGTTTTAACACTAGGTTCCCTCTGCCTACCCTGCTGTGTGCGGGATACAGCGTGAAGCTAAAAAAAATGAGAGATATTAAAAAAATAACAGTAGAATTACTGCAGTAAGAAAAGTATCTCGTATAGGCATTAATACTGTGGTCGGTGTGTCGTGTGCCTAATTTATGTTAGCATCGCGGTTAAGAAAACAGTTTTTGGCTTACTAGAAGTCACCGGACACATTCTTTGTGTGGATTTTATAACTTAAAATATCTTTTTTTCCGTTTTTGTAGGAATGTAAGAAAATTCTTAGTAGTAAAATATTTCCTTTACTAATGGCTAAAGGAATGTAGGAATCTATTTCATAAATTTCGATATTATTGTATAAAACCAATAAAAGTGGTGGCCAGTCGTGGCCCAGTGACACAAGCGCGTGACTGTAAACGACTGGTTGTGGGTTCGATTCCCACTCGAGGAGTGGAAATTATATTTCCATTTTCTTCGCTCTGGTGTCGAGGTAAAGCACGGCGTTAAGTTCCGCCACTTAACACGTAAGCCTCCGAATTCGGCGGAAAGTGGGGAACATTTTTATATATCGGCACACTCGAGGCTTCGCCGCGTGAACAACATAGCTGTTTCCTTATATTGCAATCCTCGGGGGTGAATTTTTGAAAAATAAATTAGCCTACGTTTAACCATAGTTTATTAACTATATTTATGCCAAAATTCATTCACTATCGGTCAAGCGGTGTAGATTTTTCATATAAACTTTCATTCCCCTATTTCGATCCATTATATAGGCCGCGTTTGCCTTGACACCAGAAAGAAAATGGAAATATTTTATATATCCACTCCTCGAGTGGGAATCGAACCCACAACCAGTCGTTTACAGTCACACGCTTGTGCCACTGCGCCGCTACTGGCCCCTTATTAATAAAATTATAAATTTATAAGTATTTAAATACCTGATAAATTTAGTGTTAATAATACACCGACACAACACTTGCTACTAGAAAGCATTAAAATTATTCTCACACTAAAGTTCTTTGAAAATTTTGCCCAGTTTGAAAAGATGTTCAACTTTTAAAAACGCTTTCCGCTTCTTTACTGGATAAAAGTGCTGTTTCAAAACTTTACTAGTTTTCTGTATAATTTGCGCTGCGTTTCGTTTTGTAGATTATTTTTTGTTTTAATTTAGTATACAATATGTATTTGGTTTGTGGGGAACGGAGTGTCTTAACACTAGGTTCTCTCTGCCTATTCTGCTGTATGCGGGATATAGCGTGAAGCTAAAAAAAGGATTTATTTTAATAAGTCTCAAATAAGAGTGAAAATTGGCGAACGGAGTGTCTTAACACTTGAGTCGAAATACTTGTCTATTTGTTCTATTATTTATAATGCTCCAATTTATTATTTAATGTTAGTTTATTATTTAAATTGCAATTTTTCACATATTTTTTTTTCTATTTAGAGGTAGAAGAAACAGTAACTTATTTGGTCAAAGAATGAACTCTTTTTCCCACATAGCAGAGTGACGTAATTAAACACTGCACTTCATATTAAATATCAGAGGAGAGAAATGAAATTCTTATTATTATTTAATTAAAACAAATTAGAATAATGCTTTTCTATCTTCAGATATTAATAATAGATTCATTATCAACATTTCATAGCTAAAGGAATTGCATGACGTTGAGTTCCGCTATGCAACACGCAATATCATAAATTGAAATGGAAAAAGAAGAACGGAATATCTTGACACTAGTTAGGGGAAAAAGCACGAAGCTAAAAAAAAAGAAGAAGAACAAGAGCGTGCTAACGTTTTTTGCTTCACGCTGTATCCCGCACACAGCAGCAGGTTGAGGGAATCTAGTGCCAAAATACTCCGTCCCTCATTTGCTGAATTCTTCAGACATTGCGTACTAAGTGGCGGAACTTAACGCCGCGCTTTAACTCGATACCACAGCGATGAAAATGGATATATTTAATAATATTTCCATTTTCTTCGCTTGTTATATATATGAAATACTTCTATTCCTCGAGGGAATCGAATCCACAACAGTCTTATTACAGTCACACTTTGTGCACTTGAGCTACGACTGGCCAAGTAATTTACGAAGAAACCAATATTATAATAATATATTATTATGTATGAAAATTTAATCATAAACAGCATTTATATAAAACCAGGATTGTGGCCAGTCGTGGCCCAGTCGCACAAGCGTGTGACTGTAAACGACTGATTGTGGGTTCGATTCCCACTCGAGGAGTGGAAATATTTAATATTTCCATTTTCTTTGCTCTGGTGTCGAGGTAAAACGCGGCGTTAAGTTCCGCCACTTAACACGCAATTCCTCCGAATTCGGCGGAAAGTGGGGAACGGAGTGTCTTAACACTAGGTTCCCTCTGCCTACCCTGCTATGTGCGGGATACAGCGTGAAGCTATAAAAAAAAATATAAGACCACTTACTGTACATACAGCATTTTTTTTTTAACACGCAATTCCTCCGAATTCGGCGGAAAGTGCGAAACGGAGTGCCTTAACACTAGGTTCCCTCTGCTATGTGCGGGATACAGCGTGAAGCTATAAAAAAAAATATAAGACCACTTACTGTACATATAACTGGTCATTGCACTTATACTAAGTTAGTTATATAATACATATAATATATATATATATATATACAACCGGCTTTTATCCGGCAAGGCTGTAAAATTTTACAAGGCGCTGTTAGAACGTAAAACGATTATGGCGAAATATTTTGACCGAGAACGTCTTTTAGTGGAGAGGGCTATTCAAATTTTTCTTTTGAAATTTTTAAATGTGTTTCCAATATTCATATATCAGTAATAACCTGTTTAAGGGTTAGTTTTTTAACGACTTGGTGGATTTTTGGTGTATAAGATATGAGAGTATAGTGGCACAAGCGTGTGATTGTAAACGACTGGTAGTGGGTTCGATTTCCACTCGAGGAGTGGAAATCTCTGCTCTGGTGTTGAGGCAACGCGTGGCGTTTAGTTCCGCCACTTAACACTCCTCCAAATTCGGCGGAAAGTGGAGAATGGAGGGTCTTGACACTAGGATCCCTCTGTTTAACATGCTGTGTGTGGGATACAGTGTGAAGCCAATAAAAAATATATTTGAGAATAATCCAATTATGATATTTTTTTTGCTTTAGTGATAAGACAATGCGGTGTTGGGTTACATTAAACTACACGTAATGTCTTGGATTCGTGCGGAAAGCGGAGAACGAATTGTTTTGATAATAGGCTGTCTCTGCATACACAGCTATATTATGAAAAACAAGGACACAAAAATAAAATAATATGAAATGAAAAAACTATATAAATAAAGATACAAAACTTTAAAGCTCCGTGTCTGGACGCTATCCAGAAGACGGAGACACTTCCTGTATAAAATGCTTACATACTTAAAACTTATACATTTAGAATAGTTAATGTGGAAAAATAGAGAAATTTAATTTAAACTAATATTCCTAGTAACTGAACGTAAAATATACAATAACTTCTTTAAAATGATAAAAACTCTCCTTTTTCCATTCTTCACTCAAACTACCTACCTTTGACATACATTTACTAATATTCAGTATCAAAATAAAAAAAATGGTGGACCAAGCAATGTCCACACGTTGAACGCACAACGTTTATTGGTGTTAACGCAGAGTCCACTTATGGATCACCGGTCGACGAAGAGTTGAGGCGGTGCCGACTGGACGCCGGGTGGCTCTAATGACCTCTGACCCTAATCCCTTTTGGCCTTAGGTGCCAAATCGGAGAAATTAATATATACATACAATATACATACAATCCCTACAAGGGAATCGAACCGGCAACCATCGTATTTACATTTCACATCCAAACATCACATTTCAAGCTAACTCTTCAAAATAATCAATTTAGTACAATTTAATTTAAAAAAAGCGTCGCCCCATACTGTTATTGCGCACAACCAAAGGGCCAAAACAACAGTTTTATTAGATTCCTGATTGTGATAGGGTTGTATGAAATGTAATAGAATTTTTGTTATTCCATCTGGTGTTTGAAGCTGGGGACTAATTGGATTAGGTCAGTTTATTTTTCTGATCGTAGTACCTTTCTGTTTTCTTCCTTGTGATTTGTAAAAGAGTAAAGTTTTTACTTAAAATATCTTTTTTTTTGTGGCTAGTCGTGGCCCAGTGGCACAAGCGTGTGACTGTAAACGATTGGTTGTGGGTTCGATTCCCACTCGAGGAGTGGAAATATTTAAGATTTCGATTTTCTTCGCTCTGGTGCCGAGGTAAAACGCGGCGTTAAGTTCCGCCACTTAACACGCAATGCCTCCGAATTCGGCGGAAAGTGGGGAACGGAGTATCTTAACCTAGTATGGTTCCTTCTGCCTTCCCTGCCGTGTGCGGGATACAGCGTGAAGCTATATATATAAAAAAAAAAAAAAAAAAAACTTCTTTTCATCTTGAAGTATTGATTTTAAACGATTTGAAGTATAATTTCGTTTAATATTGTGCTTAAAAAATGTAAAAATGTTAATTTACTTATATCCATTGTGGTTGTGGGCTGATTTCTTACTTGGGGAATGATTATATTTACATTCATTTCTTTGCTTTAGTGATAAGACAATGAGCCCAGCTACTTAACAATACCGGAAAGTGGAGAACGGAATATTGTTATTTACTAGGTTCTCTTATGACTAAGATGCAGGATAAAGCGTAAAATTATAGATATACTTATTATGGATTAACACTGTTGTTGGTCATTTTGGGTCATGTTGTTGATTTTTTTACTACATTAAGCGTACTTATGTACCTAATGTTAAGAGTAGAAATTAAACAGCCATAACGTGGATGACAGAGTACATTATATTGTAATACATATGTAGACGACCTTAAATTCAGACGAAACGCGGAGAACAAAGTGTTTTGGCACCAAGTTCTCTCTAATTATCCTTATAAGCAAACATAAATTAACTTTAACTAGTTAGCCAAAAAGTAAAAAGTAGTTAATATCATTCATAAAGAAACCCAATAAATATTAAATAAAATCACTCCCCTTACTAAGATTTCAACCCACAACCAACAACTACATCAGATCACCACTCAGCCTACCATAACCATCTAAATTCTATTTAAAATAAATAAATCCCCCATAACACGAACGACCTAACCGCGATGCTAACATAAATTAGGCGCACGACACACCGACCGCAGTACAAACGCCTATCTCATGCTGTTTACTGCGATATTTCATTTCGGTAATTTGCTCTCATTGATGACATCTATTATAGCCTATTATAGCCTTATATAGTGGAGATTATTGTTATGTACGTAATTACTTTATTTATATTATAGTATCATGTATACAGTGGTGCAGTGGGGCAGTATTCAGTTGTGGGGTCGATTTCCAATTATTGCTACATATTTTTTCTTACATAGGGTAGACAGAGAGAAGTTATTGTTGAGTAAATTTGCTACTTTTTGCCCGAATTCGTGGTATTACGGTTTATACGGCGGATTTCAACGCCGCACTTTGTCTATCCAGAATAGAGATAGGATAATAATTTAAATTTACTTATTTCTCCGAGTGGTAATCGAACCCGCAATCAATGAGGTTTACGCGGCCTCATTTTGCCACAATATGTATTGACCTTAAGACACAGTATCGAATTTCGATATTTAACATCTATTATGTTTATGTGTAAGTGTCATAATTATGATATTATTGAATTACCCTCTTGATTTAGGTTTTTATACAAAAAAATAAAGATATGATCAAATCATATACGAGTATATAACATAACATTTAAAAAATGGGTGGAAAGTAAATAATGGAAGTGGTCTTGTCACAAATATTTTAAGTTAATTATTGAGGATTAATTTTATGTGTTACTACACTCTGTGTTAAGTTGCGGAACTTAACGCCGCACTTTGCCTCGATACCAGACCGAATAAGATGGAAATATTCAATATTTCCACTCCTCGAGTGGGAATTGAACCCACAACCAGTCGTTTACAGTCACATGTATGTGCCACTGCGCCACGACTGGCCCCAAATTATTAGTGTATTAGTTATAATATTCTTTATTTTTTATTTAGACGCTCCTGTATGCGCGGAGAGGAAAGATAATGAGCTCTTTGGAGCTCTGAAGCATGAGACCGTCTCACTACATTGTTCAGTCGACGCCAATCCTGCGCTGGTCTCCTTCCACTGGACGTTCAATAATTCTGGAGAACAAACTGAAATACCTCCAAGGTAATGTGAATTTATTTGTATAATATTAGTCTTTTCTTGTTTTTTTTATGTTTGTCTATCTGCTCGTAATAATACAAAATACATATTTAGTTAAGTTCCGCCACTTAACACGCAAGCTTCCGAATTCGGCGGAAAGTGGGCAACGGAGTGTCTTAACACTAGGTTCCCTCTGCCTACCCTGCTGTATGCGGCATACAGCGTGAAGCTAAAAAAAACATATATTCAGTATTTATTATGGCCCGTTTAAGTCCAACGAACTGGATTTAAATCGACAGTTACCTTTTAAATACCCTTATAATAATGTACATATATGATATACACATACACTAATTTTGTCACTCAGTCCGTGTCTGAAAAACAACAATGTCGAAAGTGGCTAAAGAGGCTTTACTAGAATCTGAAAAAAAAACGTAATAGGCACGTTTCTTAACGTTAAAAACGGAATTTTATAAACTAGACTAAGGAAAATGCTTAACTTCACCTCTTGATTTATAACATTTATAACACATTTTCTACCTGACTAATTATATACCTTATATGACATATGTATGTATAGAAGATTTTTTACATTGTTTAAATCATATTTTGCATATATAACTTAACAGTCCCTAATAATACTAGCTACAAAATACTTATTAATTTAATACTTCCATTTTCTTCGTTCTGGTGTCGAGGCAAAGCGCGGCGTTAAGTTCCGCCACTTAACACGCAATGCCTCCGAATTCGGCGGAAAGTGGGGAACTGAGTGTCTTAACACTAGGTTCCCTCTACCCTGCTGTGTGTGGGATTCAGCGTGAAGCTAAACAAAAAAAAAAAACTAATATATGTAAAATGAACAGATTATACAGCAGTCACGGTCACACGTCCACGCTGAACTACACTCCCACGACTGACATGGAGTACGGCACGCTCGCGTGCTACGGCGAGAACGCGGTCGGACAGCAGAAGGTGCCTTGTCTGTTCCAGCTCGTCGCTGCTGGTACGTTGATGGAATCATTTTAGTGGATAGTTTAGCTTTGGTTTTGTGATTTGCCTTTAAATGATAATATTTTGGTGGAATTTGATTACAAATTAACAAAGTATTATTTTTAAACATTTTTAAAGTGTTATGCTACACTTAGGAAAATTGAATTAGAAAACGTATAAAAAATTGAATGCAGCGGGATCCGAAGCCGCGCCTCCTGAATACCGTTCAGGCGCTCTCACCACTGAGCTCAGTGGAGCGTTCAGATTTTTATACGTTTTCTAAATGCTTTTTTCAAAGTATTATTGTTATATGTCTAATTTCAATTGCGGTCAAAACAACATATGGCGTTTTCATATTTGTAGTAAATACCAGCTCTGTAACTAAGTCATTATATAATATATACGATATTATATAGTAATCTAAATCTGTGTCGCAGTGAGACAATACCCGACTGTAAGCACGATATTTGTGGATTCGATCTCCACTGACGTTATATTATATTTATTTGTTTTTCCCCGCTCTGTGAGAAATGCGACGTAGAAATCCGCCACCCGAACATTTGAATTCTGGTAAAAAGCGAAGATCGATGTGTCGTAACACTAGGTTCTCTCTGTCTACAAAAATATCTATTATGTAATCTAATTAAGTAATATTGTGACCAGTCGTGGCCCAGTGGCAGTTAAGTTCCGCCACTTAACACGCAAAGCCTCCGTGTTCGGCGGAAAGTGGGGAACGGAGTGTCTTAACACTAGATTCCCTCTGCCTACCCTGCTGTGTGCGGGATACAGCATGAAACTAAAAAAAAAATATAATTTATTCCTTGTCCACAGGTCGTCCATTTCATCTCCAAAACTGTACAGTAGCAAACCAAAGTCTTGACTCGCTGTATGTGGAATGCGTTGAGAACTTCGATGGTGGCTTACCACAGACTTTCCTCATGGAACTACTTGAACTGCCTTCATTAATTGTGAGTATTTAAATAATTTATTGCTTTTCTTTTAATAAAATACCAGTAATTATTGATTTTTTGTAATGCAGTAATGCTTATGCCATCCTAAGCTTAAACTTAAAGCGGCCTTTTGCCGTATGCTATATGTTTTGGGCCTTCGCCTAGGTGAAAGTGTACTTGAAGTTAGTGACTACTTAATATTTATTTGTATATGTGATTATAGTGCCCGAATAATTATATATAAAATTAAATTTAGCTGTATATAATTATAGAATAATATGCAATTTGAGGCTATAGCGGTGCAGTGTGACAGAGTCTGTCTCGGATCGTTTCCCACTCTTTGAAATTATCATTATTTGTTTGTTTTGATTTGCCTGCTCTAATAAGACATAACGCGACATTAAGACCTTCTATCTAATGTACAATATTTTGAATTACATTGAACTTGACGCTATTTCATAAAAAGTTATTTTATTTATTTATTTATTTTTTTAGCTTCACGCTGTATCCCAGCACATAGCAGGGTATGCAGAGGGCACGTAGTGTTAAGACACTCCGTTCCCCACGAATTCGGAGGCTTGCGTGTTAAGTGGCAGAACTTAACGCCGCGCTTTACCTCCACACCAGAGCGAAGAAAATGAAAATATTAAATATTTCCACTCCTCGAGTGGAAATCGAACCCACAACCAGTCATTTACAGTCACACGCTTGTGCCACTGGGCCACGACTGGCCACAATTAAAAAACACAAGTCAATTTATTTTACTACATATATTAATATGTACAGGTCCGATACAACGTGTCTACAAACCGCACTCCGCCATACTTCGAGATGCGCGGCCTCCCGCCCGGCGTCAGCTACCGGATAGACTTGTACGCCGTCAACGCCAAGGGCAGGAGCGACGTGTCCACTATAGAAACCGTTACGTTGAAGGGACAAGCGAAATATACTGGTGAGTCTCGTTTTTTAAGCATTTTAATATTATAGTTTTTCCTTATTATGATATGTCTAGCACAGCGTTAAGTTCCGCCATTCAATATGCAATGTCTTAATTTTTGGATTTCAGTAGAAAGTGTTCTTGAAGTGACAGTAGGTTCTTTTTGACTATGGTCTAAGTTTAATATGCACTGTAGTGCGGGGAAAAGAGTTAAACTAAAAAATATATATACAAATGAATGAAGCAATGATTTTTTAAAAATAAACATTTATTAGCACCTTAACTAATCAACTATTACAAAGTAATTAACCACTAATTAACTATACGACTTATTATGATAACAAGTACGACCCAACACGACCGATCCTATTGAAAGCTAACCAAGAAGAGAGCCCAAGTCCGGTCCCAAGCTTGTTTTTATACTTTTGAGCTAGTCCCCGCCCCTTTGGTGGGGTGTTGATGTAAGATTGGTGGGGTGTTCATGTAAGAATATATATACAAATTGGTTTGAGGGCTTGAGCTTAGACTAAATCCTTAATTAGATTATAATCCATACTTATATTATAAATGCGAAAATATGTGTGTTTGTCTGTAACGCTTTCACGGCTAATCTACCGTCCGATTTGGATGAAATTTAGAATGAAAATAGTAAAAGTGACTGGGTCTAACATAGGCTACTTATTTTTCCAAAAATCAACCTCTAAAGGGTTGCAATAGGGGATGAAAGTTTATATGATAAATCTAAACCGCTTGACCAATTGTAATGAATTTTGGCATAAATATAGTTCATAATCTAAGCTTAAACATAGGCTACTTTATTTTTTAAAAATGCGCCCACGAGGGTTGCAATATAACGAAATAGTTCACGCGGCGAAGCCGCCAGCGGGCGGCTAGTAAAATAATAACAATAGAATGCTTGTACGTGATATTTGTTATATTCAGATGAATTTAATTGAAACCTTTTTTGTTGTTTTTCTTTTAAGCTTAGACAGGACTTAAGGCTATAATTGATTTTGAAGAGTAAAACATCCAATGTAGGTCCATAATAGACCAGCTATGCTATCAAATGTAAGGAAATTGCTATTTCCTAAAAACTGTTCGGCAAAATGAATATTTTCGTAAGTAAGGACTATCCTTAATTACGCAACGAAAGTTACAGGCAGCTTCTAGTATAAAATAAAAATACATCGAGTACAATTCAAATTTAAAAAAAAAATTTCGAAGTTTAATGAAATTAATTAAGTTAAGTATAGATTAGCTTTGGCTGTTAGTATTTTTACCTTCACGCTGTATCCTGCACACAGCAGGGTAGGCAGAGGGAACCTATTGATATGACACTCCGTCCCCACTTTCTGTCGAATTCGGAGGCATTGCGTGTTAAGTGGCGGAACTTAACGCCGCGCCTCAAAACCAGAGCGAAGAAAATGGAAATCGAACCCACAACCAGTCGCTTTACAGTCACACTTTGTGCCTATTCGCCACGACTGGCCCTTTTTTTAAATATTTTTTTCATTTTTTCTGGTTATCTTCATATGGTATTTCTTAGTACATTTTTATGGCAAATTCGAAACTTATACCCTTGTTAAATGAAATACCTAAATCTTTACGCTGATATAGCGGAAAACATGCCGATCTTAAACATAATATTTTTCATAACGTTTGTGCCGCTTCATATATTTTTAGTGTCTTCTATATTTTTGTGTACCATTACATATTATGAGTATTAGACGTTATCATATTTTTTACATATAAATGAATTTATGTTCAACATATAAGAAAACGTTATCGCAAATAAAAAGCTTATAATATAATTTTATTTTAGCTTTTTCCCTGTCTCTATACAGCAGGGGTAGTCAAAGAGGACCTAGTATTAAGACACTTCGCCCTCCACTTTCCGCGTAAAAATCAAGACATTGTGTCGAGTGGCGGAACTCAACGTTAAGCTTTATCTATAGTATCAGAGCGAAGAAAAGAATATTTGAATTATCATTTCCTCGAGTGGGAATCGAACCTACAATCATTGCGTTTACATTCATTACATTCAGACGACGAGTGTTCCAATATGCCGCGATTTTTTTAATCCCTTTCTTAGTATATATTTAATTAATACATATACATAGAGAGGTCATCGTTACGCACGTGGGACAGCGTAAATGCGATCGGTTGTGGGTTCGATGACATGATAAAATAATAATTTAATTATTTTTATTTCTGTGTTCTGGTGATCCAAGGAAATTGCGATGTCGACAAGGTCTTGAATTTGGGTGAAAAGTGGAAAACAGAGTGTCATGACATAAAGTTTCTGATTGTGAAAGCTAAACCGAAACAGAACCTGTGGGTTCGATTCCCGATTAGAGAAATGATTATACTTAAATTTTAATTTCTTCACTCTGGTACCTAAGACAAAACTCGGTCTCACAGAGTGTTTTAATATTAGGTTCTTTTTGACTATCAAAGCCATATATAAAATAGCGTAAAGCCTATTTTTTTTTATAGCTTCACGCTGTATCCCGCACACAGCAGGGTAGGCAGAGGGAACCTAGTGTTAAGACACTCTATTCCCCACTTTCCGCCGAATTCGGAGGCTTGCGTGTTAAGTGGCGGAACTTAACGCCGCGCTTTACCTCGACACGAGAGCGAAGAAAATGGAAATATAATTTCCACTCCTCGAGTGGGAATCGAACCCACAACCAGTCGTTTACAGTCACACGCTTGTGCCACTGGGCCACGACTGGCCACAAGCCTATTTTTAATTTCATATTTTCCTATACACAAGTTAATTCAAACTTTTGCCTCTCACACGGGCACAGTAAACTAGATCGCTCAATCAACGCTCAAACAAAATATGAACAGTCGCAAAGCAAACAGTCGATTACCGGATAACTTTTAATTTCACGTCAAAATTCAAAATTTCCACATTAAACGCGACCGGTAATAAAGTTGTGCGAAATCTCAACGTTTCGTTTGCAAATTTTAAACTCCTTTTGAAGCCTAAGTGAGTAACAAGTTTACAAACACGAGCTTAATGAAACCTATTTGAGTGAATGTTTTGTAAAATTTGTTTGGCAAATAAATGTTGTGTGGAATTAGTGACTTTTATGGGATATTATAGTGTTTTTCCATATAGTGGAGTAGTCCTAGTGACCGAGTGTCAAGACACTCCGTTCTCCACTTTTGCTGGAAATCGAAACATTACGTATTGAGTGGCGGAACTTAACGCCACGTTTTGTTTTTGGTATCAGAACGAAGAAATCAAAATTTAAATACAGTTATTCTCTCGAGTGGGAAACGGGGAACCAAATCGTTGCTTTATAGATGCCAATATCCAAAATATGAAAAAAATAAACAGATCATGTGTCAGTAGTGTTTAAATATACCAAAGGCGTCTAGACGCGGTACTCACAGACCTAAAGAGGCATTTTGCGGCGTTAATATATGCCAACTAACAATTAATTTAAAAAAAAAAAAAAATTAAATAGCTTCACGCTGTATCCCGGACACAGCAGGGTAGGCAGAGGGAACCTAGTGTTAAGACACTCCGTTCCCCACTTTCCGCCGAATTCGGAGGCTTGCGTGTTAAGTGGCGGAACTTAACGCCGCGCTTTACCTCGACACCAGAGCGAAGAAAATGGAAATATATTTCCACTCCTCGAGTGGGAATCGAACCCACAACCAGTCGTTTACAGTCACACTCTTGTGCCACTGGGCCACGACTGGCCACTACTAACAATTAATCAGATAGCTATATGAGTTAGAGGAAACTGAACTGAACAGAATAATGATTTAAACTTATAATTTAATTATTTATCGTCACAGGTATATTTGTTTAGGAATGCAAAGAGAACTTTAGTAATAAATTACACTCCGAATTGCAGTGAATTATGAATACTCCTATCCTCCCGTGAGAATCGAACCCACAACATTAATTTTAGTTACTATTAGTTCATGTTTTTAAATGATACTATTTACCGGACTATGCGCGTATATTTTTGACATTTGTAAATATATTTTTATAAAGGCTGACATTTTGAATACATAAACTCTACGTTATTAACAAAAATAAGTTGCAACAAGTACTTTTTGTTGCTGGAAAGCAACTAGCTAGCAGGCTTAGCGGCCAGAGCGCTATCGCTAGCAGGCTTTCCAAGGCGCATGGGTTCGAGTCCCGTTCAAATTTTTACATGTATTTTTAAACTTTTTTTTTGAGGAATATATTAGCTCTGGCTTCTCTCAATCTGGCTCAAAATTTTAAAAATATTTAGAATTTAAACATTTTATAAAAATAAAGAATCATCAAAATTGATTCACTAAGTAAAAAGTCAGCACACATAAAAAAAACACTGATAATCTCATTGGTTATCCATTGTAGTATATTTCTTTAGTGTATGTAAACAGCTTCTCACTTTTTGTTGCACAGCAAGGTAGTCAGATAGAAACTTTTCTCCACTTTACATCCTATATTGAGACACTGCGTGTTGACTGACAGAACTTCTCGCTTCGTCTTAAATACCAAAATTTTATAATTACTTATAAATAACATTTGCCCAACAGATGAAAGCAACTCGCTGGGCATGTCACCAGTACTAGCGTCTATAGCCGCGATGTCAGCGCTGATGGCAACGGCGGTGTGCGGGATTCTGGCCATACTGTACAAGAGACATGTGAATAGACGTAGACATTTGCCCGCGAAGCACGCTCCTTTGAGGTGAGTTGTTTTAATGTTTATTATTATTATGAAGTGGAATGGAGAGAAGTTAGTGTTAAAACACTCTGTTTTTGTGAATTTTCTGTGGACAGTCAGAATCAAATGAAAATCGATTCGAGATAGGGGCCAGTCGTGGCGCAGAGGCACAGAGTGTGCCTGTGAAACGATTGGTTGTGTGTTCAATTCCCACTCGAGGAGTGGAAATATTTAATATTTCCATTTTCCTCGCTCTGGTGTCGAGGCAAAGCGCGGTGTTTAGTCCTGCCACTTGATATGCAATGCCTCCGAATTCGGCAGTGCGTTGGGAGCGGAGTGTCTTAACACTAGGTTTCCTCTGCCTACCCTGCTGTGTGCGGGATAAAGCGTGAAGCTATTCTAATTCTTCTATTCTATTCTATTTTCTTCGCTCTGGTGCCGAGACAAAGCGCGGTGTTTAGTCCTGCCACTGCCAAGGCATTGCATATCATGCAATGCCTTCGAATTCGGCAGTGCGTGGGGAACGGAGTGTCTTAACACTAGGTTTCCTCTGCCTATAAATTTAATTATAAAGAAAATAGAGTTTACAATCGGAATGTGTATACTAAAAGAATATATTGTGTCAGTATACATTCAGTATTTTATGTTTTAATGCATGTTAGAACACTTTAAACATAGCTTTACATTAATTGAATTTACGCTTAGCGGAGGAATAAAATAATAAAATAATCAATGTGAAAAACGAGCTCACAGTATCCCACTTAATTGTCACTCTACTGTGAGATGCTGTGTCTCGCCTGTTGACCATATTATCCACAACAAGCTTCAATCAGTGGCATAAAAAATAAAACTTGGTATATTTTGCTCTTTGATACGATATAGGTAGGTAGGCAGAGACAACATAGTGTTAAGATACTTCGTTGTTCGCTTTTCTCAACGTTGTTCGTTTTTCTCCCGTGGGGGGATGGGTTAGAATACAATTTCTCTCCGTCGCTGGGCGTCGCGTCCCGTAAAAGGCGGGTAACCCAGTAGCTTGGTGGTAGATTCGTTTTCCGACTGGGTCGCGACCACTATCATGTCAAAGACGAACCGCCAAACGTCTGAAGATGTGTTCCGGTTCGATGCATGTAAGCCAGCTCTCTCTCCCTATTCCAACCATCCGCATCCTTCTTTACTCCTTTCCTCCACCCCCCCTTAAGGTCGGCAACGCATTCACAACTTTTCTAATGTTGTGGATGTCCATGGGTGAAGGTACTACTTACCATCAGGTGGTCCTTCTGCTCGTTTGCCTCCCTTTCATCAATAACAACATTCAACAAAAAAAAACGTTCTTTTGTTTGCAATGTTGTATTAAAATAGTAACAAATGACATCTAATCAGAATAGAGAGACAGAGACATAATTTTAAAAATTACCAATATCCATAAAGAAAAATGAAGCCATAATCATAAAATTTCAAATGAAACAATCCTCTCACTTCATAGATTGCATCTCCTAAGCCATACATCCACCATTAAAAAAATAACAAAAACAAAACTAATATCAGAAAAAGACCTAATTCACAACTTCTACATACTAAAGTGCGGAATCGTTAGATCCAATTGCAATCGGTCCTAAGCCAGGCAGGTATGTGATAGCCAGACCGGAACTTACCGAAACACACTTGAGCCGATTAAAAGATTTGTACTACGGCTCGCTAACACGACGAATTGTTCTATGTTCTGCTTGTAAATTTATTATGTAGTAGATAGAATTGTAATTTTTTAATAGAAATATGAGAAAAAATAGGATTTTCTTTTTATGGTATAGGAATAATCGATACTACAACGCAAATTGATGGATTATATATAATATATAATACAAACTCGTTTTAAAGTAACATGCTTTATTGTATTCTAAAGTTACAAAAAGTTTTGTCATTAAAGTCATTCTTAAGTCAGAAAAAACAAATGTTCGTTGATTTCTTTTTTTTAGCTTCACGCTGTATCTCGCACACAGCAGGGTAAGTAGAGGGAACCTAGTGTTAAGACACTCCGTTCTCCACTTTCCGCCGAATTTGGAGGCATTGCGTGTTAAGTGGCGGAACTTAACGCCCCGCACCAGAACGAAGAAAAATGGAATTATTAAATATTTCCACTTCTAGAGTAGGAATCGAACCCACAACCAGTCGTTTACATTCACACGCTTTTGCCACTAGGCCACTACTGGCCACTTAATTTCTTTTAGCTTCACGGTTTTCGCGTATAAGGTAATCAGAATCTAGTGTCAAGACACTCTTCTACTACTTTAAGACAGCTTTTCACCTTTCACCCAAATTCGAGAGATTAGGTATTGAAACACGCACCTTAACGCCGCATTTTGTCAATATACAACCAGAGCTAATTAAATTATGATCATTGTTCACGTAGAAATTGAACAGACATAGTCAAAGTCATATAATTTTATTCAAAATAAGAAGTTACATGCTTCACTTTTTGAACGTCAAACAATTTACCACCACCAATTTACCATATGTTATCATACTGCGTCACAATGGCGATAAGCCTGATATAAAATAAATATGTGAATTCATTTATAAATAGATAAACTTATATAATTAAACAAACAGACCCGCTGATATATAAAATTTACGTTGCCATTATTTTTACTAACGATTTAAAAACATGAAAATAAAAAGTGGACCAATAACTCAGTAAACGGTGTAAAAATATTATTATTTTTTTAACTGTTAATCACCGAGACCGTCGTGGCGCAGTGGCACAAACGTGTGACTGTAAACGACTAGTTGTGGGTTCGATTCCCACTCGAGGAGTGGAAATATTTATTGTTTCCATTTTCTTCGCTCTGGTATCGAGGGAAAGCGACACGTTTAAGCTCCACCACTTAACACGCAATGCCTTCGAATTCGGCGGTGCGTGGGCTGCAGAGTGTCTTAACACTAGGTTCCCTCTGCCTACCCTGCTGTGTGCGGCATACAGCATGAAGCTAAGACAGCGTCTGACTGTAAACGCAATGGTTGCAGGTTTGATTTTCACTTGGGGAAATAATTGTTTAAATATTTTCATTTCGCTGCTCTGGTATTAAGCGCTGCATGCTGCTTCTCAACGTTACTTAAAGCCCAATGATTAGCGGCGGTGCGTGGGCTGCAAGAAAGAAGTGGCTACACTAACAAAAACATTACTCAACAGAAATAAAGTTAACAACTAAACTTAGTAGTCTGCGATAATAACAATATTTAGTTTTATTTAACATTTTCATTGACATATCTTTTCTACTTAACTATTATAATCTTTTATAAAAGCTTTGAAGCTTTTTATCAAATTTGTTTGGAGATTACGATCTCGGTCACCTTTGAAACCTGAGGTCATCTCGTGACTGAGTTAAAGACCAAAATGTCATCAAAGAATTTGTATTGAAATATTATATTAGGTATAGGAGTATAGGTTAATAGGTTACTAGTTAAAGGTCGTGGTGGCGCAGTAAGACAGCGGATTCTAAACGGAAGTAGTTGTGGGTTCGATACCCACTGGCAAGAATATATTTTTTTAAAGCTTTTAAAGTTTTCGAGGGCCTAGTGTCAAAACACTTAGTCTCCACTTTCCATCAGAAAATGAAGATATTGCGTGTTGAGCACCGGAACTCAACGCCGCGTTTTGTTTTTTGGTACCAGAAAGATGAAATAAAAATTTTAAATAATTATTTCCTTAAATGAAAATCGGATCCACAATCGTTGCGCTTATAGTCAGGTGCTGTCCCACTGCGCCATGATTGCTTCCAAAAATAATTATATTTTAATTATCATTTCCACTACAAAATGTTCTGGGACTTTATTGTTTTTATAAAACACTTGAAATTATAAATTGCATTATGTATTCGCATTATGTAAAGATATGATAGAGAAAATACTATTCAGCTTTTCATATTTGTCCCTGCATAGAAAGAATTTAAAGTTATAACACTCCACTCTTTACTTTCTTCTTAATATCAAGACACATAAAAACAGCTTCACGTTTTTTCCCACATAGCGGAGTAGTCAGTCAGATTCTAGTGTCCAGATAACACGTCTTGCACTCTCAGCTCGAATTCAAGACGATTTGCGTGTTGTGTGGCGGAACTCAACGCCGCGTTTTGTATTTGTAGCAGAGAGTAAAAAAAATAAATATAATCATTACCTCGAGCAGAAATCGAACATACAACCATCGCTTTTACAGTCAAACGCTGTTCAACGACATTGCATCTTAAGTAGTGAAACCCAAGAATGCGCTTTGTCTAAGGTCACAGAGTTATGCCTTATGTTATGTTATGTAAGTTATGTTATATAAGAAATGAAAAAAAGTTCAAATATAATCATTACTTTAAATGAGAGTCGAACCCATTAACATTTTTTTTAACTTCACGCTGTATCCCGCAAATGCAGGGCAGGCAGAAGAAACCTGGTGTTAAGACATTCCGTTCCCCACTTTCCGCCAATTAGGAGGCATTGCGTGTTAAGTGGCGGAACTTAACGCCGCGCTTTGCCTCTGAAACCAGAGCGAAGGAAATGAAAATATTAAATATTATCACTCCTCGAGTGGGAATCGAACCCACAACCAGTCGCTTATAGTCACACGTCCGTGCCATTACGCCACGACTGGCCCCATTAACATCAATTTACTTATTTATTAACTTAATAATTTTCTCTTAGCGAATCAATGTACGCTGAACGAAGTGGTCAGTGCAGTACACCAGTGAAGGCTGAAGTACGCCCCGCTCCGGAACCAGATCCCACAGACGACGCCGATCCTGATATTATACCTAATTTATATGGCAAGTATAGATATTATGTATTGTGGCCAGTCGTGGCCCAGTGGCACAAGAGTGTGACTGTAAACGACTGGTTGTGGGTTCGATTCCCACTCGAGGAGTGGAAATTATATTTCCATTTTCTTCGCTCTGGTGTAGAGGTAAAGCGCGGCGTTAAGTTCCGCCACTTAACACGCAAGCCTCCGAATTCGGCGGAATTTTCTAGAAAATGAGGGCAATGTCTGGAAGAAGTGATATATTTAAATTACTATATTAAATATACAATTATATAAATATATTATTTAAATTATTTTGTTCTTTCTGCTCTCTTGACATGACAAAGCGCGGCGTTGAGTTCCGCTAATTAATACGCAAAATTCTCTATATCCTGCTATATGTGGAAAGACGTTAGGCTAATTGATAATTTCTCTTACCTTTGCATAGTGCGAATACTTCTCTTGTAGTTGTTTAGATTTTCAATAAAAGCAACAATTTAGAAGGCACTTTATAAATTGGCACTGCAGTATAGACATAATTCTGTAATAATAATGTTGCAGAGTGTTTACACATTTAAGAAAAACGTAAAACAGACAAAAAAGGTATACAATATTAATATAGCAACTAGGTTAACGTTTTTTTTTAGCCTACCCTGTGTGCGGGATATAGCTTCACGCTATATCCCGCACACAGGGTAGGCAGAGGGAACCTAGTGTTATGACACTCCGTTCCTAGCTTTCCGCCGGGCATTGCGTGTTAAGTGGCAGAACTTAACGCCGCGATTTGCCTCGACACCAGGGCGTAGAATATGGAAATATTGAATATTTCCACTCACCGAGTGGGAATCGATCCCACAACCAATCGTTTACAGTCACACGTTTGTGCCACTGCGCCACGACTGGCCTTAGGTTAACTTATTTACAAATTTATATTGTAAATTTACATCAAGTTTTTATAGGTGGCCAGTCGTGGCCCAGTGGCACAAGCGTGTGACTGTAAACGACTGGTTGTGGGTTCGATTCCCACTCGAGGAGTGGAAATATTTAATATTTCCATTTTCTTCTCTCTGGTGTCGAGGTAAAGCGCGGCGTTAAGTTCCGCCACTTAACACGCAATGCCTCCGAATTCGGCGGAAAGTGGGGAACGGAGTGTCTTAACACTAAGTTCCCTCTGCCTACCCTGCTGTGTGCGGGATATAGCGTGAAGCTATTTATTTATTTATTTTATTTATAGATAGGTCTGGACAATATTAGCAGCTTATATTGCATATTTTCAAAGGGACCCTTAAATCTATGTTTTATACTTAAGTCTCGGCTCCCTACTCCTCTCTACAACGATGGGGTGAATTCATGAAATGCCAAATAGTTTCTTCTCTAGGAAATTACAAAATGTTAGAAAGTATTTATTCAGTAAGCTAACTTATTCTGACTCTTTGTAAGTCAAAAATTCCAGCTTTTCGCAGCAAAAATATATACTAAGTATACAATGGAAGGATAAAAAGTGCTTTTGTTTATTTTATGATGTTTTTATGTTAAGTTTTATCTCTATGTTAAGTGTTGTTTAATGTTTGGCTTTGAAAAGTAACTGATGTTTTTGTTCTGGTTGGTAAAAAACTGTACTGTCTAGATGTTGTTGATATATGACTAAATTATTAAGTAAGTTTTGGGTACAAATCCTGTTCAGGGTACCAAAATTATATAAATAAAAGATAGAAGACATACTACATCAAACTAATATTAAATTATTTTCAATAAGTTTACGACTTTTCTGTCTTCCCTACAGACGTAAACAACATAGCATCAATAAGCGTTGTATGTAGCGGAACTCAACGCCGCGCTTTGTACTCGTAGATAGCAGTTATCAAAGCGGCGAAAAATGATATTTTTTTTATTTATTTGTTTTATATGTACACCACATTAAATGAAGGAAAACAGTAAAGTAAATAATCTATAACTTTGAGACATAACGTATCGAGTATTTGAACTTATCCAAAAGCTAACTACGACCAAAACGAATATATTACAATAACTTAAATATAATCTTTCCCCAAATGAGAATCAAACCGACAGCCTATCACATTTACAATCATACGCTGTACCACTGGACTACAGTAGTCTCATTTTTTTAGCCTCATGCTGTATCCCGCACACAGCAGGGTAGACAGAGGGAACCTAGTTTTAAGACACTCCGTTCCCCTCTTTGGAAAAGCGAAGAGAATGAAATATTAAATATTGGAAATATTCTCTCTCTAACTCCTCGAGTGGGAATCGAACCCACAACCAGTCGCGTTTACATTTACAGTCACACTTAGTTCCTCTGGGCTCAATAGTCTCAATAAAAAGAAAAAAAAAATGTATTCGAACCTATAATCCCCATAATGATAAGGCGAAACCTGTTAGGTGACGTCGTTAGCAATTCAATACTCAGATTCGAAATAACCATTATAACGCTTCATTTATTCACAGCGCTCAATACAAATTGTACGACAGTGAATCTGTGAATTCTGACACCTTTCATTTCTGTTTGGAATTTTGAAATATACGATTTTAAAGTATATTTCAGCTATTTGAAATTCGTCTTGGTATTTTTCATTATTTGTAGTATAATAATTAGATATTGTAATGACTATTACATTAAGATAAAGTAAAAAGTAAAGTAGCTTCACGCTATATCCCGCACACAGCAAGGTAGGCAGAGGGAACCTAGTGTTAAGACACTCCGTTCCCCACTTTCCGCCGAATTCGGAGGCATTGCGTGTTAAGTGGCGGAACTTAACGCCGCGCTTTACCTCGACACCAGAGCGAAGAAAATGGAAATATAATTTCCACTCCTCGAGTGGGAATCGAACCCACAACCAGTCGTTTACAGTCACATGCTTATGCCACTGGGCCACGACTGGCCACAATTAAGATAAGAGGTAGTACTCTATTGGTACAGTGTCTAAATATAAACGCGACTGGTTATGGGTTCGTTTCCACTCGCTAGAATGATCATATTTAAATTAAATCTATTTCTATGCATGATATGACAGAATGTGATGTTAAGTTATGCCACATATGATAAGCTATTTAGGAAGAAAGTGGAGGTAGTGTCTTGACACTAGGATCTGTATACTACTATAAAACTTATATGATTTATACTTATGCAGTATCGTGACATATTTGGAGTTAAACAGATGCTCGTAGATTGTGTGATTTCAGTAATTCACAATATCAGAGATATTCTATTTTAATTAGATAAATAAAAACTTACATATTTACATTAGTAGTATGTAAAATTGGGCCAGTCATGTCGCAGTGGCACGAACCTGTGACTGTAAACGACTGGTTGAGGAGTGGAAATATTTTATATTTGAAAAAGACATTTAAAGAAAACGTATAAAAATTTGAACGCAGCGGGATTCGAACCCGCGCCTCCTGAATACCGTTCAGGCGCTCTCACCACTGAGCCATGCGTTCTACTATCCGCTGCGTCGAAATTCTTATACGCTTTTTATTACAACTTATTTATGTTGTTAGCATCTCTGTAGAGAGATTTTTACAAATTTCTGCTACCCAAAGATTATTCTACGAACAATCATTTGGCAAGAGAGAATGCTATTTATTAAATACTTTTAAACATTTTTAAAGTGTTATTCCACACTTAGGAAAATTGAAAAAGACAATTGTCTTTTTCATTATATTCGTATAAGAATTTCGACGCAGCGGATAGTAGAACGCATGGCTCAGTGGTGAGAGCGCCTGAACGGTATTCAGGTGGCGCGGGTTCGAATCCCGCTGCGTTCAAATTTTTATACGTTAAATGTCTTTTTCAATTTTCCTAAGTGTGGAATAACACTTTAGAAATGTTTAAAAATATTTAATACTTCCATTTCTTCACTCTGGTTTACCTCTGATACCGCGCTTTAGCGCGGCGTTAAGTTCCGCCACTTAACACGCAATCCCTCCGAATTCGGCGGAAAGTGGGCAACGGAGTGTCTTAACACTAGGTTCTCTCTGCCTACCCCGCTGTGTGCAAGATACAGTGGGAAGCTAAAAAAAAACTTATAGCTTGTTACTTAGCACCCAGTGATTCGACATAGATAGTAAGTGGAGAAGGAAATTAGACATTATTAAATTAGTTCTGCATGTCATATCACGTCTGTAATATGTAAAACATAATATTATACATAACGTTGTCATCTGGTGAAAAAAATGAAATGTAAAAAATAAAACATTACCTCTAATTTATTGATAGCTTTTGTGAAAATCTAAGTTATGTTTACTCTTGAACAGTATTGTAGACAAACACTATTGTTTATCCTAATAAAGAATTTATGTTCGATTTTCATTGGGTAGAACAGCTCTATTAAAATAATTTGTCATTTAAATAAACATTGACAGAGGTCAATACTTAACACTCTACACTGGAATAACCAAAAACTGTGGAAAAGAGTATTTTAACACTAGACTCTCTTCACCTACCTTCCTTTAATACCATATAACCGTAAATACCTAAAAACTAACATAAAATCTATTTTAAAGCGAAAAGTAGAAGGCAGAATGTCGTAACACTACACTTTCTCACCCTCCAACAACTATTACTCAAAGCAAAACATGAAATTGAAAAAAAATATTTATAATTAATATCCAATTTGATCCAAACAGAGAGAAGACCAGTTTCCAACGGATACATGAGCCTTCAGCGGCCGCCGTCTAACGGTAAGATACGAGAGGTCAGCGACGACGCGCGCTCCGAGCCGGACGGGGGCGGCTACTACGCTGACTTCAGGAAAAAGGACTATAGGATACCTTTGACTAGTGTAAGTGTTGATTTTACTTTTTTTTTTTAGTTTCAACGGTGTATCCCGCACACTTTGCTACTAATACTAGAGCGGAGAAAAATGGAAATACTAAATATTTCCACTCCTCGAGCGAGAATCGAACCCACAACCAGTCGTTTACAATCACACGTTCGTGCCACTGCGTCACAACCAGCCCCAATAATTTGCTAATGAAACTGAATATTTTGCCGTCTTGAAGTAGCTGGTAATAAAAAAGTAGGCAAAAGGTACATAGTAGCACACTTGAGGTCAAAGTAGGCGAAAACATCTTAAGATTTAGTATACTTACAATAGTTAAAGTACTAACATTTGAACTATAAAAAGCATATATAATTAAGTCGTCTAGTTTTACTGACAAGTAATGTAGTCTTAGAAGTATTGGATACTCATAAAACGGAGCATTTGTTTATCATACTAAAAACACGAAAAATATGAAATAAATACTATATATTAAATCTACAGTTTTACTAGAGCCATTATGGTGCAATAAAACGAAATCTGACTGTAACCACGATTGATCGTGGGTTCGATTCCCCATTCGGAAAATGATTATATTGAAATTAGTGTGTTAAAATAAGTAAATAAAATTAGAGAACGGAGTGTTTTAACACTAGTTTCACCTTGATTTCTTCCTAGTGTAAAAAAAATAATACTTATATATATAATAATATGTAAAAAATAAAGCTCTTTATATTCTATGTATTACAAATACACAATATTCTTGCCCAAAACCTCTCCTATCTAATTACCCTCCATTGTCAACCACAAGTAGAATCTAAAACAATTGAAAACGTACAAAACTTACACGCCCAATTCATAATGTGGTCTTTTTTATTAAAAAAAAACGCAATTATATGAACTATGAAGTATGTTTTCATTCTGAATGAAGTGACTTTTTATGTTGAACACAATGGCAAAGTAAATACAATATAGTTTATATTGTACGTACGTACTGGGTCAACACTATTTCCCGAAGCAACCACAATTAGTGTTATATGGGGCAAGCGTTTAAATTATTTTCATATTTTTTCCTCTCTCTCTCTTGTCTGAAATACTTTTTGTATGAATGAATCTCTGCTTAATGATGCGACACTGCCCTCTAATAATGTTGGTTTATTAAAAATTTGTGTTGGATTCGTAGTTTTTGTTTGTATGTGCTCAGTTTCAAGGTTTCATTTTTGTTTGGGAGAACTTGAGTCTTTTTTTAAGTTATAAATCAAATGAGATAAAATAGAAGTTCAAATAAAATAATAAATTAGAAATCATAAATATATAGATATATGCAAAAGGTAACGATAGCTATTTAATATGACGAAAATATTAATATTTTATAGTCAGGTAAATAAATGATAAGAATTAGAAATTAACTTTTTATTATATCTTTCTATGTATCTAAATGGTTTTTTTATAAAAAAAACATGTGCCTATATTTACATGTACCAAATAGCCACCTAAATCTATTTACATATGAATGTAAAAAATGTGTATCTTTTGTTTTAAATAAAAATAAAATTTATTATTTAAAAAAAAGCAAGAGAAGAAGGGAGGGAGTATTTTGACACTAGGTTCTATCTAATCTCTGTTCTATGCGGGCAAAAGCCTCAAGCTACTATAACGATAATATAAATGTAAAAACTATAAAATTGAAACTTAAACTATATTTAAAATTATGCCCAATTTTTCTCGAATATCTGTGTATATGCCACAATTATATGCAACTAGAACTTTATTTACCTTTATTTACCCAGGGGACTGTTAACGACTGGTTTTGGGTTCGATTCCCACTCGAGGAGTGGAAATATTTAATATTTCCACTTCCTTCGGGCATAAGAGGTATAGTAGGTAAGCGCGGTGTTAAGTTCCGCCACTTAACACGCAATGCCTCCGAAATTCGGCGGAAAGTGGGAAACGGAGTGTCTTAACACTAGGATCCCCTTGCCTACCCTCCTGTGTGCGGGATATAGCGAGAAACTAAAAAAAACTTCGTTCCGGGTGGAAAGTTGAGGGAGGAGTATTTTGACATGTTTTCTCTAGCTGCTCAACATGGTAGCGGTATGCTAACGGAAGACGGTGGAAAAGTGTGACGCCATACAGCAAATTCTGCTCTATTTCTTTCTTATTATATAAAACTAAAACTATTAGGGGCCAGTTGTGGCCCAGTGGCACAAGTGTGTGACTGGAAACTCTGGTGTCGAGGCAAAGCGCGGGCGCGTTAAGTTCCGCCACTTAACACGCAATGCCTCCGAATTTGGCGGAAAGTGGGGAACGGAGTGTCTTAACACTAGGTTCCCTCTGCCTACCCTGCTGTGAGCGGGATACAGCGTGAAGCTAAAAAAAAAATCTTATTATATTTAATATTCTAACACATGTATTTATTTTCCAGTCATATCATAGTTTAAACCGCGTGAATAAAGGCGTGAACGCGTGCAGCCCCGGCTCGGGCGTCACGTCGTCCCTCACCGCGCACCGCCTGCGCCCGGAGGTCGTCACCACGTCGCACAGAGTGCAGGAGAGCTGTATATAAGTTATATAGACAGGCATTGTGATGATTTGGTATTTATATATTGGTTAATTTAATACAAAAGTACTGGAAATAAAAAAAAAATGTGTTTTAAATTAAAAATACAATTGCAACGTCTTTTTTTTATTATTTACTAAGGGCATCCGTTTTGGATTTCAAGTAACTTAAATTTTCCAATCATTTCTTTTAGATTTGTGTTAAAGGCGCTCGAAGTATGACTTAAAACGTTTGATGTTGTTAAAAATGCGCTTCTACTGCTTTATGAATATATTTAATATTAACAGAAAAATGTTAGACAAAAAATACTTATTTTTCGTTGATTAGCTCTCCTGTAAAAAGTGTAATTTTGATTTGTAGTACTATTGTATTGAAGGAGTAATAACTCATACTATAGAGTATTTTCAAATACTGTCAAATGTACTATAGTAAATATTATTTGGTTTCAAATGTAGAGTCAGTTATAGTTCATATATATTCTTTTCTTTTAACAAATTAACTTTCTAAATCAAATTTTAAATATAACAGTAAATTTTAAAATATAATAAATTGCTGCTTTACATATACAACTTTTCAACTCTCATATTTTTTTATACCAAATTTTTTTTTAAGTCGGTCTAGTAGAAATAAATCATCCGAACCATTACAATGCCTCCAGACCCTCCAATGTAAATATTCTGATATAATAAGTACTGACTGTGTTCCTTTCATAGTTTAAACTTTTGTAAATTTGACTTTTTACTCGTTTGTGTAAGAATAGAGGTAAGGTACACTTGTTAGTCGGCAATTCGCTTAAAGTTTGAGAAGCACGGTATGAGTCTATAGATATATAAAAAAATACGTTTTCAAAAGTTACTAATACTTAAATACTACAAGATTTTTATGTTTTTACAGCTTTTTCCTTATAGTGGTATAGTCAGAGAGGGCCTAGTGTCCAGACACTCCGTTCTCCACTTTCCAACTGTAATTGAGACAGTGTGTGTTGAGTGACCACGCCTTGTGTGATATCAGAGCGGAGACATGAAACTTATTTAAGCGTTGTCTTTTTCTTTCATGAGAATCGAACCCGCAACCAATCGCGCTTTCAGTAAGACGACTACTGCGCCACTACGGTCTTGAGATTTTTTTTGTACTACTAGATTTATATTTTTTTTGCTCAAAATAAATAAAACAAAAAAGCATAAAATATTATAATTTAATTAATATACAACATTTTGGAATCCCTACAAACTACAAATTTTAAATTACCGAAATAAAAATAAAACAAAAACTATTCAATGAATTTATTTGCTCATAAAATATTTACTTTTACAGAAATAGTTTTATATGTTTTAATTATTTCATGTATGCATATAATACATTTTTTCTTTTAGATTCACGCTGTGTCCCGCATGTAGCAGGGTAGGCAGAGGGAACTTAGTGTTAAGACACTCCGTTTCCTACTTTCCACCAAATTTGGAGGCATTGCGTGTTAAGTGGCGGAACTTAACGCTGCGCTTTGTCTAGACACCAGAGCGAAAAAAAGGAAATATTAAATATTACCACTCCACAAGTAGGAATCGATCACAATCAGTCGTATAAGGTCACATGTTTGTGGCACTGTTATATATAATTATTTATTATATATTATCTTATTTATTTATTACCTCCTTATTTGAAAATTATATTTTTTTTGCGTACAAAAAACGTTTTACATTTTTTTTAGATCGTATTATTATATATCTATAGACTCTAAACGCAAGTTTGAAATAATATTGTTAATACCTACGTCACTTGAAAACTGTTTACTAAACAAAGAATATATGGAAAAAGTAGAAAAGTTATTTATTATATATTATATAATAAATAACTTTTCTACTTTATATAGAAACTTTACTTTATATAGAAAATTTCGATTTTCTATTTTTTTTTCAATATTTTAAATTTGATTTGTTTAAAATGGAAATAGTTGGATATCTTTTGATAAGTTTATACTACTAATATAAAGGAATTACTAGAAGAATTTGAACATTCTATCAATGTCGGTAAATATAAAATGCTAGTACAATAGCAAGTATTATTTGAACTATTCCCAGTAGCCTTACTGTGTAATATTATCAATAGTATTACTGGCAATATCCTTCCCAATAGTAAGTCTATTACTGATAGTAGGACTTTGTGAGTTTTATATATATTTTTAATTTTCTTTTTTTTATATCTTCACGCTGTCTCCCGCACTTTCCGCCGAATTCGGAGGCATTGTGTGTTAGGTGGCGGGCCTTAACGCCGCGCTTCACATCGGCACCAGAGCGAAGAAAATGGAAATATTAAATATTTCCACTCCTCGAGTGGGAATCGAACCCACAACCAGTCGTTTACAGTCACACGCTTGTGCCACTGGGCCACGACTAGCAAATACAATACTGGCAAACAATTTTTTCAAGGCATAAATTAATAGTTACGTACATCAAGCATTCATTATAACAATAAAATTATTAGATCTATACGTTAATATAATTTTGTTTCACTGGCAAGTCTATTGGAATGAAAGTTCTTAGTAATCTTACTAGATACAGTATTGGAAAGGTCTACTGGGAATCGGTCGATCACTTATATCAGTAATAAAAGCAGTTATATTCATAAATTCTCGTACGAACATGATATAGTCGATAATTTCTTATATTCTTGACCTTGATCATAAAATATATAATAAAAAAAAAATAGCTTCACGCTGTATCCCGCACACAGCAGGGTAGGCAGAGGGAACCTAGTGTTAAAACACTCCGTTCCCCACTATGTATAATAGTCGACTCAGTATAGTACTCAACTTTTGTATATATTATTGTTCTTTTAATTAGAGTTTAAAAAATAAAGAATGAGTGTAAATGAATAACATATACAACTGTTGAGTTTCTGGTCGGCTATTCTCAGCGGAACTGCCTTCCGTGTCGGTGGTAGCTTATGTACATTCGACGATTAAAAAGTGCTTACAAAAGTCTATTTTAATAAAGATATTTTGAATTTGAATATATAGAAAAACAGTAATAATAATATATATAAAATATTGTAAAGGCCCGTTCTCACTACTGTTTCTTGTGTAACGACGACAAAAAAAAAAATTTAAATCTTTCAATTATAAGTTAGAAAAACTGCTCCAGTACTGTCTCTACAATAGGTACTAGTAATTAGTAATATTACGGTAAATTCATGGAATGCAAAAAAATCTTGTTCTCCTTAAACATAAATTTAATACAAAATCATAAAATTTAAACGAATATTTTATTATTTTAAAACTATCCCACGGGATAGCCATTATATAATGGGAAAACTAACACTCTGCCGCTAACAATATCACTGGGTGACAATGTACCGAAATGTTTAGTGCTCGGTAAAGAATTATCACCTATACGTAGAAAGATCGAGCAAATATTGTCTGATTCTAAATGCGAGTTCTAAAGAATCTTTCGAAGTCTAAGAAAGGTAGTAAGGCCATGAGTTGAGATTTTACTTAATTTAATATTTTTTTTTTTTTTTTTTAGTTTTACGCTGAAATCCCGCACACATTCGGGTAGGCAGAGGGAATCTAGTGTTAAAACACTCCGTTCCCCACTTTCCGCCGAATTCGGAGGCATTGCGTGTTAAGTGGCGGTACTTAACGCCGCCCTTTACCCCGACACCAGAGCGAAAGAAATGGAAATAATAAATATTTCCACTCTCCAGTGGGAATCGAACCCACAACCAGTCGCTTTATAGTCACACTTTGTGCCACTGGGCCACGTCTGGCCCCAAAATATTCATTTATGTTTGAATAAGTCACATTGTAAGTAAAAATATTTGTATCTCGGAATATTTTTGAATCATGTTGTTTGGTCCGGTTTTTGTTTTGCTTTACAAATATTAAATGAAAATACTAAATATTAATTTATAAACTAAGAGTAACTTCTTAGCATTCCATGGATCGAATCAATGTCTGGGAATGGCGACACAAATGTAGGCATTTAATTGTTAAAACTCGCTTTTTCTATCAGAAATCTTGTCTATCTAAGCAAATTAAAAGTCTTATCAATAGGTTCCGTCTGCCTGCTGTTGCGGGATTAAACTTGAAGTAAAAAAAATATGTCAAATTTGATTTGTTTATGTTTAAAACTATTTATTTTCTCAAAAATGACAAACATTCACTAAGTTACTAATTATTCAATTAACAGTTAATTTTATACTTATATTCGCACAACGTTTTGGTAGAGAGAGAAATTTAGATAGACGAGGCAAGCGTTAGTACAATATAGATTACATAATAAAGTAATGACTACAATAAGACTTAATTAAATTAAAAACAATATTAAATTTAAAATAATAAGAATTATATTCCCTCTTTCTCCATATATAAGTTTCGTGGCCTAACAAGTAGCATCGTTAAACAGAGCGACAGCATTTATCCACAGTTAGCGATGCGATAGTTCTTCCGCGTGGTTCCTTTTAAATCGAACCAATTTAAAGGCAATTCAAAGAGAATACTTGAAAATATCTTAAATATAAGACAGGTAGTGTCAAAGTGTTGAATATGTTTTTTTTTGTAATGAAACTACTTTTAACAGGATTAATCGCGTATATTTTTGGTATACGAAAATATATTTTTAGAAAACCCGACGTTTCTAATTCTCTTCTCTCTTCTCTTGACAGTAGTCCGTGGTTATAAGTAGACCACGATTAGATTTAGACAGGTATTCGACAATTATTCGGTATAAAATGTGCTATAATCGCGAAAAAAATCTTATTGAGTTTTTGTAGTTTCACCCTTTTTTTTACGTTATAGTCGGAAAGAACCTAGTGACAAGATATTCCGTTCTTTATTTTGCGTCCGAAATTCGGACATTGACTCTTGAGTGGCTCTACTCAATACCGCGATTTATTTTGCTCTAGAGCGGAAAATAATTAAATATTATCATTTCTTTTAGTGGAAATCAAACCCGCAACCCACAGGATTAACAGTCAGACACTACCCCACTATAGCATAATGGCCTCAAATTTAACTATTAATATAAATAAAAAATATACTATAAATTCTTTATAAAATTAGTTTATTTAATGTACTATACGTTTTTCTACTTTTGCACTCTATATTTTTCTAACGTAGTAGATTTACTAATTACTTCAAACTGTACTACAATTTTATATAAAAATACATAACATTTCAACCTATGAACGTAATATTTTTTTATTCGGCATCCAATAACGCGTCTGCTGTCTACTTTTTTTGCTATCTATATAGTGACAGCCGTTAAAAAATTTAGACGATAAAATGGCAATCGTTCTCGTAAATTGGCTATAGTTTAAAGATATAAAGAAATACCTTTTATACCTTTCATTTTTGCCTTGAGGTCGTCATTGTGTAGTGTGACAACGTCTGGAATATCCGATGGTTATAGGTTCAATACTTACTCCGAGGAATTATTATATACAATTTTTTTTAGCTTCACGCTGTATCCCGCACACAGCAGGTTAGGCAGAGAGAACCTAGTGTTAAGATACTCCGTTCCCCACTTTCCCCCAAGTTCGGAAGCATTGCGTGTTAAGTGGCGGGACTTAACGCCGCGCTTTGCCTTGATACCAGAACGAAGAAAATTAAAATATTAAATATTTCTACTCGTCGAGTGGGAATCGAACGCTTTTGCCACTGCGCCATGATTGGCCCTTTACCTAGACTGGATTATTTTATTTTTTACCAATTGAGTTCTAACAACTGTTCTTCAACTAGCAGTTTCCCGATTTCGGCTGAAAATTGGAGAATAGAGTGTCTTGACACAATATTCTTCTCTCGTTATAATCAAAACTTTAAATGTTATTACGTTATATATTATTTTGCAATTAATTTACAAGACAAATATATAGCAGAATTATAACAAAAGTAAGAAATATTTACTAGGAAAATGAAGCCTTTAACGAATAAAGTTAATAACTATTATATAAAACATACAAAAGTTAATTTTCTATGAAAAATCAGGTTATACTACGATTTTCGTTTAACAAAACTCTTTCCATTTTAAAAGTTCTTTGTTTTAGAGTTTCAAGTGACCAAGGAAAAGTGTAAAATATCTGTTATCTTTGTAAATTTCGCTCAAAAGTTGGAAAGGTTGTAAAAATAGTTGAAAATGGTCGAAGCGAAGCGAAATTGCTTGAGAATTATATAAAAATACGCATTGATATTTTAAACGCCGTTGAAAAAATTTAAGAAAGATTTGTATAAGATTTTGTTGAAATGTTTTTTTTTAAGAAAAAAGTTATGAAAGCTTTCTTTATATAAAATTAACAAAAAGTTATGTTAATATAAAATAGAAATTTATATGTATTTATTATTATTTATAAACCTAAGTGTAAATAGCTGTAAATTTGTAAATAGAAAAATTCTATATTGAAATTATAAAATCTAGTCTAATTTAGTACTAACGGTGCTAAGAAATGTATAGTAAAACGTCTGTTATCCATTGAGCGAATTCACAATATATTTAAATGAAAACCAGTAACTTTATTAAAATCATTTATTTACATTTATTTCGTAAACTTAATAAATAGTAATAAATGTTTATTTATTACTATAAATAAATAGAAATAAATGAACATTTACTTCTAAAATAAACAGTAATAAATGTATATTTATTACTAGAAATGAATAGTAATAAACTTACTATTGCAAAATCTTGAAATTGAGATGAAATTCTTATATCAGTGGATAACAGGTGGGTATGATCCAGCAGCATCCGGCACGTGGTGTGGGATTGTTAAAGATTCGAAAGGATAAACAATTGTTTCTTGTAAATGTTTCTAAAATACAATGTCGAGCATTTATGGTTTTTAGTGTTTTATTTATAACCCTGAAATGTCTTAGTTTTTTTAGTATTTATTGATATTTGAGTGCAATTTTAAATTGATTTTTTTTAGCTTCAGGGAACCTAGTGTTAAGACACTCCGTTCCTCACTTTCCGCCGAACTCGGAGGCATTGCGTGTTAAGTGGCGGAACTTAACGCCGCGCTTTGCCTCGATACCAGAGCGAAGAAAATAGAAATATGATATATTTGCACTATATTTGATGGTGTGATTATGACACGATTGTGGTTGTGAGCCAGTAGGAGAACGAATCTCCTACCACCAAGCTACTGGGTTACCTGGGTCGCCTCTTACGGGACGCTACCCAGCTGCAGAGGGGAATTGTATTCTTAACCCGTCCCCCCACGGGCTAAAACATTATGGTTGTGAAATAATCATTGTGGGTTTGAATTCCACTCAAGGCACGATAACTACTTTAACTATTTAAATATTCTACAATTTTAAGACAAATACAGTGAGATGTCAACTTTAGGTGAAAACTGGAGGACGGAGTGTCTTGTCACTAGATTCTCTTTAACAAATATGAGAGATGCGTAAAGTTGCGTAAAGTTACTTAAAGTTACGTAAAGTTGCGTAAAACCATATCCCAAAATTTGTAACCACACAGACACAATACGAAACCAAATACAATAAACAAAAGTAAACACGAAACGGAAACACATTTACGATTACATTTCAATTTTCACATGAATTATTGTAACAATACAAACATAACGTAAAATATCATATAAGTTCTCACGATGTTTAAAATCATAATTCTAGAGAATAAGATCGAAAATTGCTTAAAAGTAACATTTTTATGCCTAGAGTTAAAAGTTTGAAATGTGAAATCTATCATTTATGTTATAGAGATCGATTTTGGTTAGTCCCAGGTTCGAATCCCGAATCGTTCGAATACCACCCGTCGATTTCTATAACTTTATGCCATATCATATACGTTATTGTTAACTTTAAAACTGTGTTTGTATTTCGTTGATAGTACCCAATTAAGTATGTAAATTTTTATTTATATTCATATTGGTGAATGAATATTGGATATTGAATTAAAACAAAGGCTTTTTGACGATATATTTGCTTAAAAGCAAACTGTTATATTTATTAATTTTTGATGCAGGTGAGCTATTGTATGTTGCAGTTGCAGTATATTTTTTGGGGTATTGGCGAATCTTCTTATTTAATATGTTATATAATTTTGGACGAAAAATAGCGAACACTGTATTTTGTATTACGAAAGTTGAGAATGGAATTAATTTTAAATAATTAAATCCGTAGTAAGAATCAACGAATCCGTCGTTATAAGAAAAAATCAATACATTTTCGTATAACACTAAAGCTGCCTGGGCTAAAAGCTTTACTTTATTTAAAGATTTTTAAAGTGTTATTCCACTCTTATGAAAATTAAAAACGAAAGGTTTAAAAATAAATAGAATTCTCTCTTGCCATAGAACAATCGTTCGTAGAATAATCTTTGGGTAGCAGAAATTTGTAAATAAGTTCTAAATATGACAAGCGATGCCACACAGAGTGACGATCGTAAACACTATTTATTTGACACTAATCATACAATTTAAGAAGATTTAATGAAAATTTGTATATTATATTGCATATAAGACAATTTTTGACAAGTTTTTGAGTTTTTATTAATTATTACTAATATTATAAATGTGAAATTGGGGCAGTGGCACCAACGTGTAACCTTAAACGACTAGTTGTGGGTTCGTTTCCCACTCGAAAATTGGATATATTTAATATTTCCATTTCCTTCTCTCTGGTATCCGATTTGTTAACACACAAAGTCTCCAAATTTGGCGGAAAGTGGGGAACAGAGTGTCTTAACACTACGTTCCCTCTGCCTATCCTGCTATGTGCGGGATACAGCGAGAAGCTAAAAAAAATAGTTATAACACGTCAAATTTAAGCTTATTTCTAATAGTTATGACTGTGCTTTGTCTATCAGTCAGTTAATAATAAGGTAAGGTATAAAAATAGGTTATATATTAAGAAATTGTAGATTACGAAAGTTATACAAAAGAACGGTCATAAATATACGAGAATAATTTCCAAATATGACAAGCGATGCCACACACAGTGACGATCGTAAACACTATTTATTTGACACTAACCACACTAAAGCAGATTTAATGAAAGATTGTATACTATACTGTATATAAAACAATCACTATAAACTACAACACGCCTACACACTGAAATGGAAACATTCAGAGAGAAGCTAGTGTCAAGACACTCCCTTCTCCACTTTCTGTCAGAAATTGAGACATTGCGTGTTGTTTAGCCAAACTCAAAACTGCGTTTGGTCTTCTTACCAATCTATAAAATAACGTAGGTAACTTTTTCTCATTTCTGAAATAAATTCATTAAATTTCTTAGGTCTCACTTTTGCTTTGGGGAGTGTACTTCCCAAAGTTAAGTTTTCGTTTACTACGTCCAGTAGTTTAGGCTATGCGTTATCTATCTATAAGTAATGAAACATTTTTTTAAAGGTATATATAGATTACAAAACTTATACAAAAGAATATAATCATAAACATACGAGAATAAGTTCCAAATATGACAAGCGATGCCACACAGAGTGACGATCGTAAACACTATTTATTTGACACTAACCACACTAAAGCAGATTTAATGAAAGCTTGTATACTATACTGTATATAAAACAATCACTATAAACTACAACACGCCTACACAGTGAAATGGAAAGATTAACAACGCCCGTAAACGTAAATATAAATATAAATCAAATATTCAGATTGTTATATGAAACGAGAGGCCGTTGTGGCTCAGTGGGATAGTGTATGACAGTATATACAGTTGGTTATGGATTTGATTCCCATCCGAGGGAATAACTATATTTTAATTATTTTCATTTCTCTTTTTTTATTGAGTAAAGGAGGCAAACGAGCAGAAGGACCACCTGATGGTAAGTGGTTACCTTCGCCCATGGACATCCACAACGCCAGAGGAGTGGTGTAAGCGTTGCCGACTTTGGGGACGAAGGAAGGGAGGATGGGGATGGTGGAAATAGGGAGAGCTGGCTTACATTCCATTGAACGGGAGCACATCAACAAATATTTGGCGGTTCGTCTTTGACATGATAATGGTCGCGAACCAGTCGGAGAAGGAATACCACCAAGCTACTGGGTTACCCGCCTTTTACGGGACGCTACCTAGCGGTGGAGGAGAATTGTATTCTTAACCCGTTCCTCCCACGGGTGATAATACTCTGCTTTAGTAGGACAGAGCATGGCGTTAAGTTCCACCACTCAACACGCAATGTCTCGGTTTCAGGTGGAAAGTGAACGACGGAGTGTCATGACACTAGGTTCAAATACATAATATGTTAAATAGACTTTTATATTTTTTTTAACATAAATTACTTGAATATTTTTTTAACATAAGACGCTTTGGACAGGTAAATATTAAATATTATCAAAGCTATCGCTTTATCTATGCTGTTTAAATCAATTAACTATATTGTTCAATTATAAACAGGAAGCGTAATTGGATATCATATAAATATTATTTTATATTATTTTTATTTTAAAGCCATTGGTGGCGCAATGACAAAGTATCGGAGACTAAATCGTAAGGGTTCTGGCTTCGTTTGCCATTCGTGGTTATATACTTTAATTATTAAAATAATGAAAAATTATTAAAATACTATATATTAAAATAATACAGATATATTTAAATTCTTTTTACGTAAATGGGGACGAATTTTCTTTATACCAGGATCTTTCTGCTGACACTGCTATACTGGATAAGGCGTAAAAGTATTTAAATATGTGTGAAGGAAATTAATAATGTGGTCTAGTAAGTACTTACTACTTTACACTCTTACAATTTGGGTTCAAATTCAAAAAACGAAGCATGTAACTTCTTATTTTGAATAAAAAATTTTGACTTTTGATTTTTACACAATTTTATCCACTGTACAACATTGAAAATGGAGGGTCTTGACACTAGGTTCATTCGGAATATTTTACCATATAGATAAAGATGTGAAAAATATTGTAAATACATCATACATACAAACAGTAAACATATATATTTGTTTTAATACTTCTAAAGTAATTTCCATTTTATAAAATTCCTTTTCATAATATTTTGCTCATAATTTCCTTATCTAATCGAATGTAGAGTCAAATATAATTTATACGGTAACTGTCGAGATGAATATCTTGTACGACATCAGGGAATAGCGATTACGTTAATGTGACTGGATTAGGGAGTATCTGTTGTATCTTTATACTTCTTCTGGGAGCTAAATATATAAATAAACAAATCGTTTTAAGGACTTAAGGGTATCTAAAAATACAAATACAGTGTTTTCAGTCCTATGGTTGGGATAAGAATGATATTAGGTTTGATAACTTGACATGAGATATTTGATTAGTGAAGAAGACAATAAAATAGAATTTGAAATACCCCTTATAACCCGAATTCAAATTCACCCATAGAACGATTTCACTCAACTATAGGAGAAATTATTAGGATACAGAGGATGACGAATAAAGATGACCCTATACAAATTATCATGAAATTTGCTATTATCGCATATAACAACACTATTCATTCGGCAACAGAATATACCCCTCACGAGCTACTTTTTGGACATACTGCATCCAGAAACCCTTTAGAACTTCATTACACCAAGCAATTTTACCAAGATTATGTTCTTAAGCATAGAAGGAACGCTGAAGCCGTACAAGAATGTGTGGCAGCGCACGTGTCTAAGAACAAAGAACAGGTAATAGCGAAGCGTAACCAGACAGCAGAAGATATAACGTTTAAGGTAGGTGAAACAGTTTTTAAACAGGTGGCCAAAACAGCGAGAAACGACAAAACGAAGCCGGTGTTTAAAGGTCCGTACAAGATAATTCACCTTCATCCTAATAATATAGCAGAGATAATAGGTAGCCACCCTAACTCTAAGTCAATCAGAGTTCACTTCAAACTTTTACGGCGACCTCATCTTGTTCCAGGACCCTCATCTTCGGATCCCTCGTGTTCCAGTCAAAATCAGACGTAACATTTCAACCCGTAGATAATAATAATGGAATCCTTTTACTTAAACAAGGACGTATCCTTAAACAAGTTGATTCATTTAACCTTGCTTGTACATATAATATAACTCATTTATATTTAATTTCCATTAAACTAATGTCCTTATATGCAAGTACAAAAGCAGCTGAAAACAATACTGCATCAGAAAATCTGCATAAGACATATAGAGATCAAATAGAACATAATTTAGATTTAATTGATAAAAAGTCAATGTTTATAGCACCTAGAAATAGAGTTAAACGTGGTATCATTAATGGCTTAGGCTCAGTTGTTAAATTAATTACAGGCAACTTAGATAACGAAGATGCAATCCGTTTTGAAAATGAAATTAATAAAATTCGCAGTTCAGTTTCATATATTCAAACATCTCAAAAGCGAACATTATCTTTGGCAGAAAATACAATTAATGAATTTTCTAACCAATTAAATAAAATAAACGAGAATCAAAACAGATTAGCATCTCTATTACATAATATTACAGTTAATTCAAATACTATTTCAAACCAATTACACTTTTTAGAGATTTATGTACAAATAAGTTTTAGTTTACAGCTTTTATTAGATAAGTTAATGATATTAGAAGATGCTATGTCATTTTCGCAGTTAAGTATAATGCACCCTAGTATTATTAATCCTCGTAATTTAGTTACAGAAATTAGAAATTTAGAGAAATTTTCTTTTTTAAAACCAGTTGCTGAAATTAGTATGGAAAACATTCATAAAATAGAAAAGTCTATAAGCGTGAAAGCGTATAGTACAAGACACTCTTTAACATTTATATTAGTAATCCCGTCCATTGACTTTAATATCTATGATCATATACATATATATTCTATCCCAAATAAAGAAAACCTAACCATTATACCTAAGTCCAAATTCCTTGTCCTTGGAAGCGAAGAGTACGCATACTCAGAAGAACCCTGCAAGAGAATCTCTGAAGACACTTTGCTCTGCAACTCGTTAGACTTAAGAACAACTGAAAAATCTGAAGATTGCACCATCGCCTTAATAAAGAAACAAAAAGGAAACTGCACTCATGCTCGCATGAATTTTAACAAAGGAAAACTCCAGAAGATCAACGAAAATACCTGGTTAGGAATTTTGCCAGAACCAGAAGTAATCAGAACTCAGTGTGGACGCAAAACAAATTACAGAAAAACATCAAACATTTTTCTCGTAACTATCACAGAAGATTGCCAAATTAATATCATGAATAGAACGATAAGAACACACAGCAACACCATCACGATGAATGAAATAATTCCGCTACCAGATCAAAATCTCATACATCAAGAAGAGGTCCATTATGAACTGCACCTAGAAGACATCTCGCTAGACAGCATCCATGAACTTATGAATACAGTTGAAGAAATTCAAGAAGCAGATGATTTTCACTGGGTTAACTTAATGACAATCCCTAGTTGGCCCACGTTAATCCTGTACATAGTAATTGGGACCCTAATTTTTTGGAAGTTTTTTTGGAATAAACACAAGAAACAATCCAAACACAAGGACACAAGTCGCGAGGACGCTCCTGAAAGCTGCAGGACCAGCTTCCATCTTAAGGAGGGAGGAGTTACCATGGCGTAATATACACACTACAGCGCCGACTCCCACACTTTCCGCTGACACCGCATTTAAGAAGACAATGGGCTGCATCGTTTACAAATTTACAGAATAATATATTATAATAATTAATTCAGTCTTAATCCAGTTTTCAATCAATAAAGTTATGTTTTTATATAATTAATTGTAATAAATAAATAAATAAATCTTTTTAAAAAGACTTTCTCCGGTCGTCATATCATAACTGGCGCAGTCGGTAGTAGTTGCGGCAATTGAGAAAATAGAATCTTTGATCAATTGAACGATTTTTGACCTTTTAAACCGCAACTTTCTTCTAAACGAATCTACAACGGCGGCATCGAAAGAGTCTACTGGAAACTGGAAGACCCGGAAAGGAGATGCAGAGGATATTTTGGTGAGTACTCTCGCTATTCCAAGTTCCTGTGCTCTATTTCCTTCCGTATAGAATTAGTGTTTTAGAGGTGTTTTGTTTAAAAGCTAAAATCGCTATAAGCTTTCACTTCGAGAAAAAAAAAATATATAAAACAAGATATATAATTTTAAATAAAATACATAAAATATTTTTATATTATTATATTTGCTATATACTTTGAAATTCAAGTATATAAATTTTAAAAAAGAAAATGTCTTTTGAAAATTGCGATTCTTCTAGTTTTAAGCTAATTTCTGAATTTATGCCAAAATATGATGGCAATACAAAATTATTAAACTATTATATTAGAGAAGTAGAAAATATTTTAAATTTACTAGAAGCCACAGCCAGGAACCATCCCGCTATTTTATGTTTAATTAAGAGTAGATTAAGCGGCGTCGCTATCGAGGCCATAGCATATGAAGATTCCCTTACTTCATGGGAAGCCATAAAAGCGGCTCTTGTTCAGAGACTACGAGAACCGAGAAATGAAATCCAGGTTATGCAGGAATTAAGTAGAATGCGACGTAATAAAAGCGAAGATGCGGAGAGTTTTGGCAGACGTTTAAGAGACATATTAGATACACTTTTTTCGGTAGGTACACATTCAAATAAATCGTATTACGAAAATATGGTAATAGAACAATACACCAACCAGTTAGAATTTCAAGTTTCGATAGGCGTAAGAATAGCGCAGCCTCTTACACTCGAATCAGCAATAGTAATAGCTAGGCAAGAGGAGGCGAAACTTGCTTATAACCGGACAAATAGTAATAGTTTTAATATACCTCAAGCAAAGGTTAAGGAACCAATTAAAAGTTTTAATCAATTCCCGACCCCTGCACCTTTTAAATTTCATAATCCAGTCCCTAGATTTAATCAACCAGTTAATACTTTTGTCCCTCAAAAAAATAATTTGACCCCGGAACAGCGTCAGCAATGGGTACAATCCATGCTACCATGGAAGAACCGCCCAGTAACAGGTAATTATAAACCTTCTTACGGTAACTTTAGAAATAACGTATCCCAACAGCAATTTAATCCCCAAAAAGTTTCGGATGTGACCATGAGATCCATATCTAAGCCACCGAAGCCACAGTTTGTAGCTGAGGAACTGTTCTACACTAATGAACCCTTATCGTATGAACAACCCGGTGATGATGGAGTGGACCTCGGTTATCAGCAAGGTCAGTATGAATATTTTGATAGTTGCGATCCCAACCAGCACGACTACCAGTCTCATAATGAGGAGACCTATACCCAGCAGGATTTTTCCCCGGATCCAGACCAAGAGGGATCGAGTTAGTGAAACTTAATAACCACGATAAAGATCACCTTCCATATATAGAACTACAAGAATTTCAAGGTAAGTTTCTCATAGATACGGGAGCATCACGTTCTATGATATCCCCTTCAGTCATTCGAAATACAATTTTTCAAAATTTTGTCGAATATGAACCTTTTGAAGTAAAAACAGCACATGCTACTACGCGGCACGAAGAAGTAGTTTATTTACCCCTTCCCCCAATTTTCAATAGCGATATTATTCATAAATTTTTAATTTTTGACTTTGACCCGAAATACAAAGGACTTATAGGTTTAGATCTATTGAAGACCTTAGACTGTAACATAGACATAAAAAACAAGCTTTTACATACTTATACCGCAGAGATACCCATTTACTTTGATTACCCCACACAAAAAATCACTATAGAACCCAGGTGTGAGAAAGTTATAACCGTAAAAACAAACTATACTGACGGTCAATACATCCATGACGAATTTATTTGGTCTAATGGTTTAAAATCACCTGTAGCAATAGTCCAAGTTAATAAAGGAAAATTTAAAACATCAATAATTAATTTTAATACTGTGAAGAAAATAATTTCTAACTCAGTAAATATTCCATTAGAAAACTTTAATAATAACTCGTACATAGATAAATGTAAATTAAATTCAATTAAAGTAAACACAGATATAGATAAGGAATTGTGTGAAAATTTACGTAAAATAAGAACAGACCACATGAATGACGAAGAGCGTCGTGAAATTAATAAGATTTGTTATAGATATAGAGACATCTTTTATTCTGAAAAAATCCCACTTTCTTTTACACACGCTGTTAAGCACAACCGGAGACTAACAGACCAGGACCAAATATTTTTTAGGAGTTACAGACAACCCCCTCAACAAAGAATAAAGAAACAAAAACAAGTAGATAACTTATTAAAACAAGGTATCATCCGTGATAGTATATCCCCATGGTCTTGCCCCGTTCATATCGTCCCTAAAAAATCAGACGCATCGGGAAAGGTTAAGTGGAGACTAGTCATAGACTATCGACGACTTAATGACCGACTCATAGAAGACAAATACCCTCTTTCTAACATAAATGACATTCTAGACAGACTAGGACGAGCTCAATACTTTATCACGTTAGATCTCGCTAGTGGTTATCATCAAGTGGAAATGCACCCTGATGATATAGAGAAAACGGCCTTTACTACAGAGAGAGGACACTATGAATTTCTTAGGATGCCATTTGGTTTGAAAAATGCACCTAGCACTTTTCAAAGACTAATGGATCATATACTCAGAGGTATTGACAACGTTTTTACGTACCTAGACGACGTTATAATAATATCGACTTCCTTACAAGAACATATTGACAAACTAAAACAAGTTTTTGACAGATTTAAAACCCATAACTTGAAAATACAACTCGACAAATCCGAATTTTTGAAAAAACACGTTAAATTTTTAGGACATGAACTAACAGAGCGAGGACTTGTACCGAATCAAGACAAGATCAAAGCTGTTTTGAATTTCCCACTACCAAAAACCCATAAAGACATTAAAAGCTTTTTAGGACTTGTTGGTTATTACAGAAAATTTATTAAAGACTTTGCCAAATTAACTAAACCCATGACCTTATGCCTTAAGAAACATAGAAAAGTAATACATTCCCCAGAATTTTTAGAATCCTTTAAGAAATGCAAGCAGATTTTGACTAATGCACCCATTTTACAGTATCCAAATTTTGACGAGACTTTTATACTGACAACAGACGCATCAGACATAGCCCTTGGTGCTGTATTATCTCAAGGCCCCGTAGGCGCGGATAAACCTGTAGCTTACGCTTCAAGAACCCTTTCCGATACTGAGACCCGCTACTCTACCATAGAAAAAGAATTATTAGCCATAGTATGGGCAGTTAAATATTTTAGACCATATCTCTATGGTCGTAAATTTATCATCTACACCGATCACAGGCCCCTGACTTGGTTAATGTCACTAAAAGACACAAACTCTAAACTGACTAGATGGAAACTGAAACTGGCCGAGTATGACTACAAAGTTGTTTATAAAAAAGGACAACAGAATACAAACGCAGACGCTCTCTCCCGTGTGAAAATTTTCCACAAAAGTATAGATTCCCTAGCAGTAAATTTAGATGACAATGACGACGATGACATAATCAATAGGATATTCGAAAATGTAAGACAGGAAGTAGAGACGGATACGGTTACAGTACAAGAACCCCCTACAATAGACGACAATTTTAATAATGACAATGACGCAACACTTAGACCTGACATACAACCACCCAGTATAGGAACAGAATCTGTCAGCCTTGACCCCGACAATTTAATTTCGACTAACCACACACAACCCGACAATGAGAATCAAGGGATACCAATATTAGAAGACGCTATAGATAGACAACTTAAGCAATTTCATATAAGGTCAACTCCTGGTTCACATTATAGAGTTGAAAACAGATCAACAAATTCGCGCACGGTTATCAAAGACGTATTTATCCCAGTCAATAATACGGAAAAAGAAATAATACAGTTTTTAAAGGAGCACACTATCGCCGATCGTGTATTCCACTGTTACTTCTATAATGACGAATTATATCCAGCATTTGCTAGAGTATACACGACGATATTTAATGATAGAGGTCCAAAGCTTTTTAGGTGTACAAAACGCGTTACTTTAGTCGAAAATAAGACAGAACAACAGGAAATAATTAAAAAATATCACGAAGGTAAAACAATCCATCGTGGCATTCAGGAAACTTACAAGCAAATTCATAGAAATTATCATTGGCCCAATATGCTATTAACTATTCAAGCGTTTGTAAATAAGTGTACTACATGTTTGCAAGCTAAATATGAAAGAAATCCCCTGAGACCCCCATTAGCTCTAACCGAAACCCCCAGTAAGCCCATGGAACATTTATTCATGGATTTGTATTCTGCAGGAGGAGCAACATTCCTCACAATCATGGATAACTTTTCAAAATATGCTCAAGCAGTCCCTTTAAATGCAACTAGTAGCGTACACATAGCTGAAGCTTTATTTGATATTTTTTCAATATTAGGAACCCCTTTGAAAATTACAACCGACTCTGACAGTAAGTTTGATAACGAAGTTATAAAGGACATGTGTGCCCTACACGACATTAACATTCACTTTACAACCCCTTATAACCCGAATTCAAATTCACCCATAGAACGATTTCACTCAACTATAGGAGAAATTATTAGGATACAGAGGATGACGAATAAAGATGACCCTATACAAATTATCATGAAATTTGCTATTATCGCATATAACAACACTATTCATTCGGCAACAGAATATACCCCTCACGAGCTACTTTTTGGACATACTGCATCCAGAAACCCTTTAGAACTTCATTACACCAAGCAATTTTACCAAGATTATGTTCTTAAGCATAGAAGGAACGCTGAAGCCGTACAAGAATGTGTGGCAGCGCACGTGTCTAAGAACAAAGAACAGGTAATAGCGAAGCGTAACCAGACAGCAGAAGATATAACGTTTAAGGTAGGTGAAACAGTTTTTAAACAGGTGGCCAAAACAGCGAGAAACGACAAAACGAAGCCGGTGTTTAAAGGTCCGTACAAGATAATTCACCTTCATCCTAATAATATAGCAGAGATAATAGGTAGCCACCCTAACTCTAAGTCAATCAGAGTTCACTTCAAACTTTTACGGCGACCTCATCTTGTTCCAGGACCCTCATCTTCGGATCCCTCGTGTTCCAGTCAAAATCAGACGTAACATTTCAACCCGTAGATAATAATAATGGAATCCTTTTACTTAAACAAGGACGTATCCTTAAACAAGTTGATTCATTTAACCTTGCTTGTACATATAATATAACTCATTTACATTTAATTTCCATTAAACTAATGTCCTTATATGCAAGTACAAAAGCAGCTGAAAACAATACTGCATCAGAAAATCTGCATAAGACATATAGAGATCAAATAGAACATAATTTAGATTTAATTGATAAAAAGTCAATGTTTATAGCACCTAGAAATAGAGTTAAACGTGGTATCATTAATGGCTTAGGCTCAGTTGTTAAATTAATTACAGGTAACTTAGATAACGAAGATGCAATCCGTTTTGAAAATGAAATTAATAAAATTCGCAGTTCAGTTTCATATATTCAAACATCTCAAAAGCGAACATTATCTTTGGCAGAAAATACAATTAATGAATTTTCTAACCAATTAAATAAAATAAACGAGAATCAAAACAGATTAGCATCTCTATTACATAATATTACAGTTAATTCAAATACTATTTCAAACCAATTACACTTTTTAGAGATTTATGTACAAATAAGTTTTAGTTTACAGCTTTTATTAGATAAGTTAATGATATTAGAAGATGCTATGTCATTTTCGCAGTTAAGTATAATGCACCCTAGTATTATTAATCCTCGTAATTTAGTTACAGAAATTAGAAATTTAGAGAAATTTTCTTTTTTAAAACCAGTTGCTGAAATTAGTATGGAAAACATTCATAAAATAGAAAAGTCTATAAGCGTGAAAGCGTATAGTACAAGACACTCTTTAACATTTATATTAGTAATCCCGTCCATTGACTTTAATATCTATGATCATATACATATATATTCTATCCCAAATAAAGAAAACCTAACCATTATACCTAAGTCCAAATTCCTTGTCCTTGGAAGCGAAGAGTACGCATACTCAGAAGAACCCTGCAAGAGAATCTCTGAAGACACTTTGCTCTGCAACTCGTTAGACTTAAGAACAACTGAAAAATCTGAAGATTGCACCATCGCCTTAATAAAGAAACAAAAAGGAAACTGCACTCATGCTCGCATGAATTTTAACAAAGGAAAACTCCAGAAGATCAACGAAAATACCTGGTTAGGAATTTTGCCAGAACCAGAAGTAATCAGAACTCAGTGTGGACGCAAAACAAATTACAGAAAAACATCAAACATTTTTCTCGTAACTATCACAGAAGATTGCCAAATTAATATCATGAATAGAACGATAAGAACACACAGCAACACCATCACGATGAATGAAATAATTCCGCTACCAGATCAAAATCTCATACATCAAGAAGAGGTCCATTATGAACTGCACCTAGAAGACATCTCGCTAGACAGCATCCATGAACTTATGAATACAGTTGAAGAAATTCAAGAAGCAGATGATTTTCACTGGGTTAACTTAATGACAATCCCTAGTTGGCCCACGTTAATCCTGTACATAGTAATTGGGACCCTAATTTTTTGGAAGTTTTTTTGGAATAAACACAAGAAACAATCCAAACACAAGGACACAAGTCGCGAGGACGCTCCTGAAAGCTGCAGGACCAGCTTCCATCTTAAGGAGGGAGGAGTTACCATGGCGTAATATACACATTACAGCGCCGACTCCCACACTTTCCGCTGACACCGCATTTAAGAAGACAATGGGCTGCATCGTTTACAAATTTACAGAATAATATATTATAATAATTAATTCAGTCTTAATCCAGTTTTCAATCAATAAAGTTATGTTTTATATAATTAATTGTAATAAATAAATAAATAAATCTTTTTAAAAAGACTTTCTCCGGTCGTCATATCATAACTACATACGAGAATAAGTTCTAAATATGACAAGCGATGCCACACAGAGTGACGATCGTAAACACTATTTATTTGACACTAACCACACTAAAGCAGATTTAATGAAAGCTTGTATACTATATTGTATATAAAACAATCACTATAAACTACAACACGCCTACACACTGAAATGGAAAGATTAACAACGCCCGTAAACGTAAATATAAATATAAATCAAATATTCAGAATGTTATATGAAACGAGAGGCCGTTGTGGCTCAGTGGGTTAATGTATGAAAGTAAATGCAGTTGGTTGTGGGTTCGATTCCCGTTCGAGGGAATAACTATATTTCAATTATATTCATTTCCCTTTTTTTATTGAGTAAAGGAGGCAAACGAGCAGAAGGACCACCTGATGGTAAGTGGTTACCTTCGCCCATGGACATCCACAACGCCAGAGGAGTAGTGGATGCGTTGCCGACCTTGGGGATGAAGAAGGGAAGGATGGGGATGGTGGGAATAGAGAGAGCTGGCTTACATTCCATCGAACCGGAGCACATCAACAAATATTTGGCGGTTCGTCTTTGACATGATAATGGTCGCGAACCAGTCGGAGAAGGAATACCACTAAGCTACTGGGTTACCCGCCTTTACGGGACGCTACCTAGCGGTGGAGGGGAATTGTATTCTTAACCCGTTCCTTCCACGGGTGATAATACTCTGCTTTAGTAGGACAGAGCATGGCGTTAAGTTCCACCACTCAACACGCAATGTCTCGATTTCAGGTGGAAAGTGAACGACGGAGTGTCTTGACACTATGTTCAAATACATAATATGTTAATAGACTTATATTTTTTTTTAACGTAAGACGCTTTCGACGGGTAAATATTGAATATTATCAAAGCTATCGATTTATCTATGCTGTTTAAATCAATTAACTATATTGTTCAATTATAAACAGGAAGCGTAATCGGATATCATATAAATACTATTTTATGTAATTTTTGTTTATAGCCATTGGTGGCGCAATGGCGTATTATAGAAGAGTAAATCGGGAGGGTTCTGGCTTCGTTTGCCATTCGTGGTATATATGTAAATTATTAAAATAATGAAAAATTATTAAAATACTATATATTAAAATCATTAATATAATAAAGATATATTTAAATTACTTTTATTTTCCCGTTCTGGTAAGGTAAAGCATAGCGTTGGGTTTTACCACTCATCACGTGGGGGTCAAATGGGGACGGAGTTTCTTGACACTAGGTTCTCTATAACTACACTGCTATGTTGGATAAGGCGTAAAAGTATTTAAATCGGCCTGGAGGAAGTCAATAATGTGGTCTTGTAAGTACTACTTTACATACTTACAATGTGGGTTTAAATTCAAAAGAAGCGGCCAGTCGTGGCGCAATGGCACAAAGTTAGACTGTATAGCGACTGTTTGTGGGTTCGATTCCCACTGGAGAGGCGGAAATATTCAATATTTCCATTTTTCTTCGCTCGGGTGTCGAGGCAAAGCGCAGTGTTAAATTCCGCCACTTAATACACAATTCTTACGAATTGGGCGGTGCGTGGGGAACGGATTGTCTTAACACTAGGTTCCCTATGTCTACCCTGCTCTATGAGGGATACAGGATGAAGCTAAAAAAAAAATTAAAGAATGTACATACATATACTTGTACCAGAGTACGTGTACCTACACGTCCTCTGGTGCAAGTATACCAAGTATAGATAAGTGTAGCAAGCTTGGTCAAAAAAAATATGTGAGACTACGAGGATTTTAACATAGTGGCATTATGGGAAAGCGCAAAACTGTATGATTGGTTGTGGGTTCGATTTCTACACAAGTTAATCCACTGTATAACATTGAAAATGGAGTGCTTTGACTCTAGGTTCATTCAGAATATTTTACTATTTAGATAAATATGTGAAAAATATTGTAAACACATCATATATACAAACAGTAAACATATATATTTGTTTTAATACTTATAAAGTAATTTCCATTTCATAAAATTCCTTTTCATAATATTTCGCTCATAATTTCCTTATCTAATCGAATGTAGAGTCAAATATAATTTATACGGTAACTGTCGAGATGAATATCTTGTACGACATCAGGGAATAGCGATTACGTTAATGTGACTGGATTAGGGAGTATCTGTTGTATCTTTATACTTCTTCTGGGAGCTAAATATATAAATAAACAAATCTTTTTAGGGACTTAAGGCTATCTAAAAATATAAATACAGTGTGTTTTCAGTCCTATGGTTGGGATAAGAATGATATTAGGTTTGATAACTTGACATGAGATATTTGATTATGTGGAAAGTGAAGAAGAAAATAAAATAGAATTTGAAATATAGACAATATTGTGGCCAGTCAGTGTGACTGAGAACGACTGGTTGTTGGTTCGATCCCACTCGAGGAGTGGAAATATTTAATATTTCCATTTCTTCGCTCTAGTATCAGAGGTAAAGCGCGGCGTTAAGTTCCGCCACTTAACACGCAATGCCTCCGAATTCGGTGGAAAGTGGGGAACGGAGTGTCTTAACACTAGGTTCCTGCCTAACCTGCTGTGTTCGGGATACAGCGTGAAACTAAAAAAAATGGTTAAAAATATGATACTATGAGCTTGAATTAATAACATTAATTTAGAGTTCTTCATATCCAATTGCTTAAATGGATGAAGGCGAATATATGTATGTATTTTTAGGCAGAGAAAATCTAGTGTCAAAACCCTCCAATTTCTACTTTCTGACCGAATTCAAGACATTGTGTGTTGAGTGACCGCACTCAAAGCCACTTTTACATTACCAAAGTAGAGAAATGAAAATGAAATATAATGATTACCTGAGTGGGGATTGACTCCAGAATCGATCGCGTTTACAATCATATTGTTTTCTCACGGCGCTACCACTGCCTCATCATAACTATGTCTCCAATAATTTATTATGAGTTTGATTGATTAAGATTAGTATTTCGTGTGTCTAACGGAGTGTCTCAACACTAGATTTCCTCTGCCTACCCTGCTGTGTGAGGGATACAGCGTGAAGCTAAAAAAATATGCATAAGATGACGGAATGGCTCTCCTCTCTGAAGCTAAAAAAAATGAGTATTCCTAGTCATTTCCCAAAATACTTACCGATTTAATCATTAAAAAAACGTCAACACGAAACAATTTCGTATGCTAATAGAAAATAACATCACCATTTACGTTTACACATACACATATACTTACCAATGTATTCACCGCAGCTGGGAAATTCTGACAGATGACCTAATTGTCATATTTGGGATGCGGTTTGTTACATGATTGATACGCTCCATACTACCACACTCACCGCTGCAGCGGCTACTTTGCTAAAGTTATTTTATGTATAATTATTTTGAAAATATGAATCCTTTCAATCATCATCTTCTCATCAGAAATTTCATTATTTCATCTGAAGTGATGATATTTTTTTAAAATTTTAGCTTCACGCTGTATCCCGCACACAGCAGGGTAAGCAGAGGGAACCTAGTGTTAAGACACTCCGTTCCCCACTTTCCGCCGAATTCGGAGGCATTGCGTGTTAATTGGCGGAACTTAACGCCGCGCTTTACCTCGACACAAGAGCGAAGAAAATGGAAATATTAAATATTTCCACTCCTCGAGTGGGTTCGATAACCCACAACCAGTCGTTTACAGTCACACACTTGTGCCACTGGGCCACGACTGGCCACAATGTGATATTTTGATATTTTGTGTATAAATTTTAACCCACGACTTTTGCAATTCATCCAAAAGCCACCCCTAGCCTTAACCAACAATTTTTCATTTTTCAACAATTTGGCGTGAATTTGATTATCGTTGTTAATTAAAACATTATAAATTCATTATAGATTCATAAGATGATAGGTTGACTCTCTTTTTTGGTTAATAACCCACCAATACATAACAAATAAGCCAGTAACTAAAAATATAGTGGTTTGATTACAAGACGAAAATAATATAAGGTAGGTAAGAAAGCAAAAAAGCTACTTCACTTTTAACAGAATAGTCAGGGAGAACTTAGTGTACCAAACATGAAACACGGAAGTATAAAGAAAATAACTAAATACATAATATAGTATATATTTACTAATTCTTATAAAAATAAAGAAGAAGACATAACTGTATTTATTATTATTAACGAAGAGCCAGCGACTTCCTACAAAACAACATTGAAGCAAATAATGATTTGCAAATACAATCGACATATCGTAAGTGTCAAGTGGCGGATTGAAATGTCACACACATATATATGCAACTATATGTTAGAACAAACTTATATACTTGTTATGAGACGATAATGTTTCTTATTAACTTTTACTTGCGGCTTTGCTCTTATTGATGTCCTAAAATTACTATCTATAGGTATTATGTAGATGGGTCTGACGAAGAAGTCAGTATTATAAGTTAAACCGGTTTTTACCACCGGTTTGGAAAGCAGTTGCACTGAAGGAGAAAGAGCCAGCGAGAAACTCAATAGTAGTTTTTTTTAATACTAATAAAAATAAAAAGAAATAAAATAGTGGATATATTATATGAATAAAGCACATACACCATCGTGTCAGAGTTATGCATGATCTGATTGTAGGTTCGATGTTCACTCGAGGTAATTTTTTATTTTTTTTTTTGCTTCACGCTGTATCCCGCACACAGCAGAATAGGCAGAGGGAACCTAGTGTTAAGACACTCCGTTCCCCACTTTCCGCCAAATTCGGAGGCTTGCGTGTTAAGTGGCGGAACTTAACGCCGCGCTTTACCTCGACACCAGAGCGAAGAAAATGGAAATATAATTTCCACTCCTCGAGTGGGAATCGAACCCACAACCAGTCGTTTACAGTCACACACTTGTGCCACTGGGCCACGACTGGCCCCTATAATGAGGTAATATAATAAATATAAGGAGGTAATGTTATAAATATAACATAACATTGTCGTTCTCTTGTAGTTTAACGTAAGTACTGTGTTTAACTCTTGTGGTTTAACAGCGGTCTCGTAGTTTAACTTAGTTTAGTGGAGACTTAGTTCGCGTTGGCGTTACTTTTAAATTAGGCAGAAAGTGGAGATCGGAGAGTTAAAGTTTTTAGTATCTTTCTGTATAATATATAAAAGTAATAAAAAAAAATAAAAAAAATTGACCATTATGGAGCAATGGGACAATGTTTGAGTATAAAACCGATGGTTGTAAGTTCGATTCTAAATCAAAGGAATTGTAATATTTAAATTATATTAATATCACGTCTCTGACACCTAAGACAAAGCGGAGGTAAGTTTAGCTACTCAACACTCAATGTCCCAAAAATGGGAGGAACCTGGAGCACGGAATGTCTTAACACTAGATTCTCTTTGCACGCTCCCTCTCTCTCCCTGCTATGCGTGAAAAAGCGTGAAGCGGCCTTAACAAAAATAGATAAAATTAAAAAAAAATAATTCAATTTATATCCAAAGCGGCACAAACCATTTTATCGAGCGGAAGTTGTATATTGCGGATGGATACTTCCTGCGGAATTAATTAAGGAGCAAAGTGAATTTATCAACTATATACAGTTTAAGAGCTTTTGTTAACTGTGTTTCTGAAACTACACGTGATAACACTCATGGTTGAGTGGTGTTTTTATAAGTTATTTTATTCGTGGCAGAGGTATAGGATTCGAAATTCAATTGAAATTAAGAGATATGTAAAGGAGCTTTACGCTTAAGCTTTACGCTTTTTTAGGATAGTTTGAGAGAATCTACTATCAAGACATTCCGTTCGCCACTTTCCACTTGAAATTGAAATTTAGCGTGTTTAATGGCGGAAGTCAATGCCATAGTTTGTGTAGTGTTTAAATCTATTATATAGGTACGTAGCATTGTCTCATGTACACCAGTATTGAGTAGCGTAGTGGAAGGGGCAGTCTTGTGACAGACGCCGTTGACGGTGGACGTGCGCCTGCGCTGCTGCGGCTGATGTAGTGGTGAGACAGTGGTGTTCCTGTTCTGTTTGGGTCGTGCGTATATTATTTGTAGACGGCCATACACTACAGTTTGTCTTCTGTACTAGAGCGAAGAAATAAAAATAATATATAATCATTCACTTTCAATCTCCAGCGTGGGAAGTGAACAGCAACCATCGCGTTTACCTTCAGAGGCTGACTTTGACGCTGACGTTGTCTCTTTTCAAGACAGCTTCTAATACTCAAGAAATATAAAATTTATGAAATAAATAAATAAATACATACCTAAACAAATTAAAAATAGTTTTTTGTTCGTATGTGTACTTTTTGACTTAATTAATAGTATGATTTTTTTTTAGCTTCACACTGTATCCCGCAGACAGCAGGGTAGGAGAACCTAGTGTTAAGACACTCCGTTCCCCACTTTCCGCCTAGTTCGGAGGCTTGCGTGTTAAGTGGTGGAACTTATCTTGAGGTAAAGCGCGGCGTTAAGTTCCGGTGTCAACATCAGAGCGAAGAAAATAGAAATATAATTTCCACTCCTCGAGTGGGAATCGAACCCACAACCAGTCGTTTACACTCACACGCTTGTGCCACTGGGCCACGACTGGCCACATGATGGATGACTGGATACATATATATTTAAAAAAAGTAGTATCATCTAATTCTTTTAATTGATACGGCGTTAAGTTACATCTAACAGGAAGTAGAAAACAAAATCTTCGTTGCTTCTCTCTGTCTATCTCGATAAATACATTATAACTGATAAAGCAATACACTTATATGACGCAATGTCGTAACTTTCATAGATCTGTTATGATTTTTATTGTTAGCTTTTTCCGTGGGAAGATTTTTAGTATAACTAAGCTTCGGCATTCAGAGATGATTTGAGATTTCGAAATATATTTTTTATTAATAACGGATGACGAACAAGGCGACATTCATCTTTTTTGACATTATATAGTCTTTTGGTATATAGATATATTAATTCAAAAACAAATAATAATATTTTTGTGAATAAATTAAAAAACCATTAGAGACCAGTTTTGATTCAGGCCAGGCCTGTCGAAAATCATGTTAAGTGAAGGTTTAAATTGGCAGGCTGGCCCGATTATAGTCAGATGCAAGTAATGCAATGCAAGAAGAAGAAGAGAACAGTTGATGGGAAACAATAAGAAAATTATAGCGTTCTCTCTCGTTCAAAGAAATGCCCGAAATATTGTTTATAAGCTATTTTTATTATTATTATTAGCTTAATGCACACAGCAGGGTAGGCATAGGGAACCTAGTGTTAAGACACTCCGTTCCCCATTTTCCGCCGAATTCGTAGGCTTGCGTGTTAATTGGCGGAACTTAACGCCGCGCTTTACCTCGACATCAGAGCGAAGAAAATGGAAATGTAATTTCCACTCCTCGAGTGGAAATCGAACCCACAACCAGTCGTTTACAGTCACACGCTTGTGCCACTGGGCCATGACTGGCCACTATAAGTTATTTAAAGTATTAATTGTGTCTATCGTGGCGTAGTGGACGCCATTGGTTGTGGATTTGATCCCCCATCCCAAGATAATAATTATATTTAAATTGTTTTAATTTTCCTACTTTGGTAGTATGAAGCGTGGTGTTGAATTTCGCAACTCAACTGTCTCGAATTTAAGTAAAATATATTGAAAAACGACGCTGTTAGAAGCTATTTTCTCTTTGCTATGAGGCAAAAAAAACGTGAAGGTATAAAAAAATAATTGATTTTTGTCTTAAAACCCAGTCTAATTTGCTTTATATATTATTACTAGCGGCCCGCTCGCGGCATTGCCGCGTGGACTGCCTAATTGTTTCGTTATATTGCTACCCTCGGGGGTGGAATTTTGAAAAATAAAGTAGCCTATGTTTAACCTTGGATTATCAACTATATCTGTTTCAAAATTCATATAACCTTTCATTTCATGTAAACTTTCATCCCCTATTTCAACCCTTTAGAGGTTAATTTTTGTCTATTTTCATTCTAAATTTCATCCAAATCAGACAGGTAGATTAGCCGTGAAAGCGTGACAGACAAACACACAGACTTTCGTATTTATAATATAAGTATGGATATACCATTATACAATACTATGAATAATCTGTATAATTATTACTAAACAATGTTACATAGTTTGACATTTATAAATATTTAATAAAACGCTTAGAATTTAGAAAGCATCGCGTGTCCAGTTAAATTAACCTTATAATATATTTATATAGGATTGATTGTTTTTAATGACCATGTTTGGAACAACCTACTAAGTTGTTCAAATACTAAGTTACGCCTAAGTACTAACGCAAGTAATTAAAAGTTATTTTACTTGTACATTCGTATTTTTTGTATGTTTGAAATATATTAAGCACTCTGTGAAATAATCAGAATATGTGAACGCGACTGATTTTGGATTCGATTCCCACTAGAGGAGTAGAAAAATTTAATATTTCCATTTTCTTCGCTCTGGTATCAAGCAAAGCAAGCGAAGAGCGACGTTAAGTTTCGTCACTTAACGCAATGCCTCCAAAATTCGGTGTTAAGTGGGGAACGGAGTGTCTTAACACTAGGTTCTCTCTGCCTACCCTGCTGTGTGCGGGATACAGCGTGAAGCTAAAAAACATCATATTTCAAAGATTCCGTTGTGACTCGGTGGACTCTTTTTTTAGTTGTAGTTTGTTCAACATCCACTATAGAAAAACTTACATATATTATTTCACATTTTTTCGATGTAGTAAACAGTGTCTCAATTTTTTTCCTAAACTATACTATTTCTGGATTGACATAGCCTAACTGTTGGTTTGAACATATAGTAAAATCCAAACTACTTGGCAAAGTTCAATCAAAATTTAGAAAACTAGCTCCTTGGGGAGTGTATGAGATTTTAAATTTTTTAGGCTACGGAAACATAATCACAAGTAGTTAAGTATTAATTTATACGTCAAAAAAGTAGTATTTTAACAACGAGTCCAAATTTTATATCTAACCTACAGTCACTTTAAAACAACGGTAAATTGAACTACCTCACTATTTTAGTTTTTTTTAATGTTCACGCTGTATCCCGCACACAGCAGGGTAGACAGGAGGAACCTAGTGTTAAGACACTCCATTGCGTGTTAAGTGGCGGAACTTAACGCCGCGATTTACCTCGACACCAGAGCGAAGAAAATGGAAATACTAAATATTTCCACACCTCGAATGGGAAACCAACCCACAACCAGTAGCTTTACAGTCACACAGTGTGCCACTGCGCCACGACTGGACATTATTACTAATTTAGATTATTTTCCTAAATGACCAAAGACTATATAAAAGAAGTGATGTATCACTATACAAAATAAGCAAACGTTTAACCTATATAAAGTTTACATAGAAGCAATATATAATACTAACTATATCCTCTCAGAATAGAGCTCGAATTCGTTATCCGTTAATTCGGCCCAGTATAAGCGTACCTTGTTTACAGGTGACGCGCCGTAAAATAAACATTTAAAACATAACACATTAAAACCCATCTGTTAGGGTTGGTAGTGAAGTTTTGTATTTTTTAAATATTTACTTTAAGAATCATTTTTATATTGTCAATAAATATAAAAACTTAATATTGACACTTCTACGAAGAAGATTGATATATCCCTATCTATTTATGTATATGTTTCGTTATATATAGATAAGTATGTCTATTTAAATATAATGATATGTTTGTGTAGGTATATGTATTTAATTGTTTATGTATTTTTTATGGAATAAAGGAGGCAAACGAGCAGAAGGTCCACCTGGTGTTAAGTGGTTGCCTTCGCCCATAAACATCCACAATATCAGAGTTATGGATGCGTTGTCAGCCTCGAGGATGTAGGACAAAAAGGAAGGAGGGAGGATAGGAATGGTGGGAATAGGGAGAACTGGCTTATATGCCATCGAATCGGAACACATCATCAGATGTTTGGCGGTTCGCTTTTGACGCGATAGTGGTCGCGAGCCAGTCGGAGAACGAATCTCCTACCACCAAGCTACTGGGTTACCCGCCTTTTACGGGACGCTACCCAGCGGCGGGGGGGAATTGTATTCTTAACCCGTCCCCCCACGGGAAAAAAATGTATGTATATATTTGTATGTAAATGTGTGTAGATAATTTGTATTTATATATTTTGTTATATTATAGTATAAATGAGCTTACGTTTATGTATTATAAACATCGTTTATGTAATATGTGCACCGATCGACGCTATTCCCCTTTTTATTATAATTAGTCCTTTCGTCACCAAAGGTCGTGTGTAAGAGATTGCTTAAAGCAATAAGACCGCCTTTGCATACATTTTAAATTATCTATGTTTGTATAAATTATCTCTCTTGTGTATTTTATATCCATGTGTGCAGTAAAGTATTAGTCTATTCTATTCTAAGAACCGGAATTCGAATCGGATCTTAAAGGTAACAGAGTAACCAGAGATATAGTGTAGTGCACTTCAAGACACTCTCTTTTGCACTTTCCACCGGATTCCGATCCATTGCATATTGAGGTGATAGAAGTAACCGCCGTATTTTGTCTTACGAGCGGAGAAATGAAAATCATTAAAATTGCATTAAGTGTAAAACCTTTTATATACAGTAAAATAGACGTTGCTAAAGTAACTTATATTCTATACGTCAACGAGGGCACTAATGTTTTTAATTATATTATAGTATTATTGTGATATTTTAATAAGCAGTGCTAATGAAGTTAAAAATTTCGAATATAAACATTATTTCAACAGAATGTTAGTCTGTAGCTATTCTATTTGATATCGTACAAGCGCTTTAGATAATTATGCTATAACTAATTACTCTAAGCGTAGTACTTTTTAAATTGTGATATGTGCAAATTTGAAAGTTTTCAATAACTTTTTGATTACTTCACGTGTCGTTTTATCTATAGAAATAAAATCTAGGCATATATAAATAATTGTTAACTATTTCACAAGCTAATCTCAACAGAACTGCCGAACAATATTAGCCTTTTTTTATTTAAAACAAATTATAAAAAAGAAACAGACCAGTTGTGCCGCAGTGGCACAAGCGTGTGACTGTAAACGACTGGTTGCAGGTTCGATTCCCACTCGAGGAGTGCAAATAATTAATATTTCCATTTTTTTCGCTCTGGTTCCCTTTTCCGGGGCAAAGCGCGGCGTTCCCTCTGCCTATCCTGCTGTGTGCGGGATACAGCGTGAAGCTAAAAAAAAGAGGAAATTAAGAGACCATCGTAGAGCAGTGGCAGACAGCGTCTTCAGCACTCAAGGGAAAGATTATATTTAATATTTTCATATTTGCGCTTTAGGACCTAAGAGTAAAGAAAAAGTAAAGAAAGGGTGAAGAAAAAATAAGGAGAGAAAGATTAAGTTATATCATATTTTTTAAAAGAAGTATATTTGTATTTCACATACATTATATTTCAAAATTGAGCAACAACCCTATTTGCCCAAAGCATTATCAAAGGACTGATCGATTAATCGCGTTTACATTAAACATCGTTGTTATGAAAATTAAATATTGCTAGTGACTAATTTTAGAGGACATTGGACTCGTTAAGAATATATTTTATAGTACTATCAATCTATATATCTATCTACCTATATATGAATATTACTAAATATATAAAAATCGTGGCTTGGCCAGTCGTGGTCCAGTGGCACAAGCGTGGCACGACTGGTTGTGGGTTCGATTCCCACTCGAGGAGTGGAAATATTTAATATTTCCTATTTTTTCGCTCTAGTGTCGAGCACACGCAAAGCCTCCGAAGTCGGCCGAAAGTGGGGAACGGAGTGTCTTAACACTAGGTTCCCTCTGCCTACACTGCTATGTGCGGGATATAGCGTGAAGCTAAAAAAAACGTAAAATTCTATCATTATTGACATGTAAGGCACAGCCGTTCTACTTGGCGTAGAAACTTATAATTAGGAATGTATGTTTCTTGAAGAGTGTGTGACAGATCAAAAGAACTTCAAATTTTGAAGTGAAGTCGATGGTAAGAAGTAGGTAAAGAAAACGTTGGAATATTTCCATACATAGATTGATAGGCACAAGCATAGATAGATACAAGCTAAGAACAACATTTGTAATAAGTAGTTTTAGCTTATATAGATGACTATGCCCTCATCTTATCAGGTCTCAATCTTATTGAACATTTGAAGAATATTAGCGATTTTTCTCTCAGTTTATACAGATTTATTATAAATATGCTAATGCTAAAACTCAGTTCAAATTAAAAAACAAGTGTTACTGAAATGACAGTTGCGGATTCGATTCCCACACAGTGAAATTGTTGAATTTAAAGTGTTCTCATTTCTCTTCTCTGTTGCCTAAGACATATAGTGGCGTTTAGCTCCACCAGCAAACCCGCAACCAATGTGACGACGTATTTAAGGTTGAAAATGGAAAACGGAGTGTCTTCACACTAGATTCTCTCCACATGTGACGAAAGGCTTTTATACCGAATAATTATTTGATACTAATTAACTCCTCTAAAAAATATACACAAGACCTTCCATCAATGCCACTCACACAAGACCTTCTCCTAGCAACTTCTAAGCCCACGATAAAAATACAAGCAAAAAAATAAAGAAGACTTAATACATCTTAAGTCTATTGTCATTTCGCAAGTTAGGAAAGACTTTGTAAACAAAAACAGATAATGTGATTACGTTAGAGCTTCCATAAGTAAGGGAAGTTTGTAAAGGAATAGGGACCCGAATGCTTTTATTTAAAAGTTTTTTTTTTTGTTTTCACTTGACAATTTGTATTAAAATATTAATTATTTTTCTAAATTGTTTGTCTATTTTTTTTAAATTGGTAGAAAATTCTGTTTTTCTACCAAAAATTGGTGGACATTTCGTCTAGTTTAAAGACATTTACGTGTGTGGTAACAAAACTTAACACCTCGCCATATTTTTGCTTTTTTTTTATTTTTTTTCCCGTGGGCGGGTTAAGAATACAATTCCCTCCCGCCGCTGGGTAGCGTCCCGTAATCCCACCATTCCCATCCTTCCTCCCTCCTTCTATCCTACCTTCCCAAGGCTGGCAACGCATCCATAACTTGAATGTTGTGGATGTCTATGGGCGAAGGTAACCACTTAACACCAGGTGGCCTTCAGCTCGTTTGCCTCCTTTATTCCATAAAAAACACCTAGCTATATCTAATTATAACTGAATAATGAAAATAAACAAATTTTAAAGTACCAAATAATTGCTGGAATAGAAATTGAAATACATTTGTCCCATTGCACCACATTAATAACTTACCGGTTTAACAGCTTTACGCTTTATCCCACATAGCAGAATCAGAGAGAACCAAGTGTCCATACACTCTATTCTCCATTTTCCGCGTAATATATACAGATATTACGTGGTTAGTAGCAGAGTTCTGCGCCGCGCTTTAGTAGAATAATTTATATAATATTTTCATATCTTCACATGGGGATCAAACCCGTAACCAAACGCATTTAAAATTACATGCTATCCCACTGTGCCACGATGGCGATATCTTATAAGATATTCATTTATCTATCTAGAGCTTTAAAAGCTTATTAAATATTTGAATTCTTCGAAATGTTTTTGTATTTTCGTAAAATGAAAAAGAAATTCTTACACATCGTTCTTAGATTGCAGTTTAGAAATAAAAGTGCAAAACCGAAAGTTTATATTATAGAACATTTACTTCCCACGATGGCTCTTCTCGACTTCATCTTTAATGTTCAAAGAATATAAAACAGATGTGAGACGAAATGGTACTTTTTATATAAGTAATAAATCTACATATTTTCTGAGAAAAATGAGGCAAAAATAGTTTAAAAGTAAATATTAACATTTTTTTTTAAATATAAGAAAATGACCACGAGTCTTTAAATTAATATATTTATGTTAATATGACCACGTCATGAGTACCACATCGTACTACATATTGTTTTTACCAGTTAAAACTTATAGCTTCAAATTGATGCCATTTATATGGCTGTGCCAAGTTTTATAAATACTTCTTCAAAAAAGAAAATGTACTTTAAATAAATTTAAAATTTGGCCTTCTCTATCTATATATATATATTTTTTTTTAGCTTCAAGCTGTATCCTGCACACAGCAGGGTAGGCAAAGGGAACCTAGTGTTATGACACTCCGTTCCCCATTTTCTGTCGAATTTTGAAGGCATTGCGTGCTAAGTGGCGGAATTTAACATCGCGCTTTGCCTCGGGACTAGAGCGAGGAAAATGGAAATATTAAATATTTTTACTCCTCGAATGGGAATCGAATCCACAACCAGTCGTTTATAGTCACACGTTTGTGCCACTGCGCCACGACTGCCATCTGGATTAAATTAATTTTAAAATAATCATTGGATATTTAAAGAAAACGTATAAAAAAATGAAAATTGAACTCAGTGGTGAGAGCGCCTGAACGGTATTCAGGAGGCGCGGGTTAGAATCCCGCTGCGTTCAAATTTTTATACGTTTTCTTTAAATGTCTTTTTCAATTTTCCTAAGTGTGGAATAACACTTTAAAAATATTTTTAAAAAAATCATTGGATATGTTTGCATTTAATTTCTATGTAATATAATGAATACTTTTGTTTATTATGTAGCATAAACAACACCCATAGCGATAATTTAGAACAAACACTTTTAAATCCTTACTATGTAGGTAAGTGTAACTTTACTTAAGTTAAGTGACTTCAACACTTAACAAGTGGTTAATGATATTAAAAAAAACTATTTTTGCAATAATATAGTTATAACTAAGTTAAGTATAACTAAGTTAAGTATGACATTGTGGCCAGTCGTGGCCCAGTGGCACAAGCGTGTGACTGTAAACGACTGGTTGAGGTTTCGATTCCCACGCGAAGAGTGGAAATATTTCATATTTCCATTTTCTTCGCTCTGGTGTCGAGATGAAGCGCGGCGTTAAGTTCCACCACTTAACACGCAGTGCCTCCTAATTCGGCGGAAAGTGGGGAACGGAGTATCTTAATACTAGGTTCCCTCTGCTTACCCTGAGCGGGATACAGCGTGAAGCTAAAAAAAAAGAAAAAAGTATAACATTTAAAAAAGTATAATGCAACCATCATGTATAGAGATTGATGCAAGATTGTTCTAGATATATTAGATAGTAGATAAATATTATTACTTCAAATAAAATTTACAATTCTTTTTCAAATCGGATGAAATTAGCAGAGACAAAAACATATGGATGAAAGTATATAAAAATATTTTAGTCTTTATTTTTAGATGAAACTTGGGAGAAGAAAATATGCTTTTTTAGTCTCCACGAATCAATTACACTTAAAATAAAAATAAATTAAAAATAGTTTCAATTTTATTCTTAACTACTAAACTAGTATAAAATTCTAAAGATATGATATGATACAAGAACCTTTATCTTAAAATTCAAATTCACTCAAAATATTATTATGCAATCTTTTATTTTACCAATAATTTGACAGTTTAACAAAAAACCAAAGAGAGAAGAAAGAGACTCACTCTACCTACACAAAGTCCAAAAATCAATTACATTCCAAACAAAACAACAATACACAATAACAATACAAGAAAACAATTCAATTCAATTCAATTAAAAATCTAAAATGATCTTTGAATTGTGAACAAATGTTTAAGACACGGGTCGTTAGATACAAGAAATTCTGCAACAATATTCTTTGTAACAATCGATTGAGCTGTCGGCACTCTCAATATCTACGGAAAATGTTTAAAAAACATCTCGAGCGTCGAGCATCGTATCGAGTGCTGAGCAGATGCTTTAGTTCTGTTGTTTTCTCATGGTACAAGTTGTGAAAGGTAGCGTTTTGATCATTATTTTTTAATTGTTTGGGAGTAAAAGTAAAATATATAAATTAATTTGTTACAGTTTTAGTTAAGTTATGAAGAATTTTTTATATAAAACATGTATGTTAAGACACTGTTCTCCGCTTTAATTAACACACAATGTTTTAATTTGAAATGTAGATATTGTGTGTTATCTTATGGTGCACAACGTCGTGGTTTGTCTTAAGTACCGGGGTGGAGAAATGAAATAAATAATATAATTACAATAATTCTTGTGGGAATCCAAACCGTGACCGTTAAGTCAGGCACTGTTCCACTGTGAGGTATTTTATTTCACAGATACAACACAGAAAATATTTTAGCATTATTTCAAATTTTGTTCACAGCCGCCATTACAGTACATCACCATCGTTATACATTTTCGTAGATCGTTATATAGTTTCGTAGTATATACATATATCATTATAAAGCGACATCTATGACAGTTGAGCGTTTATATATTAAATGTTTTTGTTGTCTGATTCTCCATGAAAGGTTATCGTTGGTTGGTAAGTTTAAGCTATACTGACGGTTTATCGTGAAAGTTTTCAAATTATATTTTGAAGCTGTTGATTAAAAAATGATTAAAAACAAATAAATGTTTCATCTGTTGTAGATGGGTGTCAATATAACAATTAATTGAATAGTTAGTATTTTTTTAGTTTATATTACACGTTTATATGACAAAATCTAGATGAAAAAAAAATGTTTGTGGTCTAGAACTTGTAATTCTAATAGGCGTTTCTTATTACTCGAAGCGTTTCTTATTACCCATAAAATGTATAAGGATTATTTTTTCTGTTCTCTCTTAAAATTTAAACCTTATGTTAACACTTATATATTTCTTATACATAGATATAAGCAATCCGCTTCCGTACAATATCTGGAACAAACAACAATTCTATCTGGCAACGTTCATTTGAGCGTTTCTCGAACTCGATATTTGATCTGTAATTAAAATCAAAACTGTTTTCTATACAAATTAATATTTTGATATCTCTATAAGGTATAAAATATAACGTTTCAATATCAATTGGGTTTTCTATTTGAATAATATGGTTTTCTAATAATGAAGTGAGGTAAGTTCTTGTTTACTATGAATATGTTTATTGTATATCTTCAAGAACTTTCTTAAGATTGATTATTATATTTCTCGGTTCAAATCTTATACAGGGTAATATTAATATTTACTTTTATCGACTCCGGATCGGACCTACAGGCACGGAGCCTGTCTCACTGTATAACGATGATCTCACCACAACTACACTATATGTACAGCTTCACATTTTTTCTTATATAGGTTGGTAGTCTTATAAAATCTAGTGTCAAGATACTCCGTTCTCCATTTTCCCCACAAATTCTAGTTATCATGTGTAGAATCGTGGATCTCAACGCGACGCTTTGCATTATTCACTAAAGCGGAGAAATGAAAATGAATAAATCGTGATAATTCCTCTTATTGAAATCGAACCTACAACCAATCACAATAAGACTCACAAACTGTTCCACTGCACCATGATAACTTCAATTATATTGTAATATAACAAACAAAAAAACATAAACAAACAAAAAAAAAATTTAAACAAAAACAAAAGAAAATACTCATTATAAAACCAAACCATAAAACAAACAAAATTTACAATTTGTCAGTAAAACATAACATTTTTAATCGTGTACATTAAAATGTTCATACTTTAGAGGCACTGGCTATAATATAAATTTCAACGACCGTCAATAAAATAAACTAATTATGTTGAAGCAATAAAAGCGACTTATGGCGTCTATTATCTAAGTAACCACTAGTACTCAGTGTGAGTTGTCTGTGGTCATTATTCAAACAAACAATGGGTAAGAATGATCGTAAGTTTATAAGACTAGTTTTTCGTTTGTAGTGTTATTCTGAATATTTTTCTTACTATATTGTAAGAAAAAAGTTGAATATAATATGTATATTTTTAAAATAAGCTTTTTTTTTTAATATTCTCAGCAAGCTTTTACATTTATATCAATATTGTAGGAGTGCATTAAAAATAACTAGTCCTCCATTTTCGATGTTCCACCATGTTAACTTTATGGAAGAACCTAGTGTCAAGACACTCTGTTCATAAATGTTCGCACGAACTCGAGATATTGCATGTTGAGGGGTAAAATTCATTACCGTACCGTCTTATCACCAAAGTGGACAATTCAAAATAATTGAGTGGAAATCGAACCCACAACTCACAGCCCCACTGCGCCACGATGGCCTCTATATATACTAATTATGTTGAAGCAATAAAAGCGACTTATGGCGTCTATTATCTAAGTAACCACTAGTATAACGTTACTCAGTGTGAGTTGTCTGTGGTCATTATTCAAACAAACAATGGGTAAGAATGATCGTAAGTTTATAAGACTAGTTTTTCGTTTGTAGTGTTATTCTGAATATTTTTTATTATGATATTGTGTGAATAAATTGAAAGTAAAAGTATGTAATCATAATCGTTGTGGATTCGATGTTCAGCCGAAAGATAATCTTTCGGATGAACATCGAATTCGAATTATTTTAAAAAAATACAGCGCTGACTACCGCAGCTTACAAGCAATTACATAGAATATACTTGTCAGTATACAATACTGACAAGTATTGTCCAAATATTAACTGCAATTAACAATTAATTATTTATAATTGATCATTTTTTTGTAATAAAATCACAATTACCAATTAATTCATTATTGACAGTAGTGTAAACATTAAGAGCTAATTATTTTAAGCTATTTCTGATTGTTATCTGATTTCCGCTCAAAGAAATTATGAATTATTAATATTTAAACGTTAATTATCATTATTTTTTGCCCCACACCACCACAGATATACAGATATACAGATACCACTGTATCATATCAGTTGTACAGTAAACTTTATATTATCACCTTAATAACCAGAATAAGACCACATCGTGGGCCGCGAAGTCATTAGTCGCCGCAGGTCAGAAATGATAAATAAAAATATCAAGAAACACTATACATTATAATAAAGTTAGGAGGAATTGTTGCCTTCTTTTATATTTATACACGCCATAAGTCATGTGGGTGTCGTTTAAAATGTCAGCTTGAGAATGCCTTTGGTGTTAAAGAGATATCTTATTTATCTAATATAATACATCTTTATTATCCACGAGAATTAACATTGCCTTTTCCAGCATGGTGGGATAGTTAGAGAGAACCTAGTACCAATACCACTTAGTTGTCCACTTTATACCTGATGTCGAGACATTGCGTGATATATAGAACAGCTCAACGCAGTTCTTTACGTTGGGTACCATAGCAAAGAAACCAAATGAAAAAACAATATAATCATCCGTTTAAACATTTTTAAAGTGTTACGCTTTACTTAAGAAAACTGAAAAAGGCACTTAGAAACAACAAAAATAAGTTGTAAAAAAGCGTATAAGAATTTCGCCGCAACTGGTAGTTAAATGGCATGGCTCAGCGGTGAAAGCACCTGGACGGTATTCAGAAGGCGCGGGTTCGAATCCCGCTTTATACGTTTTCTAAATGCCTTTTTATATAATCAACCTCCCAAGTAGATGTTGAACCCACAACCGTCTCGTTTATATTTAAACGCTGTCCAACTGCCTACTGCCAATATGACGGCCTCAGTAGTATTAATACTTACAGTAAAGGAAAACTTTTGTATCTCTTTTCACGAAAAAACATGCGGATAAAGAAGTATGAATATTGCAGAGTTAAAGTTTATAGGAAACAAAGTGCAGAAAGTAAATGTTTTTCATAATAGTGCATTAGGAATACAGTAAAGTAATAAAATTAAATTTTACGAACAATACCAAGAGTCTAAGACGTACACTTTTATATAAAGTGACTTAAGCATAGGTAAAAGCAACGTTTACGTCACTTTAGTTTTATATATTTTACTCAATTGTTAAAATTATTGGACATAATCCTTAATAAAAGTACGAATTTTGCCACGTTGCATTTTTTATTAAATTTGTCTATCCATTTATAATTACCTATATTTCCCGAAGTAGGAATCGAATCTTAAACCAATCCTTTTACCGTTAGACGTTATCCACGAACTACTACAGAATTTCTGTACAGTATTTAGAAAAAATACTTCAAAGTACATTTCCTAACAAAGGCACAAGACGTAGTGAAAGGAAAGTATCAGCAAATGGTCAAATACAAGAGATGCGGGCTCTCTAAAGATAATGGACGATCGTACTGTCATTTTAAATTGTGTAAATAGAATGGCGCTTAACGATGTAAGGCTTTTTAAGTCTCGTTTGTGATAGAGATCTTAGAGATGTTTTATTCCGTTTTTTAAATCCTAAAGAGAAAAAGATGATTGTTGGGAAGTATGACGTCCATTTCTATATGTGGTACTGTAGCTCTCAATTGGATGGATCGATTTCGATCTGATTTTTTCTAGACCAAATTTATTTTAAAATTTAGTTTCCTTGCGGTTCTTAGCTATGTTTGATAAAAATCGGTGCAGCAATTTAAAGAGTATCTTCCTCTTCCTAAATTATGTATGGCGTTTGGCGTAAAATTAAATATATATTTTAGGCTTGACTAGGAGTTGACTCCTAGTCAATAGAAGTTTAGTAGTATATTTGAATATACTCCTAAACTACATATAACTACTACAATTTATTGTATATACTTCAGATATTCGTAAATTTTAACTAACATTTATGAGCTTGATTTAAAAGATATTTAGAAAACGTATAAAAATTTTGAACGCAGCAGGATTCGAACCCGCGTCTCCTAAATACCGTTCAGGCGCTCTCACCACTGAGCCATGCGTTCTACTACACGCTGCGTCGAAATTCTTATACGTTTTATTACAACTTATTTTTGTTGTTAGCAGAGAGATCAGTAGAGAGCTTTTTACAAATTTATTTTTATACGTTTTCTAAATGTCTTTTACAATTTTACTAAACTGTGGATAACACTTAAAAAATATTTAAAGTATTTATTTAAGGGCCTAATTAGTACTAGTGTTGCCCAAATGCAAGAACAAGACGAGACTTAGCCAGTCTTGGTCTTGGTCTTGCGCCAATACACCTGGTCTTGGTCTTGGTCTTGGTCTTGCGCTCCCAGTCTTGGTCTTGGTCTTGCAGCAAGAGTCTTGCAAGTCTTGCAATTACCTATTAGTCTATTACTATTTATTAAAGTTTACTTTAAATCTTGAAAAACGTATTAGAATTGGAACATTGTGAGCTTGAATTAACATAGCCATAGTAAAGATCAATCAGATTAATAAATAACTGAAGATTTGATAAGAAATTCGAAAAATCAACTGACCTATATGTCGTTTTCCATGGAAGTAACTGTTTCTTAATAAACATTTATGATTTATAAGCTTACATTTGCTAAAACATGTAAAAAAACAAATTAATTACAATAACTTGACTGTATTTTAAAGAACAATACTTATCTGTCTAGAAAGAGATTGAACCCTCAACTTATAAGAAATGTAATAAAAGAGTTTTACGATTTATCATTTATTTGAACAAAAAATAAAATACAACACTAATCAACAGCTTTATCATTAGGTTATGATACTTTATATCAATTTTTTTGACCAACAATTAATACAAAGTAACCATCTGGCTGACTCATCATTTAACCTATTTCTATGTTTTCTAATTACTAATGATGCTTTAGAAAATAACTACGATAAGCGGCAAATACTCAGTGAAATAGCGCTAAGTCCTAGCTGCAAGACGCAAGAGTCTGCAGAATGCAGGCTATGTCTTGTTCTTGCTCAAATCTTGCACGGTCAGTCTTGGTCTCGGTCTTGCTAAAAATACGCGGTCTTGTTCTTGGTCTTGGTCTTGCAAAAACGCAAGAACAAGACCAAGACTGAATTTGGGCAACACTAATTAGTACATATTATGTATTTAATCTATGTAAGAAAGCTTTAGAATGTTATTTTGACCTACTTCTTGCCATCTGATTTCCGTGTAAATTTCCACAAGTGTCCAAGCTCGATGACAATACAATATTTGCTTAGTATAAACCTGATATCCTGTCAAGGCGCTAGTCGCCCGATATAACGAAAAATAACTGTGTAAATGTCGGCATTTTAATATTTTTTTAAATTAATTTGTTTTAATTTCTTATATGCTTCTATATTAACAATCAAAATTAGAAAATAAATAATTGATATTCTCTCACATTTGTTATTAACGTCAAAGTCAAATAATTTTATTCATTTTTTGTCCGCCAAAGAGTTTACCACTGGTTCATTAAAGTTAATGCCTCAGACCTGAGAAGAATTATTTACATATTATTTTTTAATTAATTAAGTTATATATTCTTTTCAGCTTCATTGTAGTCAAAGAGAGTCTAAAGGACGTCCGAAATCGAGGCACTGCTTCGGAACTCAACGCTGCCCTTTGGATAAGGTACCAGAGGGAAGGAATAAAAAAATATTATATGAACATTCCCTCGAGTGGGAATCGAACCCACAACCATCACTTTACAGTGAGAAGCGGTCGAACTATTATTTATAACTATTGCTTATTTACTATATTACACTACAGCCTCATTATACATTGCATATACAACTCAACCTTTGCATGTATTGGTAGATTGATATTTCTCTATTAAGCTAAGTCTCAAATATATAATATAATAATATTGTTTTGAAACCGTTTTTAGAAAAGATATAAAACTTTGAACGCAGCAGAATACGAACCCGCGCTTCTTGAAAATCGTCCTAGTCTGCTGCCATGCGTTCTATATACATTTCTACGTCAAAATCCTTCTACGTTATTACAATTTATTTTGTAAATTTTTCAATTTGTTTTTCAAAAATATTTTTCTAATCGTGTGTAAAAAACGCCTTAAAACTGTTTAATTAGCTTCACGCTTTTTCTATAGTCAAAAAGAACCTAGAATCAAGACATTCCATCCCCCACTTTCCCTGGAGACTATGCGTGTTGAGTGACGGAACTCTACGCTGTACTCTCTCTTAGGTGTCAAAAAGGAGAAAATAAAGTATTCTTAAAATACTCTAGAACCTAATAAACTAAAGTCCACAACACTATATCTATATAAGCAGTAGTAACAAGCTGGTAAACGATTCTCTCATCTAAATTTCACACCGATAAAAGTGTCGAACTAATTCTGATCAAATACTTAGATGCGGGCGAGATCCAACGGAGTTGGACTTCTAAGGTTGTTTTTACACCAAATTACTTATAGATTAAGGGTCCACTCACTTTCTTTTGATACTGGCCTTGTATTATCAAGTGAAATGGACTTATATTATTCGATTTAAAGCTATCTTGGTGTAGTGACTGCTTCTGGCTGTATACGCGATAGTTGGGGATTCGATTCCTATTCTGGAGTTTGAATTTATTTAGCATTAGTGTTGTACTGCGGAACTCAACAAAAAAAGTGAGAGCGGATAATAACAATTTAAATATAACCATTTCTTCGAGTTTAGATGATCTCCACGAACAACGCTTATATTGACTACTTGTATATTATTTAAGGTAAATAAGTTTGTTTACTTTGTTGCAATATATACTTACAAGACGCATATTAAATAAATTGATAACTAAGTTAACAATATCCAGTCGGCCAGTCGTAGCGCAGAGGCACAAAGTGCGACTGTAAAGCGACTGGTTGTGGATTCGATTCCTACTTTGGGGTATTATATTTAAATTATTTTCCTCTCTCCCCTCTGGTGATAAGACAAAGTGTAACGTTGCATCTTATCGTGCAGGACGTCTATGTCCTCAATTTGTGTGGAAAGAGCAGAAAGGAGTGTGGTGACAATAGGATCCCTCTACCAAAATTGAAATTTAGAATATCGGTTAATTGGGGAGTGTACGGAGCACTAAGAAAGAATTTCTTTAAATATCTATAAGAAGAGCAAAAAATTCAATTGTATAATACGTTTTGTTGTCCACATAAGCATAGTTGCAGCCTACAAGTAGTAGTATATAATAGTACATATAGCATTGCAATATTTCTATATCTATCAAATATATACAAAATAAAGGTGAACGGTAAGGGAGGCAGGAGGACCTTTCTGTTGATTCGAGAACACGATGACGATGTACTAGTGGAAGATGTATTTTAATACATGAAGACCTCCCGAAGCGAGAAATGAATATCGAGGTTGATGGCAGTGGACGAGGCGAAAGAAATATGCAGGGACAGTACCGATTAGCGATCCGTTCTCTCTGATAACTTTGTTAGTTAAAGTAGAAGTTAAGAAAATAGCAGCTTAAAATAAAATAATCTATTACAAGATTCCTTTAAATCTATCCAAATAAAATAAATATACTAGACGTCTGTTACACTAATTCTATCCAAACACTAACAGTGGGACCTACTCGTCATAATGAAGTTTGATGCTTTTATAGTGAATTGGTATTCGTTAAAGTTAGTCTTCTAAAGTGTTATAATACATTTTGCTTTTAATCCTTTTACTTAATTATTAATTGTATAATAACAATAGAATAGAGTTGTATTGAATTTCATGGAAATCGAAATGTTTAAAGGTGTCGTAATTCGGCTGTAAAGGAAAAAGATTATTGTATAACACAGTCTACCTGTGACCACGGACTACTGTAAAATGTTCGAAACGTCAGCTTTTAAAAAAATATATTTTCGTGTACCACAAATATACGCGATTAATCCGGTTAAAAATAGTTTCATTTTAAAATGTGTAATAATCGCAAAAACAAAAAAAAATTTTTTAGCTTCACGATGTATCCCCCACACAGCAGAGTAGGCAGAGGGAACCTAGTGTTAAGACACTCCGTTCCCCACTTTCCACCGAATTCGGCGGCAGAGCGAAGGAAATCGAAATATTAAATATTTCCACTTCTCGAGTGGGAATCGAGCCCACGACCAGTCGTTTACAGTCACACATTCGTACCACTGAACCAAGACTGGCCACCCAAAATGCATTATTTAACTTTACTTATCTTTGATATCTTTATAGTTCTAATTTTACTACAAAGTAAAGAATATGATGTGAACGTATTAAAATTAAGACGAAATTGTTTCCTAGCGAAATTATATTACACTTTCTAAGGCAGTGAAACTTTGTTCCGCAATAAATTGTGATAAAAAATTGTGGCGCAACTTTTATGAAAGTTTGCGAAGGCTTTTTTTCTATAACTATACTACTTCTATACATCATATTTCTACTCGAGTTGAGAAATACTGAATTATAATACAATTATTAAGTACTAGCGGCCCGCTCGCGGCTTCGCCGCGTGAACTGTTTCGTTATATTGCAACCCTCGAGGAAGCATTTTTTAAAAATAAAGTAGCCTATGTTTAAGCTTAGATTATCAACTATATTTATGCTAAAATTCATTACAATTGGTTTAGATTTTTCATACAAAATTTCATCCCCTATTTCAACCCTTTAAAGGTTGATTTTTTAAAAAAATAAGTAGCTTATGTTTGACCCAGTTACTTTCACTATTTTTATTCTAAATTTCATCCAAATCGGACCGGTAGATTAGCCGTGAAAGCATGACAGACAAACTTTCGCATTTATAATATAAGTATGGATGTAGTTGACACCCTTATAGCGCAGTAAGTGTACGCACGATCGTTCTAGGTTATAAATTCGACGTATAATATTTAGAGGGAACCTGGAGTCAAAACTCTACGTTCCCCTTTTTCCGCCCGAAATCGAGACATTGCGGGTTAATTAGTGAAATTCAAAATCGTGTTTTTTTTCGATACCAGAAATGAGAAATGAAAATATTTTAAATACAACCAAGAGTGGAATTCGAACCCAAGACTATCGCATTTACGACAGTCTCAATAAAAAGAAAGTTTAATTTAAAAATATGTTCATTTTACGAAACTAGCTTATACAAGGTGCGTTGTTAAGTTACGCTAACATATACGAAATGTCTTAAAAGACAAAATTCTAATCAAGTGTTCTTACTAAAACTTAAAGATTACTTAATTATATCATAAAAGCCACTATAAGAAAGTCAATCCCACCCTCTAAAAGATAAAGAAGCTGATTAACATGGTAAAGCTCTATGGGATCGTTCTCGCACTCAATCATAACGCTTTGGCGATTGGTCCCCTAAGTACGGGTCTCTTCACCTCGATATACCTTAGCGGTCCTTCTAAAACGACAATACGTATATAGATCACTATTTGTTATTATATGTGTAATTTTCATATATTTTATGCGTTTTTACCGAATTGGCAGAGAAAATGTGTAGTGACTACGCTCTCTTCTTCCTGCTCATTTAGAAAATATGTTTAAATAATCTCTTATACATAATATTTTTTTCGATTGAGGAGTGGAAATATTTTATATTTCCATTTCCTTCTCTCTGGTGTCGAGGGGTAAAGCGCGGCGTTAAGTTCCGCCACTTAACACGCAATGCCACTAGAATTCGACGGAAAGTGGCGAAAAGAGTGTCTTAACACTGGGTTCCCTTTACCCTGCTGTGTGCGGGATACAACGTGTAGCTAAAAAAATGGTTTCAACTCATGAATTTTCCTCCTTACTAGACAACGTTGAGTTTTGCCATTGAACATGCAATATATTTAGATTTCGGACATAAATTAGAGAACGGAGTGTCTTGACACTAGGTTCTGACTACAGTGCTAAGTGATAAAGAGCATGAACACAACTACTACAAAAAAAAACAATTACTCCACGTCAGACATTAGAATGGGTCATTTTTCCAAAAAAATAACCATAATATTACAAAATTATAAAAAAAAGAAGAATTCAAAGAGATTTTATACCAAAAAAAAAATATTCTTCATTCAAATCCAACATCCAGATCATTATTATAATTTCAATCAAAGTTGCAAACAACTTAAAGAGCTGAACCCATGAAGAGTTTTCAGCCGATTAGTTAACGAGATAAAGGAAATTCTGATCACGTCAGACCAAAATCGTTCGACATCAGTCCTGACAGAGGCGATCGGCAAATTGAATCAATGGATCATTTGTCGACGCGTCTTAAATATATATGAGATTGAAAATATTGTTATGTTGTATGTATGTATGTTTGTATGTATGTTTGGACTATGGCTATAGTAGAGCAATGGGAGTCTAGTGTATACGTGGTTGGTAGTGAGTTTGATTCCCAGTCGGTGGATGATTATATATAATTTTTTTTTTATTTTTTCGCTCTAGTTTTTAAGGCAAAGTGCAGCGTTGAGTTCCGCCACTCAATGCACAATGTCTGGAATTACGGCGGAAAATATTGACACTGTTTTTCCCTCCCAAAAAATGAAGCATATAAGTTCTTATATGCTTCATTTTTTGGCCAGTCGTGGCCCAGTGGCACAGGAGTGTGACTGTAAACGACTGGTTGTGGGTTCGATTCCTACTCGAGGAGTGGAAATATTTAATATTTCCATTTTCTTCGCTCTGGTGCCGAGGTAAATGCGCGGCGTTAAGTTCCGCCACTTAACACGCAATGCCTCCGAATTCGGTGGAAAGTGGGGAACGGAGTGTCTTAACACTAGGTTCCCTCTGCCTACCCTGCTGTGTGCGGGATACAGCGTGAAGTTAGAAAAGAAAAAAACTTCTTATTTTGAAAAAATTATTTGATTTTGACTTTGACTTTCATATAACAAACAGTATATAAAATGTGAGAAAAAGCGTGATGCTGAAAATGTTATCGCAATAAGTAACCACTTTCTAATTATGTCAAGAACAAAATCTGAATTTCGTAAAAAAATACTTTACACAAAACATAGTAAAAAACAATAAAAACAAAATTAATCACTAATTTCTCAATATAAATGCGAATGTATGTAATAATCTAATTCAATTAATACAGTACTAGAGTATTATTATCAAACGCTGAATGATGACAGTCGCATTGGCTTCAATTCAATTGTTCTACAATAGGTACATGGGAAAATACATTTACATTTCAAAATACAACACAACATTGTACTGTCGACAAAAAAGGCAAAAAAGCGTACAATTTGGTTAAACAAGTGAATAAAATTGTTTTTTTTTTTAGCTTCACGCGGTATCCTTCACATAGCTGGATAAGCAGAGGGAACCTAGTGTTAAGACACTCCGTCCCCCACTTACCGTCAAATTTGGAGGCATTGCGAGTTAAGTGGCGGAACTTAACGCCGCGCTCTACCTCGACACCAGAGCGAAGAAAACGGAAATATTTAATATTTCCACTCCTCGAGTGGGAATCGAACCCACAATCAGTCGTTTTCAGACACACGTTTTGTAAATAAAAATAATTTTTAATTTTGTGGTTTGGTGTAAAATTGTGGCTATTCTAACAGTAATAAGTGGCCCTCGTGGATTTTATTTCCACTCGAGAGAATGATTATCTATATTTTCATTTCTTTGCTTTCGCGGCAGAGATAAGCCACGACGGAGAGTTCCGTCACTCAACATGCAATATTTTTATTTCAGGCGGCAGTGGAGGACCGAGTGTCTTAACACTTTGTCCTCTCTGACTACCCTTCTATGCAGGGAAAGAATATTGGTGAAAAAAAAACAACAAAAGCAAGTGGAAATATCACACTATTATGGCGAAGTTCCTGATTTAACTATACCATATAGTTGTAAGTTCACATCTTATTTTGGGGGTTTATTTACTTTTACAAAAATTTCCCAGTCTTTTTTTTTAAGCATACTATGCTTAAAAAACTTTGGGAACTTTTTTAAGTTGTATTAGCAAGTTGAGCAATTTACAGAGCAAATATTTTTTTACAAAAGAAAGAGTATCTTAAAATAGTAAAGAGTATCTTAATATTCGTCAATCTATGTACATTTTATAGATCTATTATATTATGTATGCATCCCGCTAAATAAAAGATTTATGTAGAAACGACAATAACGATAGTATACTGTATTTTCCTTATATATCTACGTATACAAATATAACAGTCATTTAATTTGACCAGTCCAATCCCCTATGCAATGAAATTACTTTGCTAATTCTCGTGGTATATAATTATTTGTCACTATAAACATTACCTACTAGCGGCCCGCTCGTGGCTTCGCCATGAATTACATGACTGTTTCCTTATATAGCCACCCTCGACGGTGTATTTTTGAAAAATAAAGTAGACAATTTTCAAGCTTTGATTATAAAATATATTGATCCCAAAAATCATTACAATTGATCAAGCGGCTTTGATTTTTCATATAACTTCATCTATTTCAGCCCATCAAAAGTTGGTTTTTAAAAAAAAAAGTAGTTTATGTTTGACCCTGGATAATTTACTTCTTTCATTCAAAATTTCATCCAAATCGGACCGTTCGATAAGCCGTGAAAATTTGACAGACAAACGAATACGAAATAACAAAAAAATATTTAAACAAAAGCTTAGATTTTTCTGCTATCTGTACCTCTATTGAAAATAACACCGTAGCGACAGCCGAAACAAAATTGAATAAAAAAATTTCCACATGTCACATATGACGGCATAATTTGTGTCATAACAATACCGGCCATTCAATATTTATGTCTAACAAAGAGTTTTGGTGTTTTATATTATATTGCGTGCAAATTTGCTCCTTATTTGTCTAGTAAATACAGGTGATATTGGCTTCAAAGATTTGGTTAATTACTGTAATCTTAGGCGGTTGATTGTAGGAAGTAGGTGGAACTAATATAAGTATAGATATATAGTTATAAAGAATTGAATTTGGTGTGTTGTAATTATTATTGTCGTTTGGGCCAGTCGTGGCCCAGTGGCACAAATGTGTCACTGTAAACGACTGGTTGTGGGTTCGATTCACACTTGGGGAGTGGTAATATTTAATATTTCCATTTTCTTCGCTTTGGTATCGAGGTAAAAAGCGCGGCGTTAAGTTGAAAATAGGGAACGGAGTGTCATAACACTAGGTTCCCTCTGTCTATCCTGCTCTATGCGGGATACAGCGTAAAGCTAGAAAAGAAAATATATATATTTCTTATTATAATAGGCCATAATGGTACAGTGGGACAGCGTCTGACTGTATCGTGATCGGTTGTGGGTTCGATTTCCATTCGGTGGAATGATAAGTCAATTAGTTTAATTTTTTCGCTCTAGCGAACAAAAGGAAGAGCAGCGTTGACATCCGCCACTCAACATGGTTCTCCAATTCCTGTGGTAAGTGGAGAACAGAGTCTCTAGACATTAGGTTTTCGCTGACTACCCTGCTATTCGGGAAAACGTCTGAAGCTATACATTACTTATTATTAATGACGAAGTGCGTATAGGTGGACTTTTTTATTTTTTTACAACTTTAATTGCAATTTTTATATTTGTAATTTACATTATTCTTTAAACATTGACAGTGTATTTAGACATAATGTATTTTTTTCTATCATTTAGTACGAAATGCAGTAAATATAGTCATCTTCAAGTGGAAATCATACCCACAACCAACCACACTTACAGACTATTCCCACTATTCCACAATGACTTTTGATAATAAACAAAAAAATTCCATACGTTCAACATAATTACACAACCACAGATTCACAACCACAGATTCGAACCCCATATCCCCACTCTAAGATAAATGCCACCTCACTTAACACTCCAACCGTCATATTACATAACAGCGTGAAAATGAAAAATGTGAATACTTTAATCTGGTACAGTTCCAACTAGCGTTTCCGAAACTTTTTCACAAGTATTCTGCGATAATAAATTGGTAGCATTTACTTTGCTAAAGACGACAGTAAGCGTTCGTATAATTTGTCACCGTCAAACAGCAAACGTGGAGATGAGGCAAACTTATTGACTGTTATGATTGATCGAGATGGACTTATTATTTGCTTATTTGCCATTTAATGGCATTGGCTGAAAGTCAAAAATCGCCAATTTTACTTGATTTATTTTGGGTGGTTGGTGTAAGAAGTTATGGGGTAACGGCGTCGTTACCATCTTGCTTCACCGGAGTCCCACATAACCACGTCCTGAGTCCTCACTCGGGCTGGTATCCGTAACGGATTCCCTGACGAAAAAAAAATAAAAAAATAAAAAGAAGTTATGGGGTCAGAGAGAAACTACTGATGAGATACTGTTTTCTTGTCCATCTGTAAGTCAATGGAACTCATTGCCACGCTTTGTCTTATTAAAGGTAATTCCTTGTAATAAGCATCGAATTCGAACCCCCAATCATTATGTTTAAATTCAAATACTATTCCACTGCGTCACAATGGTCTTATATAACTAGTTTTAGTCTACACTTTTTCCTTTCTATCCTATTTTTATTTGAAACAACACTGTATGTTGAGTACGCATAGTAATTTTCATTATATTATAAAATGAACATAACGAGTTATTCGAATTAGTAATATTTTTTTACTTTTTTATACCTTCACTGTATATCCTGCACATAGCAGGGTAGGCAGAAGGAACCTAGTGTTGAGACACTGCGTTCTCCACTTCCCGCCGAATTCAGAGGCATTGCGTGTTAAGTGGCGGTTAATATTAAATATATCCACCCCTCGAGTGGGAATCGAAGCAACAACCAGTCGCTTTACAGTTACACTTTGTGCCATGACTGGCCCAATTACTACTAATATTTAGATATAAAATTAGAAATTGTTCCTAAAATTTTGTTCATATTATATCGTATTAACTGATTCCAACTGTTTTCAATTAGTAATATTGTAAACAATAATATTTAACATGATTAATACAGGATTGACTTATTTTTATTCATCCGGTCAGGCGACAAGACATAGCGAAGCGTTAAGTTCCGCCACTCAACAAGCAATGTCTCGATTTCGTAGAACGTATTGTATAACGTAGTGTCTTGCCACTTACTTCCCTGTTTTACCTTATCTACCCTCTTATGCGGGAATAAGGTTTAATAAAAAATCGGGCTTTTGTGAATCATTTTTATAGGCCACGAACTTCACTAAGTAAAGTAACGTTAAAAAATAAATTTAAATATTTTTTTTACACATAAATACATATTGTAAGTATTACAAAGGATATTGTTATTTATTATTGAAATGCAACCTCCTGAATAAAACTTAAAAAGGCTCGCTATACAATTTACAAATTTCTGCATATTCATAAAAACAGTGAGTACGTATAACAGTCAGTGCCAGAAAAATCTGTCAGTTATATCAGTTTAAAATTAAAAAAAAAAACACATTCCAATTCAGACTTTTATGATATAAAATTGGTATTGTTAAAATTATTTCGACTTTCATTACGGCTGTCTTTCAATATTCTCGCAATGAAATCACAGATTTTTGGCTTTACAACAATGAAAGAAACAAAAAGGGTTCACAAATTAAAACTTCGGACAAAGTCAGGATTAAAATTTTAATTATAAAAGGTCCTTTGTATTTTGGGTCCATTTTATATTATCTCTTTATTATGGGAACCAACGTTTTTCCATTTTTATTATATTTTATTTTGCTAAAATAACATAGGCCTATTACAAATTGTATGCAATTTTTTGTTGGGAACTAAAAAATGTCGACTCTGATAGCTGCTGCTTTTAAAATATTTATAAAAGCAATTTTTGAAATAACAAGTTGAATTTGTCTAAAAAGAGATTTAACATTTACTTTAAATTGGTGAATGTATGTATGTATAATTTATATTTTTGTCTTTTTTTAGGTTCACGCTTTTTGTGGAGTGTTAGAGAGACTTTTTAACATTTTAAAAGTGACACACTGGCAAGGCATGGCTTAGCGGTCACAGCCCTAGACTGTTTACAGGAGGCGCGGGTTCGAATCCCACTGCGTTCAAATTTTTATACGTTTTCTAAATGTCGTTTTCAGTGTTAGAGAGATTTTATCGTCAAAACACGATATTCTCCGCTCTGTGTTGAGTGGCGGACTTCGTTTTGTCTGATTCACCAAAGGGGAGAAATGAAAACAACTAAATTATGAATGAAATCTAGTAATCCCGCATACAGCAGGGTAGGCAGAGGGAGCTTAGTGTTAAGACACTCCGTTCCCCATTTTTCGCCATATTTTGGAGACATTGCGTATTAAGTGGCAGAAAGTAACGCCGCACTTTGCCTCGACACCAGAGGACGTCCTGTGCTACCACCAGCCTCAGAGAAAGCTACTAGACCTCGCGGTGAAGAACATTGCAAATATATAAATATAAGCATTCCTTTGAATGAAATCGAACCCATAACTATTTACGTTTACACCCAGTCGCTACACCACTGTGTTACGATGATTTTCTATTCTTACAACTTTTATTGTAATTAGAATAATGTGCTTGTTAACGTTTCTTACTGACATAACTGTATTAATCGTTTTGTTTTGTTTTTTTCATAAGAGTTATAACGTGTTAAGTAGCGGCACTTATCGCTGAAATTTATCCTACTATATATTAAATTGTGAATATTTGTAATATAATTTTTCTACTGAATGAGCCTAAATCCCACTATTATTATGTACAATTGCTTAATACGATACTACAGAGCATAAGTGCTAAATTTTAACAATAATTAATAAATATTATTGTAAAAAAATGCAGATGAGTACGAAGGTTATCTCGTAAGAACAAAAGCGCGGCGTTGAGTTCCGCCACTCGACATGCTATCCAGATCTCGGATGAAAATACTCAAAGTTCTAGTTGACTATCTATTATGCAAAAAAGCGTGAAGCTATAACAAAAAAATCATTAAATTTTATGATATTTTTCTGCAGATTCCACCAAAGAACACAAGACAATTTATTCTTACACTTTAATCTTTTATATTATAATAATTCACCTGTTTCTTCAGATATATATATACATTATGCTTATAAAAGATCGTATTTATTAACTACACTGAAAATCCAGATGTGGATTTTTCCTTGACAAGGGTAGAAAGGATCCAGGCTAATTGAAAACGGACCAAACGCAGGCAAAAGTAATTGTGTGAGCGTTTACAATACAACTTAAATATTAAATTTGCTCTGTCCAGCTTCTAGCGTGGTAGAGGAAATAATTAATAGTATACCCTTGAATGTTCAACTGTTTAGCTGAAACGGTTGAAAGTTGAGGTCAAAATATTTTGTACTAGTAACTGCCTGTAACTTCGTTTGTGTGGACTTAATGAGTGTTTACTATAATACTGCATTAAATAGTGGTAGTAAAAATATAAAAATAAATAAAGTGGTAGTAAAAATAAATATAAAAAAGTCTTTTCCTAATTTTTCTAGTTAAGCTGATTTATTATATTTCTTTATCAAGTATTCTACTCTTCTAAATTATATAATAATACAACAAAACACATTTGAATGAAATCCCTACAGTACTTCAGAAGATATTAAAAGATATGGGGAAATAATCATTCTGTTTGCTGTTTTATTATACAGCAGAATACATTGTAAAGAATACTGTTTTTTTAGCTTCACGCCGTATTCCGCACACAGCAGTGTGGGCCGAGGGAACGTAGTGTTAAGACAGTCTGTTCCCCACTTTCCACCGAGTTCGGAGGCATTGCGCGTTAAGTGGCGGAAATTAACGCCGCGCATAATACTGTTTTATACCAATATTATTTATCCAGTATTTAAGCTATACTATAATTGTGCATCCTAACCTTATTATGAACACCTTATTTTTATGATGGTAGTGAACATTTTCCTAGGCCCCTTGTACTGTCTTGTGCACTTGAAACTAGAGAATGGAGTACCTTCACATTGGGTTCTGACTCACTAAGCACTCTACTACGCAGGAAAAGGTATACAGTTCACAAAATTTATAAAAGGGCGTGCAAGGCTTTTTATATTAAAATAATCTGTGAATACCCATCTGGTTACTTTACTGTAGTTTCATCTCTTTAACATACAATATTACATACACATTTTAAATAAAATAATATTGAATGGAGAAAAAAAGTGATTTAGCACTACTTTCACTCTGCCGCACAAATGCAGACCTGAATAAAATCCAATAATATTCCATTCACTATGTTTTTTTTTGTTAATAATGCCTGATCCGCGACATTACTCATCACCCAGTCTCTATTTGGGCAGAAAATGAACAAAAGAGTGTTTTTTTTTATTTATAGCTTCACGCTGTATCCCGCACGCAGCAGGGTAGGCAGAGGGAACCTAATGCTAAGACACTTCGTTCCCCACTTCCCGCCAATTCAGAGGCATTGCGTGTTAAATGGCGGAACTTAACGCCGCGCTTTACCTCGGCACCAGAGCGAAGAAAATGGAAATATTAAATATTTCCAATCCTCGAGTGGGAATCGAACCCACAACCAGTCGTTTACAGTCACACGCTTGTGCCACTGGGCCAAGACTGGCCACGCAAAAGAGTGTTTGACACTAAATTCTTGCCCTTCTTTACGGGATAAAGCGTGAAACCGCTATCCACATTCACTCGGGCAGAGTGATTGAGTGAGTGACCTCAATATAATTAACTCCAACATTCCCTGAAAATAACAACACACAACACTGTCTAAACAAATTAACATCCCATAATCGATTCATTCAAAATTAACATTGAAAATGTTTGAAGCAATCACCGAAAGCTGAAACATATTTAGGTGGGTTATACAATAAATTTAGTATAATAACGGCTTTTGGATCGCGTGATGAACATTATATAACGTAGCGTTGAATTAATACTAACAATTACTTGAACACGCACAGAACGAAAGAACAAATTGCCACCGTGCGTGTCGGTATTCCGTCCACAATGACGGCTGGAGAGGGCTGTGCGACATCTCTTATATTGCTATTTTTAGAAAATATTATTATGGATATTTTTGGGTTTTCTAAGAAAAATATGTGGAAAAATATGTTTAGAAACTCTTGGAAACTGTTCGGGGGCTTTGAACGTTGAACCAAGAAAGGCAGACTTGAAATCCGTTCTGTTTTTGACAAATATTTTTCCTATCTTAAGTATTTTAATAGGATTAACATTTGGTAATAACAAAAATGAGATTTGAAAACGACATTTAGAAACCGTATAAAAATTTGAACTCAGTGGGAATTGAACCCGCGCTTTTTGAAAACCGTCCAAGTGCTCTGACCACTAAGCTATACGTTTAAAAAATGTTAAAAAATGAGGTTTTCTAAGAAATTTCTTTTATTTTACCTTTTTTTCTATTATTTTAGAGTAGGTCTATAGAATAATAGAAAGGAAACTTTAAAAAATTTTCATGGTGCTGTCTAAAAGTTTCGTATACTATAGCGGAAGCGTAAAACTGAAAGCACTTCGTCATGCTAGAGACAGGGGAAATTAAAATGTAATAAGTGAAAACGTTTTCTCGATTTCGATTTGAAATTACTAAGGCATTACTTGAAAATAACCTAGGCCATAACGCTAATCTATTTAACGACTTGATTTACCCTAGAATTTCTTACTTCTTTACTTCTAGAAGGTATTCTTTTAAACATCTAAATTAAACGTATTAAATGATTTATTTCAATCGGCTCTGAAATAAAAAAAATACCCCATTAAAAATTTGTGCCAGTTAAAATTGTGGGGCCAGTCGTGGCGCAGGGGCACGTAAGTGTGACTGTAAACGCGACTGGTTGTGGGTTCGATTCCCACTCGAAAAGTGGAAATATTTAATATTTCCATTTCCTTTGCTCTGGTGTCAAGGTAAAGCGCGGCGTCAAGTTCCGCCACTTAACACGCAATGCCTCCGAATTTGGCGGAAAGTGGGGAACGGAGTGTCTTACCACTAGGTTACCTCTGCCTACACTGCTGTGTGCGGGATACAGCGTGAAGCTAAAAAAAAAAAAAAATTTTGTACGACCAAAATTTCTATAAAATAAATTGGCTAAAACTTCAACTTACGCAGGCGAAGCCACGAGCAGTTCGCTAGTATAGAAATAAAATATAAATAAATTATACTCAGAATCCGTTAGCCGGCCAGTAATAATCTTTATTTTTAATAAAAAATTAATACTATAATTGAAATACTTAATACTTAATTAACCAAAACGCTAGTCCTCGTATCACAAAAATTACTTATTGCCTACAGAAAAAAAAAAACAATTTATAATAAAATGTCACTTCACTTTAATTTATCAACTAAACGCTTTTAAACGCGTGAATGGAGGTTTTTCTTTTTAGTTAATTAGTTTGGCTCGAACTTGAAAAGTTTCGTGAATAAAACGTTGGATCGATATCATTGCTACAAAAGTATGGATTTTTTAAAAGCTTATTTGGTTCTTGACCTTCATTATCGAAAGTTTATTTTTAAGGGTGGCATAACAATACTATAATAATAAAGTGTACACGCGATGTTTGGTTAGATACGATTCTCATTCAGAGGAAGGATTAAAAAAATAAAAAAAAATAAATAAGGAACGATTATATTTAAATTTTGATTTCTTCGATCTGGTACCGTAAACACAGCGCGGCGTTAAGTTCCGCCACTCAACACGCAATATGTCGGATTTTGGGCAGAAATTAAAGGACGGAGTGTTTTGATACTAGGGTCTTCTTTGAATACTATGCAGGAAGGGCAGGAAGCTACTGAAAGATTAGTAATAAATATATTTAGAAAACGTATAACAAAATTTACGTAAAGAAATTTGAATCTGCTTCTCTTAGAAACGATGTGAGCTCTCCGCTTATTAAGCCGTACTATGTATCCAGCTACGCTGTAATTCTTTTGCTTTAAATGATTATAATATGCATACATGCTGACATCACTTAATTTTAAACGACGCCCTCGTGGTCCATTGGAATAGCATCTTCTGTAAACGCGATTGTAGTTGGTTCGATATAAGATCAACCACTTAACACGCAGTAACTCAAATTTTGCGGGAAATCGAGAACAGACATTGTAAGATATCCTGCTATGCGGGAAAAGGCGTGAAGCATTTAACTTTATAATTTAAGGTAATTTTAGGTTTTAAATCCTTCGTGAATCAATCAAGTCTAGGTCACTAATTACAGAAGAAGTTAGAAGTATAATAAAATGTTATTTGTTATGTCGCAGTTTCAACATTGGTGGAAACGTTAATGGATTTGAATTCAGTCTTAAGTCGTCCGTTATTTACTTATTTATTTATATTTATTTATACATTACAATAAATTTGTATTTGTTAAATATTTATTGATATGAAAATAAAAAGAAGTCTCGCTGAATTTTTTGGGCTAGTTAATTTCAGGTAGTCAACCGATGGTAAATTATTTGTGATCTACTATCTTATTCTTAATATTTTATTTGAATTTCACTATATTTCTTTATTGCACACAAATGAAACAAATACAACAAATAAAAATATATATAATAAAAAGTAGATAAAAGTGTCACTGGGATAAAGTATGTCAAAGTAACTTAAAATATTTTTTACTATTATTATTAGCAACGTTAAAGTCTCAGTTTGAATTAAATCACTCAGTGTGTAAAGTTTCCAGATAGGTACGAAATGGTAGGTCAAATGATAAATATATAGATAAGGTGCGTGAAAATATTGCGTGCAAAAATTTTTTCTCGGTTTCACGGTTTTAAGACATTAGAAGGGTAGTCAGAGGAAACCAAGTGCCGGAACATTTCATTTTCCTCTATCACTACCCTACTTTGAGACATTGTGTTAGTGTCGAACCTTAACGCTGCACTTTGTGTCTTTAACTATAGCGAAAAATGAAACCTATAAATTTATGAACACTACTCCAACTGAAAATAGAACTTGCAACCAATCGATTACATTCAAACTCTGCCCCATTGTACCTCAATATTAAAAATATATATATATATACCAAAAAAATAGTAAGTAAGAAGTATAATTTTAAATAATTTTAAAAAACTTTTTCATCAATCAATCAACTCTAGGTCACTTGTAACAAAGTGGGAGGGAACCGTGCCATCAGTCTGAAATCCAGTTAGGATTCGACCACACGCCATTCATCATAGTTGCGTGCCAGACTTTAGTTCGGACTTTATACGCATGTAAAACTGCCTCGAGAATGATTTTACTGGGCCAAATTAAATAAAACAATCATTTATATTATGTTAAGGTATGTTACTTTGAACTTTTATATCGACACGCATTTTTCAAGGTGAAGAGAATATAGGAGGCCAGTTGTGGCGAAGGGGCACAAAGTGTGACTGTAAACAGATAGACTGTTATAGATTCATTCACTCGGAGAATTGAATGTTTAATATTTTATTTTATTCGCTCTGGTGTCGATTTCTCTAGAATTCGGTGGAAAGTGAAGAGCGGAGTCTAGGATACTTAGGTAGGTTTCCTCTACCTACACTACTGTGTGCGGGATACAGTGTGAAGTTAAAAAAAAATAAAAAAGAAAAGATATAACTGTCGTAATATAATAAGAAGTGGAACTGGTACTTCTATCAGTATTTTTCAAATTTTCTAAAATTTGAAAAGACAAGAATATTGATACGCCCTGAATGGTATTTGCTGCCTGAATAAAATAAAAAATATTATTTTAAATAGGCCATTATGAAAAATGCGACAGCATCTGACCGTATACGTGATTAGTCATGGGTTCGATTACACTCAGGTGTATAATTATTCAATATATTTTCATTTCTCTACTGTAATACGACAAAGCGCGGCGTTGAGTTCCACCACACAACACGCAATGTCTCGATTTCGGCAGGAGAGTGGAGAACGGAGTATTTTGACACTAGAATATCCCTGACTACTCTGCTATGCGAGAATGTTAATTTTCTCTTTTTTCTATATTTCTTCTAACGTAAGTATATGAAAGCCAAAGGTCTTTATTTGACTCACCGTAAATCATTATTACAGTTAAGTGTCACATAAGCCTCATATTTGAACCTAGATAGCAACATTGTTTTGAATATTAGTTCTTGATACCCGAAATATGTTACTGAGAAATTTGGGTAACAACAGATGGTATATAGCACAAAATATCCTATGAATATGTTAGGAATTGGCCATAGTTTTTGGAATTTGTGGGATGATGATAATTTCTATTGTACAGCTGTATGTATAGTTTTTTTTTAGCTTTTCGCTGTATCCCGCACACAGCAGGGTAGGCAGAGGAAACCTAGTGTTAAGACACTCCGTTCCCCACTTTCCGCCAAATTCGGTAGCATTGCGTGTTAAGAGGCGGAGCTTAACGCCGCGCTTAGCCTCGACACTAGGCGAGGAAATTTGGAAATATTAAATATTTCCACTCTTCGAATGGGAATCGAACCCACAACCAGTCGTTTACAGTCACACGCTTGTGCCACTGCGCCACGATATCTGGTCATATAGTAATTATTGTTCATTGAATTATATATATCATGACGCATATGTGGTTATAAGCTTAAACATTTATCAATATAATTTGTAAATAATTATACAAGGGATGACTTTATACTCCTTTGGTCAATGTTAAAATGTTGGAGGTATAAAAAATTTAAAAAGCATTTTACCAAAAAAGTTTATTTACAGCGAAAACCTACATGTATTCTATGTTCGTAACACAATGTATAGGCGTCGTTATAATTTCACTTAATTAGAGTCTCATATCACTAGTCATTGAATGATATGGTGTATGGCGTCTCATTTCATCAGTTTCTCAATCTAGGTATGAATATTATATACTATTATTTTTGCCATATAACGCGTGATATTCCATAAGTTCTCCACTTAACGTGTTTTTTAACTCTAAAATTTTAATTTTTTAACATATTATAGAAAATTCCCTAAAACGTACCATTTTCACAAATGAGATTTATTAAAGTCACACATTTTTTTCATTAAAAATAATGAAATCAAAAATTAAATAAAATAAATAATTTCATTTCCACATACATGGTAACCCTACACATAGACCGATCTTTAAGCCTATTTGTCGCATCCCAGGCTCACTATACGCACGAGGGCGTATTTATTTGGCGAAATATTGCGGACCTCTAAACCAATTCCGTGGGGATTATCGACCGACATAACTGCGGCTTGGATGATTGGTGTTGTTCGCCTCTTGCTGCCTTTTAATGAAGAAAAAAGTAATACATAGTAAAGTAGGCTGAAATATGATATATTGATAAGGGAAAATGAATATAAAGTATTTTGTGGGTGTAAAATGATGTTGTTTGAGGCACTCTTAACGTGGTTGTCGTGGGTTCATTCCCCAGTCAAAAAATTGAATTATCTTAATTTTTGAGATATGGTATAGCAAAATATGGGGTTGGGTTACTCTACTCAATAGGAAATATTTTAAATTCAGAGAGAAAGTAAAAAATAGTGTTATGACACTAGGTCCTCCAATAACCCCGCTATGCGGGATATAGCGTGGAGTTGTTTTATAAAGGCTTTTAGTGCAATAACAAGCATCATAATTCCGCAAAGTGGAAATCGAACCCAGTATGAAATTTTCATTATTAAAATATATATATATATATATACAAAATAGGTGAAGAAAGCTATCATTTTCTTACTGCAATATATGTAAAATCAATAAATTAATAAAATCTCGAGGCCATTGTAGTATTGTTGGACATTATGTAACTGTAAAAGATTGACTGTGGGTTCGATTCCCATTCGAAGAAATTAGTATATTTAAATTATATTAATTTCTTCCCTTTGCTATATAAGACAAAACACGGTATTGAGTTCCATCACTCAACACAAAATATCTCAAATTAGGGTATAAAGTAGAGAATGTAGCTTCTTGACACTAATTCTAGTTTGCTATAATTTGAAAACCCCATGAAATTGAAAAAATTAAATAAATATTACACACAATTATGTACACTTTTGTACGTATATGTGTATTTTACACACCAATGGGTCTACTAGTACACACATAAATAAGTATATCTTATACGAATAAAGAATGAATTTTTTAACGTACTTCACTGCGTGAAGTATATTTAGAAAGCTCTCTAAAATGAGAGGTTTTTATTGAGCACTTTCATTAAAAGTCTTCGATATTAAAATATTGAGGTACAAATTCATTTTTTTTATTCTTTTTTTCTTTGAAAGTATTGAAATATTACTAATTTAAAATTTAAAAGATATGTATTACTTTACGAATTCAACTATCGTTATGTACATAAACCTACAAATATCATTTTTTAATATTAAACATACAAAATTGACCCCATATATCTTTTGTTTAAAGAAGACACTCACTGATTTCTGATTTTAAAATACATAAATTGCAACTATTTCTTTTGAAATTTCGCTCCAATAGTTATAATTAAACCATTTAATTCTAAACATAGACTTCCAGTGATATATAATACGTATAGATATAATATAAAATATAAAAAAAATGTCCCTACTGTAAGAAAGTGCCATTTTGACTTATGTTAATATTGTTTTTTTTTTAATTTTGTTTTTATTAACGTCACGCTACATCCCACGTATAGCATGGTAGGCAGAGGGTACCTAATTTTAAGATATTCCGTTCCCATTTTCCGGCTAGTTCTGGAGGCATTGCGTGTTAAGTGGCGGTACGCAACGCCGCGCTTTGCCGCGACACCAGAGCGAAATAAATGTAATTATAAATACTTCCATTCCTAGAGTAGGAATCGAACCCACAACCAGTCATTCACACTTTGTACCCCTGCGCCACGACTGGCACAGCATTTAAAAATCCATACATAAAATTTAACTTAACTTGTCATTTAACATTAGTTTAGTTTGTCTGGTGAAAATTTTGCATAGCACCTCTCACGTACCTTTTACCGCAAAGTAGCGGTTTGGTACCTACTTCATAACAGTTTCGAAATTATCAAAAACTATGTCGCAAACTATCGAGCTCACGTGATCCGCGCTTTACAACTACGTAGTACTGTACAATAATCGACGCAAGTGGGATTCACCTTTTGAATATATAATTTCTAATGAAATTGTTAAGGATTGTTAATTGTTTCTTCGCTCTGGTGTCGAGGTAAAGCGTGGCGTTAAGTTCCGCCACTTAACACGCAATGCCTCCGAATTCGGCGGAAAGTGGGGAACGGAGTGTCTTAACACTAGGTTCCCTTTCCCTACCCTGCTGTACGCGGGATACAGAGTGAAGCTAAAAAAAAAAATACAGAAATATTTTTGACAATTTCATAAACTAAAATCTAACTAAGAATTCTAAAGTCTAGATTTACATCTTGTCCTGCAAAATGGCCACTGTAATACTTGTTTGAAGCTGGCCTATATCTTTCGCTCTCTACCCACTCTATATATAAAGTTTAAAGGTGATTAATCTGAGAGGCTCACTGTACAAGACTTACATGAGTCAAACATGGGGAAGTTTTAATGAGCAACTGCAGGCTGAAACATATTGACATACGCAAGCTTCACCTAAACTTGATAGATTGGTTTCAAAGTAAGCAGAACTTAGAAGAATTAAGTTATCAGATAGCAACAGAGCAACTGTTGGTAATTCAAAAAGTTGTGGAGGTGCAAATTATATATGTTTGAGATTAAAGTTTGTTACGGGATGGAAACTCTTGTTGAAATGTTTCTGTGTGAATTGGAAATTATGAATTTATAGTCATTTTAGACATGTATTGAAATCCTAAGATTATCAAAAGTTAAGATTTATGAATTTAATATGCAATAAAAGCTGAATTAATTCTAACGTAATCAATATTTACCATTATCGTTGTGTAGATGCTAATTATATAAATGTATTTGAAAATCATTTTTATTAATGGAAGGACATTAAAACACTTTTGTATGACTAGAAAGTTATGAATTTTCTTTCATTTTATGTGTACGAAAACCCTTAGACTATGCAAGTAAAATTTTAGTTTTAACAAATTAATTGGTGAATATTTGAATTCTTCTATTTCTAACTTAACTAATATCTACTACGCCTGTTGGAAGAATAGCCTAAGCTATAATGTAGATATGAGTTTTAAAGGAATAATTATCAAAGGACCGTTCATATTTTGAAGTTGAACTGTTTAACTGTATGAAGCGGCCGACTTCAGGATTTTATGAAATTGTCTAATTTTAACATTTTTCTCAGTTAGTCAAAATCAAGAACGTGAATAGTTCATTTAATTAAAAAAAATACAATGTTCAAAGTTCGCATAGCACGATAATCAGAGAAAATGTAGTGTCTAGACACTCCGTTCCTCACTTTTCGCCCGAAATCAAGCTTGACGGGTTAATATGTGAAACTCAACGTAGTCCTTCATTTTTTTTACCATTGCGAGTTTACACTCGAACTATCGAACCCACAACCAATCGCGTTTACAGTCAGACGCTGTTCCACTGCACCACGACAGCCTCAATCATATATAATTCATCCCATATATTGTATGTTACAGAACTTTCCCTCAATTTTTTGATCCTATGAATTTTAAATTAGAATTCTTTAGCTTCACGTTGTATCCCGCACACAGCATTGTAGGCAGAGGGAACATATCGTCAAGACACTCCGTTCTCCATTTTCATTTGAATTCAGAGGCATTGCTTGTTAAGTGGCAGTACTTAACGCACTTTGCCTCGACACCAGAGCGAAAACAATGAAATATATTAAATATTGCCACTCGAAATTGAACCCACAACCAGTCGCTTTACAGTCACACTTTGTGCTAGCGCCACGACTGGCTATATATAAAATAGAATTCAGCACACATTTTTTTCTACTCACCATACAAAATACTTTATATACGCAAAACACAAGCTTCATATAATACTGCAATACCAATCACAGTAATACTCTATTGGATCCATTTCATCCGTGAGTCCTTCGTTTTTCTAAAACTGAAACGAATGGCGTTTTAAAACAACATAGTGTTAAGCCTGATACGTTTTACTCTACCATCCACAAGCGGATATCGGTTGATATTGTTTTTTTTTTATAGTAAGTTCACGTTTTTGCCCCCATTGATGGGTAGGCAGAGAGAAAGAAGTGTTAAGACACTCTGTTCTCCACTTTTCAATTATGTTGAATAGCGGAACTTAACGCCACGGTTTGTCTTAGTTGCCAAAGCAAAAATTAAAATAATTTTAAAAATCATTTCACCGTATGGGAATCGAACTTATAACCAATCGTGTATAGTGAGACATCCTGCTGCGCCACAATAGCCTCGTTGTTGGTTTATAGATTTTTATTCTATAATTTTTTTTTTATAGCTTCACACTGTATTCCGCACACAGCAGGGTAGGCAGAGGAAACGTAGTGTTACGACACTCCGTTCCCCACTTTCCACCAAATTCGGAGGCATTGCGTGTTAAGTAGCGGAACTTAACGCCGCAGCATTGCTTCGACACCATAGCAAAGAAAATGGAAATATAAAATATTTCCACGCCTCGAGTGGGAATCGAACCCACAACAAGTCGTTTACAGTCACACGCTTGAGCCACTGCGCCACGACTGGCCCCAATCTTTAATACGTAATTATATGCAGAATTTAGAAAAGATAAACTCTTCTTGCATATTGTGCGATTCTAAAGTAAAAATAAAGTGTTGTCTAGTACGCAGTTCACAATGTCACAGATACCTTGTCTCAATTAAAAAAAAAACAGATAGTCTTTTAAATGAAAAACGTATCCTATCACTGGTTTCACTTTGTATATATTGCAATATAAATAAAATTCACAGCCTTAAAAAAACACAAATCTAGCTTCAAAGAATCACTCAGAAACACTTACACATGTCAACAAAATTAATCACACACAAAAATTTAATAAAATTAGATAAGAAACAATCAATAAAATTAACATAAAAACGTATTTTTTCACCAAAAAAATCTCATTATATGCTTATCTTGTGAATCGCCGTTGTAACAAACCGCACTGTTAATTGGACAGGCGGATTGAATCCGCTGGTCACGCCATATTTTATTGAGCCAGAATAATTGAGGCGGATATGACTGTCGTAAATCAGAAAGGCATATAGGTAAAAAATGTTGGAAAACTGCTTTTCAAGTTATTTTATATTTACTTTGTGTTTATAATTATGAAAAGATATATATTTTTGCTGTATATAAAACTTTAAGAATGGACTTACCACCGAGGGTGCTAAAGCAGGAAGGCAGACCATGGCTAAAGCCGGGATAGTGCCAGGAAGAATAAGAAAAAGAAGATAAAACTTCAAGAATTTTATAGTATTTTAGTTATTATAAGTGGCCATAGTAGTGCAGTGTGACAGCGTTTGATTGCATATTCGATGGTTGTCGATTCGATTCGATTTAAGTACATATTTAAATTATGTTCGTAGTATTTCTTTGGTGAACTATACAAAGCGCGTGGTTGTCCGTCCTCAAAACACCATGTTTCGAATTCGGGTTGAAAGTAAAGAGTGTCTTGACACTACGTTCTCTCTCATTAAACGCGATAAAGGAAAATAGTAAACTAATTTACTTAAATTTGAATGCAGGCTCCAAAGTAGTTAGAAGCTTATACTACTAGTACAGTTTTACATTTGATAGATATACCTTTTTTTCAGAACATCATGTACTGAAAAATTTTTTATGAAATAGATGCCTATTTTATCGAATCGCTTGTGCCACTGGGCCACGACTGGCCACTAAATTAAATAAATATATAAGTATAAAAAATGTAAAATACAAAATCTAACTTCAAATTTGCCTTCACCGTCCTTCGCTTATAAAGGCAACAATTAACCCTGTAGGTACGCTTTTATAACGTCCGTTACGTTAACACTGAAACATTTATACTCGAAAACAACTCGGACTAAGTAACTTAGCTCGTTTATAAGGAACGGTCAAATAGCTCGGTAAAAGGTAAGAGGTATAGTTAACAAGATGTAAAATTGCCTGGTTGGGGGTTACTTTTTTGCTTTATCTCGGTTGTTTTCTGTGAAAATGGGGAAGAAAGAGGTAGGATATGGAAGAAAAAATCTCAAAATAAATAAAAAGTCATTACAAAATACATAAATAATTACACTACATTGTTTTTTAATAGAATAATTAAAAACACTACCTTTCAGTGAGGCGCAGTAAACACAGTAAAAAGGATAGTTGTCGGTTCGATGCCAACTCGTGGGAATGATTATAATATTTAAATTATTTCCCGTTCTAATTAAAAACGTGGTGTTAAGTTTTGCCACTCAACGTTAAGTCTTGTTAACACACAATGTTTTGGATTCAGGTGGAAAGCAGAGAGCGGAGTGTCTTATCACTACGTAATTATCTGCAATCAGTTATAAAAAGCAAAATATGTATATAATACAATAACATAATACTAAAAATTAAAGAAATGTTACCAATGCTTATATAAACTTTATCCTATCTTCTTTTTTTTTTAGGTTCACTATGTATCCCGCACACAGCAGGGTAGGCAGAGGGAACCTAGTGTTAAAACACTCCGTTCCCCACTTTCTACCGAATTCGGAGGCATTGCGTGTTAAGTGGCGGAACTTAACGCCGCGCTTTGCCCCGACACCAGAACGAAGAAAATGGAAATCCTAAATATCTCAACCCCTCGAGTGGGAATCGAACCCACAACCAGTCGTTAACAGTCACACACTCGTGCCACTGCGCCACGACTGGCCTATATCCTATCCTTCAAAGAACGAATTTTGAACAGACTCTATTAAACAGTAATATTGTTTTCATCCGGTTAATAAGAACATAGTTATGTTTTCCTTTCATCAATTTCATCTACATATAGCTAAATTAAAATTTAGTAAATAATTTACCACTTTTTTTATTATATTTTAATAAATATAAAAAAAATTGTGGCCAGTCGTGGCCCAGTGGCACAAGAGTGTGACTGTAAACGACTGGTTGTGGGTTCGATTCCCACTCGAGGAGTGGAAATTATATTTCCATTTTCTTCGCTCTGGTGTCGAGGTAAAGCGCGGCGTTAAGTTCCGCCACTTAACACGCAAGCCTCCGAATTCGGCGGAAAGTGGGGAACGGAGTGTCTTAACACTAGGTTCCCTCTGCCTACCCTGCTGTGTGCGGGATATAGCGTGAAGCTATTTAATTTTTTTTTTTTTTTTTTAATTTAGTGTACAGCTTGTCGCCTGCAAATTCATTTAGATTTTACTCTTAAATCTTTTCTCTTATTAGTCTCGTACATACCCTAAGAAAATTATAATTTTACCGAATTTTGGTATTCTATACTTAATTGTTTTGACTACTCGTTGTCTAAGTCAGTCATAAGTTAATGAGCAATGGAAGAATATCATATACATAATATGTACTTATAAGTTAATTTATTGATAATAGATTATATATAACATGAATTATATCATAAAGTATCTCCTGGTACATAAATAGACAAAGCTAGGCGTTGAGTTCTGCCACTTAACAATCAAGTAATATAAAGGAGAAAGGAGTGTCTTGACACTAAGCTCTCTTTTCTACTATGCGGAAAATAAAACAATAAATCACTTTAAAAAAAATTAAATATGCACACACGACCACTACCCACAACAGCAGTAATTTAAAAATATACTAACTAAAATATAGCTAAATTATACCTTTGAGAGTCCATTCGAGAAAAAGTCCGACCAAAAAAGTAACAAAACGAAATAGGACTACGCTATAAAAGTATTTGAGTTGTCGGAGATAATGAAAAAAGTTGTTCAAATGATCATTTGCTTCCCTGCGAACTGGCGTCGGCTTATACCAAATCTTCTTCTAGTAAGCGTTACTTGTTTTTTGCCTGTTTTTTAAAAACGTGATAAATGTTATGTATTTTTTTTTAGTTTCACGCGTTATCCCGCATGGTAGGGAGGAGAGTGAGTGTTTAAACACTTCGTTTTTCATTTTTTGTCTGAATTTTTGAGATTGCGTGTTAAGTGGCGGAACTTAACGCCGTGCTTAATATAGCAGGAAAATATAATCATTCACTCGAGTCGAAATCGAACCTTGGCTAAGCGAGCATGTTTTGCATTACTTTGCTCTTTTTGAGAAGAACATTAGGTAAAAGCTATGTAAATCGAAAAATAATGAAATTTTCATCCGATCCGGACACGTGTAAAAATAAAAAAAAACAGATGACAAAAAGGGGGCTAAAATTGCGTTGCATACATTTTCTAATGTTACTAGATAGATATGTAATTCGCTAATAAAGTGTGTTTGAAAATTATAAAATGGCTTATTCCTTAAGAATCTAAATGAGATAAATTATTATTAACCATCATGGTACGAACTCCAAGTTACTTTATGGTACACCGCTTGACTGTGCTATTCATGATAGCAGGTTCAATTCCCATTAAGGGGAATGATTATATTAAAATTAACTTCATTCCTCTGCTTCAGACGCGCGGCGTTAACTTCCACCATACAACACTCAATGTCTTATATTTAGGTGAAGAGCGGAGAACGAAGTTCTTAGACACTACGACCTTTCTGCTTACTTTGCTATGTACTTTGCTATGCAAGAAAGAACGTGAAGCTTATAAACTACAATGTATAATACTATTTAGTGCACACCCCTACTTCACTAGTTCTCAATTTCGAAACAGAATTACTTCCTAAATGCAAACTAAAATGAAAAGGTCCTTTTAGTTTTCTTATAAACTGTTAAAGTCATAACAACTGATAATATTGCCCATATTATCATTTTATACTTGAATTGTATAATTGTATATCTTGAAAACGATTCTAAAATTTGATTAAACCTGTTTTCATTATAGCTTTTTAGTATTAACAGCACATTTTTCATGAGACGCTGTTTCACTATATAGGCTTAGTGGCGCGGTAGATCAACGTCTGACTATAAGCACGATTGATAGTGGGGTCGATTCCCACTTATGGGAATGGTTACATATAAACTAGTTTCATTTGTTTGCTCTGGTAAGACAAAATACAGCATTTAATTCCGTCACTACACTTAGGTACAACTATAGCATTATATCATAAATTAAAGAATGCATCAAAAAAAGTAATAGATAATTAATATTTTTAAAAAAGCGTATTAAAATTGGAACGCAGTAGTTTATAATAGGTTTTTTACAAAAGCTTTTTTTTTTCATTCATATAAAAAGCACGCAAGCCTCCCAATTTGGCAGAAAGTGGGGAAAGGAGTGTCTTAACACTAGGTTCCCTCTTCCTACCCTGCTGTGTGCGGGATACAGCGTGAAGCTACAAACAAACAAAAAAAAAATAAAAAAAATGATTTACAATCATCAAAACCACATGTTATATTAACTTAGAAACCACTTTTTAACGTGTGACTCTGAAATTCCAAATCTTCACGTTTCTTATCCTGGTTTACAGATTTTTGTGATGGCAACCCTAATTATAAGGGATATCTTGGATTCAATAACTTTCGTCGACTTTACACACGATTTACAGAAAGATCCGGATGACAGTATGTTTTGCACGCCCCATTATTTAAGGTAAGGGAAGGTAAGGCATTCTATTTTATTTGTTATTGAAGTTCTAATTAAGTTCTCTTTATATATAGTAGTATATACTACAATGGATAAAGAAGTTCAAATTGTTGAATAAATTAAAGATTATTTATTCAAATATGGGTGTAATTAAGTTATATTCAATTCGTAACCAGTTTAAGAATTCATACTTTAATTACAAATGTGAAAGTCTGTCTGTTTGTCTGTCACGATGAAATTTAGAATGAAAGTAAAAACCCCAGGGTCAAACTTAGGCTACTTATTAATTTCTAATATCGACTCAAAATTATACCGAAAAAGCGTAAATATCTAGAAGGGAAATAAGTTGAAGTGTAGGTTGCATCTATATTCAAAGTACTTTTAAGTAGATATTGTTATTGTTGTTAAATATTATAATATAAATAAAACAAAAAAAAATGACTTTTTCTGTATCCTCAGTTAATACGAATGAAGTCAAGATACTAAGAGTAAATATATATTAACTCATTAACAGTTAAGATTATCATTTTTCAAAAAATATATAAAGCGTGTTCAAATTATACCATATTTAAATTCTAATACCATTTTCCAATACACTATAACAGTAATCCGCTATATTAAAGAACACCCCATAACGTCCTATTCGAGCATGATTCATGAAATACATCAAAGGTCAATACAGTGTGATTTGTGAGTGCCCCACTTAGCTGTAACTGTTAGACGCACGCGACGAATGTAAGGTTTGTTACAACATGTCAAGAATTAGTTGGAAGAAATGTTTGAAAATCCTTTTTTTGGCTTAGTTTTAAAGTAATATTAGTTTTTGAATGGAATTGGTGTTATATTTTTTTTAGAGCTTCACGCTTTTTCTCCTCATAGCATGGTAAGTAGATAGGACGTAGTGTCTAGTCACCTCATTCTCTTCTTCTAAGTCGTTCACTCCTGTAGGAGTGGTCGTGATCATGAAATGTCTTTCCTAATTGAAAGCGAGTTTATGAGATTTCTCCACTTTTCCCTATCGTCAGCAATGCGTGTGCAGTCGTTAATGGAACGACCGGTGTATTCTTCTCTATGTCTGGCCAAATACGGCCTGAGACATTGTGTGGCGAGTAGTGGAAGTCAACGCCGCACTTTGACTTGTGACCAGAGTGGAGAAAGAAAATCATCATTTAGTGGGAATCGAACCCAAAACCATTGCGTAAACAGTCAGATGCTGTCTTATTCAATGGTCTCATTGATTAAAATCTTTAGATTACAAGATATGTAGTAATTTGGCGTATTTTTAATTCTGCATAAAAAATAGGCAAAGCGCGGCGTTTAGTTCCGCTACTTAACACGCAATGCCTCCAAATTCAGCGAAAAGTGGGGAACGGAGAGTCTTAACACTAGGTTCCCTCTGCCTGCCCTGCTGTGTGCGGGGTACAGCGTAAAGCTAAAAAAAAATGTTGCTTAAACATATGCTGTTTTTAACAAAATAACAATAATAATGTTAAAAATATTAATATTTTCTTTTTCAGCTTCACGCTTTTTCACACATAGCGAATTTAGTGTGAAAACACTCCCTTTTCCTTTTTCCGCTCAAGTTCGAGATATTGAATGCAGAATGGAATGAAATATGAATGGAATGGTGGTTTTTTTTAATTGAAGGAATGGGGGCAAACGAGCAGAAGGACTACCTGATGGTTAGTAGTTACCTTCGCCCATGGACATCCACAAGAGTAAAAAGGTTGTGGATGCGTTGCCAACCTTATGGGGGGTGGAGGAAAGGAGGGAAGAAAGATAGGGATGGTGGAAGTAGGGAAAGAGAGAAGGGTGGAACTCGGAGCATTAGTACACCCACACTTAATGTGAAAAGTGAAATGTAGAATGAAGTCAGTCAGTTAATTTAGAAAAAAAATACAAGGCTTAAACCTAACTTAATAACATAATTAACCCACAAAAAAATCTAAAACAAAATGAAAAATCTTCACAAAAACCAAATTATCAAAGAATACTGTATACAATTTACAACGAAATTTGTATTATAAATTGTAATTCGATGTCTACACACAACCTTAGCGAGGTGGGTCGCCGGCGGCTAAGTAAACTTCCGGTGGCGGATGCAAAATCTACCATTTGGCTGGAGAGAGCACTTCCGCCATTATTACTTATAACGTATATATGTTACCTTTTGTTTTGCGCCTAAATCTTTACTTGTTTCTTATTTATTCATTTCTTCTGTGATTAATATTAGGGAATTATGTTTGGGTTTGTTTTTACTTTTATGACTAATGAATTAATTTCAGAGATTGTTGTGGCGCAGTGGGACTGTGTGATTGTAAATGAATGGTTTTGGGTTCGATTTCCACCCAGGGTATGGTAATTGGAACTTTTAAATCGTTTTTTATTAACTATATGTTCAGCCAGTACCAACCAAAACCAGAGTATAAGTCAATTCGTATTCTTTTTATTGAATGTAAGTAGTTTAATTTACAGTTATTTATTAGTGATAATGACGTTTAAAATAGCCTAAAAATCTGTTTCCGCAATGAAAGCAAAAAGAATCTATGCCCAGGACATTTCATTCTCCACTCTTCACGTGGAGAAATGTCTCCACATAATTATGTGTTGAGTGGCGAAACTCAATGCCACGCTTGTCTCCTTCACTAGAATCGAGATATAAAATAATTAAATTATGACCATTCCACTGAATGGTAACGAACCCCCAACCAAATACTGTTACAGTCAGACGCTGTCCCACTGCACCATGATGGCGTCTATTTCATTTCCATAATTGCCAAAAATGATACATGTCATATCTTTACTAAAATATTGTGAAATCTTAAGTATATTGAATATTCATAAATAAAACGCACAAGGCTAGTTCACGAGAAACAATTAGTGTGTAATAAATGTATAGAAATTCATTAACTTCAAAAGAGATGGCGTGGAAACTTTTCACCAAAGTGACTTCCAAATATTCCTAAAAAACTTGAATTAAAATATTCAATTGGTCGGAGAAAATTGCTCCTTCTGAGAAATGGGAACGTTGAAATGTACACAGTATCTTAAGTTATCTAAGAAAATTATATAATAGCTTCGTTTATAATAAAAGATCGTGATTCAAAATTGTAAGTTTTTATTCTTTATTATAAATTTCTATAGCTGTGTTTCTACTTGATTGGTAGAATATAGTAGATATGTACCAGTACAGGTATTAATGACGCATTAAGAATAATAATGATATATAAAAAGATATTTAGAAAACGTATAAACATTTGAACGCGGCAGGATTCGAATCCGCACCTCCTGAATACCGTCCAGGCACTTTCACCGCTGAGCAATGCGTTCTACTACCAGCTGCGAAATTCTTATACGCTTCTACACTATAACTAACTATTAAGAAAAATAATTATTTTAAAAGGGATATTTAATAAAAGCAGTTTCACGATTGTCGTCCGATAGGGAGTGAGAAAAAGCCTAGTGGTAATCACTCCGTTACCAATTTCTGCTCGACAAGGAGACATTGCGTTTTAAGTTAATGATTGGTCATAGAAATTATTTTTCGTGTTTAGTACTAAGTTGTTAAAATCTCTCAACAGAAATAACATTAAGAACAAGCTGCAACAAACAAAATAAAATACTTATCTGTGAGGCGTGGGTTAAAATCCTACTGCGTTCAACATTTTATACGATTTTAAAAAAGCATGTTTATAATAATAAATCTAATTCTTAATCTTCAGAAGTCACATTGTTTTTAATTTATCTAAAACAACGATTATTCTAGTCGTGGCCCAGTGGCACAAGCGTGTGACTGTAAACGACTGGTTGTGGGTTCGATTCCCACTCGAGGTGTGGAAATATTTAATATTACCATTTTCTTCGCTCTGGTGTCGAGGTAAAGCGCGGCGTTAAGTTCCGCCACTTAACACGCAATGCCTCCGAATTCGGCGGAAAGTGGGGAACGGAGTATCTTAATACTAGGTTCTCTCTGCCTACCCTGCTGTGTGCGGGATACAGCGTGAAAGTGAAAAAAAAAAAGAAAAAAAAATGGTTATTCTAGATTAGAGAAACTCTCCACACATACTTTCCGTCTAGTGACACAATTCTCTTCTTTTCACCACTACCAAAACCTAATCACTACCTCAAATACTTAACCAATAACTCCCATACTAATAACTCATATAAATGAAACAAACAAATAGGTAAAACAGTAATCTTCCCAGCTTCCAGATCTAAATTCAACGTTTGGCAAATCGTGTGGAATCCGGCGACAGCTATTGGCGCAGAGGGTGAATGAAACGGCGTTGTGGTATCCGAGGCTTATTGTTTGACCATATATTACAAACGTGGGTTTACTGGCTACGAAATTTGGATCGGAATATTTGTGAATGTTAAATTATGTTGCGAATGTAATTTGGTGGGTTTTCACGCAGAGTAAGGTTGGAAAAGAGTGTTGAGACACTCCGTTCTCCATTTTATGCCAGAAATCGTGATTATGCGTGTTGAATAGTGGTAAGCAAAACTGAATTTTAGTTTTGTTTCGTGAACAAATTTAAATAATTTAAATGCAATCATTCCAGAAAATGAGAATCGAACCCACAACCATCGGTTTAGAGTAACACGCTGTCACTGCTCAACATTAGCTTTATAAATTCTTTAAGAAAAAAGGTTTTGTTCTTATTAATTTTTAGACTCTTTCAGTCCGTCGAATAAACTCGTCCGATTTGGATGAAATTTAGAATAAAAGTAGTAAAAATAACTGGGTCTAACATAGGCTACTTAGTTTTTTAAAAATCAACCTCTAAAGGGTTGAAATAGGGGATGAAAGTTTATATGAAAAATCTACACTGCTTGACCGATGTAATGAATTTTTGGCATATAGGATATAGTTGGTAATCCAAGGGTAAACATAGGTTACTTTATTTTTCAAAAATCGACCACCGAGGGTTGAAAGAGCCACGTAGATCACGCAGCGAAGCCGCTGCTTATGTATAAGGATATAAGTATGTGTATAAATTAGTTTATGTATATTTACGGTTAGTTTTGTATATTTAAGGTTGTCTGGAAGAAATCGCTGCTTAGCGATAAGACCTAGCGCCTCTTGTGCCTCACACATATGTAATTGTTTCTTCTTTCGTTCTGTTGCTTGTTTGTTTATTGTAATTCTGGTGTGCAATAAAGAATATATAAAAAAATACGATCATTTTGAATAGCGGCCAGTAGTGACCCAGTGGCACAAGCGTGTGACTGTAAACGACTGGTTGTGGGTTCGATTCCCACTCGAGGAGTGGAAATATTTAATGTTTCCATTTTCTTCGCGCTGGTGTCGAGGTAAAGTGCGGCCTTAAGTTCCGCCACTTAACACGCAAAGCCTAAAATTCGGCGGAAGTTGGGGAACGTAGTATTTTAACACTAGGTTCCCTCTGCCTACCCTGCTGTGTGCGGGATACAGCGTGAAACTAAAAAAAAAATAATAATAATTCTGAATGAAAATCGAATCTACGACCATCGTCACAACAAGCCACTACTCCAACTACTCCACTGTAATCTAAATAAGCAGCTATTTTCGAGTACATCCCCAGTATCATAATATTCATATTTCATTTCGATCTCATGCTTCCGTTTCCCCAATTTTAATCGTCCAATTCGGTGTTTGGCAAATCGTTTGGAAGCTTTGCGACAGTTATTGCTCCAGTGAAATAAGCCGGACAGTGGCGGTATCCGAGCCATTGATATATAGATTCTATTACAGTAAAATGCGAAAATGTCAATTTTTTAGTAATAAAAATGTAGGTTAACTTTTTACCGTATAGCAGAGTAGAGAGAGAATCTGGTGTCAAGACACTTCGTTCTCTATATGGGACTGTAGTCGAGGCATTGCGTGTTAAGTGGCGGAAGTCAATACTGCGCATTTTTTTTAAAAAAAATGTGAGTAATAAAGAATTTTGTTGGCCATTAAATAATTATATTCGTTTACGATTTATCTTGTAAAGGCACACTTGTCTGAATTTATCTATGAGGATTGTAACCACGATGAGGAATGGGTTCGATTTCCACTCGAAAAAATGAATATATTTCAATTCATTTGGTAAAACAAAGTTCTGTTACTTAACAAATAATGTCCAAGTGAAGAACGGAGTTTTTTTTTTCTTTTTTTTTGTCGCTGGGAAATGCATTTACGCAGACCATCCGTACGCAACGCAGGCAGAACTGCTCTGCGTACGGATGATACTGTGGGACTCACCGGTGAGTTCGATACTACCCACTAACCCAGCGGAAACCCTCTCCACCCTCGTGAGACGTCGCATTCCACTACGACGCCTCGGTGGATGCCCGCCTATTACGGGCCACCATCGCCTTTAGGGTGCTCTGAGGTTTCTTCCAGGGCACCCGCAGTCTTGATGGCTAATAGGAGGATCACCTCGATCCTCCAATAGTAGCTCCTCTAGGGTAGGGGGGATAGGAGATCCGCGTACCGCCTTCTCCTATCCCCTGGCCTACGTCGGCGGAGCGAAGAATGGAGTATCATGACCCTAGGATCTCTTTGACTACACAGGTATGCGAGAAAAAAGGGTAAAGCTTGTCGCTTAAAAAATACCCATATAATTATGACATAGAAGTAACAAAAAACTTAATCAAAATCGATATTAACTAAATTTAGATGTTTGTATAATGAATGTATTGGAACGTTATACTGTTTGTCTATTTCAGTTCAAATATTGTAGGTGTAATCCTAATACTTAATACTTTGTACAAACAGCTGGATCACCTATACTTAAGACGCCCACTAATTTTACTATAAATATATTACAGTAAGTACACAACTATTTTCGTAGTTCGTATATATATCTGACCAGCTTCAACTTAGGGTATACTAGGGAGAGATAAGTGAAATCTAACGCAAAATCAGAGAAACTTGTAAGGTGTGACTGTAAGCGTGACTGGTTCTGGATTCGATTTCCACTGGAAGAATTGAAATATATAATAATTCAATTTCTTCGCTCTGGTGTCTAGGCAAAGTACTGTGTTGAATTTCGCCACTCAACTCGTAAAGAATTCGACAGAAAGTGGGGAACGGAGTGTCTTAACACTAGGTTCCCTCTGCCTACCCTGCTGTGTGCGGTATATAGCGTGAAGCTGATGGAAAAAAATACATACGATATTAAGATTTAACAATTTCTCATGTTTTGTTTTATTTTTATGTATAATTATTTGACATGTTTTCTGTTTCTTTGTTGGTATAAAATTAATCAATAAATTGCAAACTGAAATTGAAATATATGAATTAAAATAACAAAATGTATACTATTACACGCTCTTTTTAAGTAACTTTAACAGAAAATGCATTAACTTTCTTTGAAGTTTTAATTTGTGTTCTTTTCTTTCGTACTTAATATAACTATCACTAGTGGGTCTAAATCCATACTTATATTATAAATGCGAAAGTCTGTGTGCTTGTCTGTCACGCTTTCACGGCTAATCTACCAGTCTGATTTAAATGAAATTTAGAATGAAAGTAGTAACAGTGACTAAGTCTAACATAGGCTACTTATTTTTTCAAAAATCAGCCTCTAAAGGATTGAAATAGGGAATGAAAGTTTATATGAAAAATCTAAACCGCTTGACCAATTCTAATGAATTTTGGCATAAAAATAGTTGATAATCTAAGCTTAAACATAGGCAACTTTATTTTTTAAAAAAGCGCTCCCGATGTTTGCAATATAACGAAATAGTCCACGAAGCCGCGAGCGGGCCGCTAGTAAATAAATAAAAGTAACTGAAGATAGGTTCCGTCACTCTACAAGCAATATCTCAAATACCAGTACAAAATGGAGAACAGAGTGTCTGAACACTAAGATCTCTCTACTTATTAAGAGAGAAAAAAGAGGAAAAAATGATCACTAAACCATCATGGTCACAAAAAATCAATTACTCCTACATACAATGAAAAGCAACATTAGCATTGTCATACAAAGCTAAGCTAAGAGGCAAACCGGAAACAAAAAGAAATGCGGAACAACACACCGCAAAACAAAAATATATGGAATAATGGAAGTACTCTCCCGCCAAATGGGAACCACTTCCGGCGCGGAAATTTACTTAGCCGCGACCTACCGGCAAGGTTTTGTTGTATCGAATTTCAATTTAAATTCAAAACTCGGATGAGGGTATAGTTTCTTGTGATATTTTATGTTTTCATAATATATTGTAGATGTCGTGGCCAGTCGTGGCCCAGTGGCACAAGCGTGTGACTGTAAACGACTGGTTGTGGGTTCGATTCCCACTCGAGGAGTGAAAATATTTAATATTTCCATTTTCTTCGCTCTGGTGTCGAGGTAAAGCGCGGCGTTAAGTTCCGCCACTTAACACGCAATGCCTCCGAATTCGGCGGAAAGTGGGGAACGGAGTATCTTAACACTAGGTTCCCTCTGCCTACCCTGCTGTGTGCGGGATATAGCGTGAACCTATTTATTTATTGTAGATGTCGTGGCTCAGTGTAAGCACGGTGGTTGTGGGTTCCCACTTAGGGGATTACAGCTTTTTTCCTTCCGTTTCTCACTTTCCGCCGAAATCGGAGGCGTTGCGTGCTAAGTCGCAGAACTTAACGGCGCGCTTTACCCAGAAATGGAGATATTAAATGTCCACTCCTCGAGTGGGAATCGAACCCACAACCAGTCATTTACAGTCACACGTTCGTGCCACTGCGCCACGACTGGCCTCAATGAGTATGTATAACTTCTAGTTTTTCGCTCTGGTATCTAAGACAAAACGTGGTGCTGAGTTTAGCAATTCAATACGCAATATATCGGCTTCAGGCGGAACATGGAGAACGGAGTGTCTTCATACTACGTTCTCTCACTGTCCTGATTAGTGGAAAAAAGTATAAAACTGCTTTTTTATTAGAATAAGCTATGGATGCTTTATTAGGCGTTAAGAAATAATTATTCGGATATTTTTAACATTTTAAAGTGTCTTTCATACATTTAGGAAACTGAAATGGCTTTGCAAACTAGGCTTAGCGGTAAGATCATTTAGAAAGTCCCAAGAGGCTAGGTTTGAATCTTTCCGCGTTGATTTTTTTTATTTTTTTCTAATATTTATTTAAATACATATTATGAGTTCGATTTTTCTTTGAGCGAAATGTTGCTGTTTAAACATATTTGTTTGAATTTCCTCTTCAAATATGTACTTCTTCTGCTTAACATATGAAATTCTGAGAATACAGTAAAACTATTAGAGTGAAGCTATTGCGGCACTGTGCGCGACTGTAAGCTAGATTGGTCGTGGGTTCAACATCCACTCGGAGAAACTAAAAAAAAATATATATTATTCAAACTAATATTTTTATTTTGATACTGTGGTAAGACAAAGCACAGCGTTAAGCGCCGCAACTCAAAATTATTTAAATTTCTGATGGCAAGCTGAAAATGTAGTATCACTATATTCTCTGATTACTATGCATAAGAAGTGTAAAGCCAAAAGAAAAACGAATATAAGCGGAGAACACAGTGTTTCGTTTCCTGCGACTGCAGTGAAAATGCGTAAAAAGCTAGCCAGGAGAAAAAACAATTACCTATAACTAACAATATATGTATACTATACAAATATTTAGGGGCCAGCCGTGGCGCAGAGGCACATAGGTGTGACTGTAAAGCGACTGATTGAGGGTTCGATTCCCACTCGAGGCGTGGTAATATTTAATATTTCCATTTCCTTCCATTTTCTCGCAATGCCTCCGAATTCGGTGGAAAATGGGAAACGGAGTGTCTCAACACTAGGTTCCCTCTGCTTAACCTGGTGTGTGCGGGATACAGCGTGAAGCTAAAAAAACTATTTTCAAACATATTTTCCACCATAACAAAACAAACAAACAAACAAATTAAAGAAAGACAAATACCAACACTAGTTTAAAATATATATTTATATACACGCAACATAAAGAATGTTTTGAGACGTCCATCGATATTCCTCAGAGAGCTTATAATTTTCACGCGTTATTACCTGCAAAGGTTCGATCTAATACATAATTCCACTCAATTTACTTTGATCGGTAATATAACGTTAATACTTGTGCTAACCATGTAAATATAGTCTAAGGGACAGCTGCTTTGCTAATAATAAATTACTTGTAGACTGACTAGGGGCCAGTCGTGGCGTATTGGCACAAAGTGTGACTGTAAAGCGACTGGTTGTGGCTTCGATTTCCACTCGAGGAGTAGAAATATTTGATATTTCCATTTTCTTTCGCTCTGGTGTCGAGGCATAGCGCGGCGTTAAGTTCCGCCTCTTAACACGCCGAATTCGGCGGTGCGTGGGGAACGGAGTGTCTTAACACTAGGTTCCCTCTGCCTACCTTGCTGTGTGCGGGATACAGCGTGAAGGTAAAAAAAAATATAGATTGACGTTATAGCGGAGTTAAGTATTTCATTATAGGCATTTGTTCTGGGTTCGATTTCCGCTTGGGGAAATGTCTTTGGAGTTAGGAAAAGCAGAAGGAAAAGTTAGTATCTTTTTTTTATTTATTTAAGTGTTATTCGTGACAACAGTTACTATCAAATACAGGTTATATTTTTAAATTAGATTAAAGTTGAAAATTATTCCATTTACTCATAAATTGGATTTTTATTTAATATTAATACTTCAACACTTTCACCGTTATGTTTGTTTTATCAATAAATTTTAAAAGCTTTAGTTTAAAATTAAAAATAGCTTCACGCTATATCCCGCACACAGCAGGGTATGCAGAGGGAACCTAGTGTTAAGACACTCCGTTCCCCACTTTCCGCCGAATTCGGAGGCTTGCGTGTTAGGCGGCGGAACTTAACGCCGCGCTTTACCTCGACACCAGAGCGAAGAAAATGGAAATATAATTTCCACTCCTCGAGTGGGAATCGAACCCACAACCAGTCGTTTACAGTCACACTCTTGTGCCACTGGGCCACGACTGGCCACGAGCTTTAGTTTCTTTTTTATATTATTACGTAGAGGGAATCTAGTGTCAAAAACGTATTCATCCACGTTTCGTTTGAAATCGAGGCAATAGTAGATACAGAGTGCCAAACTCAACGCCACATTTCTCCCTCATATCTTACCAGACTTAAAAAAAAATAATAACCAACAACCTAATACAAAAACAAGAAATAACCTCAAAATTCATTGCATCGCACCTTCCATTCAATTACTTTCATAATGTAAATTAAGGAATCTATACATGTATATTTCCCGTCACCCCAGACGGAGCGGAGGGTAACCGTAACTCAATAATAAACTCATCTGTCTCCTATACTATAGTATACTATATCTACATTTCTATACCAGAAAACGCAAACAGGAGAAATTATAAGCTTCATATCCGTTATGTCGCTAAATGCCTTTAATTATGCTCTTGAAACTGGGTACTATTAATATGTCTTTTTCCCTTTTTAGTTTCACGCTTTATCCCGCACACGGCAGGGTAGGCATGGTTTTTTCCCGTGGGGGGATGGGTTAAGAATACAATTCCCCCCCGCCGCTGGGTAGCGTCCCGTAAAAGGCGGGTAACCCAGTAGCTTGGTGGTAGGAGATTCATTCTCCGACTGGCTCGCGACCACTATCATGTCAAAGACGAACCGCCAAATATCTTATGATGTGTTCCGGTTCGATGGCATGTAAGCCAGCTCTCCCTATTCCCACCATTCCCATCCTTCCTCCCTCCTTCTGTCCTACATTCCCAAGGCTGGCAACGCATCCATAACTTTATTGTTGTGGATGTCTATGGGCGAAGGTAACCACTTAACACCAGGTGGGCCTTCTGCTCGTTTGCCTCCTTTATTCCAAAAAAAAAAAAAAAAAGGCAGAGGGACCCTAGTGTTAAGACACTCCGTTCCCCACTTTCCGACGAATTCGGAGGCATTGCGTGTTAAGTGGCGGAACTTAATGCCGCGCTTTGCCTCGGATACCAGAGCGAAGGAAATGTAAATATTAAATATTTCCACTCCTCGAGTGGGAATCGAACCCACAACCAGTCGTTTACAGTCACACGTTTGTGCCACTGCGCCACGACAGGCCCCTACTATACTACCTACCTACTACTATTAATATTATCTAATAAAATATATAGAAAAATTTTGTATTAGAAGCAAGCAGAAAGTGGCGAATGAAGTATTTTGACGCTGAGACTTTATAATATTTTTGTTCACATGACTGTGAAATCACAGATAAATACCTATACGAAAGTTATTAAAAATTGATTGTAGCAGGATTAAAACCCGCGCCTTCTTGATAACCCTCCTTGTGCTCTTACCGCTACACCACGCGTTCTAAATCCGACTGTGTAGCCTAGTGTAAGTATCTTTTGTTGAAAGCATCTCGAGCGGAAAGTGGGGAACAGAGTGTCTTAAGTATTGCATTTGTGTGAAATGCACCACAATTTTATAAACAAACAAATTATTATGCTAACGTGTTTTCAACTTAACATACCGATGTTGATATTGAATACCGATTCAATTTAACTATAACAAAAATATCCTAGAGCTATAATTTTGCAACAAGCAACAATTACTGAGAAATCTCGCCATACATAATTATATTCAATATTTAAACAGCAGATGATATCGCGGGAGTAAATTGCTAAGTTTATTTAATACGTAAAGTGGTGTTATTACAGTGAAGTCTTATTTAGATACAATCTTTCAATTAACAAGTGTTGAAAGGAATTTAAGTTGACTTGGACCTGTGGAGGATGCTTTGAGAATAAACCTTTGAAACATCATATATATTATAACTAGCGACTGCTCGCGGCTTCGTCTACGTAACTTCATAAATTTTCATATGAATTTTCATCCCCTATTTCAACATTTTAGGGGTTGATTTTTGGAAAATAGTGTAGCCTATGTTTAAGATTCAGAGTCAAACCTGGGTCACAAGCTATTTTTTTCGAGTGGAATTCACATCAAGCTGGTAGATTATTTGTGAAAGCGTAACAGACAGACAGACAGACTCATTTAGTATAGTATTAGTACAAGATATTCACTCTTGGTTTCGTAGATCTAATTATACATTTTAAAATAAATATTTTATAAATAAATATTGTATTAATACAAAGTAGGGTACTGCGACGGAGTGTCAACAGCGGGTTTGATTCCTACTTAAGGAAAAGATTATGTTTAAGCTATTTTTACCAGAAGACAAACATACATACTTAATATATATATATATTTTTTCTCATCTACACGCTTTTCCCACATATCAGAGTAGTAGTATAGTAGTAGTAAAAGAAAATCTAATGTTAATCAATGTCTTGGACTTTATATATTTTGTGCCAGAATTCAACGAACGATATAATAATAGAACTTATTAATTGTGGCCAGTCGTGGCCCAGTGGCACAAGCGTGTGACTGTAAACGACTGGTTGTGGGTAATGTGGGTAAATATAGTATTTTACCCATGTCTGAGTTATAATATGTGTTGTACAATATGAAATCTCATTCACACATGTTTCAAAATTCATTTAAATAATTAAATTTACAAGACAGAAATGATGTTCACAACCGGTTAAAGACAAGCTGCTGCCAGCTTTATAGCATACTACTCCATTTTATATTTTACTATATCCCCAATTATAAATGACTAAGTGAATAACTACTTTTAACATTTTAAATGGCCCAGTCGTGGCCCAGTGGCACAAGCGTGTGACTGTAAACGACTGGTTGTGGGTTCGATTCCCACTCGAGGAGTAGAAATATTTAATATTTCCATTTTCTTCGCTCTGGTGTCGAGGTAAAGCGCGGCGTTAAGTTCCGCCACTTAACACGCAATGCCTCCAAATTCGGCGGAAAGTGGGGAACGGAGTATCTTAATACTAGGTTCCCTCTGCCTACCCTGCTGTGTGCGGGATATAGCGTGAAGATAAATTATTAAATAAAATTAATAAATTATTAATTTTCAATGAGTAAAGGCTCTAACAGCAGTTTCACTTACCTTAACCTTAGTTTTCAATTAAAAAGAAATTTACAACAGGGTTCCTTGCGAAAAATTGGTTACCCAGATTCTTTTCAATTAGGCTTGGACATATAATATCTGAAATACCGTTAAGAGCTTAACATTTGTTTACAATTTAGGTTTTGTGAATTATATTTAAACAAATCGTGGCCAGTCGTGGTCCAGTGGCACAAGGGTGTGACTGTAAACGACTGGTTGTGGGTTCGATTTCCACTCGAGGAGTGGAAATTATATTTCTATTTTCATCGCTCTGGTGTCGAGGTAAAGCGCGGCGTTAATATCCGCCACTTAACACGCAAACTTCCGAATTCGGCGGAGAGTAGGGAACGGAGTGTCTTAACACTAGGTTCCCTCTGCCTACCCTGCTGTGTGCGGGATACAGGGTGAAGCTAAAAAAAAAAAAAATATTTAAACAAAAAATGTAAGAATATCCCTAATCTCACTCTAATTCCAATGTTGCTTTGGTATTTACTACAAAAAAATATATATACAAATTAAGAAAATAAGACTGCCATTATTTTAGGTACAAGAAAGAATGCGATCTTAAAAGTAAATTAGCGATCCCTACATTTCGAAGCGGAATAACTCGAGGCGCCGAGAGACACATTCGGATTAATTAAAGACGGATAGCCATGCTGTAATCCCTCTAGTAGAAAATTACATTACCCACCAGCCCAAGCCTGTTCTTTAATCTTGGAATTGTTCCAGTGCATTTTCGTTTAATTGCACTTATATTAGATATGCAAAATTTTGTCTATTGTGTATTGTTTGGTGTTTTTTTATTTTGGTTTGAGCATTCTTTGTAAAAAAGTAAGCGGAGAGTCTAGCGGTCATCACTCTATTTTCCTTCATTTTTTCTTTACGTCCTTTAAACTTGTGAAATAGAGATATATTCTAACGTATCAATGAATTGAAATGATTAAATGTATTTTTTTATTTCTTCGCTCTAGTACCAAGGGCAAAGCGCGGAGTTGAGTTGAGACGGAGTGTTTAGATACTAGGTTTTACTGAACTACCTCGCTGTACGGGAATAAGCGTGAAGCTTTTTTCTGCCATAATACAATTTATTGATTATGCGCGGAAAATTTAAATCCCTCTAGAAGAAAAACACATTACCCACCAGCCCAAGCCTGTTCTTGAATCTTGGAATTTTCCTTTAATTGCACTTATAAGTATATTATGAATGCACAATTTTGTATATTGTGATATTGTGATCTCTGACTACCACGTTATGCAGGAAAAACTGCATTTTACTGACATAATACTATTGATTATGCTCGAAAATGGTCATATTAACTATACTATAAAATAATGTAACAATAAGTTAAATTAACAAATATGCATTAAAATACAAGCAACAAAGTGTTTAATTCTATATTCATCATATTAGTTCCATATTCATTGGAATCGTTCTTTAATAACAATATTATTATGTACTTTATTTTATAATTTATTCTTGTACTTATATATCGTTTGAAACGGCTTATTAATTCCAACGTCAGACTTCTTCTAACCGGAATAGAAAGAAATATTTTAAAGATTTAATTCGTTTGTCGTGAAGCAGTGGTATAGCTTCTGAATGTTAACACAGTGGTTATAGGTTCGATTTTTATTGGGAAATAGGATGATTATATTCGTACTTTGTCTTAGAAGATAAAAATATTGTATTCAAACGTAATATTATCAAGTCCAGTTTAAGTTTATTGTATTTAAACAGCGTTATGGTAATTTTTTATATCAATAATTACAAACATTTAGTATGAACATTTCTATAAATTCGTTTTAGAAAATATGAAAAAGAAATTGAACACATAGCTCAGCAGTCTTAGCAGGCTTAGACGATTGCCAAGAGGCGCGAGTTCGAATTTTGCTTTTTCTTTGAAGGTTTTTTTTTCTATGTTGGTGAATAACATTTTAAAAAATATAAAAAGAACTCTATAACTATTTTATTATGTATTTCTTTTTCATTTTATCTCTGTCCTTCTCTCTCTCTGCCTATTCAAGAAAATATATTTGTAGAAATTAAAAAAAAAGTCCTACAGGAACTCACTATTAGCTCTAACAATGAACCAAATGGAAAATCGACGAGTGCCAAGGACGTTAACCGGAAACGATAGACAAACGTCCGGCGCGGAAACCGGAAGTGAGACTTGCTCACCCGGAACAAGTACAAAGAAAGCTTGACAAAAGTGAAATGATATGACCCTTGGATTAATACTTCAAAAGATCGATCACGGATTTACAAGATGTGTTGTGAAAAACATATGTAGGTTCATCTTTCTTAGTTTACAAATAGAATTAGAATCATAAGTTATGATATATATAGATTCTTTTCTACACTTTTTTAAAATTTAAACATTTTTTGTCCTTCTTTTTTTAGCTTCACGCTGTATCTCTCGCTTACAGCAGGGTAGTCAGAGGGAACCTATTGTTAAGACATTTCGTTCTCCGCTTTCCGCCGAATTTCGGTGGCATTGCGTGTTAAGTGGCGAATCTTAAAGCCGTGCTTTGCTTCTTATACCAGAGCGAAGAAAATGGAAATATTAAATATTTCCACTCGAGTGGGAATCGAAACCCACAACCAGTCGTTTACAGTCACACGTTCGTGCCACTGCGCCAAGACTGACCTCTTTGTTGTCCATTGTGAATTTTATATATAGCGGGACATTGGTAAAATAACTTAAGTATTTTGGGCTTGACTGGCACGTTGAAAATGCCATAACCTAAACAAGTGACTGATATTATAGCTAGTATAATCAAAAATGAGAAAGACTTACATTTTAAAATCAAAGCAAACATTTTAGATTATCTTGCTTTTTATTATGTTTCACTTTTTTTGCACATAGAAGGGTAATAAGAGGAAACTTATTGCCAAGACAATCCTTTCTCCATTTTCTTTACAAACTTTATCTCTAAGCTTTTGTACGATTAAGGGCGGAGTTGGACGCATACGTACCTAATATTTAGATTTCAAAGTCTTTTCAAGAAAGGTTTTTTTTTCAATTTGAAAATCCGTGAACCTAATATAAATTTTATTATATTCATAGATTTAAACATGCTAAACTTTTTTCCAAATTTTCTATATAGGAAGTAGGAAGTAAAAAATATTTTCGTGGACTGATAATAAAACGTGTCTTGTCATTTATCAATGTCTGAACGTCAAATTAGCAAAACATTGATTGAGACATCATTTATCTTAAAAATTGTTTTTGTTTTTAAAGCATATTATAGCTCGACACCAGAGCGAAGAAAATGTAAATATTAAATATTTTCACTCCTCGAGTGGGAATCGAACCCACAACCAGTCGTTTACAGTCACACGCTTGTGCCACACGGTCACGACTGGCCACTACTTTATATTAGCGAGAAATATAATATTTTATTATAATTAATTTTAGAAAAAGTACAAAAATTTAATGTGTGTAATTGATCCTGCGCTTTTTGGAAACTATTGAAACGTATTTTAGAAATCGTAGAACTTTTTATTTCTTTACAGGGCAGTCAGAGAAACTTAGTGATCAGTCACTGCTGTGTTTTTATTTTTCTCTCTCTCTCTCCTATGTGTCTATATTAAGGTTATTCGATAGAGGTTCAACATTAGATATGAATTCTTTAAGCCTGACCGAGTTACTATGCAATTAATTAGTGCATATACGTTTTTCAATCGTGATTTATACAAGTTTTTTGCTTTATGTTTATTCATTTTTATCTGTTTAAGTACATATGTAGCTATTGTGGTACAGTGACATAGTGTCTGACTATAATCGTAGTTGGTTGTGTCGGTATTCTCTATTCGGTATTGATAGCCCTATACCGAATAGGGAATATCTACAATCTACTGCGATATCCCTATTCGGTATTTTGGTTCGGTATATTCGATATCCCTATTGGGTAAATCGGATTGCTCATAATTTGAATATTTTAATTTTTCCCTTTCTGAATTCTTATATTTAAATAGAAAAGCTTTAAGCTGAAGAAAAACGGGAGAATTAAGCTTTTTATGTCTATAATATAATTAATTTTTAAACAAATTTATTTCAATAATAGACCATTTAAGCCATGTTTACTAATTTGTTGTTTGATATTTTTTGTTATTAAGATTGACAGGAATTAAATACTAAAAATACTTTTGCGCCAGTATAGCTTTATATAATAGAATAGTATTAAAAAATTAAGCTAAAACTATTAATATCTAATACTATTTATTCATATCTTTACTAAATTATGAAAAAAGACAGAAAATGGTTCACAAACTTATTAAACTAAAGCTATGAACAATAAAGGTGAACCAATACTTTCATTTTACAAGAAAATTTGTGAACAAAACTTTTCAAGTCATTTGTCAACGTCAAATTACTGTAGACACCGTTGATTGGCTCATCATTCATCATATAGTAATGATACTTCTGCAAGTGATTACATTTACCATTAAATATATGTTAGGTTCGATTTTTTTTACAGATTATTAGAAGATATTATATCTTAGATTTATATAAAATATAGCTTTTTACTGGGCTTATTGTTAATTGGGCAAAAAATGTGGAGAAATTCAGATCTTTTCCTAGGAGAGGAAACTATTTTCTTATGGTAACTCCTTAGGTTTCATGGAGCTTTCGATTCGATTTCAGCTCGTAGCTCCAGACACAAGAGCTAGTAGCAGTACCTGAGAGTTGCAACTCAAGTGTAGCTTAAAGTATACCTTATAATTACACGTATTTTATTGAATAAATAATTGAATATCAGAAATATTTGTAGAAATTTATATAAGCCTTAAAATTAAGTAAAACAATTAAACCGTGGTCAGTGGCAGTGGCCAGTCGTGGCCTAGTTTTTTTAATTTTTTTTTAGCTTTACGCTGTATCCCACACACAGCAGAGTAGGCAGGAAGAACCTAGTTTTAAGATACTCCATTCCCCATTTTTCGCTAAATTATGAAGACATTGCGTAGTAGTAGTAGTGGAACTTAACGCCACGCTTTTGCCTCGACACCAGAGCGAAGAAAATGGAAATGTTAAATGTTGCCACTCCTCGAGTGGGAATCGAATCCACAACCAGTGGCGTTACTGCCACAATTTGTGCCACGACTGACCTCAACTGCCCACGTATTATAAAGCAGTATATTCTAATAATGCTGAAGTAAATAGCAAAATCGCGAAAGTATTTAAGTAATGGCTAATAACAGCGTAATTTTAAAGTTTGTACAAAGCAATAGTTTCGTTGAAGAAGCTACTTTTCGAAATTTTCTGGGCCGCTTTGAGGTAAAGTTACGCCAGGCTATAAGCTGAACAAATAACTTTTAAAATTACTTTCTGATCGTCTTATACTGATAATGTTATTTATTTTATATTATATTAACGTTTCCTGAATCTCTCTCTTTTTTCAGAGACCATTCTAAAGCGGCAGGGCACTGTTTCTGCCTGAACAGGTCGCATTTAATTTTACCAACCATTTGAATCAGTTACATTATAAAAGACAACCCATTAGAAATGACATTAATATATTTTAAAACATGTACTCTTATCTTAAATTTTGTATCAAATATATTGGCTTCTTTAAAATTTCTTATGGAAAATATGTTATAAATATTTGGCATGTAGATTCATTGGGGGAGGATTTCTGGAAAATGAAGTTACACACTAGTATAACAGTAAGTATTGTATGCAAGATAAGATGAATATTTATTTTAAAAATCTGTTTTTATCAAAAAATACTAAGTAAGAAATAGTAAATCATATCTCTAAGGTTATTTCTGTTTGATTCACAAAGAAAATTAATACGCGAATTATAAAATTATACGAGGCCAGTCGTGGAGCAAAGCACGGCATTAAGTGAAGTTTTGAAGGCAGTGGCGGACCACTGCCTTCAAAATTCGGCGGAAAATGGGGAACCAAACGTTGAATATATTCAGTTTCCTCTGCTCCTACACTGCTGTATGCGGGATACAGTGTGAAGCTAAAAAAATAGACCTCTAAATATAAGCAACTGGTTATTATCATAATATTGGACGTGTTAAGTAACTAAAGTATTAAATATGTACGCAAATGATTTCTTAGAGTGCCTCATGCTTTCCCCTTGTAGCCTATTTTACAGAAATTAGAATGACAGGCTTCTCCTTAACAAAATGGTAAACAAAAATAAAAAAAACAGCTTGACCCTTTTTCCAGCATATTTATTATGTAGTCTGTGAGAGTCTAGTGTCAAGAAACTCCATCCTTCACTTTCTGTATAAAATAACGTTTAGTTTTTTTTCATGGCACGTTGAACGTGTCATAAGAGGATATGCGGAAAATATCTGTGAACCTCTTTTTATGTTTACCTTTATTAATATCTATAATCATTCTTTCACGCCACGTCCTAAACGCCATAATTAACTATTAGCGATATAATTAGGGCACAAAACGTTTTCCATTGCGAAAGTAGAAAACAGTCCTGTGTCCTGGCACTAAATTCTCTCTTACTATAAATCAAAAAGCGTAAAACAGCTACTAAACGCTCTCCCACAATATTCCAAACCCACATCCATCGCTTTAAACACGCCCCAATTGCTCCACGATAGCCACAAAGACCTAATAAATCCCTAAAAGCCTTTATTAGAGTAAAAGTATTCACACAATAAGATATAAGATAGAAAAAAGGACCCAGAAAGGGTCCATGATTAATATCTTGTATATGTGTTTTGTTTTATTTTACAAAGCAGTCTTGACGTGCGCCATTAACCGCCCCGCCCGTTTGTTTCGTCCGCTCACTCATTCGTTCAGTCGTTCGGTCTACGATCACCTGGGGACGCTCGGTAATCTACTTCTTTTTTTTTCCTTTTATTTACCGATCTTGAGTGAATTTTGATGTTTTTTTAATATGGATTGAGTTATGGTTGATGATTTTTTTGTGTAGTTAAGAGGTTTCGTGCGAATGTGTCATGTAATCTGGCTAAACCTAATATGGGATTATTGTACGGCCGTGAAAAGACTTCTAGCATAAGCACTAATATATTAATTTTTAGAAAAATGTCTTTAAGCAGTAAAACAAAGCGACATGGGAGTTAAAATGGGTGACTTGAAGGTTAATTGCCTGTTGTATGCAGATGGTGCAGTTTATTTTGTATCAACAGAATGCGAGTTGCAGATATTGGTCACCATCCTGAAAGACGGGTGTGAAAATTATGGTCTAAGCCTGAATCCGAGCAAAACTAAAATTCTGGTGTTCAGCTGTGCACAATGCAGTGCTGGTACTGACGTTGCTATACAGCAGCGAAACGTGGGTTTATGCAGAAGAAGAATAAAAGAAAGATGAATGTTGTATAAATGAGATCTCTTGGAGCCACCTTAGCTGACCGAATTTGCAGAAGAGATACACACAATTGTAAGTTTTAGCGAGAATGTTGTAGTAAAAGTAAGAAGAGCATGCTCCGGTGGTTTGGGCACATCGAAAGGATAAATGATGAAAGAATGGTAAGATATACGAAGCAAAGGTAAGAAACGCAGAGGGAGACCTTCGTTGACCTCCGAAAACACAGTATCGGCGATATTGGAGGAAGATCATGTACAAAGCATGAGGACCCCCCGAGAGCGTGTATGAAAAGAAAAAGAAAAAAAGAAGAAAGAATTTTTAAATTTTATAAAAATATTTTTCATAACCTAAGTGTGGAAACAATACTCTAAACTTTAAATAACTAATATTCCCTAAGTTGAACTTATTCCCACAATCATCTTAAAGAACACTTATCAATTTCGACCCATTAGTGTTCTTTCATAAAAAAAATCCTGTTTTCATTTCTCGCCCAAAAATATAATATTCGCGTAAAACCGGCAGGTACATTATAATCTACATAGTTTATCTCGTAGCAAAAATCATGAGCGTCGGATTACGCAGATTACCTCATTAGGAGAGAGCCTTAGTTTCAAATTTATGTGTTCTCGTGGTTTTAGCCTGTCTTAACATATACTTGTGGTAGATTAAGTATTTTGGAGTATGAAATGGGTAATTTTGGCTACTTTTACATTAGAGGCTCTCGTGGCGTAAACACAATTGGTTCTGCGTTCAATTTTCACTCGTGGTATAAATACACTTATAATAAATACACATAGGAATAAATGTTTAAATTATTTTCATTGTTCTTCTATGGTAAGGGGACAAACTGGTGAGGTCTACCATTCATTACGCAATGTTTCGATTTCATATATTCTTTATACAAAAGTCTTAATACATATATTACAATGTGCATTATATCACCTCTATTATTAGTCATGTCTTGTCACTATTATTAAGCTATTTATTTACAGAAATTGTTTTTATTTGTTGTTTGTTATCAAAAAAAATGTTTTTTCTATTCCCTTTGCAAGCAAATATAGAAGAACGATAATATGAAAACCGAATCCATCTTGTACGGTTATTTAAGTTTCTGTTTTATATTAACATTTATAAAGCGAAAACTATTACATAGCCATTGCTAAACTCATTCAATCTAATCTAAACCAATAATAAAAAACCAGCACAATTTCATTAGCCATCAACCATCATCAACCGACCTAACGTTTGCATTTTACATTGCGATAATAGTAAATCTCGTTCGTGCTTTCGAAGCTCAGCAATTTCTATTACAATTTAGGTATCTTATAAATCTATTAGATAGCAACGTAGCCAGTGGGGAAAATCGTAAGCGTGGTATTACTCGGATTACCTCATTAGGATGGGGTCTAAGTCTACAATTTATGCGCAGGGATAACATCACGGCTTGCCTGCTCCGAATGACGGGACAAATTAGCAATCTATGCAAGAATAATGTTTTAAAACTTTCTTTGGGCAAGTTTGGAAGAAACAAATTTATGCTAATATAATTGGATTGGATTGAATGGGTTGGGCCAATCTGTTGGTGTTATGGATTGGATTGAATGGGTTGGGCCAATCTGTTGGTGTTATGGATTGGTGTTTTATTTATGTGTTTTCAGTTCTTAGTATATTTGAAGTTTTGTGAATAATTTGCCATTTTAAATTTAACAATACCACAATTTTTGTAAATATTAATAACAAATTTTAAGGTATTAATATTTACAAAAAATGTTTTTTTTTAGTTCTGACCTACATTTTTTTACAATTAAAAAATTGATATTAGTTAATATATCTATAGTACTACATAGTTTTTAAAATGGTAAAAATATACGCACTTATTCCTTTGGCCCTAAATATAGTATTTTACCCATGTCTAAGTTATAATATGTACAGTACAATATGAAATCTCATTCACACATGTTTCAAAATTCATTTAAATAATTAGATTTACAAGACAGAAATGATGTTCACAACCGGTTAAAGACAAGCTGCTGCCAGCTTTATAGCATAACTCCATTTTATATTTTACTATATCCCCAATTATAAATGACTAAGTGAATAACTTAAATAACGTGTGACTGTAAACAACTGGTTGTGGGTTCGATTCCCAGTGGAAATATTATATATTTTCATTTTCTTCGCTCTGGTCCGAGGTAAAGCGCAGCGTTAAGTTCCGCCACTTAACACGGAATGAAATCGGTGAAATCGGCGGAAATTGGGGAACGGAGTGTCTTAACACTAGGTTCCCTCTGCCTACCCTGCTGAGTGCGGGATACAGCGTGAAGCTAAAAAAAAAACTATTCATAAAATAAACAATTAAAAATGTAGTGAAATTTTTTTACACTTTATATTATAAATTACTTTCAATAATATGAGCTATATGCATTTGATCGCTGCGTTTCAATTGATGTAGCCAATAAAGAAATTTATAAGATACTTTTGTCATTTATATTTAAAATAATGATATTGACCATCAAATATGCCTTAATTTCCACTACATTGAAATATTTTCATATCTTTTGGTCATGATTTTTAACATACAATCTATCGTGTGACTTTATCTTTTTTTGACCAATCTCATTTATGTCTGTCTCCATCTCCACTCAAAGTCAATGAAACACAAAGAAAATACTGAAAACATTAAGTGATTACCGGATCTCTTTTCTATGTATTATAGTGTAACAATATCTTCTTTTTACCGATTAATCTCATTTATTTATATCTCTATATTTACACATCGTGACGTTACTAAAGTGACTTACTTACACTTTCAAAGCATCACAAGCAAAGAACCTGCAAAATAAAGATAAAATTAGCTGAAAAAAACCTGAAAATACACATCCAATCATTACCAATTAACAAGAATTCAGCTTCACGTTATATTATAAACGATCCACTTCGCATAAATTATGTAATTCATTATTAAAGCCACATTAGAAGGAAGCAATTCCCAGCAATTAGCGAGAGACCTTAAAACAGGCGGTCCCTTGTAGGACAATCAAATTGTGCCAGATGGCGTCAGTCGTGCGGTAAACTGTATTTTATAATAACACCAATTCACTAATTGAACATTCGGACTGTAATTAGCTAATTGCCTATGTTACTTTTAACACCCAGAGTGTATGGTGCAAGGTAGAAGATTTGGAAAATTCTCTTCGAAAATTAACTTTAATTTATAAATTAACTTTGCAGTTTAAATTAAATTTATGTGAAATGCGAATTTTGGAATATGTGACTTTCATACATTTTTTTCATGCCTTCAGTTTAGTTTAATAACTTAATCAAAACTTGTATATACATAATTGTTATATAGTTGTATTCATTTTTATACACATTTGATCGTTTATTATTTTGTTATTCAGTTTTACCAACAGAGAGGACCTAGTGTCAAAACACTCTGTTCTCCGATTTTCACTCATTTTTTCATCAATTGTGTTATCAGAGCAAGGATATGAAAATAATTTAAATATAATCATTTTTCAAAGTGAGACACTATCTCCTCTCTAACCCTAGCCATGGGCATCAAGATATTTTTACATTGAGAATGTATTTTTGTACAAAAACTGAACTATCGTTATTATAATGAGTCTGTGGCCAGTCCTGGCCCAGTGGCACAAGAGTGTGACTGTAAACGACTGGTTGTGGGTTCGATTCCCACTCGAGGAGTGGAAATTATATTTCCATTTTCTTTGCTCTGGTGTCGAGGTAAAGCGCGGCGTTAAGTTCCGCCACTTAACACGCAAGCCTCCGAATTCGGCGGAAAGTGGGGAACGGAGTGTCTTAACACTAGGTTCCCTCTGCCTACCCTGCTGTGTGCGGGATATAGCGTGAAGCTATTATAATGAGTCATGATAAAAAAGTCATCAATTAGTTTTTAAATAATGTTACATCTATTTAAATTCTACATGAAGCACCTCTAAGTCTACTATAGTTTAATCACTATATTATATAACATTTTTAAATACAACATAAATAAATACAACATCTAGACGAAAATCTAAGTGTTTTTTTTTTAGCCTCACGATGTATCCCTTGCGGGGTAGTCAGAGAGTACGGAGCGCCAAACGCTGCGGTCCCTGCATACTTCTTTCGCCTTATCCACAGTCATCAACCTCTTCATACACGCCCTCCTCTGGGGGGTTCTCTTGCTTTTTACGTGACCTTCCTCCAGTATCGTCGACAATGTCTCTTCGAAGGTCAACTGAGGTCTCCGCCTGCCTTTCTTGCCACTCACCTTTGTGTACCTTTATGTTGTGTGTTGGTAGGAAAGATATATGAAGCAAGAGTGAGCGAGTCATCAATTAGTTTTAAATAATATTATACCTACAAAAATCTGACTTAAATACATCTAAATCTATCAGATAACCACTAATATGAGATAGATAGATAGATTCACTAATATTTTAGACTAAAACATAACTAAATACAACATCTAAACGAAAATCAAAGTGTTTTAACACTAAATTCCCTCTACCCACACTGCTATAGCGGAAAAACCGTAAACCGCAAAAAAAAACCCTACTTAAATCAAAATATTTAACGTAAATGATGCTCAGGCTAAAATGTTAAATGAAAAAAAAATATATTTTTTTACGTGTCACATCATGAAAATCAGTGAACTGCTTTAAATGACATGTACGAGTACGCTATATATGTCAGACCGCCTGGGAATAAGATCGGACTAGAGTTGCGTGAAGCCTGCCTACATATATGAAAGTAAGCATGTTTTTTTTTAGATTATATTATATATTTTTTTTCCCCATATAAAATATTAATATTTTCATTTCTGTTGGTTTTATGAAAGTGTTAATTTTAAAATTATGGTTAATAATTCTTTCCGTGAAAATTCCGTATCCCCCAAACGGTTCTAATAAATGTTGAGTGAAGTATAATGGTGGTTAGATATGAAAGGAAATGGTTTTCATTTTTTTTTAATTTATAGTTACTCTAATTTAGTGATAGTTTTTTATTGGATAGGCAGAAAAGAACTAGCACAAGAACAACTTTTTTTTATAAATATAGCTTCACGCTGTATACTGTACACAGCTGGGTAGGCAGAGGGAACCTAGTGTTAGATACTCCGCTCCCCATTTTCCACCGAATACGGAGGCATTGCTTGTTAAGTGGCAAAACATAACGCCGCGCTTTACTTCGACATTACAGCAAAGAAAATAGAAATATTAAATATTACCACTTCTCGAGTGGGAATTGAACCCACAACCAGCCGTTTTACAGTCACACGTTTGCCCCCCTACGCCGCGACTGGCCCCAAATCAACAAGGACAATCTGTTATCTAAATTCAGATTGAACTCGAAACTCTGAGTATTATCTAGTGGAACTTAACCCTGCAATTTCTTTTCCAAGCGAGGTAATGAAAAAGATTTAAATATGAATAATGAACAATGACCCACAACCATGGCGTTCAGTCAGATGCGGTTCCACTGCGCCAGGAAGGTATCGACAATGATATAGATAAAACTGTTATTAGTTAAATAATCAGTTTATAAAAATGAAGTCATTTAAAAAAAATCCTAAATGTGGAATAACTCTTTGAACTTTAACACTTAAATGTTTTAAAATATTAGGTAATTTAGGTATTTTTTTTCTTCTAAATAAATTTATTTTATAATATATTTTAATATAACTTTAACGTTCCTTTGCGCTGATTATATCGTTTAGTTTAAAGATATTTCTTATAAATACGCCGTACGAAACCAATAACATGTTATACTACTGTCATGTTAATATGAAGGGGCATTTAAAAACCCTTTAGTAAGAAAATTATACGAACATTTAGTATTTTGAGATATTATTACTAAATTATAATATTAGTTGTGCAATATTTTTGTGATTAAAATTTAATTTAAGCATTTAATTAATAATAATCGGTGCCTATAGATACCTTCGTTTGACATACACGTTACTATGGCAACAAAAATTTTACGCATCCCTAAATAAAATTTGAACACAAAACCATGAAAATCACATAAAGACCTCCCAACTGTGCAATAGGATCAATTCATCTAACCTCTCTTATAAATTGAAACTGAGGAACTCATTATTTTAAACTAAGTGCTTTTTATACTGTATATTGATGAAGGTCGGACAAAGTGTAGGCAATGATCGTTGCCTACAGATGCCACCTTATTAATCGCTTTCATATTTTATGATCTTACCTGCTTAGCGACCTGCTCGCGGCTTTTCTGCATGATTTTTCACATACATTTTCATCCCTTACTTTAAATGCCTTAGGGGTTGATTTTTAACAAAATAGTTTTCCTGAGAAAATTCATCGAAATCGGCCAAGCGATTAGATTTTTCATACAAACTTTTAACCCCTATTTAAATACTTTAAGGGTTGATTTTTAACAAAAGTAGCCTATATTTGATTTTAGGTCTTCAACTATTTTAAACATAAATTTCATCCAAATCGGTTATGTAAATTAACCGAAGAATAAAGTGTAACAGACAGACAGATTTTTGCATTTATAATATTAATATGGATTATGTAGGAAGGTTACTTTTCAAAATGGTAGGATAATAGGGATCGTCTAATAAATTTTAAAAAGGTGACATTATATTGTAATTAGGAAATCGAAGCTTAATGAGTGTTAATTGAGAAAGGTTCTTGGAATAATCTACTTGTTATCGAGTAACATAATATTTGTAAAGTAATTAGTTGACTTATACAATTTAAGGTTAATTTAAGATATATTTATTGTTAGGATATAAAAAATACTTTTAGAAAGTGTATAAAAAATAAAGACCAAACCAAATGGTTATTAGTTAGTTCCCATACGACTGTATTTATATAAAACAATATTTTTACTTCACCATTCTGTTAAGAAAAGGCGGTGTTGAGTTAGGAAGTTTCTCCTTTTTCAGTTTTTTCTTCTTTATTTCACTAACTACTACTACTTTTAATATTTTAAATTATTATTCATAACATATACTTAAGAAAAAAAAAAAAACAAAAAATTAAGTACAGCGAGATTTGATCTCGCTCATCTCGGAAACCATCTAAGCGCTCTCACCACTAAGCCATGAGTCGACGTACCTAGTAGTAGATACTAGATACGTCAAACTTGTTATATGCTTATTACAATTAATTTGTTGTTGTTAGTAACTCTCTTTAAACAACTTCAAAAATTTAATAACTTTGATCATTATAGGTATTTTTTTTTTAGCTTCACGCTGTATCCCGCATACAGCATGCTAGGCAGAGGGAACCTAGTGTCAAGACACTCCGTTCCCCGCTTTCCGCCGAATTCGGAAGCATTGCGTGTTAAGTGGCGGAACTTAACGCCGCGCTTTACCTCGACACCAGAGCGAAGAAAATGGAAATATTAAATATTTCCACTCCTCGAGTGGGAATCGAACCCACAACCAGTCGTTAACAGTCACGTATAGGTACCTATATATAAGAAAACACGTACACATTCAAAACCCTGTGATCGGTCTTAAATAGACCTACAAACTAACTTGTAAACAATCACTGGTTAGACGGATGGCACCAAAGGGATCATTAGGAAGCGACGGTTGAAATTACCTAAATTGCTTTAATAGATGCCTTTTCGGCTAGTTTCAACGTTGTCGTATGTTAGGATGGAGATATGGGTAGAGTACTTTAATAAAAAGCACTTAATGGTTGCCTGTAGAATTATATATATATATATATATATATATATATATATATGTATAGAAGAAGTTGTAAAAATCGCTTTACAAGATGCTAATTAACCAAAGTTGAATTATTTATAATGTTATGCTGTAAGTCTTTTATAGATTTTAAAAAATTATTGTATTTGGCATCTAATACTACTAGTTACATAGCCTTAAACTGTATCCCGCACACGCAGGGTAGGCAGAGGAAACCTAGTGTTAAGACACTTTGTTCCCCACTTTCTGCCAAATTCTACAGGCATTGCGTGTTAAGTGGCGAAACTTAACGCCGCGCTTTGCCTGGACACCAGAGCGAAGAAAATGGAATAATATTAAATCTTCCACTCCTCGAGTGGGAATCGAACTCACAACAAGCCTATGCCATGACTGGCCCCATACTACTACTTTCTAGAAAAAAAAAAGTTTCTAGCCTATGCAGCAACTGCAAGTAATACAAGAACTATGTAAAAGCTTTTATCCGTATGTTAGCTTTATTAAGTATCGATAAGCACTGGACATGCTTCCTATCAGCTCACCGTTGTGTGTGACTTTAAAATTGTGTATTGTAAGTATAAAGTTTGCTGTTTATAATGTACTAGCGACCCACTGATGGTTTCCTTGCGAGATTTGCGGCTTTTATTCCTTATTTTATTATTATTATTTAAAGGGCGTTCACCCCTTTGAATTTTCTGAACTGTTGAATAATGATAAAATATAGCGTAAAGCACTCCTGAATAGTGTAGCTTTCTTATTGTGAAAATGAATAATTTTTTTGACCAGTTCAGTATTTACGAAGATTAGCCTGTACAAACAAAGTTACAACTTTATCTCTTTATTGTATTAGTATAGATGACTTATCAAGACTCTGTTGTATAAAGCGGAACCCAACCCCGCTTTATGTCTTGTCACTGGAGCGGAAAAATGAAAATAATTGAAAAATGAAAATAATTGAAATATATTTGGAATTGAATATAATTGAAATATATTCAATTATTAAATGATTTCGTGTCGGAATTCAATATCACGTTATATCTTTGAGGAGAAAGGAATTATATACAATTCTTTCCTCCTCAAAGATTAAATATCCTCCGAGTGGAAATCGAACCAAAAACCACCGCAATTACAGCCAGATGCTGTACACTGCGCCATAACGGCCTTATATAAAAACCAGGAACACTTAAACAAAAACATATAAGCAATATTTCATACAAATACGAACTTTTACTTATTTTTAGCTTCACGTATCCCGCACACGGCAAAGGGAACCTAATGTTAAGACACTTCGTTCCCGCCGAATTCTGGAGGCATCGCGTGTTAAGGGGCGAAACTTAACGCGCTTTGTCTCGACACCAGAGTGAAGAAAATGGAAATATTAAATATTTGTGGCCAGTCGTGGCACAAGCGTGTGACTGTGAACGACTGGTTGTGGGTTCGATTCCCACTCGAGGAGTGGAAATATTTAATATTTCCATTTTCTTCGCTCTGGTGTCGAGGTAAAGCGCGGCGTTAAGTTCCGCCACTTAACACGCAATGACTACGAATTCGGCGGTGGGTAACGGAGTGTCTTAACACTAGGTTCCGTCTGCCTACCCTGCTGTGTACGGGATACAGCGTGAAGCTAAAGAAAAAATATTTGCACTCTTCGAGTGGGAATGGAACCCACAACCAATCGTTTTACCGTCACACTTTGTGGCTCTGCGCAACGACTGATCCCTTATCTTTATATTTATAAAACAAGAACACTTAAACATAAACATACAATCAATATATCATACTAATGCGAACTTTTACTTAAGGGCGTATAACAGCTTCGGACAAAGTATACCTACATTTATCGACGTCGTGCATCTCGTTCTGGTTGGGTGGTCTTAGATATATTTACTTAAACAATGCTTACTTTAACAGATTGAGGAAAATAAATGTGTTTTAAATAAATAACTTATATCTATACTAATAAATAAAATTGGAATGTTTGTTTGTAATATTAAAATCACTGCTTTTTACTAAATACATATGTATGTACGATTGTACGTATACACAGTATACGAGTATATACCAAAATAACATTTTTAATATTTTTTGTCTGTTTGTTCTTCTGTCTGTACCGACTTATGTATAGAACGGCTGAACCGATTTTGATGGACGTTTTACTGGCAGTTCACTTAGCTGAAGGAATAGGGCATAACTTAGATTTTTATTTTATTTGTAATTTATTTTGTTGAATTCCATGCGGACAAAGTCGGGGGCTTACCTCGTAATAAAAACAAACATTACGTCGACGTCTTAGATAGTTTACTCCTAGATCAAAATTGATATTTTTCCTAAGTTAGCTTAATAATAGGTTGTCGTGGCGCAGTGTGACAGCATCAGGCTGATACCGCGATTGCTGTGGGTTCGATTCCTACTTAAGAAAATAATCATATTTGCATTTGTCCATTCTAATGATAAGACAATACGTTGTGTTTTGCAACTCAACAGGCAATGTCTTAATTTGACAAGATACTAGGATTTCCCGGGCTACAATGCTCCGCAGAAAAAAAAACATAAAGCTGTGTATATTAAACATTCTCTAAGTTTGAGGCTAATCGTGGCGCAGTGGCACTATGCGTGTACTGTAAAGCGACTGGTTGTGAGTTCGACTCCCACTCGTAGCCGTGAAAGCGTGACAGATAAACACACAGACTTTCGCATTAATAGTATAAGTATGGATTTGGTCTTTTAAAATTAAAAAATATTTTATAATTTTTACTAAACGATTACAACATAAATTATATGGTTGGCTATTTATTTATTTATTTAGCTGATTTTACAAAGTGTTTTCTGACATTTGTATAAACGATAATAAATGCAGATATACAATATATTTACAGGTATGTAGTCGTAATTAGGTAAAATTAATTAATTATTTGCACATACAAATGTCTCATTTTAATGTATAATGTGACATTTTATCAATACTGTTTTTCAATTTGAGTTGTAAATAGAATAGAGCAGCTTTTCTCTTCTTTCCGCGTAGCAGGACAGTCAGAGAGAACCTATTGTCCTAACTTGTTTTAGATGTACCACAGGAAAATTTTTAAATCATAGTAAATACCATATTAATAAGTAAGGCTTTTTATTATGTATATAAATGACGGATATTTAAAGGATAAAAATTCGTGGAATTAATCTTATTTGAGGTCAATACAGGTTAGCTACCATTGTATCAAATAATAAAATTGTAATTTTTATATTTGATAAGAGCAACTGTTGAGTTTCTTGTCGGCTCTTCTCAGCAGAACTGCCCGAGTCGGTGGTAGCTTTGTGATCATTCTCTATCCTTTACTTTTCGACCGAAATCGAGACATTACGCCTTGAGCGGCGGAACTCAACGCCACGCTTTTTTTACTTGGTAGTGAAGAAATGAAAATTAAAATAAAATCATTCCCCCGAGTGAGAATCGAATCGTCAACCATAGCGTTACTTCAGCTGTTTTTCCACTGGCCACAATGGCCTTTAAAATAATAAATGATGAATAGAATAATGAATGAAATTCTGTGGCTGGTCATGGTGCATTGGCACAAACGTGAGACTGTTAACGGCTGGTTATTGGTTCGATTCCCACTCGAGGAGTGGAAACATTTAAGATTTCCATTTTCTTCGCTCTGGTAACGAGGTAAAGCGCGAGGTCAAGTTCCGCTACTTAACACGCAAAGCCTCCGAAATTCTATGGGGAGCAGAGTGTCATAACACTAGGTTCCCTCCACCTATTCTGCTGTGCGTGGGATACAGCAAAAAAAGCTATATAAAAAAAATAAAATTACCAATAAAATTGAGAGAGAGTGGTGAGGGATATGATCATTTAAAACATTGTACATAATAATTATGATTAAAGTCGTCCTAAGGTCAATTAGATTAAATATAGTATGGTATTGATTGAAATAACCAAGTACTCTATCTCACTATTAGAAAAGTGATATATTTAAATCTAAAATAGATTATTATCTAAAATAGATTTAAATATATCAAAATTAAATTAAATTAAATTAAATTTATTTAATTTAATTTTGATATATTTAAATCTATTTTAGATAATGAAACCAAACATATCGTAGCACTGTTATGTAACCTATCTAGTTTCTTAGTTACGTAACATATCTTTTGCTTGCCTGACAATAATGATATCCTTTTCACTGGGAAAATTAATGCAAAACTATTAATTTACACATAGCTCATAATTTTTCGTTCCTAAGACTAGCCATAAGTAATATCCATGTTAAATCAATTAATTAAATGTATAAGTAATTTTGTAAATAAAATTAATAAAATATTGCTTAGATAATACTCTATAGTTGTTCTGTCCTAAAGTTTCACACTTCCCACCCATGTACTGTCTTCGCCGGAACCGGAAGTCGCCCACCTAATGGGTCGAGAAATGATAAATATCTAAAGATATCGAATATATCGAAACAAAATGCGGGTACTCATAAATCTCTTACAGCTGACTGACCACGTTGAGAGGGTATCATTTTAAATCATAAAAACATTCGGTCCTATACTATATGTATTGATGTGTTTAGAGTTTGGAATTTTTTAGATAGAAAATATGATCTAAAAAGATTTTTTTTTTAGTTGTTATGTTTTTCATTATATATTATTTTTAGAGCCAGACGTGGCGCAGTGGCACAAACGTCTGCCTGTTAATTACTGGTTGTTGGTTCGATTCCCGCTTGAGGTGTGTAAATATTACGACACTTAACTCGCAATGCCTCCGAATTCGGCGGAAGGTGGGGAGTGGGGTGTTTTAACATTAGGTTCCTTCTGCCTACTCTGCTGTGTGCGGGATACAGTATGAAGCAAAAAAAATATATATATCTTTTTAGCTTTTCATATTGCAAGGTAATCAGAGAGAACTAAGTATCAAGACACTCCGTTCTCCACTTTCGTTATCCCTAATTCGAGATATGGCGTCTCGGAGATACTATCCGTCACTCAACAGAGTGACGGATATTAACGCTGCTTTTTGTTTCGTTAACTGGAACGGAAAAATTAAAATAATTATTTTATGGTCATTCCTCAGAGTGAAATTGGAATTCACAACTAAATATAATAGTCAGATGCTGTCCCACTATATAGCCCACGCTTGGGCATCCGGTCCGGCCCGCGGTAGATTTTTTTCTGGCCCGTGAAGCATTGAAATATAATCATATCAATTGAAATATAATCATCAATATCAATAAAAACACAAATAGTTATTATCAAACAATAAATAGGTGCCAAAAATTAGGTAAAATATTAAAGGATACATTATCAGGGCCAAAATTTCTTTTGCAATGTGGCTATCAAAATATTTGCCCACCCCTGGTGTAGCCAGGTGGTGTAGTATTGTACGAATATATAGGTTACGTATTTCATATATAGTTATATTAGACGTGAGTAATATCTAAGTCAATGAAAGTCCAAGCTGAATGGAAGAACTAAACGACGTGCTTTGTCTTACCAAATCGGTGGAATAATAATATTTTTAATATATTCGTTCTTCCGAGCGGTAATCAAACCTATAAGTAATCTAGTTTATAGTCATCCAGACTCTGTCACACTGCGCCACAATGGTCTCAAACATTGAGAATACTGTTGTAATATAATCCATGTTACAATTTAAAAACTTACTACTAATAATATCTAAATGGCGGAGCACAGCAAAGAAAATAAAATATTTAAATTCCTCGAGTGGAAATCGAACTGACGACCATCGCTTTACAGTCAAAAGCCCAACTGCGCCATGACCTCAACTATAACTAAAGCCCTACTAATTATACATACAACTACATACATACACATATGAAGGGACAAATATGGACTTGAAAACGTCACGCAGACTTAAATCGAATGAAAACTTAGGGCCCTAAGCAATATATCTTGGTGTTGGGTACAATTAATATGTATGAGACGTTTACATTTCAAGTGAGACCCCGCAATTGAACCGACATTAATTTAAATGATAGCAATTATCTTACATCTCTATGATTTATGGAAGAAATAAAGTTTTCACTGTGTATTTCTTAGTGGGGGTATTAATTTTCATCATGATTGGGATTATGGATATGGGCATTTTATATTATGTAGCGGGACAATGTCTGATTATACCTACTGATTACTTGTAGATTCGATTCCCATATTTATGATTTTTTTGTTTTAGCTTCACGCTGTATCCCGCATACAGCAGGGTAGGCAGAGTGAACCTAGTGTTAAGTCACTCTATACCCCACTTTCCGCCGAATTCGGAGGCTAAGTGGCGGAACTTAACGCTGCGTTATGCCTCGATAGCAGAGCGAAGAAAATGGAAATGTTAAATATTTCTACTCCTCGAGTGAAATCGAACCCACAACCAGTCGTTTACAATGACACGCTTGTGTCACAGCGCCACGACTGATCCCTAATTAAAATAATTAATTGTAATTTGATTATTTTCTTCTCTCTGATCAACAAGACAAAGTACAAACAGAAAGTGGAAATAGGAGTATCTTGACATTAAGCCTTCGTCTTGTTGATAGGTTTTTTCTATTAACCTCGCGAGCGTAAAACTTATAAAACAAAGATACATTAAAATTGAAACACATGTTTAGAAAAGGTATAAAAATGTGAACGCAGCAGGATTCGAATCTGCACCTATTGAATCCGGCCAAGCGTCTTGATCACTAATGAATACATCTACATCTAGCTCTGTCGAAATTCTTTTACTCTTATAACTACTTATGTGTGTTAGCATCTCTTAAAAAAAAATTAAAATTTTCTCTTTCATGTAATTATAATTTAGCTGAATTGGAGAGGTTACAGCGTTTGGAGGGTTTCAAAAAGTACGTGTTTAATTCTGCAACATTAAAATTTTCACAAGTTTTCTAAAAATATTTTTCAATTTCCTTAATGTGTGTAAATAATATATTGAAAAATATTAAAATATATCAAAACGACATCACAATCAGCGAACAGATAATAGCTAACCCAGTTTAGTTAAGAGCCTTTACTAAATTAAGCACATGTTGCAATAACTAATTTGCATACGCTCAAGTTAAATTCACTGCCAACTTATACCAAAGTTAATCTCGAATAAACCTTACATATAATTTAATATACACTCAAAACTATGAACACATTGAAACTAGCAAGACTGCCGAATATCGACATCACTTTGAAAATCTATCGAAAACGACTTAGGGCCTAAAATACTGAATATTTCAAGCAATAATAACCATTATATATATGAAATAAGTTATATAATTCCATATTAGCTTTTGGTATATAAGTTGTTTTGAATTTAGGCCAAAGTTGGTCAAGAGTACCTAATAGTTGTTTTATTATACACACCTGAGATCGATCAAAATTTACTTAAGGGGTCTATTCATTATCTTAGTTACTTCATTTCTTAATAGAAGTACCAACTTGAAATGTTTTGTAAATACATGTCTATGATAGAGATGCTAGTTATTCATGTAAACTGATTGAAATCAAAGATCTTAACGAAATTTTGGTAAGAGAGTTTATACTAGAGAAAATAGTATTAAGCCATCGTGGTACAGTAGGACATTGTCTGTAATTATAATTGTTGAGGGTTCGATTCCTACTATTTTTTGCTCAGATGATTATAATTTAGGTATTTTAATTATTCCGTTATGTTGAAAGAGACAAATTGCAGCGTTGAGTTCCTTCATCATTTGGGAAATGAAAAATGGAGTTTCTTAACAATAGGTTACCTTTTGTGAAGCTTAAGAAACAAAAAAAAATGTATATTACGTAAATGCGTGAACCAAAAATAATATTTTTAAGTCCTCAACTTAAAAATTGCTTTATATTTATCATTTTGTCTATAATATATCTAACAAAGTTAACAAAACAGACATCAAAAACAAGCAAAACCATTTCCAAACACTAGTTTAATTTAATATATCACAGTGTACAGGTTGCTTTGAATGGGATATTGAAGATATAGTATTTAATTAAGGGTTCGAATTTGGTAACAGGATAGCGTGTAGCAAGTGGAAATCAAGTAAAGTTAGATAATTATATAGGAAACATCGATCGTTGTAGTTCAGTGGGTGATTTTGGTAGAAAATATAATTTTAATATAAAATAATTAAGAGTAGTGTGAGTTCATATACTAGCGGTGAATATTTTATGAATTTTGCAATATTTTTGAAATATACAGTTTCACGTTTGTTCCTTCCTGGCAGAGAACCTAGTGACAAGACACTCCGTTCTCCAATGTCTGCCTGAATTGGAAATATAGTATATTGAGTGACAGAATGCAATAAAGCGTTTTGCCTTTTACCAAAACAGCGTTGATGGTGGGATCGAACCCACGCCCTTAAGCGATTTTTTTTTTTTTATGGAATGAAGGAGGCAAACGAGCTGAAGGCCCACCTGGTGTTAAGTGGTTACCTTCGCCCATAGACATCCACAACATTCAAGTTATGGATGCGTTGCCAGCCTTGGGAATATAGGACAGAAGGAGGGAGGAAGGATGGGAATGGTGGGAATAGGGAGAGCTGGCTTACATGCCATCGAACCGGAACACATCATAAGATATTTGGCGGTTCGTCTTTGACATGATAGTGGTCGCGAGCCAGTCGGAGAACGAATCTCCTACCACCAAGCTACTGGGTTACCCGCCTTTTACGGGACGCTACCCAGCGGCGGGGGGGAATTGTATTCTTAACCCGTCCCCCCACGGGTAAAAACGGGCTACGATTACAGTCTACGTATACGATAGCTGGAATTTTAATATAGTATGTCACTTAGCCCATCGTTGTGCAAAAATACATTGTTTGACAGTAAACGCGACAATTTTGAGTTTAAATGGAGAATTCGAGTGTGGGATTAATTATATTTAATATATTTCAATTTGCTTGCTCTAGTAAGTCCAAGCGCGGTGTTCAGTGACGCCAGTCAATCTAAACCGCTTTACCAATTGTAATGAATTTTGGCATAAATATAGTTGATAATCTAAGCTTAAACATAGGCTACTTAATTTTACAAAAATGCGCCCCCGAGGGTTGCAATATAACGCAATAGTTCACGCAGCGAATCTGCGTGCGGGCCGCTAGTACGAAATATCTCGAAGGTTAGCTAAAAGCGTACCGTGTAATAGAATGAGAATACTAGGTTAACTGTTAAGTGGGGAACGGAGTATCTTAATACTAGGTTCCCTCTGCCTACCCTGCTGTGTGCGGGATACAGCGTGAAGCTGAAAAATGTTAAAAAATGTATGTTATGCGTAAAAAAACGAAAAATATAAAAGAAAATAAGAACCCTCTTACAAAATACAATTCGGCACACAACACCTACATAGACTTATTCACTAAACCACTTGACAAGTGTTTTCTAAAAAAATATACACTATATATGCATGCAGCCGGATGTAATGACACCACACTTTGATGTCCCGAGTGTCTCGCACTAATGATCTGTGCAAGTTCCTCTCATTAGCAAAGAAACGTGATATTTTCGTAACAACACAAGCTTGTAAACTTAGTACTTTGTTCTGTGGACGAATATTATATATAAATATTATATACATATATGTATATATAAGTTGTAGCCCGTAGTGTCATTCTTGTAGGCTACAAAATGTAAAATTTGAAGTTTCTCTTCCTATTTACTGAGTTTTCTTTTAATGAAATACTCTTTTAGTGTATCTCTACATTTCTTATATATTATTAATTTAATATATATTTTAGGGCTAGTCGTTGCGTAGTGGCACAAACGTCTGACTGTAAACGTTTGGGAAACGAACCCACAAGGTTCGTTTCCCACTCGAGTTCATTTCCATTTTATTCGCTCTGGTGCAATGTCTGCAAAGATCAGCAGAAAATGAGGAACGAAGTGTCATAACTCTAGGTTCCCTCTGCGTACCCTGTTATGTGCGGGATACAGCGTGAAGCTAAAAAAAAGCTTTTATATTATTCAGAGTGTAACTCTCTTGACAAATCAATGGTAACTGGTTGGAGATCTCAACACATATGTAATGAAATGCCACTTGTGTTCATTAATTTTTGTGGCTTAATACATAATTGGCTAGCTGTGTGAATCACATTTTGAACAAACACTTCCAATACAGCTTAGCTTTTGTGTTTAAGCTCGTGTTTTGAACGCCATGCTCAACAATTTTTGTTAAGTTATTATATAATTATTTGTTGTAATTTAATTTATCTGTCCATCTATCACAGATATACCATTTTCAAAAACTAGTATACCTGTGGTATACGGATAGATAAATTAAGTATGTCATTATGTCATAAAGTCACTCTAATAATTTTTCCTAAGAAGTTTTTTTCCACTTCACATTTTTCGCGTAAAGCTGTCCACCCTGGACAGAGGTAGCCAAGTGTCAAAACACTCTCGTTCTCTCCTTTCACCTGAATCTGACATATAATGTATTAAGCTGTAGCACCCAAAGTAGCTCTTCATCTAGTCATCAAAGAGAAAAAATGACAATAAACAAAAAAAAAAAAAAATAGCTTCACGCTATATCCCGCACACAGCAGGGTAGGCAGAGGGAACCTAGTGTTAAGACACTCCGTTCCCTACTTTCCGCCGAATTCGGAGGCTTGCGTTTTAAGTGGCGGAACTTAACGCCGCGCTTTACCTCGACACCAGAGCGAAGAAAATGGAAATATAATTTCCACTCCTCGAGTGGGAATCGAACCCACAACCAGTCGTTTTACAGTCACACTCTTGTGCCACTGGGCCACGACTGGCCACAATAAACAAAATATGATCATTCACCAAATGGAATTCGAATCTACAGCCATCGCAGTACAGTCAGACGATGTTGGCCCTACGACGGCATCGATAGAGTTTTTTTAACACACAAATGAATATTAAAAAATATATATGATTAAGCAAATTTTTTTTCAAATTAAATTAATTTATTAACGGTCATTTTATATAAAGTGTTTTTCTGACACTTCAATTTATATGAGCGATGTTTTAAATAAAAATAAAATGGAATTTATAGAACTATTTAGTCTTCTTGGAAAAATATTAATCAAAAATAATATGTGGCTAGTCATGGCCCAGTGGCACAAGCGTGTGACTGTAAACGACTGGTTGTGGATTCGATTCCCACTCGAGGCGTGGAAATTATATTTCCATTTTCTTCGCTCTGGTGTCGAGGTAAAGCGCGGTGTTAAGTTCCGCCACTTACACACAAGCCTCCGAATTCGGCGGAAAGTGGGGAACGGAGTGTCTTAATACTAGGTTCCCTCTGCCTACCCTGCTGTGTGCGGGATACAGCGTGAAGCTAAAAAAAAAACCAAAATAATAATATAAGCTAAGCGCTCTTTCCAGCATAACTAAAGGGATAGTGTTAACACACTCCGTTCTCTTTTATTCACCCGTAATCAAGACATTGAGTAAGGACCGGAAATACAAAAATAATGAAACTTTTAAACATTTTTAAATTGTTATCACGCACTTTAAAAAAAATCGCGGGTTTCGACTCCCGCTGCGTTCAAATTTTTATACGTATTTTAAATGTCTTTTTCAATAGTGAAACTTGTGTGTGGCGTAGAGTTTCACCACTTAACACGCAATGTCTCTGATTCTGGTGGAAAGTAGAGAACGTAGTGCTCCATACGCCACTATGTGAAGAAAAGTGTAAAACTGAAAAAAGTATTTACTTTTATTTATTTAACAAAACTCAATAATAAATTAACATAATTTGTTCTGTTCTCTTGGACAGCATCTTCTTGAACAAAATGCTTATACGTTTTAACTTCTTCATAAAGGTTCACGGTTTTTCCCACAATATAGTGGCAATCAGAGAGAATTTAGTGTCAAGACACTCCGTTTTACACTTTCCACTCGAAAACCAGACATTCAAGACCGAAGCTCAGACGAAACTCAATACCGCACCAGATCAGAAATATGAAAACACTTAAATATAATCATTCCCCCATTTAGAAATCGAACCTACAACCAATCGCATTTACAGTCAAACGCTCTGCCACTGATCTACCATCACCTCAATTCACTTCCCCATATATTCAGTACAGGAGTATCCAACTATTAACCACACGGTAAATATTCCGTAAGTATATTTTAGTTGTTTTCGGACGTCAGGCCTGTCGCTAACAGAAATACGGTCTGTACGTGACGACTTCATTCAATGTTAGTGAACAATTTTTTTCCACTTTAAAAGCTTTTTGGGGCAATTATATTATGTACGTACTTTTTTTTTTTTGATAAATAGGGAAATAAATTTATGTTCTGGACTACTAGAGCACCTGTTTGAAGTATTTTTTTTTAATAATTTTCTCCTTTCAGATACGAAAAAGATAGAATATGTAAAGAAATTTGAATATAGCGGGATTCAAACATGCACCTTTTGGAACCTTGTAGTATTTTTCTGGAGGCCAATTGAGAGTTAATACCACTTTTATTTAACGATCAGTATTAAAAGAAACTACATTATTATGGTTTATATAGCAAACCAGCATCCTATAAAAAACATTGCAAGAACGGGGTGTCTTAACACTAATATAAGATAGAAAGTACCTAAGTTCCTTCTGATATTCTGGCCTACTGTGTTATAGGGGAAAAATCATGAAGCGGAAAAAAAAATCTTAAATTCAATTAAAATATTTAACATAAATGATGGTCAAGCTAAATTGTTAAACAAATTGACAATTGTTTAAAATCTACTTTAAATATTTTTATACTAACATTATAAATACTGCTTAAATTGGACTAAATTTTTACATGTTTTAATATACTCGTACTATAATTACAACTTCACGCTTTCCCCCACATAACAAAATAGTCAGAAATAACCATCAAACAAAATCTCAAAATACAAACAAAAGCCAAAAAGAAATCCAGTTCACAAACATTCCATTCATTATTAGAACTACATATCTTTGATCTTGGATTTCCTCTCCACTTCCAACTCAAGTGTTCCACCAAAGAGTATTCGGGTACCATACGCGTTGAGCGTAAGTAAGGGAAATCTTTCTTTTCAGTCTTTTCAAGTTTCTGAAAGGGGTTGTCAATATTTTTAGCGGTATGAATGGGGAGATGTCAATGAGGGGCTGAGTGGTGGCGGTTCTCCATTTGGCTGGCGAGTTACAAGGATGCTTCGCTCAAGTTGGGGACAGCGGATTTGTTTTATTGAAATACGTTTTTTTATATTTTGCATTTGATTTTTTCATGTTCTTGTTTTCTAGTCTTGGTTTTGCTGTGTTTTAGTGGAATGTCTTAAATTTAAATCATTTTGCCTTATTCAATTTTGGTTATATATGTGATTGTTATGCATTTGTCCTAAAATTAGATTACTTTCAGGTTTTTGTTTTTTCCCGCATAGGAGGATAAGTAGAGAGAACTGAGTATTAAGACACTCTGTTATCCATTTTCCGGCCTTATCAAGGGCATCACGTGTTGACTGGCGCGCCTTGTTTAGTTACCAGACCGGAGATATGCAAATAATTTAAATGTAATTATTCTATCGGGTGGGAAGCGAATACACAACAACTGCATTCATAATCGGATGTTGTCACACTGCAATGCGATAGCCTCTTATTGAGATGACATTTTGTATTAGTAATATAACATATTGTTTAACATATAGTGACCAGTCGTGGCCAGTCGTGGTCCAGTGGCACAAGCGTGTGTCTGTAAACGACTGGTTGTGGGTTTGATTCCCACTCGAGGAGTGGAAATATTTAATATTTCCATTTTCGCCGCTCTGGTGCCGAGGTAAAGCGCGGCTCTAAGTTCTGCCACTTAACACGCAATTTCTCCGAAATCGGTGTAGAGTGGGAAACGGAGTGTCTTAACACTAGGTTCCCTCTGCCTACCCTGCTGTGTGCGGGATACAGCGTGAAGCTAAAAAAATAATAATAATAAACATATTGTTTAGACCTTTACGTTATCGAAACATTTTAAAATAAATACCTACATAATATATCTATTAATCTAAAAATAAAAATGTCTAAATAATAAAATAAAAAGAATATATAAACGTAAAATGGACACCAAAAATTTTCTTCCTCTATATACCACTTATTAAAATAATAAAAACATATATAATAACTAACAGAAACAGGTAAACGTGTCGACACATATGCTCAACGACATATTGCATCCACGTTCCTCCAGAGATAGCTCAAAGCCAATTAGATGCGGTGACATCCCGAGAGCAGGTTGTATAGAATAGGGACCGTCTTGTTTACGAAATTTTGCTTTTTGAAACAAACAGCAATGGAAGGTACTTTTGAATAAGTTTTGTATGTTTTTGGTACTATTTACTATTATTTTTGGTGTTCAGTCTTGGTTTCTTAAGTAATTATAGGTAGATTTTTATGTGCTAGCTTTATTTTAAGACCTAAGGTTAATCTTACTTAAAGTTTATATTAATTAGGTTTATAAAGTTGTATTAAGGTTATTCTCAAACACTAAATATATAATTAAAATACTCATAAATTTACTTATTTTTTATAATTAAAATAGGATAGCAATAGTACATTGCTCCACTCTGTATAAATAAATAAAAACACCTTTTTCAGCTTCACCCACCTTTTTGCATAGGGGACTAAGTAGGGAGAACTTCGTTTTTTTTATTTCCACCAGAATTCGATCAATACTCGTTGATCGGCGGAACTTAACGCCGCTTAGTAGTGCAATGAATGTAAGCAGAAAAATGATAATATTATTACCTTGATGACAGTAATATTACTATAAACATAACTATAAATGTTTAGATATTTATCATTTCCATTCCAGACTAGTAATAGAACCAACTAATAGCATTTAGGGTCAGTTGTTATTCTACTGCACCACGACTATGTATCTTCACTAATTGTCAAAGCATGTATTAATTTTTTTTTTTTAGCTTCATGCTGTATCCGCAGACACTCCGTTCCCCACTTTCCACCGAATTCGGAGTCTTGCGTGTTAAGTGGCGGAACTTAACGCCGCGCTTTACCTCGACACCAGAGCGAAGAAAATGGAAATATTATTTCCACTCCTCGAGTGGGAATCGAACCCACAAACAGTCGCTTACAGTCACACGCTTGTGCCACTGGGCCACGACTGGCCACATGTACTAATAATACAACACATGTATTAATAATATAACATAATAACTAGAAACCGCTTCTTTGCTCTGCATGGCGGGAAGAGCTGAGCGAAATACATATTTAATGTTATTACATGTTCCACAGTCTAAGTCTATAGGCACTTTTTGACCATTTAATTACCATTTATTCAAAAACTACAATTACAATTGCCACCAAAAAACTTCACAGCACACAAGACACTGTGCTCGATATCCCTGCAAAATTTCAGAGGTCTACTACAAATAACCCAGGAAGAGTTAAACCACAACGAAACACACTTTTGACCAGTAAGAGCTTCGATTTGTTCAGCTCATTTAAAAATGTTCGTCTAGGTACAAGGACTCATAACTGTAGTTACATTATTCAGGTCCAGCCTCCCTAGTACTGCGCTGGCGGGCATTAATTTTGATTTATAATTACTTTGCGGTCCATTTATTTGGAATTTTTCTCAGTGAATTAAATTCTTTCTCAGAATTCATTGTTTTCGACGAACTTTTAATTAAGATCTGTCACAGAAACCAAAGACATCTCTCGCCCGTTTCATTTTTTTCTTTTCTTTAAGATAAGCATTTCTGTACAATTATCTGATTATATTTTTGTTTTTTTGAGTGATATTGGATTAGAGTAAATTGTTGCGTTATGTATTTTTTTTATATAAATAAAGAATTTATATGTAGATTAAGACTAGTATTAGAACAGTGAAACACGAGTGTGGGTTTGATTTTCGCTTATGGGATTGATTGTAATTTTTATATATCATGGAACAATATTATAACATAAAAAAAATTAAGCTTTAAGCGAAGGATCCTTAAAGGCAGGTTATTGCAACTGCATCTCAAATTTAAATCCAAATTTAACAAAATAAGTGTAGGTGGTGTATATGCTGTAGCTTCACGCTGTATCCCGCACACAGTAGGGTAGGCAGAGGGAACCTTTGTTCCATTCTTCAAAGTTCCTTACACGCTCAGTCTGACTAGCAAAAGAATAAAAATAGAAAACAATATACAAACAGACGGTCAAGAATTTTAAGAAACAAGTACATTTTCTATTAATATTTTTAAGTAAATGTAATGTGTAGGTATCGGCGTTAAGTTCCGCCACTTACCACACAATGCCTCCGAATTCGGCTGAAAGTGGGGAATGAAGATCTTAACACTAGGTTCACTCTGCCTACCCTGCTGTGCGGGATACAGCGTGAAGCTATAACCGCCTATGACTTTATGGGACAATACGAGTATATATGATAGAGCCTATATAAGTTAAATAATTCAAGTATAATTATTCTTGAGTGGCGATCGAATGCATAACCATCGCACCAAAATTATATACTATCCCACTGCGTCGCATGGAGTCTTTCGTAGTTTTCACATTGTTATGTTAAATATAAAATATAAAAAATATCCCCCACTCAATATACAATGTCTTAATCCAAAAAGAGAAGAAAGGAGTATTTAGACACTACGTACCTTTGTCAACCCTATAAAATGGAAAAAAATCGTGTGCAAAAAAAGCTATAATGAAAGATAATAACAAAAGTAAATTCATTGAATTTTTAGTTTACTTTAAATCGACAGAAGTAATTACAAAACAACAGTATTAATTTTCACGTGAACATGCGGATATGCAAATAAAGAGGGCTTTCATTAAATGTACAGCTTTCATTTAAATGCTGAAGGAAAAACAGAAAAATGGTGTACTGTTTTCAGTAATAGTTGTATTATATTTTCGTCTGTTACAAAATTTCTAAATTTTGTTGCAGGTTTTGGGGAGTTTTGAAAGAATACGTGTGTATTGTATAAGATAGTTAAAATTAAAATTAAATTAAATAGCTTCACGCTGTATCCCGCACACAGCAGGGTAGGCAGAGGGAATCTAGTGTTAAGACACTCCGTTCCCCACTTTCCGCCGAATTCGGAGGCATTGCGTGTTAAGTGGCGGAACTTAACGCCGCGCTTTACCTCGACACCAGAGCGAAAAAAGGGAAATATTAAATATTTCCACTCCTCGAGTGGGAATCGAACCAACAACCAGTCGTTTACAGTCACACACTTGTGCCACTGCGCCTCGACTGGCTACACACTAGACAGTATGGGAAGTAAGCAGCATGAAAAGTCAAGTCTAGTTTCAAGAAACTCCGCTCTCCGCTCCCCGCCTGAAATCAACACATTGCGTGACATAGGCATAGCATACCAGAACAGAGAAATAATAATAGCTTAAAAAAAAGCAGCCGAACGAGGATCGAACAAACGACCATAACGTTATTAGTTAGACGCTTTCCCACTGCGCCTCGTCGACCCAAACGATTATATTTCTATTGTATTAACTATGTAACATTAACAGGTTTCCACTTTTTCAAGCACAATAACAAAATACAGAAAAAAACGTAGTGTCAAATCACTCCCTCCTTTTCTTTCCACCCAAACTCAAACCATAACTTCCACTGAACCGCTTATAAATAAAAAAAATATATACCAAACATTCTACCTTTTCAATATAACGCAATAAAATATCAAGACAAGTACCTAATAGTAATTTAACACCGATAAGATCTTGAATAATATATGTTTTAAACTACCCACGTACTGCTGCATTGATCGCACCAGATTATCTCACTGAAATGTGGCCGACGGAAGGGCGAATTAAAACAATTAATTTTAAACACTGAGCCTACTAAGAACGGCTGGAAGGTGAATATTTTTTATGTTTATCTTTCACACGTTGCATTTGTTATTTGTAATTGATTTTGGTATTGTTGTTAGGTTGTTCGTGTTTTATGTTTAGGGGTTGATATGTGGCGGGGTTTGACACCGTATTCGAGCTGTTTACGTCTTTTTGTATATGCAGATCACAGTAGGCTAGTAGTTTATGTACGTTATTAGTTAAGTTACGAGTTACGTGGGGTGGAGAAATGAATTATAATATAATTTTAATTATGTAATAATTCCATTAGAGCCAGTCTTGGTGCAGAGGCACAAAGTGTGACTGTAAGGCGACTGGTCGTGGGTTCCGTTCCCACTCGAGGATAGGAAATATTCAATATTTTTATTTTCTTCGGTCTGGTGTCGAGGCAAAAGAGTGGCGTTAAGTTCCGCCACTTAGCACGCAATGCCCCTAATTTGTCGGAAAATTGGGACAGATTTCTTAACACTAGATTCCCTATGCCTATCCTGCTGTGTGCGGGATACAGCGTGAAGTTACAAAGTGATAAGGACAAAAAGTGCCGATGAGGTACGCAATCCGACACGCAATGTTTTTATTGATACGAGATTCTCCTGACATGTGAGAGACAGCGTGAAGCTAGAATTGCGGCGTCAAGCTACATATATAAAAATTACCTTAAAATATATTTTTATCTCTCAGTATTTTAAATTTATTTTAAAAAATATATTATATTTATTATAATATTACAACTAATTTAAAAATATATACAAGATTATGTATATACATACTTAAACTGCTAATAGGACATTTATTGCATCATATAAAAGTTTCGAGTTTTATAAGTGTATAACGACGTAGGTCATATATAAATATACAACCGGATACAGTACTAGTTAAATAATATGCCTACATTTTTTGTAGCAGTTACATAGTTATTCTCACACAACAGGGTAGTCAGATTTAACGAGTTTTAAGATATTCGGTTCTCAACTTTCTGCCTAAATCCGAAACATTGCTTGGTGAGTGGGGAAATTCAACATCTCGCTTTGTCTTTCTTAGTTATATATCTACAAATTTAATGTATATCAAGGCAAATCGCGGCGTTAAGCTCCACCACTTAACACGCAATGCCTTCGAATTCGGTGGAAAGTGGGGATCGGAGCGTTTTAACACTAGGTTCCCTTTGCCTACCCTGCTGTGCGCGGGAAACAGCGTGAAGCTAGAAAAAAATGTATATGTAACGATCCACATTTTTTCGTTTTTAAGGCATCTTCTATATTAAGGCTGTTAGCTGAGAGAATTTATGATTACGACAAGCCGTTCTTCACTTCCTTAGCGAAATTTAACACCGTATTTCGTCTTACCATAGCAGGGAAATATTAGATTAAATAAATATAATTATAGCGAAGCAAAGGTAAGTGGTAAGAGACGGAGGGGGAGGCCTCGGTGGACCTTCAAAAACACAGTATCGACGATACTGGAGGAAGGTGGCGTAAAAAGCACGAGGACTCCCCGGAGGGTGTGTATGAAAAGGTTGATGACAGTGGACGAGACGAAAGGGACCATAGCGTTTGGCGCTCCGTTCTTTCTGACTACCTCGCAAGGAATACAGCGTAAAGCTAAAAAAAAATAAATTGTTCCCCCGACTGGAAATCGAACTTCCTACCATCGAATTTACCATCTTACAAACTACTGTACTACAATGGTGAAATATATTATACGAGTATACATACTATAAGTTAACGATCAGTAAGTTTCTCGTCATTAAAACAATTTTGCCCTATAAAAATCTTTACCACTGTATAAAGCTATAACGCCTTGCCATAAACTCGTCTACTATAACTTTAATTTTGCACTTTATTGCATTTTTGATATAAACCTAGCATTTGCATGTAAAATTACGTAGATTTTTTTGAATATATTATAAAAATCTTGTGTTCTATCACTAAGCATGTTTTTTTTTAATTTTTGGATAGAAAGTGGAAAACGAGTGTTTTGACATTTTACATCTCTCTGACTCCTACTAAGCGGGACAGGCGTGAAGCTAAACAAATATATATTTGAGGATTCTTGTAAGCACAGTCAAAACAAAAACATTTAAAAAATGTACATTATGTACTTTGGCATACCAAAAATATACGATTAATCCGGTTAAAAATAGTTTCATTTTAAAATGTGTAATAATCGCGAAAACAAAAGATCTTATTAAAAAAAATACTAACTTATCAGCTTAATCTTAATCTAAGCATCTTTTCCGTCACATATTAAAATATATTGAGGCCAGTCGTGGCGCAGGGGCACAAAGTGTGGTTTAAACACCAAGGTTGAGGGTTCAATGCCAACTCGAGGAGAGGAAATATTTAATATTTCCATTTTATTCACTTTGGTGTCGAGGTAAAGCGCGGCGTTGAGTTGCGCTACTTAACACTCTGCCTACCCTCTGTCTGCCTCTGTTAAATGCAGAATACAGCGTGAGGATAAAATAAAAAAATGCTTAAAATAAAAAGATTTATATAAATTTATGCCTGTAAAACGACAGAGGCTATCGAACACGTCAAGTTGTTACTTTCATTACTATGTTGTATGCACTTTATTAATTTTATATACAACTTCTTATTACTCGATATCAATATAACTATATAGCTGTGACGATATAAAATGAACTCATAGTATATAGTGTTAGTACATGGAGTTACTAGTAGCATATAGGGGATACTCAATAAGGGAAATAAATAAAAATGAATAAATACCAAGTTTGGAAATTACTATTACTAAGCTTACTGGCACAAGGGCTTGAGGCTTTGTCTCAGGCAGTCATTATATTTAGCTTCACGCTGTACCCGGCACGCAGCAGGGTAGGCAGAGGGAACCTAGTGTTAAGACACTCCGTTCCGTACTCCGTCGAATTCAGAGGCATTGCATGTTTAGTGGCGGAGCTTAACGACGTGTTTTGCCTCGACACCAGAGCGAAGAACATTCTCTTAATTTTCTGAAATATTAAATATTTACACTCTTCGCGAGTGGGAATCGAACCCACAACCAGTCGTTTTACAGTAACACGTAAAGCGACTGGTTGTGAGTACGTAATATATTATACTTCCACATAACAAGGTAGATGAACCTAGTCTTAAGACCCATCGTTCTTCACAAATTTATTTGAATATTAAGTGGTGGAACTTAACGCCGTGCTTTGTCTCTAAAGAATAAAAATGTCTTAAAGTCCCCCTAGTAGGAGTCGAACCTAGATCAACTTAACACCAATCGTGTTTACAATCATAAACACTGCGCCACGATAGCCTCAATTTCTTTCATATATAGAAACAGAAGTAATGTAAAACAGTACTAATATAACTTTTAAACATTTTTAAAGTGTAATTCCACACTTAGGAAAATTGAAAAATACATTTTAAAGAAATCGTATAAAAATTTGAACGCAGCGGGATTCGAACCCGTGCCTCCTGAATACCGTTGAGGCGCTCTCACCACTGAGCCTGAGCGTTCTTCTATCCGCTGCGTTGAAATTCTACTATATTACTGTTGAAGTACTAATATAAGCCTATACATAGCAAATCCTCTGTCAATTGAACAACATACATCCCAAAACATGGATTCTCCGAACAGATTTCCCTTTTGACCTATTTATGTCACATATCGAGTACATTTCAGAGAAGGCTGTAGCATCTTCCTTTATATATGTTGCCGTAATTTTTCTGTATTTATTTGTTATATATAAAATATTTTTTTAGTATTTTTTACTTTGCTTTGACGGTGTAAATACAGATTATAATGATTATAAGTTGAAATCTCTCATAGAAAGATTTTTTTAACTTTTAAGCCAAATATTAGGTAATTATATAGAATTTAATAAGTATATAACAAGTCACCTTGTTAACTATTTTTTTATTGAAGGAGATGTATTGATTTGATGTATGTAGTGTTATGAAATTAAATGTAGTATATGACAGAACATAGCGCTGCTATTTGGCTTTTTTTGCTTATCTTCACACTGTATCCCGAACACAGAAGGGTAAGCAGAGGGAACTAAGTGTTATGACACTCCTCCAGATTGAAGGTAGTGGAAATATTAAATATTTCCACTCCCCAAATGGGAATCGAACCCACAACCAGTCGTTTACAGTCACACGTCTATGCCACTGCGTCACGACTGGCCCCATTACAATAATTTCCTAAATTCTCTTTTTCCCCTACCAACAAGCTTTCAATTAGCAAAGTTAATAAACTGAAAAAAACGTTACTTAGCCAAAACAAATAGATTTTATTTGTTTAATTATATTGTCAGTTTAATTTACAATGTAAACAAGATATCTATTACATGCATCGACGGATATCAAATGTTTGCTCCGAGCTATATTTAAATTACAGGTAATTTGTTACATTTCAAAACACAAACAATTGAGTGTGAATCAAATAGAAACAACAATATAATAGGTATAATATAATGTGGCCAGTCGTGGCGCAGTCGCACAAAGTGTGACTGTAAAGCGATTGGTTGCGGGTTCGGTTCTCATTCGAGGAGTAGAATATTTAATATTTTCATTATGTGAAATTGATTCTCTTGTGTCAAGGCAAAGTGTGGTGTTAAATTCCGCCACTTTACACGCAATGAGAGTTCGAGGGAAAGTTGGGGAACGGAGTGTCTTAACACTGAGTTCCGTCTACCTACCTTGCTGCGGGTGCGGGATAGGAAAGTAAAGCTTAAAAAATATATAATTCGTACTTACGAGTATATTATAAATGCGAAAGTCTGTTTTTCTGTCACGATTTTACAGCTCATCTACTGTTACGATTTGCATGAAATTTAGAATGAAGGTAGTAAAAGATCCAGGGTCTGGCAAAATCTAAACCGCTTGACCGATTGTAATGAATTTTGGCATAAATATAGTTGATAATCCAAGGTCAAATATAGGTTACTTTATTTTTCAAAAATCCACCCCCGAGGTTCGTAATATAATGAATCAGTTGTGTAGTTCACGCGGCTAAGCCACGAGCGGGCCGTATTATAAAATAAAACTTACGTTATGTATAATATAAAACATTTTAATATATAACATTTTAATATATAATATATTTCTTCCCGTGGGGGGACGGGTTAAGAATACAATTCCCCCCCCGCCGCTGGGTAGCGTCCCGTAAAAGGCGGGTAACCCAGTAGTTTGGTGGTAGGAGATTCGTTCTCCGACTGGCTCGCGACCACTATCATGTCAAAGACGAACCGCCAAATATCTTATGATGTGTTCCGGTTCGATGCCATGTAAGCCAGCTCTCCCTATTCCCACCATTCCCATCCTTCCTCCCTCCTTCTGTCCTACATTCCCAAGGCTGGCAACGCATCCATAGCTTAAATGTTGTGGATGTCTATGGGCGAAGGTAACCACTTAACACCAGGTGGGCCTTCAGCTCGTTTGCCTCCTTTATTCCATAAAAAAAAAAATGTGATGTTGAGTTCTTCTACTTAACACACCAAGAGAAAGAGCTTGACTGAAATATAAATATAATTTAAATATTATAAAATTTAATTTGTGGAAAAAAACACAATATAAAATAATATAAAACATACATTAAACGTTGATATCTCACCATATATGTACATTAAAATATATTATACAGTTATATATTATATAGTTATTATACAGTCTATAAGAATTTATACTAAAAAAAATATGAATTTTCTTTAACATCATTGAAGAGTAAAATTTTTAAATTCCAATAAAATTCTAATGATATAATTTGGGGCCATTATGGGTTCGATTCCCACTCGAGGAGTGGAAATATTAAATATTTCCATTTTGTTCACTCTGGTACCGAGACAAAAGCGCGGCGTAAAGTTCCGCCACTTAATACACAGTGCCTCCGAATTCGGCAGTGCGTGGGGAACGTGTTAACACTAGGTTCCCTCTGCCTATACTAACTAAATAATCTAATATTAACTGAATCAATTAGACTAATTTCTCACAAAAATAAACCTTGTACACACATTTTAATATTTTTTTCAGAAAAATAAACACTGGTAAGTATACACAACGTCTTAATACAACCATCCAAAATTTGTTATAACAGAAACTTTTGCTTTTTAAATGAAATACAGAACGATGCCCAAGACGATAAGCCTAAATGCGTCGCATTCAATAAGAATTCGCAAACAACAGTATTTCGGGCAGGTGTCGGACGGCGGACATCTTCGGACCCCCCGGGGTAAGCGGCCGCGTGTCAGCGGAATTGTATGTCCAAGTGTAGGAATGTAGCGTTTTATAATGTAATAACTTTAAGTTAGCTGATTGATGTAATTATGGAACGGTTAATAGGTGATTTTTTTTCTATAGCTTCACGCTATATCCCGCACACAGCAGGGTAGGCAGAGGGAACCTAGTGTTAAGACACTCCGTTCCCCACTTTCCGCCGCATTTGGAGGCTTGCGTGTTAAGTGGCGGAACTTAACGCCGTGCGTTAATATGTGATTGTATTTTAAAATTTGGAATATTTACATTTTTCGTTGTCTATCTGAAGTACGTTGGTGTGGCACCCAAGAATATGTTAAGAAAACGATTCTTAACTTAAATTATTTTAATATTTAAATAAATTATTACTAAAGTTAAGCTAATGATAATTTCGGTACAAAAAAATGTGAATTACGATGAATTTAAGTTTTTTAATATACCTACTAGAGAAATAATAAAAGATTGTATATTTCGAAGTTGGATATTAAGCACTATTCATAATCATAGTCATAAAATATTTATAACTATAACTATTTACTTAAACATTTTTTTTAATATAAATATTTTAAAAATAACTTCAATTTATATCCTATAAACCATAGTGGTGCTGTAACAATGGGATCGATTCTCACTTCGCAAAGACAGAAAGAGAAAGATTAGACTTAAGACTATATTTAAATTATTATCACTTTTTCGCTCTAAGACAATACTAGTCGTACAGATACGCTACTCAAAACACAAAACTGCTAATTCAAGGGGGAAATATGGAGAACATAATGTTGTTAAAAGAGTTTTTCTCTGCTATACCCTCCTAAAACAAAAAAAAAAACCCGAACCTAAAAAAGAACAAGCACTAAACCTCCCACCACTTGTTATAATATACGAATATATACGCTTGATTTTCCCATTTACACCACAATTGAATACTGACAAATTGAATCTTTCCACGCTGGAGGCAAGACAAAGAGGTCAATTCCCATTTTATTTGCCATCTGATTCTTTCGCTCGTGAGCCCTCCTTCATTTTCATCATTGATAATGGGATTTCAATTACGCAATCAAGTGTCTATTTTAGATAAATAAGCATTCTTTATTACGCCACAGTAACTGATAGATCGGAATTGGCAATTTGGACCAAATTGGACCGAATTCCTGATTGATTGATGAAAAATTCTAGCAATTGTATGTATGTATATAAGTAAAAATGGGTGTGTAATTGCAAAGTATTTTTTTGTTTTTGTATTAACAAAGTTATTTTTATTTATTAGACGTGGCTAACATAAAAAAAACGCTAGCTCTAGTAAAATAGTCATTAATTATTTAAATCATTATTTAATGAGTTAAATCAAAATATGTAATTATGTATTGACGGTAAATTTAAATTCGTTTTCTGCATTAAATATCTAAATTGCTTACAATATCTAAATTTCTATGCACGGTTCTTTTCGCATGAATGGGTAAACATAAAGAACTTAGTGACAGAACACTCCGTTCTTCGTTTGAATTCAAATCCATATTCAAATTCGCAACAATGCTTATTGAGTAACGAATCTCAACGCCCAACTTTACCCAGTGTTTATTCGTCACGGCGAATTACAAACTTAACCAAAAATAAAAAACAAAATTAAGATTTAATGAAAAAAAAAATGAATGGACACGTACATAACATACGCATTTATGTCAATTACATTTTTCAAATAATCGCAACTATTTTAAACTATTTCTTAAAAAAATGTAGTACAAGCATACAAAACAATTGTGTTTTTTTTTACTTCACGCTATATCCCGCATTCAGCAGGGTAGGCAGAGGGAACCTGGTATTAAGATACTCCGTTCCCCACTTTCTGCCGAATTCGGAATTCGGAGGCATTGCGTGTTAAGTGGCGGAACTTAACGCCGCGCTTTACCTCGACACCAGAGCAAAGAAAATGGAAATATTAAGCATTTCCACTCCTCGAGTGGGAATCGAATCCACAACCAGTCGTACAGTCACACGCTTGTGCCACTGAGCCACGATTGGCCACTGGTTATGCATTATAATATTTTAACACATAAATACCAAAAAATCAATTCAAAGCTCACTAAACAGTAACCAAATACATACAAGTACATATGTTCTGCACCAAACATAATGTATTACAAACCATTCCACGACCGCACGAAGACAACACGTCTGATATAAGAAAAGGAACTGTCGCAACGATCACGTAGCAACCCATAACGCGGCACTCATAACATGCAAATTCGAATGCTTTAAGTAAAAAAAATACTCATCTTAATGAAATATTCAGGAGACGGGGGAGAGTATTTATATGAAAAGTTTTTAGAACCATGGCTTGTTATCTGTGGTTGGAGAATTATGTGGTTTAAAGGCATTTGAGGATGTGTGCAGAGTTTGGTGGTAAATGTGATGGTTGTAGGTTCGATACCGGTTAGAGGAAGATTATATTTAAATTGCTTTTATGTTTTGTTTTGGTAAGACACGGTGTTTATTTCTGCCATTCAACACGCAATTTTTCGATTTCAAGCGAAAAGTGGTAAAATTATATAATGGTGACACTAGTTAGGTTCACTCTGTTTAGCCTGCTATATGGGATAATGAGAACCCTGAAAATGCATTTGTGTGGATCATTTATAAGATTATTATTTTTTTATAGAAGTAGACAGAAAACTTACACTTTTTTACTTTTAAACCCTTATATGTTTACTTTAATATGATGGTAGACTGGACAGATTAGATATAAATAATGAAAAGTGACTGAGATGTCACTACTAGAGATTTTAATCTGTTCACATTTTCTGTATAATGTATTTCTGTCTGTATTTTATATATAATGAAATTTTTACGAATTAAAAATAGATTTACTATAAAACTCTTGTGGATTCTCCACAATCATCAAAGGTTTTAAGTAACTCGGAACTAATTTAAATACCCTTAACTTCTTTCACAGAAATATTGACATATTAATAAACACTTTTGTTAACAAGTATGGAACAAGGACAAGAACTTTTAGTAAGATCAATATTAACATTCTCCCATGAGATTCGAACCAGAAGCCTACACACAATTACATAAGTTATTAGAATTTTTATAAGTGACAAAGTTAGAATTCAAAAGAAACTATAGTAGAAAAAATGAGAAAAAAAATAAGCTATGCATTTTACGTTGGAATTGTCTTGGTATTAAAATAAAATAAACAATGAAGTTGTTTTGTTATATTATTAAATAACTAGCGACTCGCTCGCTAAGAGGTTGATATCTCCTGTAGGGCAGCCTCAGCCCCTGAGTGATTGATTTTTGAAAAAAAAATAGGTAATTTGGCACTATGTTATCAACTATCTTCCTGAGAAAATTTATCGAAATAGTTAAAATTTTCCTGCAAAGTTTCACCTCTTATTCCACAAAAACAGTTGATTTTTGATAAAAAGTAGTCAATGCTTAACTTTAAATTATCAAAAATTATTATTTTAAGTTTCATTCTAATCGGGCCGGTAAAGCGTAAAACAAAACAGATTGACACAGACAGACAGGTGAAAGTCCTAAAAAAATATATAATATTAGTAGTATTGATTTTACTTAATAAGTATTTATAAATTTTTATAATTCACTTTTCTGTTTTTTATAGATAAGTAGATACAAATATTCATTTTAATTCAAACAGTTTTCGACATCAGCGATTTCTCAAAACTTAGTACCAACTTACACCATTGCTCAAGAGTGTCGCCAACTCCGACCGTTATCAGTTACATTTGGACGGGTTTAACTAAGTTTTTCTACAGGCTACAGCTCATTGTTGAAACTTTTAAGTTATGAGAGTATAAAGTTACTTTTTGACGTTTAGGAAAAAGTTTTTAATAAAACAAATAAAATATGTAGCCTCTATGCCTATTTGCTAGGTTAGAGCTAAATTGGATTGGAATATCTAACTTGGATGCCTAGATAAGCGTAGATATAATAGATTCACGCTTTTTCCCACATAACCAGAAAGAACCTAGTTTCAAGGCACTTCGTTGTCCGCTTTCAGAAATTAAGATATTGGGTGCTAAGTAGCGGTACTTAACGCAGCGAGATGTCTTAGATACAAAGTGAAGAAATCAATCCCGCAACCATTGCATTTGCTATTAGACGTTTCCCCTCACGTCACAATGGTATATTTATTTAGGAATTATCTAATATACTTTTTACAATAACTGCGTTATACATATAGACACATATATTTACTATTCATAGTTATTCAATACGAAAAACTTCTTCCATACATACCAAACTAAGGGTGAATAAATATCATATATCACTAACACAAATAATAAGCATCCAATACATATAACAAAGGCATAAAGCAAAAAGCAACAGGCGGAAATCGAACTCCCTTCCCACCATAAAACAAATTTACCATGAACATAAGAGGAAAAGGAAATTCCCCTTAATGGAAGTTTGGAACATTTCGTCGTCTCTAACTTATCAGTCATACAGACGAACGGAGCTTAACTAAGTTTTTCTACTTGTTAACTTGCAATGGACTTACGTATTTTGTAGATAAGACGTTATCAATGTAGATTATGTATGAAATGTGGTGAAGAAGAATAATTACTTACAAAAAAATTACATTTTTTTTTTGAAAACGCACAAAAAGTTGATAAAGGGATTCGAACCAACGCCTATAGGAAGTGGTTTAAATGCTCTGTCAAAATTATTATATATAAAAGGCAAACCCTTTTAGATATTGCCGACATAAGCTTCCGAAAGGCGCGGGTTCCAATCTAGGTGTACAAAAATTTTAAACTTTTTTTTTTTAAATCAATTTCCTATGTATAAAAGTAGGAATACCAGTGTGAAAAATAAATAAACATGAAAATATCGACGTAGTATAACAAAGAGTACGTGTTCGAGTCCCGCTACGTCCAAATATGTTATACATTTAAAAAAAAAATATATATAAATTATTTTTTGTATTTATTATATAAGTTATTACAAATCTAACGGAATATTGTAATTCTATTCTCTCTATATAAGTGGAAGGAACTTTTATAAAACTTAATAATTTAACATTTCATTACCCTAGTGTAATCAGGTAAAGTGCTGAGTTAATTTCACTTATACAGTTTCATATTAATATAATATTTTTTATCCGTTTACTAGTAAATATATATTTTTTTTTATTAGCTTCACGCTGTATCCCGCACACAGCAGGGTAGGCAGACGGAACCTAGTGTTCAGACACTCCGTTCATAAACGTTCCGTTAAACATAGGCTACTGTGTTTTTCAAAAACCTACCCCCCAGTGTTGCAATATAACGAAACAGGAGCGTAGTTCATGCGGCGAAGCCGCGAGCGAGCCGCTAGTTATTTATAACTTAAAATTTTAAGCGATAAAGAATGTCATTATTAGATTTAATGCGATGCATTGAACCCATTACCATATTTTACAGTCAAACACAGTCCCAAGGTCCCACAATGACTTCAATATAACCATAATAATCAATAAAAATAAATACCGATAACAATCAAAGCAAAAAGCTATTCAAGAATAACTAATTTAAACACAATCGCGAACTAAGCTGTAAATTCATCCCACAAACGAAATTTGTACCAACAAATCGAAATAAATCGCAAAAAGGCATCGCAACGGATTCCATTCATATTACTTCTGACGTGAGAATGTATGGAAAAAAGTGAAAACGTCCTTTGGAAATTATTTGTCGCATCACTAATAGTAGCTTCATTTAAATCTCAATTAATCTGTCCTTGTCCTTGCGGTCCTTTTTATTTGGTCCGGTTTTACACCGTATAGGACGTTTGTCTGTATGCGCGATTGTTGTGGCACAAACGTGTGACTGTAAACGAATGGTTGTGGGTTCGATTCCCACTCGAGGAGTGGAAATATTTTAATATTTCCATTTCCTTCGCTCTGGTATCGACGCAAAGCGGCGTTAAATTCCGGCACTTAATACGTAATGCCTCCAATTTCGGCAGTAAGTACGGGAACGGAGTGTCTTAACACTAGGTTCCCTCTGCCTGCCCTGCTGTGTGTGGGATACGGTGTGAAGCTAAAATAAAAAATATTCATTCTAATATCTGTTGCTTAATATATAGCACAGCGTTGGGTTCCGTCACTCACTCTTGTTTCCATATAGCAGGGTTATTAGAAAGAACACTTAGTGTCAAGACACTCCAGTTTTTTCAGAATTTTCGGCCTCAATTCGTTATACGTTACATGTTTTCTTATACACAAAAAACACAAAAAATGCTCAAAACAAAAAAAAGCTAAAAACGTATTACGTACGACGTGAGAATGTAGGAAAATAAAAGAAGTCCCTTGGAAATTATTTGCCGCATCATTAATTGCGGCTTCATTTAAATCACAATTAACATTTAATGTCACATATCTCTCGACAGATCTAGCTTATGAATATTTAAAAGTATCGATCATTATTAACTGCGGTCCTTGTTGGTTGGTCCTGTTTTACACCGTATCGGATGTTTATCTGTATACGTGATGATTATCGGTTCGATTCTCATTTAGGGAAATAATTGTATTTAATATATTGTAATTTGGGGCCAGTCGTGGCGCAGTGGCATAAAGTTTGACTGTAATGTGACCGGTTGTGTGTTTGAGTCCCACTCGACGAGTGGAAATATTTGTTATTTCTATTTCCTTCGCTCTTGGGTCGAGGCAAAGCGCGGCGTTAAGTTCCGCCAATTAACACGCAATGCTTCCGACTTCGACGGAAAATGGGTAACAGAGTGTTTTAATACTAGGTTTCCCCTGTCCACCCTGCTGTGAGCGGGATACAACGTTAAGTTAAAAAGGTATTGTAATTTCTCCGTTCCGTTACCTCAGATAAAGCGCGGCGTTCATTTCCGCCACTCACGATATTTCCACATAGCAGGGTTACTAGAGAGAACCTTGTATCAAGACACTTCGTTCTCCTGCCTCATTATTAATTGGAGCTTAATTTAACATACAATTAACATTTAACGTCATATATCTCCAATATTTAAAAATATCGATCATTATTAACTGTGTTTTTTGTTGGTAGTTCCTGTTTTACACCGTATAGGATGTTTGTATATAAACATGAAGGTTATAGGTTCGATTCTCACTTCGTGGAATGATTTTATTTAAAATATTGTCATTTTTCCGTTCCGTTACGTAAGATAAAACACCAGTTTATGTTCTCACGACTTTTTCTCTCGCAGGGTTAATAGAGAGAAGTTAGAGTTAAGACACTTCGTTCTCCAATCGCAACATTAATCGTACCTTCATTTAAATCACAATTAACATTTAATGTCACATATCTCTCGGCAGATCTAGCTTATGAATATTTAAAAGTATCGATCATTATTAACTGCGGTCTTTGTTGCCTTATTTTACACCGTTTACGCGTTTAATTATGTAATATAGTACATAAGTTGTTTTAATTCGCTTTGTCTATAGAAAGTTATAGGAAACGTTTTTTTAACCAAATTTAGTTGAATTAAATTCACAGCTGTAGATATAGCTTTTTCTTAATAGCATGCTATCCATAGATAGCCTAGTTCCACGGCATATATTTTATACTAGCTGTGCCTTATACTGTACGTAGACACGAGAAAAAAAATTAATAAAGTTGTATTTTTATAGTACAGTTATCCTTGTTTCATCAGCTATCTGCCAGTAATATCCATCCAATAATATCCCGTCAAAATCAGTTAAGCCAGAGCAGACAGACAGACATACAAACAAAAAAAAAAATCTATATTAGTTTGGAATATATACCGTATATGCACATACGCATTTAGTAAAAAGCTATTATTTTAATTATACAGACAGACACTCCAATTTAATTATTATAAAATAGGAATGTATTAAAAAAACTTCCCTAATCTCTATATATAATATAAAAAAATCTGTATTTTAATCATACATTCAACCAATTCGGAGTAAAAGCGTCCATTTAAAGTCAATTGGGAAGCAAAATGATCAAGATAGTAAACGTATAATTTTTACCTTATTTATTACGGTATCTGAATTACCAACGAGATAAAGAATCCCCGCTAAACGATTGCGGGTAGTTTGAAATGTAATTATGTGTTTCAAAAGAAATTGTTCGCGATTTTTTAAGGAAATTAGGGCAAATTTAATTGCTCCGCTGTTTTAACGATCTCTTTAGTGGAGTGGAATGAAAGTACTTCATTCATTTATGACAAAACAATTGTCGTGGCTGGTTTTTTTGTTTGTGATGGTTTTTGGATATTTTTTTTATGATGAATGAGTTGAGCTTATATTTTATATCATATAGTATCGTAAGAATGGTACTTATTTTTTAAATTTTAGGTGGTTGTGAAAAATAGAGTGTCTTGTCACTAGGTTCATTTTAGTTACTACAATGCGGGAAGAGAGTGAAGTTGAAACTGCCATCGTGGCATTGTAAGGTTAGTACGTGGTTTTGTTTAACTACACGCAAATTGAGTTTGAAAAGGTAAAGAGAAAACATTTTGATACTATTTTATTATTTTTTTATATTATTTTATTTCTCCCCTCTGGCACGTAAAATAAAGCGCTGCGTTTAACGCCGCCACTCAAGACGGATTGTTTAGATTTTAGACGGAAAGTGGGGATTGTTATTCCACACTTAGGAAATTAAATGTCTATTTCAAGAATTTAATCAACTACTATCGTAATCTGTCCCCATAACTATAATACCTATACAACATTTTTATTTATAAAACGTATTTACATATGTGTGTTGTACATTCTTTTGTTTTCAGCTCTATTTTTGTTTTTATATTTAGTAAAAAACTTTATTGGCTTTTATTTTATTTGTTAAATTTATATGCATGTGTTTTTTAAAGAAAAAAATATATATATTTCTAAATTATAATATTTATTTCATTCGTGGCACAGTGATACAAAGTATGACTGTAAATAGACTGGTTGTAGGTTCAATTCTCACTCGAAGAGTGGAAATATTTAATAGGTATATCCATTTTTTCGCTCTGATGTTGGCAAAGCGCGACGTTAAGTTCCACCACATAACATGCAATGCCTCCAGAATTCGGTTGAAAGTGGGGTACGGAGTGTCTTAACACTAGGTTCCCTCTGCCTACCCTGCTATGTGCGGGATAGAGCGTGAAGCTAAAGAAAAAACCAAAAGTAAAGCCATGTCTCTTAACATAACTAAGTATATAATTTAACATCGTAAAACGTGTAAAATTACACACAGTACTTATATCATATAAAGGTGCAAATTGATACTGGTTATCTCCAATTATGCCTCATCTTTACCGTCGCCTCGTCCAGTTGACAGGAGATTTATAAAAATTACATCTCAAGTCAAAATTATCGTATACACTTATTATATTATGATTGGCCACTTAATTTTATATATGGGTTTGATAAAACTGTAATAAGAGTGAAGGTAGCCGGTTCGAATAAGGTGTGAATGTTATTTTATTTTTTATACGTGTTTTGGCATCCTTTTTATGATTTTTTGAGATATTAATTGCGTGACGTAACTTAACGCTGTGTTCTATTCTTGATGATATCATTATACCTGTTAGGATTATATATGTATATACTTCATATATATTGAAGTCATCTTGACATAGTGAGACACAACAACAAATATATTTTTTATAGAGGTAGCTGAATGTACAACGCATAAGTTAGTGGTTAGAGCGTTTTAAAAGTTTTCAAAAGGTGCTGGTTCGAATTCCACAGCATTCTAATGTTTATACGCTTTTTAAAAATGTCTTCTAATTTCCTGTTAATATGTAAATAACAATTGAAAAATGATCATGTTTTCACTATTTACATTTCTTCGCTCTAGTATTTAATACTGCAATGCAATACCTCGATGGAAACGCACGGAAGTGGAGAACGAAGTGTCTTAACACTACGATCTCCCTACCAGTAAAAGCATTAACTTGTATTATAACAATTAATAATACATAGAAACACCAATGTTATATCAATATTTTAATACATTTCACAATTTTAACCATTCCAAATTCTTATATTAAAACAAACAATCAAAATAACCGGACAAAATTCAAATCCGAGCTCAATTAAACACAAATTGCGAACACTTTGCCAAGCAATGCTTATAGAAACTTATTTATTGGCAAAATAGCATCTACAAACAAAATTTCCTTTTTCATTCAATCGGTTAGTCCGCCTTTGATGTAAAATACTTTGGTTATTGCCCCCACTTCGGTTTACGTGAGCTTTTTAAATTAAAATGCCTGAGTTTTAAATTGTTTTGTTTTTGAATTTGAGTTGTTATGTTTTTCGATGTTTGTTTTTTTTATTTTTTCTTTTTTTTTTAGCTTCATGCTCTATGCTGCACATAGCAGGGTAGGCAGAGGGAACCTGGTGTTAAGACACTCCGTTCCCAACTTTCCACCAAATTTGGAGGCATTGCGCTTTTCCTCGGCACCAGAGCGAAGAAAATGGAAATATTAAAAGTTTCCACCCGTCGAGTGAGAATCGAACCCACAACCAGTCGCTTTACAGTCACACTTAATGCCACTGCGCTATAACTGGCCACTGAAATTATTACAAAAGCGTAAATTAAAAAAAAAAGTAATCAAAAAATATTTGAAATAAAATAATAATAATATAACAAAGACCTTGTTTTGGCCAATTCACTCATCTTGTAGCCAGTGTGACAATGGAGTGTTAAAGATATAGTATGTAAAAATTTTATAAGGAGAAATTACAATTTCTATCCTTCTGGTTTATGACATTAAGGACAAAGAAAACGAGTGTCAAGACACTCCGTTCTCTATTTTTAATTAAAAATGAAAGATCATATTACGCAATAACGGAACCATTTTTCTCAGCTACACGCTCTATCCTGCTCACAGCAGGGTACGCAGAGGGAACCTAGTGTTAAGACTCTCCGTTCCCCACTTTCTGCCGAATTTGGAGGCATTGCGTGTTAAGTGGCGGAACTTAACGCCGCGCTTTTCCTCGGTACTAGAGCGAAAAAAATGTAAATATTAAATATTTCCACCCCTCGAGTCGGAATCGAACCCACAACCTGTCGTTTGAAGTTACACGTCTGTGCCACTGCGCCACGACGGCTAACTCTGACTGACCATGGAAGTAATAATTAAAAAATATACTTTATCATAATAATATTTATTTCCTCAGTATATTAAAGAAAACTCATTTCAAAAAGTTTTACCAACTTGAAGCTTATCATATAAATCCTTGAGTGTATTCCGAAGTTTCTTAGTCTAAGAAAGAAATATGAAATATTTCTTCGATTTACAGCTGGAGTCGCTTAAGCTTTTATGTACTAGTCGATTATGAAATCATGTTATAAAAATTTACAAATGTGCAAAACTTTTGCTGCCGCGATTTCTACACATTTTTAAATAAAGGTATTTTAAACGGGATAATTGTGTATATTTTTGGTATTCGAAAATAAATTTTTAGAAAACGTGACGTTCCGAATACTTCACAGTAGTCCATGGTCACAGGTAGACTACTAGCTCATTACGGACTACTGTAGCTTACTATTATAAGTATCCGGAAAGTGCGATTTTCTAATAATATATTATGTAATACCACGAAATACACGATTATTCCGAAATAAAACAAATATTGTCCTTATATATTATTTTATTATTTTAACCAACTCTTTACGGACTGATTTGAAAAAAAAAGGCGTATATTTGATCTTGCTACGTAAAGATTCTCTTTAGAAAATACATCAAAATCGATTTACTTGATCGACAAAAAATATAACCATTTTTCGTACAAATTTTAACTTTATTTCAAATATCAATCTATGAATAGATTTTCGAAAAAAAAAATAGTTTTTATTCGACACTAGGTCTTTAATTTTTAGTTCAAATTTCATCCAAACCGGGACGTTAGTTTAGCAATGAAAGCGTAACAGACATACAGACTTTCGAATTTATAATATTAGTATGGATTTCATTAGAAATGAAACCAGAGAAAGTAAAATGCTTATTCTTCCCCACATTCTTCCCTTTAAGGGGATTTGAACGCACAGCATCTATATGTATATTCCCTTCGCCACTGCGCCACAAAGATCACTTTATAAGTTGAGTTAAACAGAAAAAGGTGTATTGCAAAAGTTGTTGGCGCTTCGAACATGTCTCGAAAGTTACTACTATATTTTTTTGCGGAAATTTAATGTCTTTTTTCTGTTTCATGTTTTTTTCTATATAGTAGGACAGTTAGAAAGAAGGTAATGTCGAGAAACTCCGTTCTCCATTTTTCAGTCAAAATTGAGATATTGTGATGTATGGCGGAGCACAACGCCATACTTCATCTGAACAATATATACCTAATAGTTAATATAATTTTCAATCATTAGTTTTTTTAATGTCAACATAAACGGAAAATGGCAACAATGTGACATGAGTTGATGTAAGACAAAATTAAAATTCTATAACGTTAATTATAAACATATAAAAAACTAAAGAAACATATAAAAATAAATAAAAAAATAAAATAAAAAAAAATACACTTGGTCAGTGATGGACATCATCACCACTAGACTATAAGATTAAATATAATTCTCAGTGGTTTTGAATTGTCACACTATATACAAATTAATACTAACTAATGACATGGAGCCCATGGACAGACTTCCTTTATTAAAAAAAAGAAACCATTTCTCCCTTTTCTAAAAAGCTTATGGTTGAATTTTACTACACTTATTTAAAGCTCAATGGCATTCGCATTTCTAAATACTAAAACTAATATAACTAAAAATAACATAATTTATAAGTAAAGATTTTTACTAGCACATTAACACTTTCTATGAATTAATCATTCGAAATATTTTTTTTTTTATTTTATTTCAGGTGAAATGTAATACTAAGTTCTTTTGTTATCTTAATATGTAGGTATGTAATAGTGATGCAGAAATAAAAGAAATGTAAGAACCTAGTCTAGACTATACTTATACATAACCTACAGTGACTACATTTTTGAAAAACATGGAACAGAGTGTCTAATCACTAACCTCTCCCAATTTATCACACACAATAAATATTCAATACAAACCAATAGTAGAAGCAAAACGCATCGCAAGACAGTTTCATTCCCTGGAAGTCGCACGCCAGGTGAGGATCGTTCGGTTGAAACGAATGGATCATTGTACGTTAAATACTAACTTGAAAACATTTGTTGCATTTCGTTATTAAGTTATGTATAATTTGGCAACTCTTTGTGCATTGTTGTGTTAATTGTCTATTCGATGTGGCCAGTCGTGGCCCAGTGGACTATAAACGACTGGTTGTAGATTCGATTCCCACTCGAGGAGTGGAAATATTGAATATTTCCATTTTCTTCGCTCTGGTGTCCGAGGCAAAGCGCGGCGTTCAGTTACGCCACTTAACACGCAATGCCTCCGAATTCGGCGGAAAGTGGAGAACGGAGTGTCTTAACACTAGGTTCCTTCTGCCTTCTGCTTGTTGTATCCCGCACACAGCAGGGTGCTGTGTGCGGGATACAGCATGAAGCTTTACAGCATGATTAACGCGTTTATTATTTTTTTTTATATGGTTTTCAAGATACTTTGAGCTCCGTTTGTTTACCGTACGTATTATATTTTGAGTTACATAACTTAACATAACGCCGCGAATTGTTATACTGGAGAAAGGAAAGAATTCTTTCTTTCATGTTAAGTTAAGGCGGAACTTCACCTCGGATACCAGAGCGAAGGAAATGGAAATATTAAATATTTCCACTCCTCGAGTCCCACTCGAGGAGTTGAGATCGAACCCACAACCAGTCGTTTACAGTCACAAACTACCACGACTGGCCCCAGAAAGGAAATTAAATTAATTATTTTTTATATGTGGACTTTAATCACTATCGGTATGTTCGATTTCCACTTGAAGGAATAATCATTTACTTATTTTTCTACACAGGTACCTAATACCAAGCATAACATTAAGTTTCAACATACAACGTCTCAATTTCGAGCGTATAGTTTGAAAAGTAAGTGTCTTGACACGGAATAGAACCTATTTTTACCGTTTAAATTTTATACATTTATTTCTATGAGTTAAAACTTCAGAACTTTCAGTCAAAGACTATCCCACTATACCTCGACCCTTCAGCATTAAAAATATAAACGACTTGACTGATTTCAATCAGCTTTCTCAGAAAGATAAGTTTATGCAATGTTAAACATAGACTACTTATTTATAACCCCCATAGATATGTAGTTCACGCGGGCAAATCCGTGAGTAAGTCGCTAGTCGATATGTATTTCAATAAGGAAATGCTACTATTAGGTTATCCGGTTTGAATAGATAGTTCCTCTGCACCAGCGAGCGTCAGCTGTACCAACCGTAAACTGGGAACGAACTAATATCCATACGACTGTCGATTTGGTACGAAAATAAGAAAAATACACAGCATTGTAAGTTTAATACAAAGAAGAAGTACTTCAAAAATAAAACAAAAATATAAGAAAACATTATTTTATCAATGTTTGACATTAATAGACATTACATTTTTTTACTTTTTTTTACTTTATGTTTATTCATCATATAGTTTTTTCCCGCAATCATAAATAGTCTAGTGTCTTGACACTCTGTTCTTCGCTTTCCGCTTCAAATCCAGATATTGAGTGTGGAATAGAATAACTTAACGCCACATTATGTCTTAGTTTTTTATTTAGCTTCACGCTGTATCCCGCACACAGCAGTGTAAACTGAGGTAACCTAGTGTTAAGACACTCCGTTCAACGCCACGCTTTACCTCGACACCAAAGCGCATAAAATGGAAATATTAAATATTTCCACTCCTCGAGTGGGAATCGAACCCACAACCAGTCGTTTACAGTCACACGCTCGTGTTACTGGGTCTGGACTATCTTAGTGGGGATCCATTTTAGAAATAAACATTCTTCGAGTGGCAACCGAACTTATCACCAATCATGCTTACAGGCAGATGTAGAGAAAAATTTACTCATATCAAGATTCGAACACCACTACCTCTCATTAAATATTACCACCACTACACCGAAAGTCCTTGATTACTACATTTTATAACTCATTTAAGAGCACCAGCCTAAAAATGCGCATGAAAAACGCGATCCCTCACAAAATTACTTTGTAAACAAGTTTACTCAGATTTATGAAAGAAGTTTTAGATAAATAATTTTTAGGGGCAAAAGTTAGTCCGCAGGTGTCCCCTTAATATACATTTTTTTTTGTGTGGGGAAAAAAAACCAACTGAGTAATGCAATTATGCAAATACATAATCGTGTAAACTTTTCCTTGTCATTTTGACTAATCTTGATGCTTTTTTCTTTGTTTTTATATATATTCATGTTGCCCTTCATGTTTTAGAACTACGCGTTGTACAGCGTAACTTAACGCTGCATAAAGCAGTAGCAACAAATATATACTTATTTAAGCATTCAAAAGTGCTATTCACATACTTAGGAAATTTAAAAAAAATAGTGGCCTGTCGTGGCCCAGTGGCACAAGCGTGTGACTGTAAACGACTGGTTGTGGGTTCGATTCCCACTCCAGGAGTGGAAATATTTAATATTTACATTTTCTTCGCTCTGGTGTCCAGGTAAAGCGCGGCGTTAAGTTCCGCCACTTAACACGCAAGCCTTCAAATTCGGCGGAAAGTGGGGAACGGAGTATCTTATTAGTAGGTTCCCTCTGCCTACCCTGCTGTGTGCGGGATACAGCGTAAAAAAAAAGACTAGAGATTCGAGCCTTCTTGGACACCCGAAAAAACACTCTTTGCGTTTAAGAGAAGCGTTCTACATTTAGCAAGTTCTACGAGTACGTCGTAATTCTTCTACAATTATTACGATTTTTGAAGTGAAAACTTCTTTAGGCGCGTTGAGCGTTTTGGTAGAGGGTAAAATCCTCGGTTCGCGTCACCGACATGCGACATGATAATAGTATATCTATAGCTATGGAGAGCCAGACTAGCGCACGCGCAGTAGCCTGTGTACACGTATACAATTCGTGTAAATATAAATACTATGTATAATTAAGATAATTGTATATTAATTATTTTTTCAACCACTTTGTATTTATATTTTGTTCATGATTTGGTTAACCCATCATATGTAACTAATAAATAAAACATAAAAAAAATCATATATTCATATATTTTTGCATATAGTTTTAATTACACTCAACTTAATAGTTCCGTTTTCACTTCTATCGGCAGTCCCACGACTGCTACTGTTTTTTTTTTTATGTTAACATCTCTGTAGAGAGATTTTTTTTCATATTTTTTGGCCTCTACAAAGATTCTTAGCATCTTTGACAAAACTTTATACATTTTATCAAAATTGTTCTTCAAATATACATTTTGTTTTATAAATATTACCTCGACTAGATATCGAACCCACAAACATCGCGTACAGTCAGATACTCCGCACTATACCACAATGGGTTAAATTAATGTATATTCTTTTAATGCCCAATTTGCGTGTTAAAGTTAGATTAAGCTATTTTATACTTAAGCGGTTCGCCCTTTCCAGGTGTCGATTATAACTAAAATTAAGTTCCAATTTACTTAATAATACAGATTATATAGTATTGGTCACCTTGTAAAAATTTTAACGTAGGCAATTTTAATTTGTGTTGTATTATGAGATAATTACATATTATATGATTTATAGTGATCAATGTTTTTTAATATTTCTTTCTTTCTTTTTTTGCAACTTTACGCTTTTCCCTTATATCAGCGTAGCCAGAGAGAATCTAGTTATTGTCTAGACTCTCTACTCCATTTTTTTCCCCGAAAATCGAGATATTGCATGGTAAGTGGCGTAAATAAACGCGGCACTTTCTCTTTTAAACCAGAGCAGAACGTCCCCCAAGTTTGAGTAGAGCTTACAACCATCACCTTTGCAGCCTGAAGTTGTAATTTCGCTGTCCACGGCGGCTTTTTCCTTAATATTGTTTGACTTTTGACTATTTACTCAGAACTAAATCTAGAGTATCAGATTATTTATGTACTAGACTATCTTGGCGCCTAACTTTTATCGTGATAGTTGAAGATTCAATTCCCACTCGAGGTATGGCTCATAAATAGGAGTACAGAATATCTTGACCCAAGTTTCTCACTACTATGCCGGGAAAAAAGCGTGAAACTGCAAATAGAATAAGAAAAAAGCTCATACAGCAGAAAGAAGTAAAATTTAAAAAGGTCACTGGTGACTAATTCAAGTAATGCGTCAAAATATAATGCAAAACTGAGGTGCAGAACCTAAAATTCTTAAACGAAACTGAAAATAATCGATATTTAAATCCTAATTTTAATAGCTTGTACTGTAATAGTTAAACAAAACATTTTTTAATCACCCTAGTACAGTTATGGGGCCAGTCGTGGCGCAGTAGCACGAACGAGTGACTGTAAACGACTGATTGTGGGTTTGATTCCCACTCGAGGAGTGGATATTTAATATTTCCGTTTCCTTTGCTCTGATATCTTCGTATCAGAGGCAAAGCGCGGCGTGAAGTTCCGACACTTAACACGCAATGCCTCCGAATTCGGCGAAAAGTGGGGAACGGAGTGTCTTGTTTTAACACTAGGTTCCGGCCTACCCTGCTGTGTGCTGTGTGCTGTGTGCGCAGCGTGAAGCTATAAAAAATTGTACAGTTAACTAATTTATTTAAAAAAAACGGATATAAAAACAACATTTTAAAACTGTCCATACAATGGTGAGCTAGTTTATATAAAAAATAAAATAGATTCCACTTGAAAATGAATATTTAAGTGTATAAAAAAAAGCTAATTCAGACTCTCGAGCTGCAGAAGTTAGAAACGTAGTTCCGTAACCAAATTATGAGAATGCTTCAGACGAAAAAAAGCATCTATTTTGTCCCCGTTGTTATGAAAGTTTTGAAGAGAATCGTAGCGCTGTTGTATTAATGAGTGTGCCGTAATTAAAAGTTTCCGAGCCGATAATCTGATATAGTGGTTTAAAGTATTATTTAAGGAACTATAATGTTTCAAAGTTCCTTCTGTCATGGATGGTAAGCGAAGTCAAGAACTAGGACATGACTGAAGACGCCAACGCCTTTTTCACATAGCAGGATGGTATCTAGAATCTGCTTTCAAGAGTTATCTGCACTTTCCATTCAATTTCGAGACATTGTATGTTGAGTGGTGAAATTCAAAGGCACATTTTGTACTATTCACTAGAGCGGAGAAATAGAAATAATTAAATTATAATTCCTATTACAAGTGGAAACGGGCCCAAAATTAAGTGATTTCATCAATTAGCTATAGAGCTAAAATAACGAGCAGATAATTTGAACATTATTAAAAGATATAAAATATGACCATATAAGAATTTAAGTTAAATTATTCACTTTGGCATATTATTAAAGAAAATATTGAATTTCATAATCAATAATCAGCTAACAAGCTCCTTTAAAGCAGGGTAAGCCAGACAGAACCTAGTGGCAGGACATTCTATTTTCCGCTTTAACAAATCCAGTTCTCTAACGAAAATATAAAGCTAAAAGTAATTTCCTTTTCACCACTGACTACTTTATCCTGATAAAATATTACATTCCCTTTAATTATAAGAATCTCCTTACAAATATATTTATTAGTGCGCGTTATTAATTTTTCAGAAACCCATTTACCTGAAACCTTGGGTCTATCGTTACGACCCTTTGAAGCGCCGCTTTAATACATTAGCCTGAAAGAAAATAGGTCGTACAAAAATTCTAATCTTCTAAGAAAGTTGCGATATTAACTATTATAATATTCCGAAGGGCCAATTTTGTAGGGGAATTTATGATTATTTGAAAAAGTAAAGCATTGCCCTAGTCCTTGTGGGGATGATAAATGCGCACTGATGGTTTTTAGCTGTTGACGTAATATCTAGTCGTCCACTCAACATATAATATCTCAAATTTGGGGTGGAAAGTGGAGAAAAGAGTGTCGTGACACTAGGTTTTTTAAGATTACCGTACTATGATGGCAAAAGCGTGCAGCTGTAATATTTTTTATAACATAAAAATATCGACTGTCAGGGAGAAAGGGCGTGACATCGTACGGGCTATACCTGCCTGTTCGTTAAAACAGCATGTTAATTACTACGACTCTGCCATGAGTGAGATAAATAAGATGAAAAGATATGTATATTATGGGACATGTAGATATATTTTGATCAATTGGTCAAGAGACATCTTACATAATAATAAGTAATCACAGTGGCATAGTTATTATATGTTTGACTTATACTTGCACTCATTTGTTGATTCAATCCGCACTTGGACATTGTAAGGGTACTCCTGTCTGATAAGGTAAAGCGCGGCGTTTAGCTCCGCCAAACAATAAATGTTAATTTTATACAAAGTGTTTGATCGTTTTCCAAATGTCAAACTTCTGAACTACAGTGCGTACAGAACCCGCTAACTCTACTCTGTTATGGGTCCCATGAGCATCACCTTTTATCGCAAATAACTAGAGTTTAGAGGAACAATTCACCGGCAGATAGGTCAGAAGTCGCCGAGTACCTGCTATTGTCACTTTAGATTGAGACATTTTGTATAATGAATGAAGTAAATTGGATGAAATAAGTTACTTCTAAAATTTTCATGTTGAAATACGTCTATAATAAACTAGGTCTTGAAAGAACTATGTTTGCGTGGGGCTACAAATCGTATCGTAGGACTATAAAATCTCATTTTTTTTTACTTTTCGTTGAAAGATTCGGGATGTCTTCTCTTACTCGCTAATATTCCTTAAGGAAACTAGATACCAAATTTTAGCTTTTTACGCCAAGGTTAACTGTGTATTTTGTGTCAGTCCTTCAGTAACGCAAGAGTATATACGTAGGTTAATAAGAAAAGTAGTTTTTATTAAAATAAAGAAAGTTCCTTATTTTCAGTAATGTCTGAAATTTTAAAGGAAAATTTTATGGCATGTCAGTGCATTCAGATTTGTTTGTAACTTGGAAGATAACTTTTTTTAAGCTTCTTCACGCTGTATCCCGCACACAGCAGGGTAGGCAGAGGGAACCTAGTGGTAAGACACTCCGTTTCCCATTTGATTTATTTCTATGTTACTTATTAATCTCCTTCGTGTGTTCCTCATACAACATGACATAAGTGACCATGTACGTTCGAAGCACCATAAGCCTAAATAACTGAACTGAACCTAACTAAAGTGTTATATTTAGTTAATATACACATTCTTTTTGTACAATAAAGAATTAATAAGGTATTGTGGCCAGTCGTGGCCCAGTGGCACAAGCGTGTGACTGTAAACGACTGGTTGTGGGTTCGATTCCCACTCGAGGAGTGGAAATATTTAATATTTCCATTTTCTTCGCTCTGGTGTCGAGGTAAAGCGCGGCGTTAAGTTCCGCCACTTAACACGCAAGCCTCCGAATTCGGCGGAAAGTGTGGAACGGAGTGTCTTAACACTAGGTTCCCTCTGCCTACCCTGCTGTATGCGGGATATAGCGTGAAGCTATTTAATTTTTAATTTTAATAATATATATTCGAGTACTTACTAAATGATTGTATTTAAATTATTTTTATTCCTCCTCCTCCTTGATGACAAGACAAGACGTGTCTAAACACAAAAATGGAGATCGTAGTGTATTTGTTGGAGGCCAATCGTGGCGCAGTTGCACAAACATGTGACTGTAAACGCCTGGTAGTAGGATCGATTCCCACTCGAGGAGTAGAAATATTTAATATTCCCAATTTCTTCGCTCTGATATTGAGGCAAAGCGCGGCGTTAAATTCCGCCACTTAACACGCAATGCCTCCAAATTCGGTGGATAGTGGGGAACGGAGTGTCTTAACACTAGGTTCCCTCTGCCTACCCTGCTGTGTGCGGGATACAGCGTGAAAATGATCTTTAAACTAGGTTTTTTTAGTCTACCCTACCACATACGAGAACATAAAAAATCCTCTGCACAAAATGAACAGTTACTTTCAAATATTTATAAGCTTTACTATTCAATAGAAGCAGTACATAAAGCAAAGTGACATTAAATTCACTTAACCTGCCTTCACACGGAATATCTAAATAGAATTCGTAAACAATTTTAGTACTTATTATATGAGAAATCTTGATATTTGAAGCAAAGACTTGACTAAAATTATATAGTGCTATAAAACAGTCCAATTTGACGTTGAATATAGAAATGCATGCATAGTGGAGTAGTAAATATAAACTCGGGAGAATAAATCTTCGACTTAAGTATAATAAAACTTGTTTGAAATAATTAAAAACGTATATTTAAGGCCAGTCGTGGCGCAAAGGCACAAAGTGTGACTGTGAACGCGACTGGTTGTGGGTTCGATTCCCAATCGAGGAGTGGAAATATTTAATATTTCCATTTTTTTCTGGTGTCGAGGAAAACTAACTAACTAACGCTAAGTATCCTCTGCCTATCCTTTTGTGTGCTGGATACAGCGTTATACCTTCACGAGCGAGAAAGTAAAAAAAATGTATCATGAAGTATGAATGTATGTATGAAGCTAAGAGTGTATAAATTTAGAAGGCAAGAAAAGTTATATTATTGAGAGCGAACACAGTGACCTAACACAATTTTTTTTATTGCGAAGTTCTTATTGTTCCTGTAAGTAATGCAATTGTTAATTAAAGCTTAGAGACCATCATGGTATAATGAGCTTGACTTTAATATAATTATATTTATGACAAATTTCATTATAATCGGTCAAGCGGTTTAGATTTTTCCTATAAACTTTCATCTCCTATTTCAACCCTTTAGCGGATGATTTTTGAAAAAAATAAGTAGCCTATGTTAGAACCAGTAACTTTTACTACTTTCATTCTAAATTTTATCCAAATCGAACCGGTAGATTAGCCGTGAAAGCGTGACAAATAAACACACAGACTTTCGCATTTATAATATAAATATGGACTACCCTGAGATATCAGAAATATTGACTCACTCGATGTATTCAAGAAGAAACTATCCCATTACATAATAACATAAATATCTGTTTGAGTATGTTAGAAGAATGGATTTGAAAGTGTGCTAAATTGCGAATGATTAGGTAATAATTTTTTATATTGTTTTTAGCTTCATGCTGGATCCCACACACAGCAGGGTAGGCAGAAGGAACCTTGTGTTTAGACACTCCGTTTTCCACTTTCCGCCGAATTCGGAGGCGTTGCATGTCAAGTGGCTGAACTTAACACCGCGCTTTGCCTCGGCACCAGAGCGAAGAAAATAGAAATATGAAATATTTCCACTTCACGAGCGGGAATTGAACCCACAACCAGTCGTTTACAGTCATACGCTTGTGCCACTGCGCAAAGAGTGTACGGCAACGAATGTATGTAAGCTAAATTTTTTTTTGTATTTATATTCTCATGTAAGCGATGCATACGTGTGTCTTTATAAATGTGTTTAAACCAAAATGTAAAGAGTTTGCTAAGGATAATTAAAAAAATATGTTATAAAATAAGCTTTTTTCACTTTTAAACATTTTTAAAGTGTTATTCCACACTTAGGAAAATTGAAATAGACATTTAGAAAACGTCTAGAATTACGTAGACATTTAGAATGCGTTCTACTACACACTGCGTCGAAATTCTATACGCTTTATTACAACTTATTTTTGTTATTAGCATCTCTGTAGAGAGATTTTTACAAATTTCTCTCAGAACACATGGCCCGGTGGTAAGAGCGCCTGAACGGTATTCAGGAAGCGCGGGTTCGAATCCCGCTGCATTCAAATTTTTATACGTCTTCTAAATGTCTTTTTCAAGCTTTTTTCATTTTAATTTATTGCAATACTATTTATTACATTACAGAACGCTTTACCATAATTTAGATAGTAAACTAGATAGTAAAAATGACCTCAGGAGTATAAATCTCGTACTAAAGTATAATAAAACTTGTTGAAACAATTAAAAACGCATAGCGGTGTATGCGGCCAAAAGTGAATCAGTTTAAAAGGCGGAGAACGGCCATTCTTCTTACCAGAGTAAAGCTAGCTTTATGACCGTAAAACCACTGCGAAATGAGACTCCGGGGCATTGCTTAATATTACGTGGGTACATATATAATAAAATTGTTGTTTTGTCCGTTCCGTCCGTGTTTTATTTTAGACGTGTTGTATTTATTATTTGCCTAGATTTTTTTAGTGTTACGTTTTTTCTAGTAAAAATAATTCTTTCTTCATTTTCTGTTAGAATTCGAGACATTGAGTATTAAGTGACGGGTCTCAACGCCGCGATAAGTCTTGTTCCCCAAAACGGCAAAATAAAAATATTTAAAATATGATTATTACACTGAGTGGGAAAAGAACTCACAGGTCATCGTGATAATAGTCAGACACTGTTCCATTGCACTGTGCTGCCTCTATCATGGCAGCAATGTAAAATCTTATTTATTATGTTGTTTTAAGAATATCGAAAACGAAAACTTGCTTATAAAATAGACATATTAAAGCACTGGTTAATTGATTAAAAACACGCAGCGTGTAACTTCTTATTTTGAATAAAATAATTTGACTTTAACTATGTACATATTTTTTTTTACCTTAACGCTTTACCTCTTATAAGACAGAATAGAGAGGTTGAATCAAGTCTATATAGCATCATCATATATTTAAAAGAAACATACCCTTGTTCGTCAATATTTGACCTGATCCGGATTGAATGAAATTCTCTCTAACTACCCTACTAAAAGATTATATCTTAAACACTTAATCTACCAAGGTGTATCTAATAGTATGATAAGACGTTACTATCAATATTACTGATATCCGCCTCCCAAAGAGGAATAGATCCACAGAATATTCCAAATAAAATTCTTACATCTGTACTAAGGTGTAAAGTGAATATGTGAGGAATGGCATAGATTTGATAAACTACAAGCTGCAATATTGTGTAACAAAACTGTCGGTAGAAATTTCACTTTATGTTTATTTTTGAATTATATTTTGAATATAATTTTGACTCAATTATATTTTACGCTTTCTATCTATAGGCGTAAAGATGCATATTTTCTATGTACGGGTACATATCAAAACTATTATGGGCATAGAAAACATAACAACGACAGCGTGGCGCAGTGGGTTAGCGTTTACTGTAAACGTGAATGGCTGTGGGTTCCATTTCGACTTGGGGAAATGACTATATTATATATAAATTACTTTTATTTCTTCACTTTCCTCAGATAAAATGCGTATTGAGTTCCGCCATTGAGCACGTGAAAAGTGGAGAACAAATTATCCTCACACTAAGTTGTCGTTACCTACCCTGCTTTCTATGGAAAGGAGAAAGCGGGAACCCGAAGTCCAAGTCAAATAATAATATTCAAAATAAGAAGTTATATGCTACATTTTTAAAACGTCAAAAATCTTACAACCGGTTGACTAAATATTAATACCCCAGACCAGAGATGAACTGATGCACGAGATTCAGCGATTTCTTTTAAATAAATAATAATAGAGAATTATTGACATTTCTACTTTAAAAATACACTGAAACGAGCATTTCATTTCCAAGGCGTGTCATCATTTATAAAATCATTAATTAGGTAGTAAACTTTAACACAAAGTTTTATACCTAACTAACTAACATTTTTACAACTCTTTCACTAACGTTTTCTGGAATTCTATTGTAAAAGTAAAAAAAAATAACCAGCTCCAAGCACGTGTAGCATTTACTACGTTAACAAACAAGTTATAACGTGAGAAACATTTGTCTTTGGTAGCAGAACGAAGAAATGAAAATTTAAATCATTACCCGAGTGCAAAAAATCAGCGTAAATCATTAATGAGCTAATAATAACACAAACATCTTTTCGGAGCTTTTTAAATTTGTAATAAAACAATCTTCGTCATTTTCTTGTCACCTTATTCTTTCTTTAGTTTCATGTGGTATGCCGCACACAGCTGGGTAGGCAGAACGAACCAAATGTTAAAACACTCTGTTCCCCACCTCGAAGTATGGAACCATTATTCATTAAGTGGCGAAACTCAACGCCACGCTTTAACATCCTATTATAAAAGCGAAAAAAATATTATCCACCCCAAGCACATGTAAAACAGTTATTACGTGACAAACATACGGTGAATTTACAATTTTATTACATCACTTGCCAATAAGCGACCTGATGCGAGCAATTCCTCGCTCAATTTGAATTTATTCCCAATACGAAACTGTTGAACGAACTTCAGTGCATTCCGAACTTTACTATTCCCTAATGTTGTCAGTTAGATCGCGGTTTAACGTGTGGCTTTGTATGGCAGTGATTACTAGTGTTTGTTTGCGTGTTCAAATCATATTGATATTTTTTTGGTTTTTTTACCCTTTTTTTTGCTGTTTTTTTTTTTAATTGTAACGGTAAAAGATAATGTAGTGATTAATTTCTCCGTTTTTGTACTTAAAAAGTTATTTAAAAAGAATTATAAGTTTTCATAAAATTTCAATTTTAATGTGCTCATCATGGTGCAATGTAACACCGAGTGCAAGGGTTATTGATTTTAGGTTCGAATCCTATAGAGTGTCCCACAAATGATCATGTGAAAGTTAATAATTTCCTTTCATTTAGATAAAACAAAGTGCGAAATTGAGTTACGTCATTCAACACATAAATATTAGCTACGTTTTGAATTTAAGGCAAATGAATGAAGTGTTTCGACACTACCAACTCTCTGACTACCTAGTTATACATAAATAGCATAAAAAAAACAATTATAATAAAAATATAATTATCACTCTAGTAAACAAAACAGAAACACTTGCAAACTTAGATGCAGCACATATTTCACTCTTCCCGCACGCTTTATTCTCATTAAATATCATTTTAGAGTGCATTATTCGCGACAATTACATGTAGCTAAAGTTAAAACAAAGCAGTTTACGCCATAACATTTTATAATTACAGAACTGGTTGCCGTGTCAACAGCCTGCGCAATGAGGGTGCGTTTCCATTGTGCTGGAGAGGAAGATTTATTTGGCTGCCGTCATAATTATCGTACTTGACGTCTATGAGTTTAAACTTTAGCCTGATAACTATGGATAAGTGATCAGACATAAGCTTAGTATAAGAGAATTTAGTGTCAAGTGCAACAAAGTGTATTTCGTCATTTTCAGCCGAAATCGAGACGATGGAATTCAACGCCACGTGTTTATTTGTTACCAGAGCCTTAAAATTAATCTTAATGAATTAATTCTTCTGTTATCAGATGTCAGACGCTGTTCTATTGCGCCACGATAGCTTATTTTCGAATTATTATATATATATATTTTTTATTCCTAATTAGTGTGGAAAGTGGGCAACGGAGTGTCTTAACACTAGTTCCCCTCTGCCTATCCTGCTGTGTGCGGGATACAGCGTGAAGCTAATTAGCCTAAAGACTAAAATATATTTTTTATAAGTGGGTAGTTCCTAAGAGTCCAAACCTTGACTAACGTAGAACTAATGTTAACAATGCGATGGTTCAGGGTTAGATTTCTACTCAATGTTAATATTCACAAGACATGTTATCTATATCTCGCTGAGTAGTGTAGGCATAGAAAATGGTTATTAACATATTGACAATATATTCAGTTTTCTACTTACTGACCAATCAATTTAGATCCGCTAAAGTTTTTTAAAACTTATAAAAGTCATATATTCTACTAAAAATCACTAATAAGGTTACATACATTAAATTAACCAAATGGCAAAATGTTTGTTTAGCAACAAAATACTTAAATTACATATTTTGATATACATTCAAGATAATTTGCATACAACAATGGAAACAGTCCAACCCACGAGGGTCCTCCACTGTAATCACCGCTGCGCTTCGAGCGCCCTCCGCAGCCAGTTACGCGATAACATTACACCCAACGTGAAAAATACTTTTCATTCGTATACAATATAGTATTTAAAGGACACTTCAATGCAGACGGCATTTGTTTGGATAATATTATGAGTTGAAAGTAAATATATTCGCAATGTCTCGATTTTGCAAGGAAAATGGCGAACGGAGTGTTTTAATTCTAGATTCTTTTTGACTACCATTATGAAGGAAAAATCCTGAATCTGCATAAAAGGCGTTTGTTTTTATATGGGTTAAATATATTATGAGTTTTATAATATTTCATTAATGATCTTGGGTACAAAATTGAACATAAGTTTATATTTAATATTAAGTAAATAAAGCTTTTATATAGGTATTTGTGGTTAGTCAGTTTATATAAATCCAGATTATTGAATTATATAGATTATTTTTACAGATTTAAATTGACAAAACATTATTTTAAATTTAGTATTCACTTCCACTGGGTAACAATAGTAGGTCATTTACAAACGGAGTAGCGTTAAGCTTTGACACTAACTTGCAATTTCTGAAGAGCGGAGTGTCTTATCATAATGTTCTCTTTGATTATTTCCTAATACGAATTTATAATAGATTTATAAATGTAATTTCAAAAAAAAAATCGATATTTCATTATATTCATTGATATTCTTTGCATTTCTCTTATCAAATTCTCTCATTTCCATTCAAATCGAGTTCAGACCCAATAAAGAAACATATAAATAAAATATTTTATCACCATTTAACCAAGTGGCTGTTGACTCCACTCGGCTGAGTCCACTTCGGGCGGTCTAATTTAATAAACATCTGTCTTCTACAAGAAAATTAAGCTAAGTTAAAACTTACCGCTTATTTCGTATTTGAATAAATTCGGCTCCAGTACTTGACACTTATTTTGAAGTGAAACTTTAGAGCTTTTGAAATTTTATTTTTTTTTTTTTTTTTTTTTTTTATCGTCAGGAAAATCCGTTACGGATACCCGCCCGGGGTGGGGACCCGGACGCGGTTATGTGGGACTCCAGATCGTTCTTCCGTTTACCCACTAAAAACCTGACGGTGCTCCTTACCCGCCACTAGCCCAGGTCTCGGGCACTGCCCCAATCGTCCGCGGACCTGGGCGGCGGGTGCCAGCCAGGCTCGCCGTTGGAGTCAAGGGGTGGTGGGCACCCCCGACGGCCTGCTCTGAGTAGCGCGCGGAGCTACCACGCGCACCTACTCGGGCCAGGGGAGTAGGCGGTCAGAAAGCCCCACTCTGACCGCCCTCTGGCCGATGTTAGGGCGGAAGGCGACGGTCGTGTGCCGCCCTCCGGCGACCCGGCCGTTTGCGACGGATGGCGAGTTCGGAAGATTCCTCCCTCGCCCGCTCCGATATATGTTAATACTTGAGACAAAACGCGGCGTTAAGTTCCGTCGCTTAACACGCAATATCTTAAAAATTGAACCGTAAAGCGCAGAAAGGAGTGTCATAATTCTAGATTTTCTTTGGATAGTCAAAGTACCACTAACTAACTAGTACTAGTAGCGTGAAAGTACTAGAAACATTTTCTTTCCTTCAAACGGGAATCAAATCCACTGCCACACCCAACATACCTTTTCCTTTCAAAAACTTATAAATAATTCACGAATAACAATTTCAACTCTATTATGAAAGCAATATTTAAATTTTACACAAAATTTAACTTGAAATATATTTATTTTAAGTGTTACTTTATTAATTGTGTATATCAAGTCTATGATTTGATTATTCATATATGCGTATAAATAATAAATGCGGGCCAATTTACGTTCGTTTTATTAATGTATGTACAAGCGTTATATTCAACAATTTTAATAAGTTGATTTGAATAATGCAGTGTAATTACAGCGATATTGAGTTTCAATTTAATTATCACATTTTATAATATTTTTGATAATGCTACTTAGTGAGAATTACAGTAGATTTTGGGCCAGTCGTGGCGCAGTGGCACGAACGTGTGACTGTAAACGACTGGTTGTGGGTTCGATTCCCACTCGAGGAGTGGAAATATTTAATATTTCTGTTTCCTTCACTCTGGTGTCCGAGGCAAAGCGCGGCTTTAAGTTCCGCCACTTAATATGCAATGCCTCCGAATTTGGCGGAAAGTGGGAAAGGGAGTTTCTTAACACTAGGTTCCCTCTGCCTACCCTGTCGTGTGCGGGATACAGCGTGACGCTAAAGTAGCTTTACGCTTTTTTACGCACAGCAGAAAGGAATTAGTGACAAGAAACTCCGTTCTCCGTTTTGTAATCGGATTTAAAACATTACGTATTAAATGACGCAGGTTAATGCTGCGCTTAACCTTGGGGTTCGAACCCACAACTATTCGCGCTTACAGACAGTTACTCTTCCAATATGTTAAAATTGATTTTATTAAGTAACATAGAAATTATTTAGTAGTTTCTCTACTGATCGTACTCAGAGACTTCGAATACCATTTAAATGCCATTAAACATGCATGTTTGTGTCTGTCAAGTTAATGGAAATTAAACTGTAATTAACTTCTGTGAATGTGGCTGATTATTAAATTATTAATATAGATAGTACGCACGAAAACAGTCTTATCTTTCAATTCCAAGTAAAATACTTTGAAATCGTAATAATCGTAGTAGAGTAAAAAGGTGCTTGTGATAATAATATTAAAGCTTACTAAGTATATTTTTCTGCATAGCAGGGCCATCAGGACCTAGATCACAGGACCTAGTGTCAAGACACTTCCGTGTTATTGTTGATTTTATGCTATTTCTTAAATACTTTAGCGGAGGAATGACATTTTTTTTCTTTTTTTTTAGCTTCACGCTGTATCCCGTACACAGCAGGGTGGGCAGAGGGAACCTAGTGTTAAGACACTCCGTTCCCCACTTTACTTAACAAAATCATTTCTCCACGTAGAAATCGAACCTACAACCCACGTATACAGTCAACAATATTTCTTACTTTAAACATTCAGTAAAACATCTTCCTCTAACTAACACAGGCTATAAAATACCTAAACTATTATAAAGGGACGGCCGTTCAGTTATCACAATAAAACATGCCGCAACGCTCTCACGTAAACCGTCTTTGTTGTCACGTGGTCGATTCGCATTCGACGTACAGGGTAGTTGTGTATAATAGAAATATAGTAATAAGAGTAATTTAGTTTTTTTTTCAGCTTCACGCTGTATCCCGCACACAGCAGGGTAGGCAGGAGGAACCTAGTGTTAAGACTCTCCGTTCCCCACTTTCCGCTAAATTCGGAGGCATTGCGTGTTAAGTGGCGGAAGTTAACGACGCAGTAATTTAATTTATTGATTATATATTAGTAAGTTCATCGTGGTGCAGTAGGATAACGTTTGACTATAAACGTAATTGGTTGTGGGAACGATTTCCAATTAGGGGCATAAATATTTAAATTGTTTTCATGTCACCTTGCTAAATTTTAAAACTCGATTATAAGAAGAAAAAACTTGGTAATGATTTCGGGCACATGACAAATATATATGGAATGGCAACTGCAACTAACTGCACTGCAAGTATCTTGAAATTGCATGAAAAAGGAGAAGAGAGTAACATGATTTGTCGCACATATACGGACCTATATTGTGTACAAAAGGGCCTTATATTAAAATATCCCGTTCTTCATTATCATCGTAATTATGAGTGACTCCTGACATCACGTTTAATCTTGTCAGTTATAAAAACATTTTTTTAGCTTTTCTCTCTATTCCTAGTACGCATAGGGCAGCTAGATATTAATATCGCATCATCCACTTGCTTCAAGCTCCTAATGCACACCATCCGGGTCCTCAAACCTTTTACAAAACCTTCCTCCGATATCACCGATACCTACTGTATTCATGAGAATCAACCGAGGTTTCCCTGTGCCTCTCTTACCGCTCACTCTGGTGTCATATATATTTCTTACCATTGTTTTATCACTCATCCTGCCCATATATTCAAAATATAAAGTAAACATTCCAATTTACCTAAAAAACTTCCCTTTATCCAATTTCTCCGAAGTAAGTCAAAGCAACCTAATTATGTAAAATTAACCTACTTTTAAAAATATTATATTATATATATAAAAAAGCCCCGTTATCTCTGATGTTCATAATCTGTACAGCACGTGACACCTAACGGTCCTAACGAGGGATAGACGTGACCGCGTACGATCCAGCCTTATTTACTGTCCAGTAAAAACCACTGTGTGTATGAAAATATAAATATATCTAAATAAAATGAAATATTAAATGCTTTAGACTTATTTTCTTTTACTTTTATAGGTCTAATCGGGATAAATAGATAGAAAATGTGTTGAGAGTGGTTAAAAGGTGATAGTGAATTCGATTTTATGTAGGAAAATCTAAATTATTATTTGAAATATGATTTATTAAGGGTGGCGTTAAGTTCCGCCACTCATGCTTAATACGTAAATCTAAAATATTCAGAAAACGCAGAAAACTGACTAAATATCAAATTCTCCAGGTTTATTTACTGTCTGCAAAAACCACTGTGTGTGTTTGAAAATATAAATATATCTAAATAAAATGAAATATTAAATGTTTTAGACATAGCTTATTCCTTTCCTTTTAGTTTTATAGGTCTAGTGGGTTAAAAAGATAAAACCTAGTGTTAAGGCAGTTCTTGAAATGCAAGGTTATGGATTCGATTTATAAGTATATATTATTAAGGGACAATCTAAACAGTTATTTAAAATATGATTTACTAAGTTTGACGTTAATCTCCGTCTCTCATATTCAATAAGTAACTTTAAAACATTTAAAAAACGAAGAAGAGCGACTAAATACTACATTTTCCAGCCTTATTTTCTTTTACTTTTATAAGTCTAATTGGGATAAATAGATAGAAAATATGTTGAGAGTGATTAAAAGGTGATAGTGGATTCGATTTTATGTAGGAAAATCTAAATTATTATTTAAAATATGATTTTTTAAGGGTGGCGTTAAGTTCCGCCACTCATGCTTAATACGTAACTCTAATATATTTAGAAAACAAAGAACAGTGACTTAATACTAAATTCTCAGGCCTTATTTACTGTCTGCAAAAACCACTGTGTGTATAAAAATATAAATATATCTAAATGAAATGAAATATTAAATGTTTTAGATATAGCTTATTTCCTTTTAGTTTTATAGGTCTTCTATTATTGATAGCACCTAGTGTTAAGGCAGTTGTTGAAATGCAAGGTTATGGATTCGATTCTACTGAGGGAAAATCAACATTATTATTTTAAATATAATTTGTTAAACGTGGCGTTAAGTTACACAATCATACTTAATACGTAACTCTAAAATATTTAGATAACAAAGAACAGTGACTAAATACTAAATTCTCAGGCCTTATTTATTGTCAAGTAAAAATCACTGTGTGTATAAAAATATAATTATATCTAAATAAAATGAGATATTAAATGTTTTAGACATAAATTATTTCCCTTTAGGTTTATAGGTCTATTGGGGTAAAAAGATAAAACCTAGTGTTAAGAAAGTTGTTGAAAGGTGGTTTTGGATTCGATTTTATTTAGAGAAAATCAAAATTTTATTTTAAATATGATTGTGGCCAGTCATGGCGCAGTGGCACAAGCGTGTGACTGTAAACGACTGGTTGTGGGTTCGATTCCCACTCGAGGAGTGGAAATATTTAATATTTCCATTTTCTTCGCTCTGGTGTCGAGGTAAAGCGCGGCGTTAAGTTCCGCCACTTAACACGCAATGCCTCCAAATTCGGCGGAAAGAGGGGAACGGAGTATCTTAATACTAGGTTCCCTCTGCCTACCCTGCTGTGTGCGGTATACAGCGTGAAGCTGAAAAAAAAAATATTCAGAAAACAAAGAAGAGCGACTAAATAATATCTGCAAAAACCACCGCGTGTATATAAAATATACTTAAATAAAATAATACCTAAATAAAATGAAATATTAAATGCTTTAAGCATAGCTTATTTTCTTTTAGTTAAGTATATTATGTCTAGTTGGATAAATAGATAGAATCTAGTGTTAAGACAGTGATTGAAAGGTGGTTTTTGGTTCGATTTTAGTTAGGGAAAATATATTTTTTTATTTAAAAATATGAGCGAATAAGCCTGTTGTTAAATTCCACCACTCATATTCAATACGCAAATATTGAAAAAACTTACAGTTATCATTACATTCCATTGTGTCGACTAAATGTGATGAAAGGCTGGTGCGTAAATAATGAATAATAGCTGTATAATAAATAAAAAATAAATAAAGTATGGCCATCATGGTACAGAAGAACGTTGAAATATAGTTTTGTCCCACGGGGAGACGAGTTAGAACACAATTCCCCTCCGTCGGCGGGTAACCGAGTAGCTTGGTGGTAGGAGATTCATTCTCCGACTGGCTCGCGACCACTATCATGTCAAAGACGAACCGCCAAACATCTAATGATGTGTTCCGGTTCGATGGCATGTAAGCCAGCTTTATCCCCATCCCCACCATCCCCATCCTTCTTCCTTTCCTCCTCCCCCTTAAGGTCGGCAACGCATGCACAACCTTCCTAATGTTGTGGATGTTCATGGGCGAAGGTAACTACTCACCATCAGTTAGTCCTTCTGCTCGTTTGCCTTTATTTCTACAATAAAAAAAAATGTTATGGGTTCCTTTTTCACTCAGGGAAATTTTACATGTAATTTCCGTATTTTGAACAGAAATGTGGCATGAAGTTCTGACAATTAATATTAGAAATCACAAATTCTAGCTTATGTTTGCAGTATACTAAATATTCTATGCAGGAAATAAACCTTCAATAAAAATAAATAAAAGTTCCGAGTTTCACTTAAAATTTTATAACCGTAAACAGAAGATACGAAAAAAATATTTCACCAAACTAATCAATTTGGGGCTTATATATGTAACGTGTAAGCATTACTTGCCCGCGAGTGTTAGGAATAACATACATCAAATTGTGATAAAAGATTGCTTATCGCTATACAAAAGTCAATGTTACCGTAGAAAATACAGTAAACCAAGTAAAAATTATTAGTTAAATATTTAATTAGAAGAAAATGTGTAGTTTTTTTTTTTATCTTGTTCATATTTGAAAATTCAGCTTTATATTTATTATTTTAGGTATATCTGTATATAATTGTTAAATTAAAAGAAAAACTTTTACATTTATTATTGATATTATACACTTCTATGTCAATAACAAGAACATGTAATTGTCTCATACATTTTTTTTTTATTTTGAATGTACTCGTACGTCATGCATGTTAGTAAATATCTAGCAAAGTAGCCTTTTAAAAACAGTTTTATTAAATATACGGTTGCTATCCATACTTATATTATAAATGCGAAAGTCTGTGTGTTTGTCTATCATGCTTTCACGTATAATCTACCGGTGCGATTGGGATGAAATTTAGAATGAAAGTAGTAAAAATGACTGGCTACTTATGTTTTCAAAAATTCACGGTATATTGGATAAAATATACTGACCACAAGTATAGCTTACTTAAGTCTATTTTACTTGTGCAAGCTTAGAGGATTCGGAGAAAGGGAAGAAGGGAATCAAGGACATAGATGCAACTTGCAAGACCGAAATGGTATTCGTATTATGAAGGAGGACTACATATCAAAATAATATATATATAAAAAAAAACATTTAATATAAAAAGATCTCGTGGTGCATGTGACTGGTTATGGGTTTGATTTCCAATCTTTGCAATGCTTTTATTTAATTTTATTCCTCTGTTCTAGTACCTAAGATTAGACGCGGTGTTAAATTTAATTTAACTTGAGACGCCAATTCTTGCTCAGTATCTTAAATTCGTTCTAAAAATGGGCAAAGGGAGTTTCTTGACACTACCTACTCTCTGCCTATATAGCTATACGAAAAAAAAACTTGCAGCAACAAAAAAGCATAATAAACCACCGATTTCAATACACTGTGGCGCACATCTCGTATGCCGCTCACTCCCAAACCGATCTGTGGCAAATGAAACCATCGTCCGCGTCTAATCCTCCCATCCGTCTGGATGCCAGTGAAAGGTACCTTAATCGTTCTATTCGAATTTATTTGTTTGCTCTGATAAAAATTTATTGTTATACGGTGGTAATGTAATTAGTCTTTAAGAAGGTAATATAGGAATTAGTTGGGAGAGAGATTTTGATGGTAGTTGATTGAAGAATGGAGTGTCTTGACACTACGTTCTCTCTGCTTGCCTTGATGTGCGAAAATACGTGACTTGAGTATGATTTCTTAAGTATGACGTAGTATGTATAACATAGGTGAGAGTAAATACAGCCTTTGATATTTTATCTGGTTTTATAAGCTTGCTATATATGCATGTTTGTTCGGGCTGAATCTTAAAACTGAATTTTGTATGATATAACCTTAAGCAATTGAAATTTTGTGCACACATTTAGCTTAGAGGAGCATATTAGAATAGTCAGATGATGTTCAAATATAAATCAGAATAATTCTAAGACCGTATTGGAGCAATGGGATAGCGACTGTAAGCAATGGTTCTGGGTTCCGTTCTCACTAAGGAGAATTATTATATATTATGTTTATTTCTCCCCTCTTTTAACTAAGACAAATTAAGTATTAAGTTCCGCCACTTAACAAACAATATCTCAATAACAGGCGGAAAATGAAGAACGAAGCGTAACACGTAAACCTAATAAATGCATGTTTTAAAATAAATCAGAATACTTAAAAGTTTTAACATTAATAAAGCTATTAAAATAGAACATCAAAAGCAACGAACACGTTAAGAAAATATTAAATCTCACCATAATACACATAGGGATACAGATAAGCCATTTCATGATTTTAGCAACGCTCTTAAAAATTAATGGAAACCCATTACCTACTCAAGTTTCTTCCTCGAAACATACAATAAAGCCACAGCTTATATGCAGCTTGGATAGTTAAATTGTATTTTTTTTTGCAGCTTCACGCTTTATTCCGAATAGCACGTTAGTCAGAGAGAATCTTAAGACTACTCACTCTCCAGTTTCTGCTCGAAATCATAAACTTATGTGTTGAGTGTCGGAACTTAACCCCCTGCTTTGTCTTATTAATAATGTGACGAAATGAAAGTAATTTAAACATACATATTTTCCGAATAGAATCAAACCCACGACCAACCTAACTCACACGTAGTAACAGTAGCTCCTATATTATTATTCTTTTTAGCGTCACCGTCCGCTATTCCGCACACAGCAGGGTAGGCAGAGGCAACCTAGTATTAAGATACTCCGTTTCCCACTTTCCGCCGAATTCGGAGGCATTGCGTGTTAAGTGGCGGAACTTAACGCCGCGATTTATTCTTTTTAGCGTCACGCTTTATTCCGCACACAGCAGGTTAGGCAGACTGAACTTTAATTAATTTAACTAACTATTAAATAACAAATTATTTGAATTAAATAAGATATATAATTATGTAAGTAAATCACATTAATAGCAAACCTAAATATTTATTGTTATAAGAAATTAATGACAATGGATGGCTTGAAATGAAATAAAAAAATTTAAACAGGTAGCTTAATAATTCTTTGATGTAATAAAATAGCATAGTAAATATGTCTATAGTTTTCCTTCTCCACGGACACAGCTCCGTGTTGTTGTTCTTGATCTTGATTGTATTTACTTTTTCTTTATTTTTTATTTATTTATTTTTTCTTTCACGACTTCTGTTGCTCGGTCAGTGTACTCAGCTAGATATTTGAAACGATCAGATACATGCACCTTAATGATTTTTTCCGCATTTTCGCGTGTTGAGTGGCGGAATTCAACTCTGTGCGTTATCTTATGTATTAAAACAAATAAATTAATATGAATAAAATATACTAATTACCCCGAATAGAAATCAAATCCACAACCAATCGCACACACAATTAAGCTCAGCCCCACTCTTCTACAATGGCCACTATAATTTTTACCCAGTTAACTTGAACAATAAACTCCTCTAAACGAATTCAAAGAGGACATAATGCATAATAAAATCTGGCTACCTTCAAAATTGTAACACAATTTTAATATTACAACAGCTGTTTACTCTCCTATGCTGTGACAAGGCGCAAAGACTATACAAGTAACTTGGAGAACAAAAGGGTTCAAAACATAACGCCCCGTTTTCCGGCGGGCTGAACCAGAAGCATTTTACATTAATTACGACTACACAATCCACATTTTGTACTATTACTACATAACATAACACACGTGTGTTTTGTGCGGCTGACTTTATATGGTGGAGTGTAATTGAAATTTGTAGGGATGAGTCGGAAATGATGATGTTTTTGCTATTTCAAGGGTAGTTAGAGAGAGCCTAGTGTTAAGACACTTCGTTCTCATATTGCGTGGTGAGTTTATATTAGATACTAAAGAAAGGAAATGGAAATACTTGAGGGAATAATTGTGTTTAAAAAACATAATTATTTCCCCGAGTGGAAATTGAACCCACAACCTACAACCAAAAGTTTACAGTCAGTCCTACTATGTCACAATGGTGTCAAGAAATGACTATTATGATAAAACCCTTGATGAAAATTGGAGTGATTGCTGATGCTCGCATGTTTGAATTCTATTTCTAGCTTTGCAAAACAAAATGATATATAACTAACTGAAATATGATGTATAACTAATAAAACTAACAGAAAACATAACTTCCACTTACCTAGTGGAACTCACATTGTTTTAACATATGGTAAAAGGGGAAGTACAACGCCTGGTTATTACTTCCCTTTAACAGCCCTACAAAGACTGTGTTTTAGTTAGAGAAAACAACACAGTATATGCAGTTTTAAAAGTACATATTAATTTAAGTACTATTAAATAAAATGCGACTATATGTCTATAATGAAATAAGAAAAACGTCTAAATTTAGACACTTGGCGTCATCCACCTTATTTACACAAGAAAAAAGGTGGCATTTCACTAATAATGTGTTTTTCTACATTTTTCTAGTCTACGTTGATAAATTGTATACATAAATTATTATTATAATAATTTAAAGAATATACAACGTGGAACTCAACGCCGTGCTTTATCTAATTGAAGCAAGTAAAAGAAAGTAAATTTAAAAAGATATTTAGAAAACATATAAAAATTTGAGCTATGGCTCAGCGGTGAGAGCGCCTGGACGGTATTCAGGAGGCGCGAGTTCGAATCCCGCTGCGTTCAAATTTTTGTGCGTTTTCTAAATGTCTTTTTCAAATTTCCTAAGTGTGGAATAACACTTCAAAAATGTTTAAAAGTAAGTAAATTTAAACATAATTAATTGTTCTTCTACATAGGACTCAAACCCATCTACACCTTCTATAGTATACGACAAGTACAACATAATTATGCAAAATTTACATACAGAAATATTACATAACCTTCCCGTCTGTGTGTCCAACCGAACTGTTGCCAATGCGGCTGTAGTTGCAGTCTGCGAAATTTATAGCTTGCATTTAGCTAGCATACTTTACACGTACCTTAACGGGACTAGCATTACCCAGCACGTCCAGTTTCTTAGGTGCATGGTGTAAAAGAATATTATATGGATCTTCTAGATCTCTAGAGTATAGTGCTTATTATCTGAGGCCATCGTGGCGCAGTGGGACAAAGTCTGGCTGTAAACTGATGGTTGAGGGTTTGGTTCCTACTGGGGGGAATGGTTATATCTAAATTATTCTTGTGTAGTCATTTCTTTGCTCAGGCAAGGACAAGTGCGTCTTTAGGTGTTGCCACTCAAATTACGCATTAGTTTCTTGGGAAAGTGGAAAATTGAATGCAGTGTCTTGACACTAAGTTCTTTCTAATTGTCTTGCTATAGGGCAAAGTGTGATTTTTTTTTACCATTACACTTATTTTAAAAGCAATAATTATCCTACCACCTTTTCTCATTGTTTTCTTTAAAGTACAGTCACTGGATTCTCATTCATCACTCTTTTTAAGAGAACGATCATAGAGCATGATGCTAGAATATCTCATTTAGAACAAAAAAATAAAAATTATGGGATAAATTTATATAATATACGATTATCAAATACGCCAGAACTGTGCGACAGTTCCATCTTCGTATTTTTAAACGCAATTTCCATTTAAATTATAATACCATCTATATAATAATCAATCGTAAAATAAAATATATGAATAAAATCCTCCTTATTGTATACTAATTAATATATTAACAGGAATATTGACAATAATCATGTATTAAGTAGGTCAATAGGCGGACTTATTACTAAGTGAATAATCTATTCCAGGGAAGAAAAGATATGTAGGTACTTAGTACATCAATAACAAGTATTTAAAAACATTCTTTTATGCATACATATATTAATTATTCTATAGGGTGAAATATAAATTACATTATTAATATGGTATATGGTATAATCTATTTAAGTATTCTGTAGTCAGTAATATGATAATTATATTGTATTTTATTGTCAGCTTCGCTAAGGGTGAATAAAAGAGAACCTCGTGAAAACGGAAAGATATCTGTTCTCTACACTCTCCCAATTCGAGATATTGCGTGTTAAGTGGCGGAGTTGAACGCTGCGCTTTATCTTTTTCACCAAAGCGGAGAAATAAAAATAATTACATTATGATAATGATAGTGGCTAGTTGTGGCGCAGTGACGCAAGCGTGTGACAGTAAACGACTGGTTGTGGGTTCGATACTCACTCGGCCACTTAACACGCAATGCCTCCGAATTCGGCAGATAGTGGGAAACGGAGTGTCTTAACACTTGATTCCCCCTGCCTGCCTGCAGAGTGCGGAATAAAGTGATCAGCTAAAAAAGAGTTATAATTTCACTAAGAAAACTCAAGGCCGCCGAAATACGGAAATAATTTGAACATAAGCCTCAAGTGGGTTTCGAACCCAAAACCACTGCGATCACAGCCAGAATCTCCCTCAACACTCAACAATACTTATCATAATAAGACCATTCCAGTTCAACTTAAGGCATAATCGTCTCATAACGGAAACATTTAAGTATATTTCAAGTCGTTAAAATCTCAACTATCGGATATCGAAAATTGTATAAAATTAAATAGCATTTTATATGTATTTATATGTATTTATAAGTCTTTTGATGCGCCAAAAATGTGCCGCCGGTTATCTGCCAACGCGTCGCTGCAGTCGCATTTTCCTCTTATAAAGGAGAGATAACGCGTTCTGACAAATATGCGGATATAACTTTTGGGGTTCTGTATTATATGTTTTATAATATTTTATTGTGAAAAATGAATAAGTTATTAAACGTACGCTTTTTTTTGTGGTTTAAAATTGTCTGACTGTCAAATTGCAGCGTTAAGTTCCGTCATTTAACTCGCAATGTTAATTCAGAGGAAAGTGGAGAACGCAGTATCTTTGGCTAGGTTCTTTCTGATTACCCTGTTAGGAGGAAAAGTCGTGAATCTGTTTTGTGTCGCATAAATATATTAGTACTAATACAAAAATCAATAATCATGGTGTAGTAGAAGAGTGTCTGCCTGTAAACTCGATTGGGTGTGGCTAGGATTCCCATACGGAGGAATGATCATATGTTATTTTCTTTTCTCCTGCTACCTAAAATAAAGCGTGGAATTCATGCATTCTTTCCATTTAGGAAGTTGAAGAGCGGAGTGTCTTAACACTAGGTTCTATCTACCTATTCCCTGTTTTAAAAAAATATTAACAACTAGCGGCCCGCTCGCGGCTGCGCCGCGTGAACTACATACCTGCTTCGTTATATTGCCATCCTCGGGGGTGGATTTTTGAAAAATAAAGTAGCCTATGTTTAATCTTAGATTATCAACTATATTTATACCAAAATTCATAATAATCGGTCAAGCGGTTTAGATTTTTCATATAAACTTTCATCCCCTATTTCAACCGTTTAGCGGTTAATTTTTGAAAAAATAAATAGCCTATGTTAGCTCCAGTAACTTTTACTACCAGTAACTTTTACTTTATCATTCTAAATTTTATCCAAATGGGACCAGTAGATTAGCCGTGAAAACGTGACAGACAAACACACAGACATTCGCATTTATAATATAAGTATGGATGACAGCAAGTAATGAAACATTAAAGAAAATAAGAAATATAAAATAAGAACGTCAAAATGAATTCAACTCTAGTTGAGCTTTTAAATAATTGTGATGTTCTTTCAATTGTCTCTTTAGAGACCCTAATATTTTTCATTACCATTAATAGCTGGTAGTTATTAAGTTTTTATTTTTAAGATAAAAAGGTTGTGGGCAAAATTTATAATTATTTGAGTAATATCTTATCTTGGGTCAGTAATGACTGTAAAGCGACTGGCTGTGGGTTCGACTCCCACTCGAGGGGTAAAAATATTAATTATTTCTATTTTCTTTCGCTCTGGTAGCTAGGCAAAGCGCGGCGTTAAGTTCCGCCACTTAACTTGCAATGCCTCCGATTTCAGCGGAAAGTGGGGAACGGAATCTTTTAATACTAGGTTCCCTCTGCCTACTCTGCTCTGTGTGGGATACAGCGTGAAGCTAAAAAAAAAGAAAACAATTTTACACGTAAATTGGACTAAAATAATCACAAAATAAGTGACATAACCCTCCGCTCTCTCCACTATCACGATTTTAAGCATATTTTCACCTCTGCGGAACCATCCATAAAATGAATATTCAGTACATTTTTAAAGTTATTAATAAACGTCGATATATAGTGGAACATCGGAACAGAGTAAATGATGTATCGCCGAGAGGAATTAACGACAGTTTTATTGCATTAAAATACAATACGCGTGATGAATGGCGTCGCAGCTTACACGTGTATGAAAAAGTTTTAAAAAATATATGTTTTACTTATCTATTATATATGGATATCCGATTAATATTATAAATGCCAAAGTTTGTTTGGATGTTTGTTACTCTTTCACGTAAAAACTACTGAATGGATTTTAATAAAACTTTGCAATAATATAGCTTTTATACATCTGAATATATTTTTTATAAAGATACTTTGTGAAATGTCCCAAAATATCATGTAAATAGACTTCTTTGATTTTACAGTTATTGCTACTTCTGCAAATTCCGTGTGGATGACGTCCCGGGCATAGCTAGTTTATCTATGGAGAATGGAAACCATTGTGGCACAGTGGGTAGTGTCTGACTGTGATTGCAATTGGTTGTGAATTCCATTTAAATTTGGGTTAACGATTATATTAAAGCCAGTCGTGGCCCAGTGGCACAAGCGTGTGACTGTAAACGACTGGTTGTGGGTTCGATTCCCACTCGAGGAGTGGAAATTATATTTCCATTTTCTTCGCTCTGGTGTCGAGGTAAAGCGCGGCGTTAAGTTCCGCCACTTAACACGCAAGCCTCCGAATTCAGCGGAAAGTGAGGAACGGAGTGTCTTAACACTAGGTTCCCTCTGCCTACCCTGCTGTGTGCGGGATACAGCGTGAAGCTAAAAAAAAAAAAAAACGATTATATTAAATTCATATTTCTCCACTCTTGTGAACAAAACCCTACATATAATGTCTTCAATTAAGACGAAATTAGAGTATAGATTGCCTTGTTACTAGGTTTTCTCTGAATATCCTAATTAGTGGGAAATAGCGAGACAGTGAATTTATCTGTATATAGGTACTTTGATTGTGAAAGACTTAAGTGGTATAACAATGTGTAGATAGACAACATTAAGAGTTTTTTATAATTGAAAAAATATTTTTTCCCGATATAGCAGGATAGTCAGATGGAGCAAATATCAAGGCACTACCTTATCCGCTTTCCACCCGAAATCGGAACATTGAAAGTTGAATGACAAAGCAATAAAAATAATTTAAATATAAAAAAAAAATCTTTAGACACAAATCGATATCTATAACTAATAATGTTTACAGTAAGACGCTGTGGGACAACGAGCGCCACATAAGCATCACCAACTCACTTGTAAGTCTAAGCAAAATTTGCATCTATTTCTTTAAATTTTAGCTTGCAACTTTTATTTTTTTTTAGCTTCACGCTGTATCCCGCACACAGCAGGGTAGGCAGAGGGCACCTAGTGTTAAGACACTCCGTTCCCCACTTTCCGCCGAATTCGGAGGCAATGCGTGTGCAACTTACATAAATACAATAATGCAGAGGTCATGGAAGCTACATTGGGACGGCGTCTGAATGTAACGCGATGGTTGTGAGGTCGATTTCCACTCACTGAAAATATAATTAAGGAGTTTATAGATTTTATATTTTTTTTGTGGCCAGTCATGGCCCAGTGGCACAAGCCTGTGACTGTAAACGACTGGTTGTGGGTTCGATTCCCACTCGAGGAGTGGAAATATTTAATATTTCCATTTTCTTCGCTCTGGTGCCGAGGTAAAGCGCGGCGTTAAGTTCCGCCACTTAACACGCAATGCCTCCGAATTTGGCGGAAAGTGGGGAACGGAGTGTCTTAACACTAGGTTCCCTCTGCCTACCCTGCTGTGTGCGGGATACAGCGTGAAGCTAAAAAAAAAAATAATAAATTCTTCGCTTCGTCAGAAAAAACCGCTACTCATCCAGCAACGTCTCAATTTCAGGCGGAAAGTGGAAGACACTAGACTCTCTCACTATCCCGCTATTCGAAAAAAAACGTGAAACTGAAAAAATATGTTATATTATCGCTTGTTACCATTCTACATTATATTATAATAATATATTTCATTGTGCTACTATGAAATACACTCGCACTGTGTAATTACTCATTTTTTTGATACTGTCGTGTTTCATAGTAAACAAAGGCAAGAATACATTCATCCTAGATGCAATTGGACGTGGACTAACTAAGGCTTAAATTGTATAACGGTGGCATAGACTAACGATTTTTGTGTTTAAGAATTATTTATTTGGCTATCGTGGTATAGTGGGAAGGCGTATATGTAAACGCTAATAGTTGTGGTGTCGATCTCCGGGGGAGTACAATAAAGTCGTATTTATTCATTTTTATTTTTTGAGTTCTGCTATTTAACAAGCAATAGAGTAGAAAGTAAAGAAAGTATACGCGAAAAAATATGGAACTTCTATATATATTTAAAATATTTCTTGAAAATGCATAAGAATTTTACACTAACAACAAAAACAAATTGTTACGAGTGTCTAAGAATTGCGACATAACTGAACGTTGGACGTCGGTCAGTACTAAAACTGTTACTAAGAGATGCGTGTCAGAATGCGTACTTCAAAAATATTTTTCATATCCTTAGAACGTAAATAAAATTCTAAAAGGGTTAAAAGAAATTTAATTATCTGTACATATGATAAAAATGTAAATGATCCATGAACAAACATGGGATATATAAGAGAAAAAGTATTATTTGCAAAACAACGATTGACCGTTTTCCTATTTATCAAGCTAATCTCAGAAACGACTGAACCGATTTAAATACAGCTTAGAGTATTGTATGTACTTTCCTAAAATAGTTTAATAAAAATTGTATTTTTATTAAATCTATTTCAATTAATTCATAAATTAAAGTTACAATAACTTTAATCATATGACGGACGGACAAAAAAACAAAATATATATCGCTATGTAACAAACGCAAGCAAAAACAAGTCGCTAGTACATAATAATTAGACATCTCCAGTCATTGTACTAGCAAAGCCAAATCAACTGTCTAGTAAAGCCCTATATATCTTTGTTAAAAGGTTCATTTACACTAGATGTCTGCTTCATTACAACACTGCTTTGCTTTACACTTATCATCACTACTTCTATACTACTACTGTTATTCTACTACTTTTATTCTACTACTTTTATTCTACTATGTGGCCAGTCGTGGCCCAGTGGCACAAGCGTGTGACTGTAAACGACTGGTTGTGGGTTCGATTCCCACTCGAGGAGTGGAAATTATATTTCCATTTTCATCGCTCTGGTGTCGAGGTAAAGCGCGGCGTTAAGTTCCGCCACTTAACACGCAAGCCTCCGAATTCGGCGTAAAGTGGGGAACGGAGTGTCTTAACACTAGGTTCCTCTGCCTACCCTGCTGTGTGCGGGATACAGCGTGAAGCGAGAAGCTAAAAAAAAAAAAAATCTACTACTATTATTCTACTACTATTATATTCTAATAATAAACAACTCGTCTACGCCGTACCGTTAAGTTGTGTGTATTTTTAATTATGTCGCGCACTTTTATTGTATAGTCTGACGTTTAATTTAGTTTTATGAATGCTGGATGCTACGTATACATGCGGTAAGAGCGGTTGGTATATTTCAGTCTATTTAAACATAACATTTTTCTCTTTAGTTCTTGTGCTAGAGTTTATAGTAATGTATAGAAGTAAGACTTCTATATATATAATGTTGGATTCGAACCAGTGTGTTTCTTGACGATGGTTCATAGAAGCATTGGTCGATAAAGGTTTTGTAAATTTAAGTTAGTTTTGTTTTGGAGACAGAAGATCATTTTATTTGTAGCACAGTGAGACAGCGGGACTGTAATAGGTTGGTCATATCTTCGATTCTAGCTCGAAAGAAAGAAAATATTTAATTTATTTTCATTTCTCTGGTAGGAAAAATCACCGTGTTGTGTCTCGTCACTCAGCACAAAATATTTAAATTTTTAAATTGAATAAACGGAGTGCAACGTCACTTAATTCTCTATAACTACCTTATTATGCGTGAAAAAGCGTGAAGCTGTCCAAAATATTAATAAATAATTTAATATTAAAATATATAAGATTAAACTAAGACATTAATAATAAATAACAGATTTCAAGCACTATATCATTTCAAAATTAATACGCTTTAGAGAATCAGTAAGCTGTTACTTGGCGTCACTCGATGACAGATAGACGTATTATTCACGTGTCGCACCTGCAAGGTATGGCGATCGATCTTAGGACGATTGCACATTGGGGAAGGTAACCGCATGATTTTTTACTGAGAAAATATATATTTACTTGAAAAAGACATTTAAAGAAAACGTATAAAAATTTGAACGCAGCGGGATTCGAACCCGCGCCTCCTGAATACCGTTCAGGCGCTCTCACCACTGAGCTATGCGTTCTACTATCGGCTGCGTCGAAATTCTTATACGCTTTATTACAACTTATTTTTATTGTTAGCATCTTTGTGGTTCAAATTTTTTAGCTATATATAGGTATTTAATTACACCAGTCTCGATTAAAATCAGCGGAAAGTGGAGAGCGGAGTGTCTAGATACATGGTCCTCTTCGACTTCTGCTAAGAGGGAAGCTGCAAAAAAATACCTTTAAATATATATATATATATATATATATATATATATATATATATATATATATATATATATATATATATATATATATATATATATATATATATATATATATATATATATATATATATATATATATATATATATATATTTCTAATTATTCATATAAGTTATTTTATTTGAATTATTGTTTTGCTATAACGATAATAATCCAAAATAAAGATACGAAATAAAATACACATCAGATTTTTATTAATCATATATTGCATAGCTCTAGGAATTATTTTTATAATATTTTAGAATAAAAGTAAGTATACTTAGTATTTACAAATTGTAATCATCACAGTAGAAGAAAAATAAAATATTTGTGGCTTTTGCACAGTGCAGTATAACCCTTAATGTTGAAATGACTTATGCTTAAGAAACATGCCAATTAAAGTTTACAAATTCTTATGACATACAGTAAATTACTGACGTAATTTATTATCGGTTTATTTACTAATATTATATTTTCTCTAGATATATTTTATGTTTTTTCTGTTTCAGCTTTATACTTTTTCTTCTGTAGCACAATCTTTCCCTGGTAAACGGTAGACGGAATCCTTTTGTCAAGACACTCGGTTTTCCAAATTTTGCACTACTCCGAAACATTACATGTTGACTGGCGAAACTCTAAGCCACAATTTTCTTGGCACCAAAATAACGGAGAAATAAAACATAAAATATAATAATGATTTAAAATATAATAAAAATAACCTCGAACGGGAATCGAAATCACAACCATAATCAAGCGCTTTTACACTACGCCATGATGGCCTCTAGTATTTGCATATATTTGTACTTACCTGCTACTATCAGAATAATTATATAATAGTCATCTTTTGTACTTCAGCTACTCAATCGTTTACTATAGATCTGACAATATATGTAAGTTTTTACATGTCAAATAGAGTCCTTGAATAAGACATTTAGAAATGTCATTCTCAATTTTCCTAAGTGTGGAATAACACTTTAAAAATGTTTAAAAAGTAAATAGTGTCCTTATAAGACTGGACATTAGAGAATGAAATATCAGTAATCTGTAGGTTCCATCTGCTTAAACTGCGGAAAATACACAAAAATGAAAAGAAAAGCTTATCTAAATAACAATATTATATATATTTTTTAAATTGCAATGATTATGTTTAAGTTATTTTTTATTTCTTCGCTAGCCCTCTCTAGCTCAAGGTGCAGTGTTGATTTTCACCACCATAACACACAATATCTTGATTTAGGGCGAAAGTGGAGAACGAAATGTTCTAACACTCTGGCTATCCTAACTGCTATTATTTGCATATATTTAAATACAATATCAAACTAACAAAAAAAAAAAACCAAATTCTCTATAAATAAACGAAAATACTCGTACAAATTGAACCATTTTATTTGTCCGAACACACAGATAAGTTATCGAGAGCTCAAAACTAGTTACATTAGTGTGTAGAATAATTTATAATTTATATATGTACATATACTGTTGCAATTAATCTAGCTAATCCCGACGGACGCCCTGAAATATATGTATGAATGCTTGGCTGAAAACTACCAGATAAATTCTGAAGCTGAAAATGTGCTTTAGAGTTTAAAGAAGGTCGAATCTCAACGTCACGGCAGCTTATTTGCAATCGTTCCTTTGGCAAGCTTATCCCAGAGCTGAGAGTTGAGAGGTATTTAATTAATGTCATAATTGGTCATTTTAATATTGTTGGTTTAAGATATTTTCTTTTAGGAATCATTAAAAGATTGGATGGAGGACAAAGTGTGTTGGCACTAGTTTGTCTTTGATAACGCACGAAAAAGAACAATTTTCAGTTTTTTTCTACATAGCAGTATAGGCAGAGAGTATGTGTTAAGACACTCCATTCTCCACTTTCCGCCCAAATCCAAAACAGCGAAACCAATACGTTAAAAGCTCAATATATTGCAATTCTAGGACTGAAGTAGTTATAGTAAATAATAACCTAAAAAACGGAGTGTTTTGCCACTAATGTCTCTACCTATTAACGCCCGCATAGCAGACGACTAAGATAGACAGAGACTTTATGTCAAAACACTCCGTTCTCCACGTCCATGAAACTAATGAGAGAAAAAGCCTGAATCACTCCAAATCTGGAATCGAAGGTATTACCACCGAATGTAATCTCAGTTAATCCATAATCCAATCTAGATGATCTTAAATCTAATAGTAAAATATGTTCACAACGCGCCGGTCGCTAAGCGGAGAGGTGTCGTGGGTAATTCGGCTATTAATCACGGGTGCGCGGTTGGCGCCATGTGCACTTCTACTGCATCATAAATATACGCCACTTTATAGCTTACGATGCGATTTTTGATTGGTGGTAAGGATTTATTTTGAATATTTTAGTTTTTATAAGTTTGTTTTGTGTGTGTTTATGTTGAATAAATATATTAGATTTTTTAAAAAGTTATATGTATATATGTTATCTTTTTTTTACCTTCACGCTGTATCCCACACGCTGCAGGATAGGCAGCGGGATTCTAGTGTTAAGACACTACGTTCCCCATTACTTTTAATTAATTTTTTTTACATTTTTACGCTTATAGCAGTTCAAAGTATATTATAACAACATATAGTTATATTATAACATAACCATTAATACGAGGCTATTTTTTAAAAAAAATCTTATTAGTTAACTTAGTTGTAAAAAAAACAGACATTTTTAACACCTAGATTTAGCGTGTTGCTGCCGAGTACTTTCAGAGAGAGAGTATTACGTTTCAGAGAGAGGAGTTCAGAGGAGTGCCTGGGACTTGCAACACAAGTGAAAATGTAAAGGACCCCTTTAAAATATGCTTTAGCTCTAGTCTTATTATAAAATCCCTCTTTCTACAAAATCAATTAAGCAATAACGCTGTTCCCCAATTTCTGCTGAATTTCGAAGTCATTACGTGTTAAGTGGCAAAACTCAACGCCGTGCTTTGCCTTGAAATGAGAGCAAAGAAAAATAAATGTTAAATATTTCTATTCCTCGAATTAGAATCGAATCCACAACTAGTCGTGTTTACAGTCATACTTTGTGCCCCTGCGCCACGACTAGCCACATGCTAGACGTGCGAAAGCGAGAAGTTCTTGTCAGTGGTGGAATTCTTGCACCAAAGAGAAGTAACTATATATAATTTCAAATAAATTCCTCCAAACCAGAATCGAATTCACAACCAACCACACAAGCAATTAGTTATCCCCCTATACCACAACATGATCAAATTATATAAAAAATAAAGCGACATAATTACAAAATGTCTGACACTGTAAACAGTTAAATTTATGTAACACAACCTTCATTTTTCACGTACCGCATGCATAGTTTATGTAGGAAATATTAGTAGGAAAAATGCTCTAGAGTTATTTATTTTGCTGACGCTCCGAGAGGGGCCGTAAAAAATGTCGGTTACTTTGCTAGTTTGATACGGGACCGCTTTAATTAATATTTTACGTTGGGTTAGTTTATTTCGTGTCGTCTCGCGTATACTCGCAACTGGATGGAAAACGTAGTTTGGTAGGCATATTTTATTTCTGTGTCGTCGTTTGCAATTTGCGTTTGGGTGTACTTCTTCTGTAGTTTCAGGGTAGTGAGGGAAAATCTTTTTTTTTTTTTTTCTTAGCATCACGCTGTATCCCGCACACAGCAGGGTAGGTAGAGAGAACCCATTGTTAAGACACTCCGTTCACAACTTTCCGCCGAATTCGGGGACATTGCGTGTTAAGTGGAGGAACTTCACGCCACGCTTTACCTCTGATACCAGACAGAACGAAATGGAAATATTAAACATTTTCACTCCTTGAGAGGGAATCGAACCCACAACCAGTCATTTACAATCACACGTTCTAGCCACTGCGCCACGACTGGCCCCACGATTTATCTTAGAATGGATAAACGAGAACAATATGTATATAATTAATCCCCCGAGCGGAAATCGAACTTACAGTCATCGCGCTTACAATCAGTTTTCTAACTGCGCCACGATTGCCTCTAGTTTGAACAGTAAAACGTAAAATTCTACCTTTTACCTGCTTTAAGACTTAGGAAAAATGTCAAATGGGAAAATGTCTTAGTCCTCTACAGTAAGCCTCAAGGAGCCTATCTGTTAAATTACAGCTTAACAATTTTGGCCAGCCTTAAAGTAACTCATTAAATCAAAATAACAAATAAAGGACGGCCAGTCGAGTGGCCAGTCGTGGCCCAGTGGCACAAGCGTGTGACTGTAAACGACTGGTTGTGGGTTCGATTCCCACTCGAGGAGTGGAAATTATATTTCCATTTTCTTCGCTCTGGTGTCGAGGTAAAGCGCGACATTAAGTTCTGCCACTTAACACGCAGGCCTCCGAATTCGGCGGAAAGTGGGGAACGGAGTGTTTTAACACTAGGTTCCCTCTGCCTACCCTGCTGTGTGCGGGATACAGCGTAAAGCTAAAAAAAAAGAAAAAACAAAACATTGTAAAAGAAGAGATAGTTAGACTACAAGTGAACATGGACTAAGTACTGTAAATTAATGAAAAATCAGATATAAATGAAATTTCAGGTATTCTAAATATATTTTCAAATACTAAAATATACACGAATATTCTAAATAAAATAACTATAAAAATTGCCCTAAAAATATAATAATGAAATAAAAAACATTTATATAAAGTATTTTACAACTAACCTTGTAAACGCTATATACCAAAGCGCAAGGATTGTGGGAGCGTCGTAAACCAGTACGTGAGTTAAAACAATGTTGCTTCGTTATACATTTTGTTGCTAAATTGTTTGATTGCACCTATAAAGTAAATAGTACCTGGTCTCCTATAGGGTATATAGATTGTGTTATAAAATGGACAGGATATATGCACTTAAAGGCATATAAATACATGAATAAAAGCATCTTTATGCTTTTTTCTGCGTAACAGGGTAGCCAGCTCGAGTACAGAAAACGACATTATACGAGTATGTTGTTGCACCAGGACGGCCTAGGGCATATTACATATAAATTATAATGCAAATGTACAACATAATCATGTGGCCAGTCGTGGCGCAGTGGCACAAGCGTGTGACTGTAAACGACTGGTTGTGGGTTCGATTCCCACTCGAGGAGGGGAAATATTTCCATTTTCTTCGCTCAGGTGCCGAGGTAAAGCGCGGCGTTAAGTTTCGTCACTTAACACGCAATGCCTCCGAATTCGGCGGAAAGTGGGGAACGGAGTGTCTTAACACTACGTTCCCTCTGCCTGTGTGCGGGATACAGCGTGAAGGTAAAAAAAAAAAAAAACATAATTAACAACAATGGACATTTTGATCCTTGCCATACTCTTTTAATTTCTGTCTTTTGTAGCTTCATTAGAGAATGGTAAAATTCCGTCTTTCCCCGTCTTCTTGAGACTTAGTGCTCGACTGCGAGGTACCAGAGAGAGAAAGAAAGGGTCTAGTGTAAAACACAATTTTACCGTCATAGCTATAAAAAACAAACGTAAAAAATTTTGAAAATACCCACAACGGTGAAAAAGTTATTGAAAAAATGGGAAACCCCTGCCTAAAATAAGGCCATCGAGGGCTATATTATCTACTATTATTGAAAACCGCATCGAAAATGGACTAGTAGTTTTAGAGATAATTAACAACACTGGTTTACACGTAAAATGCTTAATGCAGTAGTCCCTGGTGAGTTTTTACTACAAAGCACATCTAAGTAAATGTATCAAATAAACTTAAACCAATCATTGAAAACCGTATCGAAATCGGACTTGTAGTTTTCTAAATAATTGGCACAGTAGTTAGTACAAACAAATATATAACCTCTCATCCCAGAAGCCGCTGTTTAAAAAATATACGTACATACAAAAAGGTAAATAGTATGATATTTTAAAGAAATTAATCATTAAAATTAATTATACAAGTCCCTAATTAGTTATTGTATTAGCGATGCGTACTTTTGAGCTCCACTCTATTGTAAAATTGACTGATATAATTGAAAACCTTATTGCAAATATAATGTTATGACTGAGCTATGAATACGTAGAACTAACTTTTGATTGACATATATTAGGTGACAGGTAATTTTTCAATTTAACAACTTCACGCTTTATCCCGCATTGTATAAGCCTGCGTGAAGACACTCTTTTTAATGCACTCTTTTTAAACTCAATTTAATGCCGTGCCTTAACTTCTTAACAAAATAGGGCAATGCAAATAATCTAAATATAATCATTCCCCGAGCGAGAATCGAACCCACAATCACTTGCGTGAATCAGACATAGTTACATTGCATCATTATATTAAAAAAAGAGGTGACCCCTTCTTTCTTTATGCATTATAAACAAACGTTTACTGTTGTAACTAACGTTTGGCGCTTCGTTCTCTCTGACTACCCCGCAAGGGATACAGCGTGGAGATTAAAAAAAAGAACTAACATAAAAATACACCAACGTCTGCTTTCTTCCTAAACTCGAAACATTACATATTGAGTTGTAGAACTCAACGCCATATTTTGTTATACTGGAGCAGAAAAATATATGTAATTCATTTAAAAATATTTTTTTCCCAAGATTGGGAATCGAATCCACGACCACGTTTATAGGCAGACACTGTCTCACTAAGCTACTATAGGATTACAATTAAAAAAATCCTTTTAAAATAACTTAGTCAAATATACTACGCAAATTTTGTTTTTATTAATTTAGCATTTTCCAGTCCTGTTGGTGACTACTTGTCACTTTTAAGCTATTAACTATTAATGTTCGGAGTCAATAAATAAAAAAAATATACAAAACTTCTAAACTTCCAATTAATACACGCTGTTTCCCTTATAGCAGGATATACAATGAGAATCTAGTGTATAGATATTCTGTTCTCCACTTTCGACCACACGTTGAGATATTAAGTGTTGATTGCTGAAACTGAACGTTTTATCGTGTCTTATAACATAACAATTCGAGACAAAAGTTAAGTTCCGCCACTTAACACGCAATGTCTCCGAATTTGGCGGAAAGTGGAGAACAGAGTGTCTTAACACTATAATAAATAGTGTAAAAACAAATTGAGGTATTTGAATGTGTACGGAACATTCATGGGTTCGATTCCTATTAAAGAAATTCCACATTTGAAATATTTTGACTTGACGAAATTTTTTTTACAGATTTACACATTTTCCCACATAGCAGGGTAGTCAGAGAGTACCTGATATTAAGACACTCTGTCGTCCACTTAACGCTAAAAGTGTAAACATATTTGCGTGTTGAGTGGCGGAACTCGCCGCCGCGTTTTGTCTTAGGTACTAGAGTGAATGAAATAAAAGCTTATTTCGTTATAATCGTTAGTTTATTGTTAAGGGAATACTATTGCTTAACAGATCGCACTTGCGTTCCTTTCTAATGGGTGGATTTAATTAAAGATTATATTTAAGATCTCTTGTAAGAAGACAAGTTGCGGCGTTGAGCTCTGCAACTTAGCGCGCAATATCCTTAATTTAGGTGCAAACTAAAGACACGATAGTCTTGACAAGAAAATAACTGTCTACCCTGCAGGTCTTCATGTCTATGCGGGAGAAAATATGGAACTTGTAAAAATATTAAAGAAAACTTATTTTTGCAGCTTCACGCTTTGTCTTACTAGAACGGAGAAATATAAATATTTTAAATATAATGGGGACCAGTCGTGGCGCAGTGGCACAAGCGTGTGACTGAAAACGACTGGTTGTGGGTTCGATTCCCACTCGATACATGTTTAATATTTCTATTTTCTTCGCTCTGGTATCGAGGTGAAGCGCGGCGTTAAGTTCCGCGTCTTAACACGCAATGCCTCCGAATTCGACGGAAAGTGGGGAACGGAGTGTCTTAACACTAGGTTCCCTCTGCCTACCCTGCTGCAGCGTGAAGCTAAAAAAAAATTACAAACATTCCCTCAAGTGAGGAACACACAGAACCATCACAATCACAATCAGACCCTATCCCATAGCGCTCATGTTCTCTAAATACCAATTTTTCCCATACTTCCATCTATTATTACCATAATTTAAAATTAAAATTAAAATAAAATAACATTTCTACTTCTACTACAATTATATTCATCCCCGGTCCACACCGGAACTAAGTTAGTTGTGTAAATAGTGAGTGCACTCTTAAGCCGGTTACGAAGTGAACAATCATCAAATTCAATTTACTGGAGACTTTAACGGAATATTGTTAAACAGTTCCGATTTAAATTTCCTTTTAGTAATTGTGTTTGTATAATTAAGTTGTGTTTGTATTATGGAATATGTGTTTTTTGTATGAATTTATATGGGATTTGTATGGTGGTGCAGTCGAATAGTGTCTAATTGCATTCACGATGGCTGTAGGTTCGATTTCCACTTGAGGCATTTTTATGTGTGGTTTAATTCCGCCACTCAACATTCTTTAAAGTTATATAATTTGTAAACCCTAATTATTAGTAATTTCCTAATTCACATTGTTAATATTATAAATGCAAAAATCTGTCTGTTTGTCTATTCCGCTTTCACGGCTAATTTACTGGTCCGATTTAAATGAAATTCCGAATAAATATAGTTCAAGATCCAGAGTCAAACATAGGCTACTTTTTTTTCAAAAATGGGTAAAGGATTGAAATAGGGGATGACTTGGTTTGTACGAAAAATCTAAACTGCTTGGCCGATTGTAATTAGTTTTGGCCTTAAGATAATGCTAGTTAAGGAATAATTAAAATTATCGATGTACAGTTTTTGTGGTTAGTGTAAACTAAAATATAGCTTCACGCTGTATCCCGCACGCAGCAGGGTAGGCAGAGGGAACCTAGTGTTAAGACACTCCGTTCCCCACTAAAATATAACTAAATATAGTAAATTAGAATCCCTTCCCTCTCTCTATTTTCCACATTTAAAGTTACTATGTACTATATAGCCTTATGTGACATACATCAAAGACAACCAGATCAAAGAAATAATAATGTCGTAAATAAAAATATCCCCTGAATTTAGATAAAAGCCGTAACTTATTATTAAATTTATAGATCCCACTTTAATCAAATTTTCTTAAAGTAATCGTGTTTATATAATTTAATTAAGTCCGTTAGAACTAAACAATACGTTTCTAGAATACTATTTTAGTGTCAGAATATTGAGAAAGGCAATTATTGAGTTTGCATAGATAAATACTTTATACAATTTGAGTATTTTTTTTTCTTTTTTTTAGCTTCACGCTGTATCCCGCACCCAGCAGGGTAGGCAGAGGGAACCTAGTGCTAAGACACTCCGTTCCCCACTTTCCGCAAAATTCGGAGGTATTACGTGTTAAGTGGCGGAACTTAACGCCGCGTTTTGCCTCGACACCAAAGCGAAGAAAATGGAAATATTCATTTCCACTTCTCGAGTGGGAATCGAACCCACAACCAGTCGTTTACAGTCACACTCTTGTGCCACTGCGCCACGACTGGGTAAAATATAATGTTAAAAAACTATTTCAAAGCCAGGCATTGATTGTACATATGTATGTACATCAATCATTACCGTTCAGTCGCAAACAGGACGGTACAGCGAAGATTCGTGTGTATGAAAAAAATTAAGAAAAATGTAATAATAACTAAAATCTATGAGAAGATTGTTTTATTAACCATAATGAGTCACTGGTCACTTCAATAAAGAATTATTATTAATATATTATTATATTAATGTGGCCACTCGTGGCGCAGTGCCACAAAGTATGACTGTAAAGCGATTGGTTGTGGGTTCGATTCCCACTTGAGGAGTGGAAATGTTTAATATTTCCATTTTCTTCGCTCTGGTGTCGAGGCAAAGCGCGGCTTTAAGTTCCGCCACTTAACACGCAATGCCTCCGAATTCTGCAGAAAGTGGGGAACGGAGTGTTTTAACAATAGATTCCTTCTGCCTACCCTACTATGTGCGGGATACAGCTAAGAAAAAGAAGATATTATTATTGACTTCCTATATATCTATACATACTATATCCATACTAGATTCTTTCTGGCTACCTTTTTATGTAAGAAATGTGACGATGAAAAATCTAATTAACTACTTTATTTAATGAAACTGTAAAAACACCTCGAATGATATTTTCCTTATCCTGTTTGTCCTGGCAAATAAATCGGCTTCTTGCTACACACAATAATATATGTTTGTTAACGTATCCGGACACATGTGCAAATTTTGAAGAAACAAGAAGCAACCGCCCAAAAAGATTATGCAAGATTCTCATATAAATTGACTGATAGATTTGTACATAGATTAATACAGATGAAGGGAAAAAGGTGTATTAATATTTTTTTTTAGCTCCACGTGTTATTCCATGTAGCGGTTCCGCTTTCCGACCAAATTCGAGACACTGTGTGTTAAGTGGCGGAACTGAACGCTGCGGTTTGTCTGCCTATAACAAGAAATATAAATACATATATCTTCACGCTGTATCCCTTGCGGGGTAGTCAGAAAGGATAGAGCGCCAAACGCTACGGTCCCTGCATACGTCTTTCGCCTCGTCCACAGTCATCAACCTCTTCATACACGCCCTCCGGGATAAATATAAATAATTTAAACTTAATCATTTAATTTAAGCATAATTATTACTCCAGTTGTGATCGAACCCACAATCATCTCCTTTACAGTCAAAAGCCGTCAATGCACAAGAAATAAAAATATTATACGTAAGTAAAAAAATAATATAATTCTAATGACTTTCCAACGGATACTACATATTCAGAAAGTTAATGTGTTCAAAACACAGGCGGAAAAGTTATAACTAACACGTACCAATGATTGCGTCGAATTAGTTTTTAACTAGAAATCGAATATCAACGTATCTACTATGTATATTATGGTAGCTCTATTCACATACTTAAATTATTAACACGAAAGTCTGTTTGTTTGTCTGTCACGCTTTCACGGCTAATCAACCTAATCTCGAGTATGATTGGAATAATGTAGTAAAATTGCTCGAATGACTTGGACTTTTTTAGCTTCACGCTGTGTCTCCGCACACAGTAGGGTAGGCAGAAGGAACCTAGTGTGAAAACAATCCATTCCCCACTTTCCGCCAAATTTGGAGGCATTGCGTATTAAGTGGTGGAACTTAACGCCACGCTTTTCCTCTACACCAGAGCGAATAAAATGGATATAATAAATATTTCCACACCTCGAGTGGGTATCGAACCCACACCCAGTCGCTTACAGTCACACTCTTGTGCCACTGCGCCACGACTGGCTCCTGGCAAAGTTTTAAATTATATATTATTAATTATAATAATTAGGTATTATACCTAACCCTCACTCAACACTTACCACCAATATAAATTACCCACAATTTCTATATTTCATTGTACAAACTCAGCAACTTTACTGAAAATGTACCAGAAATTTAACTTTGTAAGATTGCCTTCAAGAAAATCGTATTTTAAAGCTGACGACTCGGTTCAAATAACTTTCGTCCACTAATAAACTTGGTTAATCAATAATTTACGCTTCCATTTATAGAATAACTTAAGAGTTATAATTTTGAAACTTTTCATAAACTTATTAAATGTGCGGTGAAAATCTTATTATTAGTTGTTGGTATTTTCTTAATATAGTTCAAAATTCGGCGGAAAGTGGGGAACGGAGTGTCTTAACACTAGGTTCCCTCTGCCTACCCTGCTGTGTGCGGGATACAGCGTGAAGCTAAAGCTGGTGTGGCGCAGCGTGACAGCCACACTTACGTGATAGTTTTCAAATCTATTCCCATTCAAGGTTATGATTATATTTCAATTATTTTAATTTCTCTGCTGGGTGGAGCCAGTCGTGATGCAGTGGCACAAGCGTGTGACTGTAAACACCTGGTTGTGGGTTCGATTCTCACTCGAGGAATGGAGGAATTTAATATTTCCATTTTCTTCGCCCTGGTGTTGAGGCAAAACGCGGCGTTATGTTCCTCCACTTAACAGGCAATGCTTCCGAATTCGGCGGAAAGTGAGGAATAAAGTATCATAACACTGGGTTTTCTCTGCCTACCCTGCTGTGTGCGGGATACAACGTGAGCCTAAAAAAAAACGTATCTTTACTCTGGTCACAATACAAATCACGGAGTCTCGGATTTAAGCGGAAAGTGGTGAATGAAGTGTGTTCTTGTCGCTACATTCTTTTTGTCTTCCTTGCTATGCCGAAAAAAGCGTGAAATTAAAATAAAATCATAACTGTCAATTGACATTCTGGACATTAATTCTTACTGTTACATTTCAATTTTTACACGATCTTATTAGCTTTATCTATATCTATTTATTAATGCAAGAAACTATTACGACACTTTATTAGTTCACTCTCTTCTTTGGAATCTTGCTTGCAGGGCAATTCAAACATAAAAACATTCTTTAGGATACTTATACAATACATTTTTATACATACATTTTCAAAAACACAACATTGGTGCTTTTGCACCACGACTGCCTCAACACAAAAAAAAACATATCATATACCTACCCAATATCCTTGAAAGGTCATCGAGCTCACAAGAAAGCAACAATAAGCGCGTTCCTTTAAGTTTCTAAGTAAACTAATTAATTATTGAAGTAAACTTTTTGATATCTGACATAACAAAGTGCCACGTTCTGTACCACAACATATCGAACGATCTTTCTGAATAAGCGAATACTTTAAATAGCTTACGCTTCGTTCCCAAATAACAGAATAATCAGAGTGAACCTAGTGTCATGACACTCCATTCTTTAGTTGAACGGTGTTGTGTGGTGGAACTCAACGCCGTGTTTTGCCACAGCCAATCGTTTTTACACATAAACGCTGTCAACACCGCTCCACGAGAACCTCAGAATTGTAGAAATTTATACCATTAGATACAAATTTCTTTATATGTATTAATAGCTTCACGCTGTATCCCACACACAGTAGGGTAAATAGGGAGAACTTAGGGTATTTTTTATTTTTTTATTTTATTTAAATACTTAATCACTGACACACAGACACCTGATCTCGTATCCTTTTTTTCCTAAATATCATAATCAATTTAATCAAAAAGAATTTGATTTAACTAGTTTTAAGACACTTTAAGTGGGGAACACTTTCCGTCGAATTTTGGAGGCATTGCGTATGTTGCAGAACTTATGCTACGCTTCTGTCTCGATATCAGAGTGAAGAAAATGGAAATAATAAATATTTCAATCCCTCGAGCTGACGAGGGAATCGAACCCACAACCAGTCGCAACACACAATCACACTTTTGTGGCCTTGCGCCACAACTGGCTGGGATTTCAAGTGTTAAGTCTCGTTAAAATCTGTCTAGCCATTCCAGGGTGTAGCCGGTACAAACGGACGGACATATTAAACACAATTGCAAAATATAATATTTTGGTTTATGTTCCACGTATACACACATATCCTTCACGCTATAGCTTCACGCTGTATCCCGCAAACAGCAGGGTAGGCAGAGGGAACCTAATGTTAAAACGCTCCATTCCCCACTTTCCCGGAATTCGGAGGCACTGCGTGAAATACATATGCATTTAGTAATAAACGTTTATTTTAATACAACAAACAGACACACCAATTTTATTTATTTGTATAAAATGCATGCATAATGTAAAACCCTCTACACCCGTACAAGTTTCACTTGACTGATTTTTAAAGTTACTATTTAATGCTCCGTTAAAGATAAGATATTCTCTTGTTTCGGCCAGTTACAATGTTTCCGGGACTTTACTGCGAAATTAGCATTTCTGTTCGCGATAAGGGTTTTATTAATTTAAATTTTGCGAACATGGTGCCTATGTTTGATATAATATATACCTACCTACTACTTAGTGGCCAGTCGTGGCCCAGTGGCACAAGAGTGTGACTGTAAACGACTGGTTGTGGGTTCGATTCCCACTCGAGGAGTGGAAATTATATTTCCATTTTCTTCGCTCTGGTGTCGAGGTAAAGCGCGGCGTTAAGTTCCGCCACTTAACATACAAGCCTCCGAATTCGGCGGAAAGTGGGGAACGGAGTGTCTTAACACTAGGTTCCCTCTGCCTACCCTGCTGTGTGCGGGATATAGCGTGAAGCTATTTATATAACCTACTACTTACAATTCGAAAGTACTTTATTATGGAATGTAAAATTAAAATTAAAATATGTATATAAATAAATAACGTTGAAGTGTCTGTTTGTAAATGCATATGAAAAATAACTGAAACGTATAGTAAAATAACATTTTTTATATTTTGTCTGACTGTCTGTTTGCTTGTTTCGGATAATCTCTGGAACGGTTATGCAGATTTTCACGGGAATTCACTGGCAGATAACTGATGTAATAGGGTTTAAGTTAAGCTATTTTAATTTCTTTTTTATTACCCGCGACTGTACGGCGACTGTATATGTATTTGGGGTGAGAGGTTGTTTGTTTGTTTGTGCAAACTACGGTGTTAAGTATCTCCAAAAGTAGTTTTATTTATGGCTGCGAGTTCTTAGATATGATTTTTTTTTTTGCCAAAAGGAGGCAAACGAGCACAAGGATGATGGTAAGTGGTTACCTTCGCCCATGGACATCTACAACTACAACACCAGGGGAGTTGTGGAGTCGTTGCCGGCCTTGAGGGTGCAGGTATCTGTACACTCGACGCTTGATTTATCGTGAAGACTTAACGATAAGCCCCCGACGGAGTCGCCCCATCGTCTCGTTACATACATACATTCTTTTAGGCGAGGGATTTCTAGTTATTTTATACTTTTTAAATTACAAATTAACCATCGTGGACATTTTCAAAATTTTTAATTTTGCATTTTATTAACTTTAATACTAACGAACTCGCGAGCACAGCTAGTATTAAATAAAACAAACAAAAAAACAAAAGAATCGAGAGACGAAAGCCATCGTAACGCAGAATAAAACAGCGTCTGACTGTAAACGCGATTGGTTTTGAGTTCGATTCCAGTTGATGGTTCCAATCGGGAGAATGGTTTTATTTGAATTACTTCCAATTATACAGACTTGTACCTAACACAATGCGTGGTTAAGCTCCGCCTTTTAACATAATATAAAAGTCTCGAGATCGATTTCATTTATTTAATTTATTTTGTTTTACGAAAATCAAAATGACTGTAATTAAACAATGCAAAAGTAAATAAAGAATAAGAAGTAACAAAAATAAATTCAAAGTAAAAAATAACTACAATATTTATACCTTACTAGCGGCCCGCTAGCGGCTTCGCCGCGTGGACTGCCTGGCTATTTCGTTATGTTGAAACCCTCGGGGGTACATTTTTGAAACATAAAGTAGCCTGTGTTTGACCTTCGATTATCAACTATATTTATTCCAAAATTCATTACAATCGGTCAAGCGGTTTAGTTTTTTCATATAAACTTTCATCCCCTATTTCGACGCTTTAGCGGTTAATTTTTGAAAAAATAAGTAGCCTATGTTAGACCCATGGTTATTTACTACTTTCATTCTAAGTTTCATCCAAGTCGGACCGATAGATTAGCCGTGAAAGCGTGACAGACAAACACACAGACTTTCGCTTTTATAATATAAAGTATGGATATATGGAAAGGAATGACACATCCAAAAGAGAGTGCCTAATTAGCCCGCTTCTATAAGCTTCTTAGAATGTGTGTATCAATCAAGGTAAAAAAATCAAAGTCTTGCTATACTATTTAAGCTCACTTCTTGTCAACAAATTTGAATTAAATTATATTACTTCACTTGTATTTAAATGTAATGACAATAGAATATTTGTATAGCTCAAACTTAATATAATAGGCAAGTTGGCTAGCAAGATTAGAAAATAACTTTAAATTTGAAAAAGACATTTAGATAACATATAAAAATTTTGAACGCAGCGGGATTCGAACCCGCACCTCCTGAAAACCGTTCTGACTAAGCCATGCGTGTAGTGGTCACAGCGCCTGAACAGTTATCAGGAGTTTGAAGTATGAAGGGTTTGAATCCCGCTGCGTTCAAAATTTTTATACGTTATCAAAATATCTTTTTCAATTTGCTAAGTGTGGGAATAACACTATAAAAATGTTAAAATAACTTCAAGTTTGTTCCATTTATATATTTTTTTTTGTAGCCATAGAATACCTAGTGCCTAAATATTCCGTTCTCCATTTCCCGTCGTATTTCGAGACACTAACTATGGAGTGGTGAAATTCAACTCAATGTTTCGTCATGTTAAAATAATGTTAAATAAAATAATTTAAAAATAATCTTTTCTCCGAATGGGAATCGAACTGACAACTATCGCCGTTACAGATCGATCCTCTATATTTCCCATCGCGCCACTATAGCCACTAATTTGTTATTATAATTTATTTTCATGGTATTGTTTACTGCCATCTAGCGGTATATCCTTTAACCATTTCATAAGTGAAGCAACCGAATCATAACAGAGCGCTGAGATCGCATAATCTACTCTTTGAATTTAGTAAAAATATTATATTATAACCGAGTTATTTTATTTTATTATTAAAAAAGATAAATATATAATTATTATTTTAAATAAATTTATCAAAATTAAATATGAAATTTGCAAGAATGAAATTTCAGAAGCTTATCTAGTAGTGTCACCTATGTTTTTTTTACATGTCATTAATTTTTATGGCTTACGACTTATAGTACGCAACATCGTTTGTAGTTATCGTTCTTCTTGAAATTAAAAATCCTCTCTTAGTACTTCTATAGAGGAGAGGAGGAGGCAACATAGGTTGCGTAGGAAACCTATATAAATTACCTAATGTATAAATTACCTGCGTAGGAAACCTATATAAATAACCTGAAATTTGATTCATTTCTGCGCTTACCATTTTTAGTTGTCTGCCAGTCAGTGAATTATGTAAGAATTTTATATACATTTTCATATTTAAATATTAAAAACAATTTATAATAATTTGGGGCCAGTCGTGGCGCAGTGGCACAAGCGTGTGACTGTAAACGACTGGTTGTTCGATTCTCACACGTGAAGTGGAAATATTAATATTTCCATTTTCTTCGCTCTTTAGCGAGAAGGCATGGTTGAATACTAATATTGTAGATTGTAATTAGAAATAATAGAAAACGAAGTCACTAATTATTATAATAAGCTTCTATTTGTATACTCCATATTAAGTCGAAAGTGTAAAGATTCAAAACTTTCATACTTCAAGGGGGAACGGAGTGTCTTAACACTAGGTTCCCTCTGCCTACCCTGCTGTGTGCGGGATATAGCGTGAAGCTATTTTCATACTTTACGTTTTACACGATTTTTGTATTATTTATTCATTCTACGTGTTGGATTAAATTATAAAATTCTAGCGGCTCGCTCGCGGCTTCACTGCGTTAACTACATAGCTGTTTCATTATATTGCAACCCTCGGGGGTGGATTTTTGAAATAAATTAAAGGTAACCTATGTATAACTTTGGATTATTATGATTTATGCCAAAATTCATTACAATCGGTCAAGGGGCTTAGATTTTTTATATAAACTTTCATCCTCTATATCAACCTCTTAGAGGTTGATATAGGGGATGGGGGTAGATAGACGACGGGGACCTTTTTATTCTAAATTTCATCCAAATCCGATTGGTAGATTAGCCGTGAAAGCGTGACAGACAAACCGAGAGACATTCGCATTTATAGTATAAGTATGTATTGTGAAGGTCATCGACTGTAAATTTTATTGGTCGTGGGCTCGATTCCCACTCGGGGTGAGGAATTGTTAAAAAAAATTACGAGGATGCAGTTTGAATGAACTTCGCGTTTTTTGTTATTTTGTTTATGTTTAATATTTAGAAAAGGTTAACGTCTTTTGATTAGCAGACGAGGGCTAGCTACCTTACAAAGGAATACGCTTTATTCTTATATTTATTAATTTTAAAATGATATAAAAATAATATTTTTTAGATGGGTTCGAATCCCGCCGTGTTCAAATTTTTATTCGTTTTATAAATGTCTTTTTCAATTTTCCTAAGTGTGGAATAAAACTTTAAAAATGTTTATAAGCATTTTACGTTATCTTTATTTTACTCTACTAAAACATCTTTACTTTTAAAGCTCTTCCTCTTCTCTTTTTCTGCATAGTACGAATACAACTTTCTATATATTTATTATTGACATTATAATTACTATCTCCAGCCTAACTTCAAAATATAACCAAGCCATTTGATACAAATTTCATCTGAGTCACAATTCTATTCATGCTTGTTAAATATTAAATTGGCGACATTTTAATTATTACGATAAATATAGTCCTCTGGGGCCAGTAAGAAGCAGCTTAGCTTATTTTTAAAATATTTACTATAAATATATTGAATTTCAGGACAAGAACAAAAGAAAAATTGAATTTGCAGACATGCTACCTCTTCGTAGAATGTGATGATGACTAGGTCAGCTAAAGAAGACAAGCACAGAATGTCAGGCATAGGTGAGGATGTTATAGTAAGGATTGGACATGTAGCATGCATGATGAAACAATTGTAAGAAAGATATAAGAACCAAAGATTAGCGGTAAGAGATGCAAGAGGAGACCTGGGTTGACTGTCGTGAGCACAGTATCAATGATACTGGGGGAAGATCACGTAAAAAGCAAGAGAATCCCTCGTAGGGCGTGTAAAAAGACATTGATTTAAGTAGTCGGGGCGAACGAAAAAATGTTTGACGCTCCGTTCTCTCTGATTTCGCCCCTGGGAATAAATCGTCAAGCTAAAAAAGAATTCGAAATATTATCACACATTTTAATTTCAATTACAACAAAATAAATACAAGAATTGTATAGAAAATACATTCCGACATCTATCTCGTCGTATAATGAAGAATCAACAAAAGTGTTTGAGGGTAGCTAGCATATTTGAAAATACTAGTCGTTTCATTTTATTTCAACTCTAATAACATTTTGTATTTATTTTATAAGTGAATTTTCGCTTTTTCTTTGCTTAGAAAGTTTTAGTGGTAATTGTTCTCTTGTTATGATATGACCTTAATTCTTTTTTTTTTATAAGTATATATTTTTTTTATCTTCACGCTGTATCCCGCACATAGCAGGGTAGGCAGAGGGAACCTAGTGTTAAGACACTCCGTTCCCCACTTTCCGCCGTATTCGGAGGCTTGCGTGTTAAGTGGCGGAACTTAACACCGCGCTTTGCCTCGACACCAGAGCGAAGTAAATGGAAATATAATTTCCACTCCTCGAGTGGGAATCGAATCCACAACCAGTCGTTTACAGTCACACGTTCGTGCCACTACGCCACGACTGGCCCCATTTTTTTTATAAGTTACGTTAAGTTAAGTTAACACTAGAGAGGTTATTGTGGTGCAATCTGAATGTAAACATTATAGTTGTAAGTTATATTTATTTATTTATTCATTCGAGTGGATGACTATGTTTAATTATTTTCATTTCTGTGCTCTTTGATAAGACAAAACGGGGCGTTTATATTTCGATTTCGATTCGGGTAAAAAGTCGGAAACGGAGTGTCTTTCCACTATATTTTCTCTGCCTTCCCTTCTGTATAGGAAAAAACGTGAGGCTAAATACATTAAAGGATTATCAATAAAACTTGGCACCCACTTAGTTCTCAAATATTGAACTTCTCTTCCATTTCCAGATTTACGTTTTTGATGAGATTAAACTGTTTTACATAAGCTTCTGAGAGCTTATTAAGAACATACGTTAACTAAAATGTAAATTGAAGAGCAAATTGCAAGCTAAATATCATTCATATAAGTAACTCTGGCTAGTCTTGGTAAAGTCCTTGAAGCAGAAAACTTGAGCTTATTGTCTTCAAAAATATAACATTTCTATATATCAGTTTCGGTGTAAAATTTTGTTTTATTTATTTTAAGATTGTTATAATAAATAAAACATTTTTTTTGTTTTTATAGTGGCCAGTCGTGGCCCAGTGGCACAAGCGTGTGACTGTAAACGACTGGTTGTGGGTTGGATTCCCACTCGAGGAGTGGAAGTTATATTTCCATTTTCTTCGCTCTGGTGTGGAGGTAAAGCGCGGCGTTAAGTTCCGCCACTTAATACGCAAGCCTCCGAATTCGGGAACGGAGTGTCTTAACACTAGGTTCCCTCTGCCTACAGCGTGAAGCTAAAAAAAAAATTGTTATTCCTCGTGGTGTAATGGACCAGAGTTTGACCGTAAATGTCGTGGGTTGTGGTTTTCATTCCCTGCTTTGTGGAATTATCATAATTTATTTGATTTCATCTCTTCGCCTTGGTGAACTAGGTAAAACAAGGTGTTGAGATCCGCCACTTGTCACATAATGTCTCGATTTTGGCTCAAAAGAGTATACCATGGAGTTAAATAAGAAATATATAATTTAAAATAACATTAACTTATGGTGCGAGTTATAAGTACTTATTGCAAAAAGTCAATTAAATTGTATTAAAAAAACGAAGTAACTTTTGGTACTTTTAAATAAAAAACCTTTGATGCTGTGCTTCAAAAGAAAAAAGTTGCTCAATTAATATTTTTAGAATATTTGGTAAAAATGTTTTTATTATTTTGGATTTTTTAAATATTACTTAGAAATTTTGATATTTCTGCGATTATTGATGATTTACATTAAGATTCTGACATAATATGTAAGTACTTACGGTATAGATTCAACAAAAAATATTCTAAATTAATTATCTAAAAAATCTCGCTGTAAATATGAATACTCTCCGTTCTCCACTTTCCGTCTTACTTTGGTCACACTACGCGCATGGGAGTCGAACCCACAACCAACAGCGCTTACAGTCAAGCACTATCCTATATATATATATATATATATATATATATATATATATATATATATATATATATATATATATATATATATATATATATATATATATATATATATATATATATATATATATATATATATATATATATATATATATATATATATATATATATATATATATATATATATATATATTTATATTATTAACTACTTTGAATACATGCATAATAACAAAATATAATTTGCTATATACACATGTGCAAAAAAATACACATAGCAAGATTTGAACCTGTATTTTCAGAAACGACACTTTTTAACTAACATTTATTCCTTAAAAAACGATTTATGTTATGTAAATATCTTAAAATTTAGTTTTTCCTTTACTGGTATAATCTCAAAGTGATAAGAATATTAAATAATGCTTCATAAAGGTGTTTATGTGCCACCTACACTAACATGAAAACACATTTGTACATATATTATGTACGTCGTTACAAATGTTTCTTTGCTCTTGTAAATTTTGTTTTTTGCTAGATAAGAAATATTAGATGTTAAAAAAGGTTTTATATATTTGATACTGTTCTTTTTTCAGTTTAACTTTTTCACAACAAGACATTTTACTGTCCATTTTCCTCCCAAAGCCGAGATAATGTGTATTGAGTAGAGGAGTTAAACGCCATGGCTTGTCTTAGATAATAGATTGGAACATTCGCCCTAGTAGAAATCAAACCCGCAACCAATCGTGGTTCTAGTCAAATGTTGTTCCACTGCACCACAATGACTTGAGTATAATATAATGCTAACATGTCATTTATATTTTAGACGAGCAGTACACAACTTTCAGGATAATTTCAGTATCAGACTAAAACGAACACGTGATATCGAAATTCCGTGAAAGTTTATCAATTATATACAAAACTTGAAACATGCGAAAACATTTTCCATGTAATACTTCATGAAATTTGAAATCGGTAGTCGGAATAACTCAGCGTTGAAATATATGACCAGCGAACAAAGTTTATCTTGTTAATGTTTGCTTTATATTTTTGTGTATTATTTAAGACTAGCTATGCCTGCAACTTTGTCTGCGTGGAATATGAAAATATATATATTTCTAAAAGCCAAAGTTACTAATTATTATTTCAGCTATCCGCCAGTGTAAGCCAGTGCATTTTTTTTCAAAGTTAATCCCAGCCGTTTCAGAGATTAGTCCGAACAGACAGACAGACAAACAGATAAACATGTTATTTTGGTATGTGTAATGTGTATACATACATACTCATTTGATGAAAAGCATTTATTGTAATGTTACAGACAGACACACCAACTTTATTTATTTATATATAAATATTTACTGTTGATTATGATGATTACTGGTAACTTTGATATTTACTGATGATTACTAACTATTATTAATGATGATTTTTGATGGTTTTAATGATTGTAAAACTGTAGTTGTAATAGCTTTTTATTCAAAGTTCTTGTAAATTTGAATTCTTTCATTTCATTAATTATTGTATTTTATTTGAGAGAATAAAAATAACATGTTTAACATGTTATGTCATTGAGAAAGACACTTAAAGAACGCACGGCTCAGTGGTGAGAGCGCCTGGACGGTATTCAGGAGGTGCGGGTTCGAATCGCGCTGCGTTCAAATTTTTATAAGTTTTCTTTAAATGTCTTTTTCAATTTTCCTAAGTGTGGAATAACACTTTAAAAATGTTTAAGACTGTTATGTCATTTTTACCGATTTCCGGTATTACTCATAAAAAGACTTATATACTGTATATTTATGTAGTATTAATACTTACTACATGTTCCTTTATATATAAAGACTAAATTATTATATTTAATATCTTTAAATATTTCTTTGTGTTTTATAGAGGGATAGACAGAGCGAAGTGACTGTGAGTCATTCTCTTTTTCTTAACAATATTGCAACGAATAACCAATGAAACAAGACTTAACTGCACACAATGACATACTAACACATACTATTATTAGTTAATAGTTTAGTTATGTATTTGAACGTTCATTATATAATTAAAGGATTTTTTATTACAAAAACGATGACGAGTGGCCAGTCGTGGCCCAGTGGCGCAAGCGTGTGACTATAAACGACTGGTTGTGGGTTCGATTCCGACTTGAAGAGTGAAAATATTTGATATTTCCATTTTCTTCGCTCTGGTGTTGAGGCAAAACGCGGCGGTAAGTTCTGCCACTTAATACACAATGCCTCCGAATTCGGCGGATAGTGGGGAACGGAGTGTCATAACACTAGGTTCCCTCTGCCTACCCTGCTGTGTGCGGGATACAGCGTGACGCTAAAAAAAAACAAAAACGATATTTCACTTATACTTTAAAGAATTTCCAACAATTTTAATCGACCATACATTTTGTAGGTAACAAGAAAATCTTCTACTCCGCTAAAATATTCACGTTGTAGGTAAACAAAGAACATTTCTTAAACAATCTCCGATGGTTGCTCCTTAGGAAAACAAAACAGAGCAGTCGATGCAAAGTGCTCAGAAAACTTTCAATTTATAAACGCTCAGTTATTTTAACGTGGTATCGATAAAAACCTAATTTCATTTTTCACACTTTTTACTGAAAATATTGTGATGTAAAATTGAATTAATGCTTGCAGCGAGCACTCGTGGTTTAATAATAAAATAATATATTTAGGTTGTTTTTAATAGCGTGCTCTGTTGTGTTTTATAATTGGTTTTCATTTTCTTTAAGTTTTCTTTTGTCTTGCCTTTTCTAGTCGTGAAAACGATTATATTTTAGTTATTTTTATTTCCCAGCTCTAGTAAGATGAAGTGTGGCGTTGAGTTACGTCACTCAACAGTCAATGTTTTGAATTCCGACAGAAACCAGGAAACAGAATGTCTTGTTTAGCTGAAAATGAAACTCCTTTGTCTTGAGAAATAGAAACCTCATAGATAAATGGTTGATTTCCATCACACAGCTTTTATGAGACAGTGGATTAAAGTAACAAAAAAAATTATTACAAGGTATTTTCTGTTTGTTTCTTTAACTTATAATTTTTATTAGCCAAACAGCTTTACTGACTTTACAGCTTTGCAGCTTTACTAAGAGAGAACTTAGTGTCAGCCACTTTGTTCTCCACATTCTATCGATCCATCAATCCACCTGTCTGTCCAACCAATCAATGGTCTGGTCAATAGACAAAGACTGCGAAGCGTTGAATTCCGCCACACAATGGATTCGACCAAACCAATGTCTTGTCACTAAGTTATCTACCTACATGAGAAAATGCATGAATATAATATAAATAAAAAATACAAATAGCAATTTTCACAAACTAAAATCTAACAACCAAATACGTTATGAAACCAATTTGAACAGAATTCGTTATAAAAACGTCTCCGCTATAAAAGTGTATAGTATTTATTCAGTTTTTCATTCGCGTTCGCTTACATTGTAGTATTTTGTACCGATCTCGTACATACTCGCTGTTATTCACGAACTCCGTTTAATGAATCCACCGGCTCTAATGAGGCATACAATACACCTCGTTATTTCGACAATAGAAATGCCATCAAGTATATTTAAATTTGTGAAGAGCAATGAAAAGGGGCGTCTGGCGATGTGAAGGTTTCTGTTGGGAATATTGTGTAGTGCAATTTGTTGTGGTTGAGAGAGATAGTATACAAGGGTTGCGGGTTTGAATTTCGTTTTGGATGGTGTTTGTATATATTTCTTTGGTATATGAATAATGACGCTATCATCTATAAATACAATCATACATAAATATATCCATCTATCTGTAAATCCATACTAACATAAATCGACGATTGTAGATCCATTCGTCTTTCCGCTTGTTATGAGTCCGCTTGTGGTTATGAGTTCGAATCTAACTACTTAACTTATGTTTATATTTCTTCATTCATCCATCCTCCTATCCGTCCTTCAGCTAATCAACATATACATTTTTTAACGAATAATAAGTAATATAACGATAAATAACATGAAAATTAACGTCCAAATGCTTAATAAACAGCTAACCTCATCATCTAAAGAACCTAGATCGGTAAAGTTAATGCGTATCGCTCAGCTTTCAAATACTAACTTATATATTTCACCTATCAATAAACTGTACCTGTGTCTTCTTAAATGATATTAACAAAGTATTAAAATATTTAAGTGTAATTAATTATTTGTTAGGAATGAAAAATTACCTCACTATAGATTACGTTAACTTACGAGATTCTTTCAAGCAACATATCAAGGCTTGTTTATTTTTTTAATACAATAAAATAGTAATAGATTATCTGACTGTAAGCGATGGTTGCATGTTCGATACCTATCAGGACCTTAAAAATAAAAATTCTAAATGTCCTTCTTTCAAATAAACTTTAAAATCGGTAAATGAGCATAAAACTATAGCCAAATTAAAAAGTAGTTCTCTTTTGAAAATCCAGCAAGAAAGTCAATCACTGTATAGACCTTTTTATTTCTAAATACTTTAGTTAAAAAGCGGCGTTGGGTTACGGTGCCTAGTACCGATGGCATGTTTTTAGAAGAAGGCGAGAAATGGATAACGACTTAATATGTCCCTATAAATATATAAATTCTATAGAAATAACCCAACTCCTTCAACTTAGTAAGTTTAATATTATTTTACTTTGTGTCTGCGATTTGCTTTAATTTTTATACAAAAAATCTTATTCCGAGTTGTTTTTGAGAGCCATACATACAACTTCTAAGACTTACTCTAGTCTTCAAACTTTGCTACGTTAAAATTTATTACAAAATTTCAAAATTAACATGTTTATTTTTAAAGAAATCTCATTTAAATATAAGCATAGCAAAGCTTTCCCCCGGTCTGTGACGTCCGAACTCGGATATTCAGTTAATTAACTTTGTGACAAGTTAGCGCATTACCAACTTCTAACTCCCAGAACGATTCAAAGTGACTGTTCGCTTCGCTTATGTACAAATATCGATTTTAAATTGTGAAAAATATTCTTTTTCTGTATATTTCAGTGAATTATTTGTCACTGTGGACTATGTGATGTAAACATTTCTCTCTTTTTCGTTTCCGCAGAAATTTTCAAAAATATTTTCTTATGCATTGTTTTAATAAAAACTCAAAAAACACAAGCAAGACTCTAAAAAAATATATTAATTATATATTTATTTTTTTTAGCTTCACGCTATATCCCGCACTCAGCAGGGCAGAGGGAACCTAGTGTTAAGACACTCCGTTCCCCACTTTCCGCTGAATTTGGAGGCTTGCGTGTTAAGTGGCGGAACTTAACGCCGCGCTTTACCTCGACACCAGAGCGAAGAAAATGGAAATATAATTTCCACTCCTCGAGTGGGAATCGAACCCACAACCAGACGTTTACAGTCACACGCTTGTGCCACTGGGCCACGACTGGCCACTAATTATATTTTTTTTATATAAAATATACGAGGCTTCCTTTTCGCAGCGGGACAGCGTCTGACTGTAAACGTGAAGATTGTGGGTTCGATTTCTACTCGGGAGAGCGTAGAGTTAAGTGACTTAACGCGTAATATCTCAATTTCAGACGGAAAGTGGAGGACAAAGTGTCTGGATACTAAGTTCTCTTTGACTACTCTATTTCATCCTCCTATAAAACGGTCTATATTTAAAAAAAAACAGTTGGAAATTAAATATTACAGTGACGAAGTAAAGAGTATAGAATATTAGATTAAACAGAACAACTTTTAATGTACTTACTGTATTTACTATATACCTAGACTGCCAACTACGTTTGTTGTTAAAACATGCTTAAAGACAAACAAAACTTTTACATGTTGTTATTTGAAAATCTAATTTATTAATAAACTTTGTATTATGAAGATGTATAGTTTTTTTAAACCTTCACATTTTTCCCACACAGCAGGGTAGTCAGAGAGGAACTAGTGTTAAGACACTCCGTCCTCCGCTTCCCATCATAAAATGAGACATTGCGTTTCGATTTAAGAAACTTAATATCGCGTTTTTGTTGTCGCGTTGTGGCCAGTCGTGGCCCAGTGGCACAAGCGTGTGACTGTAAACGACTGGTTGTGGGTTCGATTCCCACTCGAGGAGTGGAAATTATATTTCCATTTTCTTCGCTCTGGTGTCGAGGTAGAGCGCGGCGTTAAGTTCCGTCACTTAACACGCAAGCCTCCGAATTCGGAAAGTGGGGAAGGGAGTGTCTTAACACTAGGTTCCCTCTGCCTACCCTGCTGTGTGCGGGATACAGCGTGAAGTTAAAAAAAAAATAATAATATCGCGTTTTATCTTCGATCCCACAACCAGTAGCGTTTATAGTCACCTGCTCCACTACAGCCTGAAGGTATAGTTAGTTTATAATAAAAACTAAAAGTGTAATGTCTCGATTTCAGACAGTGGAGAAAATAGACACTCTGTTCTGACTATCTTCTCATTTAGAAAGAAAAAAATATTTGTAAATATTCCATAAACTTAAAGGAACAAATTTAAAATTGCTTTCACGTTATCCTGCTCATTATGACAAGGATATCAAGTTCACGTTATAATAATATTGAGTTGTCATTTGATCCCGACACGTGGCAAATTCTCAAGCAAATTGACGACAGGAAGTGGGTCAGAATTGCAAGATTTTGTTATATAGATTATTAAATAAGGAAAGATCAATGTTGAATTCCGCCTCTTAAAAGGAAAATGATTAAAGACATTTAGAAAACGTATAAAAATTTGAACGTAGCGGGATTAGAACCCACGCCTCCTGGTTGAATACAATTCGGGCGCTCTCACCACTGAGCATGAGCTCAGTGAGGTAGTCTGCCTTTTTCATTTTTCCTAAGTGTAGAATAACACTTTAAAAATGTTTAAAAGGAAAATTATTAATCAATTTTTTTTTCAACAATTTAAGCAAGTGTTATTCACTCACTTGGAAATTTAAAAGCATTATTATACGTGTATTGGAAATGGAAAAAAAATACACATTTTCCAAAAAATATTTTTTATTATTATTTTACCTTTATCCTACTACGGTACTTAAGACAATGAGCGGCTTCGAGTTCCGCTATGCAACAGGTAATATCTCTAACCTATCTCTATAAGTGAAGCAAACAAAAGTGTCTTAAAATCATAAAATTTTAAGACACTTTTACATGCACTAAGCAAAGCGGAATCTAATACTGAAAACTCTTTCCAATCGTACTAGTCGTTTTGGTTTTACACAAAAAAAAATAGAAGCAGCTACTTACTGCAGCGCCCCCTAGAGAGTTGACACATACATGAAAATATGCACTAAGTAAACATACATGACACATATATGAAAATATGCACTAAGTAAACATACATGACACATATATGAAAATATGCACTAAGTAAACTTTAATCTATCATTGAAAACTGCATTCAAATCGGACTCGTAGTTTTAGTTTTGCACAAACAAATGTACTTATTGCAGCGCCCCCTGGTGAGTGGTAATATCTCTAACCTATCTCTATTCTATAAGAAAATCAAATAAAAGTGACCTAAAATCATGAAATTTTCAGTACAAAATGTTTTAACTATTACACATTTTATAATCGACAGTAGTAATAAAAGGCACTCTGTTAACAGTGTCCATCCACACTGTCAGTTGCAAATAGATTGATGTATGACACATACATACGTTATGTGTGATGAATGTACCAACAGTTCAATGGAAATCGCGCAATAATTGTAATTTACACTAAAGCTAACAACGATTTGGCGTGTGTTTAATAGATTATACGTTGTGTGTAGCTTTTGATCGAATGTATATGAATATTGTATTCTATGATATTTTATTTCGCTTCACGAATTGTCCCGCATAGAAACATAGTCAGATAGAAGCTAGTGTCAAAAAACTCCGTTCTGTGCTTTTCGCCTGAAATCGTGACATTGAGTGTTGAGTGGCGGAACTCAATGACGCGTCTCGTATCGGAGTAAAAGAAAGGAAAAAATTAAGTATAATAATTTCTATGCTCACGTTTTTGATATACGAACACTTTATGAATATTCTATGAGGCTTTTTAAACAATTAATATTGTAATAATAAAGAAATTTAATTGGATTTATAATTGATTGGCTACTGATCTTTAACAAAAATACGTTGTAATAAAGCGTAAAAATATTTTCACGTAGCCGCATAAGGAAGAGACTTATTGTTGAGAGCGTTTTGAATGTGCTCAAGAGGCGTAGGTTCGTATTGGTTAACATTTTCTAAAAAAATATTTTTTATATATTACGCTTTATGTATGTTATTTTAAAAAATGTTAAAACACTGACTAATATTTCTTCAAAAAGGAGAAGTAAAAAGTCAGCTACATTTTAGATAAGCAATTCATATTGTATATTATACTCGTATTGTAAATGCGAAGGTCTGTTTGCCTATCTGTTACTAACCAACTACTTTTTTCCAAACCCACCTTTAAAAACCTAAAGTAAGGGATTTATTTGTATAAAAAAAATGTATAAAAGATCAAAACAGCTTGACGGATTTCGATAGAATTTCCCAGGAAGGTAGTTCATGACGCAAGTTCAAATACAGGTTACAATTTCTTATAAAAAACTAATCCCTAAGACGCCGAAATAGATACTAACTTTATTTGCATTGTTAGGTGTGACGGTAAATGCATTGGTTATAGGTTCCATGTCTATTCGGGAAAGTGATTATTATACTGCATTTCCTGTAACTCAGAAAAAATGTGAAGATGTTTATTCTATAAATAGCTAAAATCTATATTTCATTTAATATGGATGATGGATTCACAAATTTATCCATTAATCTCGCTTCATGAAAGGACTTTCCTGTTTATGTACGAGTATATATTTTAACATTACAAGGGTCGTGTTAAAAGTTTTTATAGCGATGCATTAGCACTAGCTTATATATTTTTATATTGTTTTTATATATTTGTATATATATATTTGTATATTGTTTATTGTATTCTTTATGCCCAAAAAAAAAATATTATCTATCTATCCATCTATTTATCGATATATCTGTCCGCCGCGTGATCTACATAACTGTTTCGAGATATTGCAACACTCCGGGATAGATTTTTGAAAAATAAAGTAACTAATGTTTAACCTTCGATTACCAACTGTATATATTCTAAAACTCATTAGAATCGGTCAAGTAGTTTAGGTTTTTTGATATAAACTTTGATCCCTTATATCAACTCTTTCAGATTTTTTTTAAAAATAAGTTACGTTTTACCCTTGATTATTTACTATTTTATTCTAAATTTTATCCAAATGGGACCAGTATATTAGCCGTGAAAGCGTGATAGACAAACAGACAGATAATTGGATTTATAATATAAGCATTTTTTTAAAACATTATTAGTACACCTTACACAATCTCAATAAAAATTAAAAATAAACAGCTTTCATTTTCCCCGGCGTCGCGTCGGTCACACGTTAGACGCCCTTTAGCTTCGCTAACACGGTTAGTAAGTTTATGACACGACACGGTTCTTCACTCTTCTTACCAATGCCCTTTAATTCGGCAAATAATGAGATACAAATTTGATATTTATTCCAAAAGAATAAAGTATATTTTCCTTTGAAAAATTTCACCCAAATCGGTCAGGAAGTGGAACTTTGTCGAAATCTCATTGGACACTAAGCTGGGAAGTTTGTATGTTAGATGGCAGTGTTGAGGTAGAATTAATTTGTAACTAGATGGTTTTTAGTCACCCTTTAGTTTTGATTGAAATACTCGTATTATTAATTATCGTTTAAATTAGATAGATGATTATTGGAGGTGATATGTTTTCAAATATTTTGACAAATGTTATAAATATTATGTACATTACTTTTTTAAGTATGGTAATAAATTTTAATTTGAGTTTGCAAATGAAAAGGATTTAGCAGTTTTTCTTTTTTATTATTGGTAATAATTTATTAAGGCTTTATCTATTGCTTTTACATTACAAATACCAAAGAAAAGAGGATTATTATTCTGCTGAAAACCGTATTACAAACATGTCAGTATAGACGTAATTTATATTTAAAAAAAAGACATTGCTCAGTGGCGAGAGCACCTGAATGGTATTCAGGAGGCGCGGGTTCGAATCCCGCTGCGTTCACATTTTTATACGTTTTCTAAATGTCTTTTTCAATTTCCCCAAAGTGTGGAATAACACTTTAAAAAAGTTAATAAGTAATTTATATTTGACCATTTATTAGTTTTGTAAAAATTATTCAGATTTCATATTTATTTCACAGTGCATCGTTATAAAAACTTTCAATACAAAATTTGTAGTGTTAAAATACATAAGCATACTCTTACATACATATCATATAAGTATTCTCTCAAAATACATAAACAGGAAAGTCCTTTCATGAAGCGAGATTAATGGATAAATTTGTGAATCCATCATCCATGTTAAATGAAATATAAATTTTGGCTATTTATAGAATAAACATCTTCACATTTTTTCTGAGTTACAAGAAAAGGTAGTATAATAATCACTTTCCCAAGTGGATATGGAACCTATAACCAATGCATTTACCTTCACACCTAACAATGCAAATATAATTAATATCTATTTCGGTGACTTAGGGATTAGATTTTTTAAAATTTATTATGTATTAAAAACTTTTAGCCTTTATTTGAACTTTCGTCATAAACTATCTTCCAGAGAAAATCTATGAAAATCGCTCAAGCATCTTTCATATAAAATCTTTATTTTAATTATTTCAGGGTGGGCTTTTGGAAAAAAAAATTGTTATGTTTTACTTTGCCTCTTCTACTATTTTTATTTTTATTCAATAATCCATCCAAATCAAGTAGATTAGACGTGAGCGATAAGCGTAACAGATAAACAAACAGACTTTCGCATTTACGAGTATAAGTTATGAATTTTTTATCTAAAACGTAGCTAAATTTTCACTTCTCCTTTTGAAAATATTACTACTTTTACACATTTTTAAAGTGTTATTCCACACTTAGGAAAATTGAAAAAGCACTTTCTAAATATCTTTTTCATATTACTACTTTTTGAAGATATGTTTTTCAGTGTTTTAACATTCAGAAAGCGAAATATGTAAAATATATTTTTAGAAAATGTATACAAATTTAAGGCGGGATTCGAACCTGTGGCTCTTCCACAGAAAGCTCTTCACCAGGAGCATTTCAAGCGCTCTCACCACTAAATCTCTTCTATATCCGGCTGCGTGAAAATATTTTTACGCTTTATTAAAACGTATTTTTGTTGAAGATCAGTATCCAACCAATTATAAAATCCAATAAAATTCCTTTATTATTACAAAATTAATTGTTTAAACCCTTATAGAAAACAATGTAACAAAATTGTACGTATAAAAATTATTACTACATATTTTTTTTTCATTTATTTATTGTGGCGTCGCGTCGTTGAGTTCCGCGACTCAACATGCAATTTCTCGACTTTACGTGGAAAGTGGAGAAGTATCTTGATACCAGATTTTTGCTGTCTACTTTTCTAGAGTGGGGAACGGAGTATCTTAACACTAGGTTCCCTCTGCCTACCCTGCTGTCTGCGGGATACAGCGTGAAGCTACTTTTCTAAGCCATAAAATGCCGGAAGCTGTGTATAAAATCTCATAGAATACAGTATTCATATATATTCGATCAAAAGCTACATACAACGTACAATCTATTAAACAGACGCCAAATCGTTGTTAGCTTTAGTATAAATTACAATTATTGCGCGATTTCCATTGAACTGTTGGTACATTCATCACACATAACGTATGTATGTGTCATACATCACTCTATTTGCAACTGACAGTGTGGATGGACACTGTTAACAGAGTGCCTTTTATTACTACTATCTGTTATAAAATGTATAATAGTTAAACATTTTGTACTAAAGTTTTTATGATTTTAAGTCACTTTTATTTACTTCACTTATAGAATAGAGATAGGATATTACGTGTTGCATCATTGTCTTAGATACCATCGGTAATAATAAAAAATCTTTTTTGGAAACTGTGTATTTTTTTTCGTGGCCAGTCGTGGCCTAGTGGCACAAGCGTGTGACTGTAAACGACTGGTTGTGGGTTCGATTCCCACTCGAGGAGTGGTTATATTTCCATTTTCTTCGCTCTGGTGACGAGGTAAAGCGCGGCGTTAAGTTCCGCCACTTAACACGCAAGCCTCCGAATTCGGCTGAAAGTGGGGAATGGAGTGTCTTAACACTCAGGTTCCCTCTGCCTACCCTGCTGTGTGCGGGATATAGCGTGAAGCTATTTATTTATTTTTGTATTTTTTTTCATTTCGGATATACGTTCAAAAATGATTTTTTTCTTAAGTGACTTTAAAAAATGAAAAATATAATTTTAATATAATCATTTTCCTTTTAAGCGGAATTCAACATTGGTCTTTATTTATCTAATAATCTATGTAACAAAATCTTGCAATTCTGACCCACTTCCTGTCGTCAATTTGCTTGAGAATTTGCCACGTGTCGGGATCAAATAACAACTCGATATTATTATAACGTGAACTTGATATCCTTGTCATAATGAGCAGGATAACGTGAAAGCAATTTTAAACGTGTTCCTTTAAGCTTATGGAAAAAATTACGAAGATATTTTTCCTACATAACAAAGTAGTCAGAGAGTCTAGTGTCCATTTTCTCCGTCGCTTGAAACTGAGACATTATTTTTATTGCAAACTAATTTAACTATACCTTGAGGCTGTTATTTCGCTGTATGACAGCGTCTGCTGTAAACACGAACATCCACAAGAATGTGTTTTCGATTTACCCTCGCGGAAAGATTATATATAAATTTTCGTTTTTTCGCTCTGGTACAAACACGACGTCGAGTTCTGCCACTCAACACGCAATGTCCCGATTTAGAGCAGAAGGAGGAGGACGGAGAGTTTTAGCACTAACTCTGACTATCCTACTATATGAGAAAAAGTGTGAGGCTTCATAAGAACACTACAATAATGCCTCTTCGTAATACAAAGTTTCTTATTAAATTTGACTTTCAAATAACTCAATGTAAAAGCTCTGTTTCTCTTTAAGTATGTTTTAACAACAAAAGTAGTCGACATTCTAGATATATCTTGTATATAGAAAATACAGTAAGTACATTAAAAGTTGTTCTATTTAAACTTATGTACTATGGTGTGTTTCTTGGTTATTGTAATATATTTACTTTTATAGTAGACGAAAAAACTATTGACTGTATAGTTTAGTTAATTAACCAAAAAATATAAGCAAAGCAGATATATCTTAAAAGATATGAAAATTTAAAATCGATATTTGTACATAAGCGAAGCAAACAGTCACTTTGAATCGTTCTGGGAGTTAGAAGTTGGTAATGCGCTAACTTGTCACAAAGTTAATTAACTGAATATCCGAGTTCGGACGTCACAGACCGGGGGAAAGCTTTGCTATGCTTATATTTAAATGAGATTTCTTTAAAAATAAACATGTTAATTTTGAAATTTTGTAATAAATTTTAACGTAGCAAGGCTTAAAGTTAATTTTTAGAAGTCATTGGAATTCATGGCTTTTAAAATAAATAATTAAGGCCGCAATGGTACAGTGAGTTCAATTCTGACAAGAGTTAATTAGATACTAGAGCGAAAAAATAAAACTTTAATAATCATTTCCTCTAGTGGGAATCGAATCCAGAACCATCGCATTCCACTCAGACGATGTCTCACTGCACAACCACGGCCTTTTATCATTTAATACAAGTAAAGAAATATGAAATCATTGCCCTCTATCGTGTAAACAAATAAATTGGTTGATTAGTTGATGGACGAAAAAATGAATAAATCAATGAATAAACATTAATATTACCTAATATTACATTGGATATTAGTTCATAATCTTACGCGCACGGAAGGACAGGCTGATTTATGGATAGATAGGTAGATGTACTTAGAGATGGTAGTGTTACCATTCTTAAATCAAATTAATATACAAACACTATCCTATCACTCTGGTGCCGAGTTAAAGCGCGGCGTTATGTTCCACCACTTAACACGCAATGCCTCCGAATTCGGCGGAAAGTGGGGAATGGAGTGTCTTAACACTAGGATCCCTCTGCCTACCATGCTGTGTGCGGGATACAGCGTGAAGCTGTAAAAAAAATCTATCCTAAACGAGATTCAAATCCACAACCCTTATATACTATCTCTCTTAACCACAACAAATTGCACTACACGATATTGCCAACAGAAACCTTCACATCGCCAGACGCCCCTTTTCATTGCTCTTCACAAATTTAAATATACTTGATGGCATTTCTATTGTCGAAATAACGAGGTGTATTGTATGCCTCATTAGAGCCGGTGGATTCATTAAACGGAGTTCGTGAATAACAGCGAGTATGTACGAGATCGGTACAAAATACTACAATGTAAGCGAACGCGAATGAAAAACTGAATAAATACTATAAACTTTTATAGCGGAGACGTTTTTATAACGAATTCTGTTCAAATTGGTTTCATAACGTATTTGGTTGTTAGATTTTAGTTTGTGAAAATTGCTATTTGTATTTTTATTTATATTATATACAATGCAATTTTTCGCACAGATAGACTTAGTGACAAGACACTGGTCGAATCCATTGTGTGCCGGAATTCAACGTTTCGCAATCTTTGTCTATTGACCAGACCATTGATTGTTTGGACAGACAGGTGGATTTATGGATTGATAGAATGTGGAGAAAACAGTGTCTGACACCAAGTTCTCTCTTAGTAAAGCTGCAAAGCTGTAAAGTCAGTTAAGCTGTTTGGGAAATAAAAATGATAAATTAAAGAAACGAAACAGAAAATGCCATGTGATAATTTACTTTAATCCACTGTCTCATAAAAGCTGTGTGATGGAAATCAACCATTTATCTATGAGGTTTCTATTTCTCAAGACAAAGGAGTTTCATTTTCAGCTACTAGATAACGGAGTAAATTGAGAAACTTAGCGTGTAAACAAGACACTCTCTAACAAGAAATTTTAGACATTGTATTTTTTTTAATTCTTGCAGCTCCATTGTTGAGAGTATGGAGATCTTATTTTCTATTGAGGACATTGAATTTCGGGTGACGTAACTCAACGCCACATTTCATCCTACTAGAGTAGGAAAATATTAGTTTCACGCTGTATTCAGCACACAGCAGGGTAGGCAGGGGGGACCCAGTGTTAAGACACTCCGTTCTCCACTTTCCGTAGAGTTAGGAGGCATTGCGTGTTATGTGGTGGAACTTAACAACGCGCTATGCCTCGACACCAGAGTATAGAAAATGGAAATATTAAACAAAAATTAATCAATCCTTTTCACGGCTAGAAAAGGTAAGACAAAAGAAAACTTAAAGAAAATGAAAATCAATTACGTTACGTTAACGTTAAAATAACTGAGCGTTTATAAATTGAAAGTTTTCTGAGCACTTTGCATCGACTGCTCTTTTTTGTTTTCCTAAGGAGCAACCATCGGAGATTGTTTAAGAAATGTTCTTTGTTTACCTACAACGTGAATATTTTAGCGGAGTAGAAGAATTTCTTGTTACCTGCAAAATGTATGGTCGATTTAAATTGTGGGATTTTTTTATAGTTTATATAGTATTCTTTAGAGTGAAATATTGTTTTTACTGGTAAAAAATTTACTTTAATTATTATTATTAGAAGAAAATTCGAATAAAAAAAATATATTTATTTATAGTTTATTATAGTAAGTGATTTTACACTACTAAGTTTCATTTTATTAGTTATTCTTAGAAAAATCAATAAGAAAAAGAGACTAACTGTCACTTTCACTTCTCTTCGCCACTACAAAACATAAGAAATATTTTTACATAATAAATATCATTGCTTAAAATATTTATACTTTATATATAAAGGAACACGTAGTAAGTATTAAGTATATAAGTGTTTTTGTAAACCGGAAAAAAAGTTAAATCACACAATTTTAGATATATTTCTAAAATGTTATTTCATTTTAACTTTTGCGTTATTTCATTTTTTATTTTAAAAGAATGTAAGTTCAAATGTCTTATTGTGACACGACGGCCTCAGTAACTATCAAAATTATTATTGCAAGCATTTATGGTTTAAGCGAGAATGCGGGTTGGCAAAAATATGAAATAGCTACAAAGTCAAATAATTTTATTCAAAGTAAGAAGCCTCATGCTTCATTTTTTGAACGTCAAACAATTTACCACCGGTTCACTAAAGTTAATGCCTCAGACCTGAGAATCTCAGCGGGACGATTTTTTTTATGTCAAGCATTTACAGATATTATATAATTACATATTGACAATGCTATCTTTGGAATAACCTGGAGCCAGTTCTATAATTCGAGCGGGCGAAGCCACGAGCGGGTCGCTAGTCTTAAATATACACAAAAATATAAAGTAAACATTAACAAGATCAACTTTGTTCGCTGGTCATATATTTCAACGCTGAGTTATTCCGACTACCGATTTCAAATTTCATGAAGTATTACATGGAAAATGTTTTCGCATGTTTCAAGTTTTGTATATAATTGATAAACTTTCACGGAATTTCGATATCACGTGTTCGTTTTAGAGTCTGATACTGAAATTATCTTGAAAGTTGTGTACTGCTCGTCTAAAATATAAATGACATGTTAACATAAATGCCAGTCGTACAGCCTAAAAAGCAACTGGTTTTGGGTTTTATTCCCGCTCAAGGAATGTAAATATTTGATATTTCCATTATCTTAGCTCTGGTATCATGCAAAGCGAGTGTTAAGTACCGCCACTTTACATGAAATGCCTCCAGAATTTGGCAGAAAATGAAGAGGATGGAGTGTCTTAACATTAGATTCCCTCTGCCTACTATGCTGTGTGCGGAATACAGCGTAAAGATAAAAAAACATTATTACCACTCGAGTAGTGGAATACTCAAGCCATTGTGGTGCAGTGAGAAAGTATTTGACTAGAAGCACGATTGGTTGTGGGTTTGATTTCTACTAAGGCGAATGTTCCACTCTGACATCAAAGGTAAAGCACGGCGTTAAGTTTCAATAACAACATAAACAACAAAACATCTCGATTTTAGGAGGAAAATGGACAGCAGAGTGTCATTACACTTAAAGTGAAAGAGTGAAACTGAGAAAAAAACACTATCAAACAGAAAAGACCTTTTTTAACATATAAATATTTCTTTTTTTTTTAGCTTCACGCTATATCCCGCACACAGCAGGGTAGGCAGAGGGAACCTAGTGTTAAGACACTCCGTTCCCCACTTTCCGCCGAATTCGGAGGCTTGCGTGTTAAGTGGCGGAACTTAACGCCGCACTTTACCTCGACACCAGAGCGAAGAAAAATGGAAATATAATTTCCACCCCTCGAGTGGGAATCGAACCCACAACCAGTCGTTTACAGTCACACTCTTGTGCCACTGGGCCACGACTGGCCAAATATTTCTTATCTAGCTTAAAACAAAATTTACAAGAGCAAAGAAACATTTGTAACGACGTACATAATATATGTACAAATGTGTTTTCATGTTAGTTTAGGTGGGACATAAACAACTTTATGAAGCATTATTTTTTATTCTTATCACTTTCGAAATTATACCAATTTAGTCAAGGAAAAACTCAATTTTAAGAGATTTACAATACATAAATCGTTTTCACGAAATATGTTTATTTAAGAAAAAAGGCCATCGTGACACAGTGAGAAGTGAAGTTTTTACACGCGGCAGTTCTGTATTCAATTCCCACTCGAAGGAATGATTGTATTGTAAATTTTATCAAGTCTGGTGACATGCAAAACCGCAACGTTGAGCTCTGCCACACAAGACAATGTATTGGAATGTGGACAATGGCATATCTTGTCATTAGATTTTCTGCACACCCACTTTGCGTAAAATTAAAAAAAGACACCTATGTAGTCTGAATCCTGAACCTACTACCACCTGGAACAGGTCAAACTATTCCACATAGCAAGATAATTCAAACTTAATGGTATGCAATGTGTAGCTCTTATTGCTTAATATATATCTCCACCCACGTACTGTGACGAGAGTCGTATATCAGCTAGACCAATTTCTTGACCGAAAAATTTATAACGGTCTCAGATCTACCTGATTTATTAGTAAAGCTTAATTCACATTATGTAAGGCTAAAATAAAGTGTATAATATTTTAATAATAATGTTATTTTTACTTATATTTTATGAATTGTAATTCGTACTTACGTTTATGTGGACTAGAAAATAAAAGATCTAGATGTAACACGTTTCTGAAGGAATTTCGACAAATCTTCTCTTAGTGCTCTTTTACCCACTTCAAGAAACATGACAATTAAAATTTGCTAAAATTAATTGGTTGTTAATTTTTACACTACAATTAACAATGAAATAACTGTTCATTGTGATTTTCGCACACAAGAAATTATCAATTGTTAATATTAAATTGCAATTATTTTTTTCCTAACACTGCCATTTTTTTATAAAAAAAACTATTAAGGCTGTCGAACTATAAGCACAAATTGTTCGATCCCCACTCGAATGAATATCAAATTGTTTAAACAAACACTTTGAAATCCTAACGTAACGTCTCGATTTCGGGCAGGTTATTAAGAACGAAATGTTTTGACACTAAATAAACTTTAACTATCGGCTGTTTTGGCAAATAGAGTGAAATGTTTTTTTTTAGCTTCACGCTGTATCCCGAATGGAGCAGGGCAGGCAGAGGGAACCCAGTGTTAAGTCACTCTAATCCCCACTTTCCGCTGAGTTTGGAGGTATTGCGTGTTAATAGGCGGAACTAAACGCCGCGCTTTATCAGTAAAGTCATCCTTAAGTTCCCCTGTGTCACGATACTTTTTTACTAAATATATGCATATGTATAAAACTACCTTTACAATCACGTAGCTATTTCGCTAAGTGAAAAAGGTTTGCGCATCGTCCGTATTGAGATTTTCAATATTTCTCCTAAATTGTGACAATTTGTTTGAAAGGTCCATATTGCGGTGCTGATGCTTTACATTTGACCGATTTGAAAAAGAGATAGTTTTGCATAGAACTATTGTACATATCAATTTAGATTTTAATATAAAATATTTAATTATTATTGACTCTTAGTGGGCAGGTTCTTGGGGGACCAAAGTGACCAGACTCACCGTAAGATACTGAATGCAGGAAGTGTATGGCCAATTGTAATATAGTGCCTACTGGGAAACCTGTAGTCCCATAGTCCCATTAGTGAGCGTCGTATAGTGACTCAAATCAACAACATCTAATATGATAAAGCATATCGATGAGTTCTATAACCCTAAACTTAATAAATCTTGGACGAGCGAAATCTGATTAATGGGGTTTGCCATTGACTAATACATTATTACGAAAAATACTAAAATATTTTTTGGCACTTCTACAATATATAAGCTTTTCTACGCCTTTCACATAATTTTTGTAAATGTTAATTAAAATCTTTTCTTCACGTTTTAACAGAACAAACTCCTCAGCAATTCATATATTCATCGAGTCGGTAGCTCGGTGCCCATTGTGTTGTAGAGAGGAGTTAGGACCAGTGTTAGGATTTGTGACAAAATCAATTTGTGACCTAACAAAATCATACTAATGTCACCTTCGAAATAGGTTCATGATAGAAATTAACTTGATGATAATAAATTGATGATTGTTAATAATAGGAAACAAAGTTTGTTTTCTAAGAAAAAAATATAGATATTACTTTAGTAAACTAAAGTATCAATAATCAATTAAACTCAATATTATTACTTTTACATTTTTTTTAGCTTCACGCTGTGGTGTCCCGAACCTAGTGTTAAGACACTCCATTCCCCACTTTCCGCTGAATTCGTAGGCTTGCGGGTTAAGTGGCGGAACTTAACGCCGCGCTTTACCTTGACACCAGAGCGCACTTGACACCAATGAAATATAATTTCCACTACTCGAGTGGGAATCGAACCCACAACCAGTCGTTTACAGTCACACGCTTGTGCCACTGGGCTACGACTGGCCACAATTAATAATACATTATTAAAAATATGATTTAATTATAAAAAAAATAAAATATATATACTTACCGTACAAAAAAATAACAAAAACCAAGTACATACAGTATATAAATAAATATAAAGTTGTTTCGAGCTACTAACTCGAGATTATCGCATCTTAGACGGCGCTTTGCTCACGGCGCGGACGTGCAAACACTTGCCGTGAGAGCTCGGCTGTATGATAAGAGGTCACTATCACACTGTTAACTGCCGCAGTAATGAACTTATAGTATGCTACTTTATAGTAATAGAAAATATGAAAAAAATAAGATTTTTATCTTTAATTATTTTTAAATTTTAGTTAAATCTTCTAACACTCCAATAGACACTCATAGACGTCAATTAGTACTTAACTCGTATAAAAAAGTATAAGCAGTATAATATTTTATCACATTATTGCGGTGAAGTCAATGAGAGTCTACTGTCATAAAACTCGGTCCTTATTTGTCCACGGTGGAACACTATGCCGCGTTTTGCCTTGGTATCAGAGAAAAGAAATGAATATAACGTCTATGAATCACACCTACAATCATCGCTTTTACAGTCAGACGTTATCACATTGTGCCGACGGCCTCGAGAATATAGAGAGAATAGAATCTCGGAAGCACAGAAAACATTGAGTCCTGACACTCAGTTCTTCACTCTCATTCGTTTTTGCGGAAAAAACGTAAAGTTATTAAAAAAAAAAAAAAAATCTATGATTTTTCATCGCGAACAGTGTAACAGTCATCCACAATTAAAGAGTCAGTCTTCACACCAGTTTCTTTCAGCTTAAAGTACAGTGAGGACAGCTGTTAATTGGATGCGAAGATTTTCAGCATGAAAATTTAGAAAATATTATTTCAATATTAATAACTTACGAATTAAGATACTCTACATGAGTCACACTAATTATATAGTGGCTTCATTTTTTACACATTCCTCGTAGACTATTATGGCGCAGTTGAAAATAAATTCGGTGTGGGTTTGATTGGCACTCGAGGAAAATGATTATTTTTCCATTTTTTTTTATCGATAAAAGGGGGGCAAACGAGCACAAGGACCACCTGATCGTAAGTGGTTACCTTCGCCCATGGACATCCACAACATTAGAAAAGTTGTGGACGCGTTGTCGACCTTAAGGGTGGAAGAGGAAAGGAGGGAGATAGGATGGGGATGGTGGGAATTCCCTATTCCTGGCTGCTGGAGCTGGCTTACATGCCATCGAAACGGAAGACATCATCAGATGTATGGCGGTTCGTCTTTGACATGATAGTGGTCGCGAGCCAATCGGAGAACGAATCTCCTACCACTAAGCTACTGGGTTACTCGCCTTTTATGGGACGCTGCCCAGCGACGGAGGGGAATTGTATTCTAACCCATCCCCCCACGGGTAATTATTTTCATTTCTTTACTCTGGTTACTAAAACAAACTGCATCTGCAACGGATGGAAAACGGAAAACAGAGTACCTTAAAACTAGGTTCCACTAGCTACCCTCCTATACCAGGAACGGTGTGTGGAAAATTGTTGAATTAAATATACAAAAAAAGAAAACCACTATGTTTAGGCAAATACTAATCTTATCACGATATCATCTGCCATATGTTAAATTAGTATATTTTAATCACACACGATCTATATTTCAAAATTGTAATTGATATGCCCAGTTATCGAAAGCCGCTTCAATTTCAGCGTGAACTGCTTTCAGCTGACGCGTAATTGTAAGTAGCTGCTTTGTGGATGCATTGTTGCATTATTTTTTTTTTCATTTAAAGAATAAATGTAGAATATTCTCTACTTCTTTTTCACTGTGTTTCATAAAATCATCAAAGGCATAAACAATAAGTGAGGTAATAACAACAAAAGTCTCTTATATAACAATTATTAGAAAAAAAGAAACATATTAAAAAATGTATGTTTTATTTAAAAACTAGCGACCCGCTCGCGGCTTCGCCACGTGAACTACCACTTTCATCCACTATTGCCTCTTTGGAATTGTTTTTTTTTATAAAAGGGGGATGGTCTAAATTTAACCTTGCGTCACTAATTATATTCTTGCGAAAATCGCACTATACGTTATCAAATAGTATAGTACAATGTCTATACTATTTGATAACGTATAGTGATAACTGATCTAATAAGAAAACGTACGAAATCTGCTATCATATATCTATATGATAGCAGATTTTGTACATATATACCATCAGGTATATAGTATTATAAACTGGTCATAATATCTTAAATAAATTTTAGACTTTTTATTTTATTTTACAATTGTGTTACTTACTGGTATTAAAAAAAATACCTTTACTTGCAAATAATCAATATAACTTGACTTTGGTACTTTTTATTTTTCTGCGGGAACTATATTGAATACCAGGGTAAACTAACGACCCGCTCGCGGCGTCGCTGGGTGAACTACTACTTTCATACCCTATTTTAGCAACTCTGGAATTATTTATAAAAAAGAGAGGTTTATTTTAAAAAAGAGGAATTTTTATTATAAAAAAGAGGACTTTGCCTTATCTTCTTTCATTCTCACTATATTCTTAACATATATAAGTTTCATCCACTGTTTCAACCTCCTAGGGATTGATTTTTTTTAAAAAGTAGCCTATATTTGACCCTACGACTTCTTCTTTTCGAATTTCATCTAAAGCGGGCTAGTAGATTACCCGTGAAAACAAAACCTATAGAATAGATAGCTTTTTGCATTTTTATAATAATATTAATGAGTACGAATATATCTAGTACAATGTCAACTATATAATAACAGATGGTGACAGAAAACGTAGTGACATTTGTTGTCATATAGATAATATAAAGTTTTGTAGACCGGTCAAATGTATTTTTAATAGCAAATTATCTTCAATAAATGTTGTGCTCAATTTATTTTATAATTATTTTAAGTAATATTAGTGATATTAAAACAAATTTAGTTTCACTCGTCAACTATCAACACAATTTAAATGTTTTTTTTTTATTTTATTTTTCTGCCGCAGTTGTATAGAATACCAGGATGAAAACTATCCCATATGTTGCTCTAACCTTTAAGCTAACTCCATACAAAAAAATCATTAATTTCTACCCGGTAGATATCAGTATATAAATGATTTACTTATATCGGTTTTTTATTTTTTCCAAAAAAACTACATGGAAAACCGGGATAAAAACTATCCTATATGTACCTTTGAACTATAAGCTATCACTATACCAAAACTCATTCATTTCTATCCAGTAGTTTTTGCGTGATTGGCGAACAAATTAACAGACAGACAGACAGACAGACAGACAGACAGACAGACAGACAGACAGACAGACAGACAAAAATTCTACTGAGTGGATTTTTGGCCTCTGTTATCGATATATTAACGCACCCAATTAAAATTTTTCTGAAATTTTTCATGTACAGAATTGACTTTTCTACTCTTTTATTTTATTTAAAAATATGAATTTATTGAATAATTTAATAAACTTGTACGTTCAAAGTTCTCATAAAGTACATTCTTTTCTCCTAAGCAGGAAAATTCCGAGAAAACTTACTGTCAAGACATTGTAATTTCTTTCAAAAATTTCAATTTTTTTTTAAATCCTACAAATTGTGTGCTAAGTGGCGAAACTTAATGCCTCCCTTAGTCAGAAACCAGAGTAGAGAAAAGAAAAAAAATAAAATATAATAATTTCCGGAGTCGAAATTGAACGTACATTCATCATTACGTACACAATCAGACGCTGTCACACTACACATGTCATATGCCACAATGGATAATATTGTAAAGATACTTTATTGAAAAAGTTACATTATTAAAAAGAAATACGAGGATAAATAACATAAAATTGGTAAAAATTGAATTCGAGTACAATACGTTTAATCATACCTTACATGAAGGGGTCTTAAAACTTCTGACCTCAGACTTGAGACGGTCAAGTGGCACTCGATGGTTCTTTGTAAAAAGATTAGGGACGATCTTTATATATTATCTTTTTTCTTAAAGATATTAAGAATTTGAATGTTTATTTTGTTGTACATATATATTTAAATATCTATTTAAATTCATATATACTGTATATATGTACATGTTAATAAGATTATAAACTTCATCGTTATTTTGTGTGTTGTGATACTAATGTGTCATCATTTTTATTTATTTTTTTTAGCTCCACACTGTATCCTGCACACAGCAGGGTAAGCAGAGGGAACCTAGTTCGAATTCATTGCGTATCAAGTGGCGGAACTTAACGCCGCGTTTTACCTCGGCACCAAAGCGAAGAAAATAAAAATATTAAATATACCACTCATCGAGTGGGAATCGATCCCACAATCAGCCGTTTACAGTCACACCCTTGTACCACTGGGCCACGACTGGCCACATTATATAACACATGAATTATATAACACATAAAGGTTGTTTGTGGGTTCGATTTAAACTCAGTAGAAAAATCTTTATTATATACTATTAGCTCTGATGAACAAGACAAACCGCGGCATTGATATCTATCAGCGCGTCTCGAATTCGTGTAAAAAGTGGAGAACAGATAAGGGAATTTACTTCTTTAACTATCAATTAATTATTTCTGTCTAAAATACATATCATCGAAAGAAGAAATATAAACAAAAACATGCCTTTCTTGTTATTATCTTAAAAAAATAACTTAAAAAAAATTCTATCCAGTTACATACCACACCGCAGCCCAAACACGGAGCAGCCATCGAAAGTTTAATTAAAGCGAAACGAATAAGGTGTAATACTTCTCACCCGCGGTATCGCCGTATCGCCCAACATTGTGAGAATAAAATATTTTAACGTTATTTACTTGACGAATTTACAATGGCCATTAAATTTTAAAATCTAATTACGCTCGCGAAATTGAATTGTTTTATATTACGTTGTGTTGCTAAAATACATTTTGTGTAAGTGTATATATGTTAAGGATGTTCATAAATATAGGTTGAGGGATAATTTTGTATTCTCGTATATTTAGGTATTAATAAAAATAATAAAATTATCTTTTTAAGTCAGCTTTTTCTGCATAATATGTTCTCCAGAAGGATCGGAAGTCAAGACACTCCGCCCTCTACTTTCTTGTCGTATTCGAGACATTGTGTCTTGATTGATATAACACAACGCCTGGATTTGTCTCGTTCAGCAAAGCTTATAATTGAAAGTAATTAAATTATGATGATTCCACAATGATTCTATGGGGACTAAACCCCCTATCAATTGTGAGTACTTATGATCTACTATATGGATAAGGACAGATTTACCACTGTTTTCACATCTGATCCACTAATCTTCACTGTCTCTTCCACAAAGCTAAGTAGATAGAGGTAACCTAGTAACAGCTTTGTCTTTTTTTCTATTATTACACTACAGTTTTTATTATTACACTACACGTGTTTAGTGGCGGAACTAAACGCCGCACTTTCGTCTTGCCAAAAGCACAGTATTTACCATGAATACATGAATAAAATAAAACAAAAATATTACTTTTCAACATAAATGAATACAAAATTCGTACATATATTTGTATATGCATATAGTTAGTTATATATCACAATATTTTTATGACTCCACAGCTCTGTACTTCCCTTGCAAAATTTGAATTTCAAATTAACAAATCTTGTTCTACGGTTATTCAAATTTATGTTCGGTCGAGAGACTGACGCGGAGATATGGGAACGATTTTTCCCACACCACTTGTAATAATTTAGATGTGATTTTACAATTAGTATATTTTACACGAATTTACGAGTATAAGTAACTATTTTATATATTTTTACCCGTGGGGGGACAGGTTACAATAAAATTCCCCTCCGTCGCTGGGCAGCGTCCCGTAAAAGTCGGGTAACCCAGTAGCTTGGTGGTAGGAGATTGGTTCTCAGACTGGCTCGCGGTTACTATCATGTCAAAGTCGAACCGCCAAGCATTAAATGATGTGCTCCGGTTCGATGGCGTGTAAGCCAGCTCTCCCTATTTCCACCATCCCCATCGTTCTTCCCTCCTTTCCTCCACCCTCCTTAAAGTCGGTAACGCATCCACAACCTTTCTAATGTTGTGGATGTCCATGGGCAAAGGTAACTACTTACCATCAGGTAGTCCTTCTGCTCGTTTGCCCCCATTTCTTCAATAATAAAAAAAATGACGTCCATAGTACTATAGACTATATTAGACAATTTTGTTAGAGCACAGTTTTTTTTTGTAAAAAAAAACAGTTAAAGCATTGACTTTCGTAATTCTATGCATAAATGATGATGCATTACGACTGTTATTTTTATAAGAAAAATGAAATAACTGATTAATATTTTGTTATAAAAAAATACACAATTTATTTCTTGCCAAAAAGTGTATTTAGTTGTTTTTGTAATATACTACTAAAAGATATAAATGCTATAGTGGTGCAGTGGACAGCGTCTGACTATAACGATCCACTGCATTCCAGAGAATGATTTTTTTTTAATTTTGTAACATTTCCCCGCTCTAGCGAGACAAAACGTGAAGTTGAGTTCTTAACTTAACTTAACAAGCAACGTCTGCATTTCGAGCGGAAAGTAAAGAAAGGAGTGTCTTAACACTAACTAGGTTGTTCTCAGTTTGCCCTGCAATGCTCTTACATTGTGAAATCACTTGCAACAGCGTGAAACTGTTTTACAATGCTTTCTAAAGGTATGTAGTATATAAAAAAGTCTACAAAAGAAATATTACTAACGAACTATTAATATTATATTTCTGGAATAGAATACATTAAAATATCTTAGTTACTAGAGGGAAGAAATGAACATTTAAATATAACCATTCCTCGAGTGAGAATCGAATCTTCGACCATCGCATTACAGACAGACACTGTTCTACTGCGCCACGAGTGCCTAATTGAGAGGTTAAATAGAAAAAATACTTAGCACTTAGCAAAGTTGCACCGTTAAATACATTTATATATACACCTATGACTAATACGAACAATAAATTATTTATCCAGAATATACAACTTCAATAACATTAATAATAATTATTATTAATATTTTTTTCAGCTTAACGCTGTACAGGGAGGGAGAGGGAGCCTAGCGTTAAGACACTTTCCGTCAAATTCTGGAGGCATTGCGTGTTAAGTGACGGAACTTAACGCCGCGCTTTGCTTCGACACCAGAGCAAAGAAAATGAAAATAATTAATATTTTCACTCCTCAAGTGGGAATCGAACCCATAACCAGTCGATTTGCAGTCACACTTTGTGCCTCTGCGCCACGACTGGCCCCAAGTTAGTAATTTTATAACATTAAATATATACTACTTATATATACTCGCACATATAAACACACATGTTCATAAAAATACACATATACATAAACACATATATACAAACCTACATACCATCTTATTTAACAAACTGTTTATCGAATTTCCACGTCATTTCCCGTAACATGAATGTAGTAAAACAGTAGCGTTTCTTATTTATGCAAATGGCATCAAACGATTTACCGACTTTATGATGTGACACTACATGAAACTTATGATATGGGGCTGTTCTAGTATAAATTTAAACTCTTAAGATTCTCTTTTATAGATATAATGTTGAAATTCTGTACAAAAGAATTAAATAAGATTAGATCTCATGAATATCACCGTCTAAAACATAGTCAACATTTATATTTATTTTGTTTTATATTTTACGATAGCCAGTCGTGGCGCAGTGGCACAAGCGTGTGGCTGTAAACGGTTGTGGGTTCGATTCCCACTCGAGGAGTGGAAATATTTAATATTTCCATTTTCTTCGCTCTGGTGTCGAGGTAAAGCGCGGCTTTAAGTTCCGCCACTTAACACGCAATGCCTCCGAATTCGGCGGAAAGTGGAGAACGGAGTGTCTTAACACTAGGTTCCCTCTGCCTACCCTGCTGTGTGCGGGATATAGCGCGAAGCTATTTTTAATTTAATTTTACGGATTCACGTATATTCTTATATAGCAGGATAGACTGAGGAAGAGTAATGTGTTTAGACTTCTTTCTCCAATTTCTACCAAAAATCCAGGTCTCTTCTAAGATGCTTGTAAACCTATAATTAGGCGAATAAATAAAAATAAGTAAAGCACTTATAAGTATAATTATTTTGCCAAGTAGAGATCGAAGTCGTAACCATCAAATTTTTAGTCAAACCATGTCTCACTGCTTCAATATTAATTATAATAATTAAAATATTAATAATTAAAGAAGATTACACAACAAATTATGAAATTATAAAATAATCTCATATTATCTTTCGCCTTAACAGACAACAGTATCCATTTCGTATAAACAATTTATAAAATTCAGTCCAACCTGGCGTTACTATTAACATTTCTAGAAACGGAGCATTCCCAGAATCGTCTTTTTATTTGGAAATTCACGAATTATCCTCCATTTTCACTTCTCTTTAAGCGTATTTTGGCGTGTTTAAAATAAAATTACAGTATTTGCGACCACGCTCTGCTGGTCCGACTACAGCCGACATCTGCACTGTTACGAATATCTTAATGTAGGAACGCGTTAAGGTTGCTGTCCAGTGGAGAATATAAAATTGTATAAAATAATTTTGTTTAAATATTATATATGTAAGTGTAATATGTAATGTATGTAATAAGCATGCATACAAGCATAGCGATAAGAAACTTGGTTTTTAATATTAAAATACAATGAGTACAATGAATTAAATAAAATTAGCAGAGATAATATAAAAACAAGTAAACTTCACACATCTCCCGCTCACATGCGGGGGCATGTGGTATGATAGCCAAAAAAACCTAGTGTTAGGATACTCCATTCTCCACTTTCCCTTCGTAATATTAATAGAAGTCTTGCTTATTGAGCGGTGGATCTCAACGACACGTCATAACTTATTTTATTACAGTGAAAGTATGCAAAAAAAGTATATCTGAGCAGCGATTGAACCATTAATGCATATACGACAAGCGTAGATTACTAGGCCATGAATATTGAATGATAAGTTTAAAAAAAGGAAATCAAATCAAAAAGACATTTAAAGAAAACGTATAAAAATTTGAACGCAGCGGGATTCGAACCCGCGCCTCCTGAATACCGTTCAGGCGCTCTCACCACTGAGCCATGCGTTCAGCGCCTGAACGGTATTCAGGAGGCGCGGGTTCGAATCCCGCTGCGTTCAAATTTTTATACGTTTTCTTTAAATGTCTTTTTCAATTTTCCTAAGTGTGGAATAACACTTTAAAAATGTTTCAAAAGGAAATCAAATCAAATATTAAAGCAATCAGTCAAAATTTTGAACAGTTCTCTTAAATATTACTATAAAAATTAGACAAAATAAATATTAGTAATAAGCATGTAAATGTTAAGCGGTTGAATGTGTAATGGTATTTTTGGTTCAAATGTGAGAATTTGTGTGTATGTAAATCATAAATCTAAATCAAAAAATGAAGAACTAATTGAAAAGTGTTTAGTTCTTTAAAAAAAAAAACAAAAACTATATTAACCCTTATAAGCGTTTAAATCCACTCCAGTGGTCAACAATCCTTAATCTTTAAGCAAAAGATACACAATGTGTAAGTTTTTCTCGACAGTGCAGTATTTGTGATAGTTTAATGTACTGAAAATTATGATAAATTTTTAAAGCGTTTCGTACTTAGCGTTAACATTTTACACAAAAACCTATTAAAGTACAATGTAGCTGTAATACAATTTGTTAAAACCAGCCTCCGTAACGTTCTCTGTATTAAATATGTATATTATGAACATTTTCAGCTTTAGTACGCTATTGAGGCCACCGTGGTATAGTGGAATAACGCTTGATTGCCAATGCGATTGGTTGTGGGTTCGATTCCCTCTCGAGATGAATCTAATAGTGTACAACATTCTTGCTTAGGTCAGACAAAGCATAGCGTGAAGTTCCATATAAAGAGAATAGTGGAAAACAGAGTGTTCTGAGATAAGAATCTCTCTGCTGACTGCTGTATGAACTAGTGGTGTGGTCTAAATTTAGTCTGATTTTTCAAAAAGTAATTAATAGTCGTTTAACTCGTGGCTATGGTAACGTAGTAGGTCAGCGTCTGACTGTAAGCTCAATAGTTGTGGGATCGATTCCCATTCGGAGCAATGATTACATTTTAATTTTTTTTTTCTTCGTTTTGTTTTGTTATTAAAGACAAAGTTGCATTGAGTTTCGACACTTAACACGCAATATCTCGATTTAGGGCGGAGAGTTTACGACGGAGTGTCTTGCCACTAGATCTTACTGCTATGCGAAAAAAAGCCGTGAAACCGTTTAATTAATGATCAAATAAAATCTACACGCTTTATTAATCTCATTATTCTTATACATTTTCACGCTATCGTCATTTTGATGGACACCATGGGGCGTTTAATTAAGTTGCAACCCTTATTTCGATGGGCTACAAATTATTATTTACCGCCGCAGGCACCCTTCGGTTCTAACACTGTACAAGATTTATTTGCACGAAATGATGAATCGCTCTAATATGTGTGTGAAACTGCCTGATTTAGAATGATTTGTTGTTAGAAAGTATGAGTGTTTATCGTGTTTATATAGTAAAAAATAGAAAGTTTAAGTGGCGGAACTTAACGCCGCGCTTTACCTCGACACTAGAGCGAAGAAAACGGAAATATTAATTATTTCCTCACCTCGAATGGGAATCGAACCCACAACGAGTCGCATTTATACTCACACTTTGTGCTTTGTTCAACAAGCCACGACTGACCTTTAAATACAAAGTGTTTTATATAATAGATAATAGTGTAAGACCATTTTTTTTAGTTTTACACTTTTATCCCATATAGCAAGAAAGAAGAGAGAAAAATAGTACCATAACAAATAGGATCACTGAAATTATTTAATCAGTATAATCAGTACAAATTCTCCTGAGTGGGTATCGAACCCACAACTATCGCGTTTACAGTCAGACGCTATCCCACTACGTCACGGTATGAAGACATCATGTGGACAGCTTAGCTATAAAGCAAAAAACTAAAAAAAGAGTATTGTTATATTTTTTTAGCTTTACGCTGTATTTCCACTCCTCGAGTGGGAATCGAACCCACGTCGCTTTGCAGTCACACTTTGTACCACTGTGCCACGATTGGCCACAAGTGTTATTTAAACTGTATATTTAAGTTGTTTTAATTTCTCCGCTCTTTTACCTCAGAAAAATCGCGGTGTTGAGTTCCGTCAATCAATACACAATATCTGGATTTCAGGCAGAAACTGGAGAACGGAGTGTCTTGCCACTAGCTTGTAATGTAGGAAATAGCGTAAAGTTTATATTACAAATTTACATACAAAAATACTAGTACCTCTTGTATGACAGATCACTATTTATTCCTCACAATATTGTTTCTACAGCAATTGAGTTCCAATGACTTTTAACGTAATTTTAATGTGAATCCGATAATGACCTGACTTTTTGCTTAACGGTCGTTTAACGAAGTGTTTTTGTAACAATTAAGTATTTAATTGGCCTTGTTTAAGTAATGTGTCAATGGGACGGTTGGTAAAGGGAACGGCTTCACGCTTTTTTTCTGTATAGCCAGTGGTCGGAGAGAATCTAGTGTCAAGATATTCCGTTTTTCACTTATATATCTGAAATCGGGACGTTTTGTGTTGAGTAATGAAACTCAACGTCGAGCTTTATATTAAGTAATTGAGCAGAGAAACAAAAATAATTTTGTAGATATTTTTTATTCTAGTGTCAAGACATTCCTTTCCCCATTTTCTGCTGAATTCATAGGCATTGCGTGTTAAGTGGCGAAACTTAACGCCGCCCTTTACCTCGACTTCAGAGCGAAGAAAATGCGAAATATTAAATATTTCCACCTCTCGAGTGGCAAACGAACTCACGTCCAGTCGCTTTAAAGCCACGCTTTGTGCCTCTGCGCCACGACTGGCCCCATATAATATTATTCCACCAATTGGAAAACAAATTCAGAACCTATTGCAATTACAGTTAGACGGTGTCCCACTGTACCACGATAATTGGTATCCTGGTTGGTAGAATTATTATTTTTTCTGTTTCAATATAGGTAGGTACTAGAAAGTTAAGATTATATTTTAGTTCTCATTTTTGTATAATCCATTTGTTTCTGTCGTAAATAAATTTGTTTATGTAAACAGTGTCTTTTTATATAAAAATATGATTTATTTTAGTGAGAAGATAATTTTTTTACATTATTTAGGAAATTATACTTATTGTGGAATAGTAAGTAAAAATGAAATCTAATAAGTTTATAAAGAAAAAGGTCGGATTTGCTTCTTCTTTAAAAAAAATCTGCTACCTATGCTTATTAAAAAAAAATAAAAAAAAAACTTAAGTGACTTGTCACAGTGTCACTGTCAAGACACTCCGTTCCCCACATTTCTTCCGAAATCAAGACATATATAATTCCATATCAAAAGTCTTATATAATCAAAAGTTAGTCATATCAAAACAACATTAATAATTTATTAAAATTCAATGGAATAACAAAGGAAATACTTTAAAAATACATTACTGTATAAAAATTCAACACCACCCTTGCATTTTCAAGAGCATTTGAATACAAGCAGAAGATTTTCGCCATTTGAATTTTAAATAAATGGTCGTGTGCAAAAAGTTCGTTAATATTAATGTGCATTTCGCATTTTGTATTTATGCCAGCTGCTGTTGTAAAACAGCTGAGATTTGTCTTATGGTATATGCTGGTAGTAGGTTCAGAGCCCGGTTGAGACAAATTGAGAAATAATATGATAAGTTACACAACATAAATTTAAAAAATGACGGAAATATGGCAAATAAAGAGATTATTTCAAAATTCTTTGATTTTTATACTGCTTAATGCAGAAGATACATAAAAATAAAATATATTAAAAAAATAAAAATAGCTTCACGCTATATCCCGCACACAGCAGGGTAGGCAGAGGGAACCTAGTCTTAAGACACTCCGTTCCCCACTTTCCGCCAAATTCGGAGGCATTGCGTGTTAAGTGGCGGAACTTAACGCCGCGCTTTACCTCGACACCAGAGCGAAGAAAATGGAAATATTAAATATTTCCACTCCACGACTGGCCATTTGACGATTTTTATCTTATGTGAACCCGAAATCATTGATGTTATTTAGGCAAGCTCCCACAACCATAGCTATAGAGGTATAGATATTGAATAATAAAGGCAGCAAAACGCCTAACCCTCATAAGGCAGTAACATTAAGCCGTTTTATAGCTTTTAACAAACATTGCGAGCGTTTAAACTTTATTGTGGAATCAGTTCGTTTCGTTACAACGACTTCGACTTCTTTGAGGCTGAAATCTATTGTTATAATAAAATTGTAATTTAGAGGTGTATGTTTGTACGTTACCTGCTTTTTCCCGTATAGCTAAGTAGTCAGAGGGAACTTAGTGTGAAGATGTTCTGTTTCCCTCCGAAATTAAGATACTACTTGTCAAATTTCTAAACTCTGTACCATGTTTTATTAAATAGCAAATGAAAATAATATATATATTTTTTCCCCGCGTGGAAATCAAACCCACAACCTTCGCATCTACGGTCATACGCTGTCCCACTACACCACGACGTCTAGTGATATATACTTTCACTATTCCATTACGTATACATATATATTTTAATCATGAAACTTATGAAAATTGTGACAAATCACTCCGTTCTCCATTTTTTGTTATTTTTACATAAGTTCTGTGTTGGTTAGTGAATTTCGAGCCATACTTATGTAAGCCGATTGAAAATTTGATTTGAAATCTTCCGTTACTCAATGACTGACAGACAACGCACATCCGTAACTACTGTACGTAGAAATCTACAATTTAACAGTAGGTTCTTAACTAGTGGAAATTGTAGCGAAACACACAAAACTGAATTTGTCGAAATTTCTACGTTAACTGTTACTGTACGGTAAACATTTTCACAAGTAAGAATTTAGCCCCAATACCAATTAGTACAGGTCAGCCACATTCCTCTACGAATGCAATGATAATGGCATTTTTAGAATAATTAAAAATAACCAGGTTATTCTTTTCTGGCTTGTAACTTTTATTTGAACATCGGCGTCACGTTCCGCTACCTAATACGCAATATATCAAATACGGATGAAAATTGAGTACGAAATGCTTTGATAATAGGTTCTATTTGATTACTTTCCTGTTATTTAGGAAGAAAGTGATCTTTAAAGATTGTTTATTAATTCAATTATAACGTAACAAAAGATTACTTTCTTTTTTAGCTTCACGCTGAACACACAGCAGGATAGAGGGAACCTAGTGTTAAGACTCTCCGTTGCCCACTTTCCGCCGAATTCGGAGGCATTGCGTGTTAAGTGGCGGAACTGAACGCCGCGCTTTGCCTCGACACCGAATCGAAGAAAATGAAAATATTAAATATTTCCACTCCTCGAGTGGGAAACGAACCCACAACCAGTCGCTTTACAGTCACACTTATTGCCACTGCGCCACGACTGGCCCAAACATACCAACTAATAACAATTCATAATTCATAATAACATTAAAAAATTAAGTCAAATACAAATATTTGAATTCCACACGAATAAATTCAAGGGAAATTCTAGTAATAATTCCGCCTGTACGCACAATAATGAACCCTTCGGTGCGACGCGGACGTCAGACGTGACTTTATTCAGAGACGCCCTCGGGTAATAAGGCAGATAGATAGATTAGTTATATAAGCATTGAGATTGCTAATATTATATACTGAAGATTATTTTATTTTGCGACCGATGGTATCGAGGTTATTGCCAGTTTATGTATAAATGCCAGAGGTTGTGGGTTCGATTTTCAGTCAAGGAATTGATTATATTTAAATTATTTGAATTTTTTCGCTTTGACAAGAAAAAAAACACGGCGTTGAGTATTGCTATTGAATACGTAATGTCTTAATATTGAGCGAAAAGTGGTGAAGAAGATAAGATTAATAAAAAATAAGATTAAATACAAAAATAAGTTGTAATAAAGCGTATAAGAATTTCGACGCAGCGGCTAGTAGAACGCATGGCTCAGTGGTGAGAGCGCCTGAACGGTATTCAGGAGGCGCGGGTTCGAATCCCGCTGCGTTCAAATTTTTATACGTTTTCTTTAAATGTCTTTTTCAATTTTCCTAAGTGTGGAATAATACTTTAAAAATGTTTAAAAAGATTATTTTATTTTGCGACAAATGAAATTTAGGTTATTATGGCGTAGTGGGATAGCAACTGTATGAAACCTATTGAATGTAGATTCGATTTTTATTCAAGGAAATTATTATATTTAAATCATTTTTTTCGCTGTGATAAGAAAAAAGAACGTGGCGTTAGGTTCCGCCTTTTAATAAGCAATATCTTGATTTTTGGCCGGAAATTGTAGTATACGTGATTTTATTCGAAGACGCCCTCGGGTAATAAGGCAGATAGATACATTAGTTATATAAGCATTGAGATTGCTAATACTATATACTTAAGATTATTTTATTTTGCGATAGATGAAATTGAGTTTATGCAATATGATGCATATATGCAAATATGCAGTGGGATAGCCTCTGTCTGTGCTTCTGTATGTTTATGTATCATTTTTAAACATATTTGTATCCTGGACTCTTTATCTATATCATTTAAACAGAATACTGAACTGAATTTTATACTCCTCTTTACTTATCATTTTCGCAGAAAAGCATTACAAAGTTACTAGTTATTTCGCTCTCTGCTTCTAAAATATCATCAAACACTTAAAATGTTAGACGACAGAATGAAAGTCACCTTCCGTCCTGCCAATTCAATACAATATGTTAAATCAAAAAAAAAGAAATCGAACCTTGAACCACCGCATATAAAACCGCTATACAATAGCTATTCCATACATATTTTCATCATAAATCTGTTTGTTTCATAGAAAAAACGTGGTCACGCCCGTTTTTCAGCACATCGTGATTCGCTTATCGCGTTATGTACGATATTTACACCTAACGACATTCCCAATAGTGTTGACAATCAAATTGATATAGATTATATGTTATTGGGTGACAGATGGCCTGATTGATGGTATTGTTATCATGTTTTAATTATTAAAGCTTTTAGTTAGATTTTCGAATGTTATTTATATTAAATTGTGGATATTGTGATACAGTAGAACTGCATATGATAGTGAAAGTTGGTTTTAGGTTCAATTCTCACTTGGGGTTTTTTTTATTATATTAAATTCTCCGCCCTATTACGTAAGACAAAGCGCAGCGTTGTGTTCCGCCACTCAACTTGCAATATATCAACTTCAGGCTAACAGTGGAGAAGGAGTGTAGAGACACTAAGTTTGTTCAGACTACTCTGCTATGCGGGAGAAACTGTGAAATTAGAAAAACATAATTGTGGCGCAGTGGGATTAATAGTTGTGAGTCCCGATACTTATTAGAGGGAATAAATATATTTGAATATTTTTTTAATTATGCACGTTGTCATAATGTACGCTACATTTTGAGTAGCAGAATTCAATATATAATGTGTTTTAAGATCATTTAGGAATGCGAAGAACATGATCTTGTCAGTACGTTCTCTCAGTGAACTCTACTATGTAGGTGAAAACGTGACCCTGAAAGAAATGTATTACATACGTTTTGCGCTTTTCTTTATTTTTATTGTTTGAATATAATGTTACATAGTATTAAGTAAGTTGTTAGGAAAAATGAATAATGGAATAAAAAAACCGAACGTTTTTCTGTCAATTAAAATAAAATAAAAACTAATTGAGTCGATCTTAACGCTCGTATATAGTTATATCCATCTTATGTAAAATTTTACAGTTTGTTTTCTGTGAAAACTTAATTTAGTATAATAAATGATTTATGTACATACTGATTAATATAGATTTTGAAATTTATTTTTTGAAAATTTGCCTTAAGTAATAAGAACATCATCGTAGCACAGTGAGACAGCGTCTGACTGTAAAGCTAAGGTCATTGGTTCGATTTTCACTCAGGAGAATGATTATATTTAAATTTTTATTTCTTCGCTTTAGCACCGAGGAAAAAGTACGGCGTTTACTTCCGCCATTCAACAATGTTTCGATTTCGATCGGAAAGCGGAGGACGGAGTGTCTTGAAAGAGCGTGAAAAAAACAGCATTTTTTTAATTATGGCGGCACAGTGTGTATTATTTTGTTTATAAAACAAAATAGAAACATCGACATACAAGATATGATTGACTTGTTGTGAGGTTGTACATTTCCACAGTTACATGTATTCTTACATTTTATTAACATCAATTTTTTTTACTACAATTTTCTTTAAGAAAAGAACTTGTTTTGATATAAAAATAATATTGTTTTAAAGTTTTAAAATATATCACTGTATTTCTATGTTATATATGTATCACTATGTATATGATATTCTTCAACTTTTTTTACAAGAATATTTTATTAACTAAATTATTAAAAGCATTTTTAAAGCGTAACTTTGAAGTCGATTCTCCCCTTCATCTATTTAATATCTTCGATTCTAACCTTCAAACTCAATAGGCAATTTAATAATAGAAGGAAAGTTCGCCGTTCGTAAAGTAACAACTGAAATTTAGTTTACAATACCTCCAAACATGGTGAAGAGTAAAATGTTAAATTAATAAAATATTAAGTTAATAAAATTATATATTTCAACAGTCCTGAAATATTGAAACATTCGTAAAAATAAAATAAACATTTATGTATGTATTATAAATCATATTGGATATTTAATAGAAGATTGTAAAATATATCTGTAAAATTAATAAAAAGCAATATAGTTGTCTTAATATTAATTTTATTAATCAAAGTTAATTACGAATATTATAAAAAAGATCTTAATAACGTTGATATACACATTAGAAAACCAGTTCTTCAAATATTAAATGACTTATCATATAACAACACAAATAAATATTTATCAAATTGCAATAACAATTGCAGTCACGCAACATACAAACACACATATCAATAAAAAATTAAAAAAAAATCGTGTCGTATCCGTAACATATAAATGAACTCAACATCGCTGACTCGACGCCCAAGCGCGTGTGCTTTACGATGCCCCGCAAAATATCGTCCCTTTATTTGAATCGTAATGTTATCATTCACCATTGCCGCCTTAGAGGGCTCTCAGTGAAATAAGTTTTTCAGACGGACTGCGTGTGACAATTTGCGGGCTACAACGCGTTTTGTACCCATCATGATACTTTTTATATATGAAAAGAATATGGTTTTTGTTCTTGCTGACATTTTTCTGTTGTTTCGAGGGTTATTTATGAGTTGTGAAATGTTTAACTGATTTTGGAATGATGAATAAATTTGTTTGAGGTCATGGTGAGGTAGTGGGGTAGTGTTATTGTAAATGTGGTTGGTTTTGGGTTGGATTCCCATTCGGAGGAATGGTTATATGACAATTACTTAATTTTTCGACCTTGGTAACTAAATTGGGGCAAGTTGTGGCGCAGTGGCACAAAATGTGACTGTAAAGCGACTGGTTATGGGTTCGATTCCCACTCAAGGAGTGGAAATATTTAAAATATATTTTTTTCTTGCTCTGGTGTCGAGGCAAAGCGCGGCGTTAGGTTCCGCCACTTAACACGCAATGCCTCCGGATTCGGCGGAAAGTGTGGACTGAAGTGTCTTAACACTAGGTTTACTGAGACCTCCCTGCTGTGTGCGGGATACAGCGTGAAGCTTTGTAATAAAGCGTTACAAAAGAAACATGGAGCCGAATTAAATAAAGAATTGTGCTACAAATTCTTTTGGAAAGTGGAAAACGGATGTCTTAATAATAGGTCATCTCTGACGACTACCCTGCTAAGCGGCGTGACGATACTTTATTCTGCCTAATATTTAATATTAATATGGAAACAATTTTCAATTCCTTTTTTTTATAGCTTCACGCTATATCCTCCCGCACACAGCCTGCTGTGCAGCCCCCTCTGCCTACCCTGGTAGGCAGAGGGCACCTAGTATTAAGACACCCCGTTCCCCGCTTTCCGCCGAATTCGGAGGCATTGCGTGTTAAGTGGCGGAACTTAACGCCGCGCTTTGCCTCGACACCAGAGCGAAGAAAATAGAAATATTAAATATTTCCACTCCTCGAGTGGGAATCGAACCCACAACCAGCCGTTTACACACATGGCCCCAAAATTAAGTGAAATATTTACTTTAAAAGATATTATAACAATTATGTGTTTAAAAACTACTGATATATTAATCTAGAACGTATGACTTCGGTTTAATCTATAACATTGAGTATGAAAATGGTGGAACATAAATATATGTCTAAACCCTAATTCAGGGATAGCTTCTATACTTAAATTAAGCTTGTGGAATTTGAGCACATTACATGTTACCATTGTCACATTAGCACCAATGTTTATTACACACATAAATATTTATGTTTCATATACGTTATGGTGCAGTCTATAGATGTCGAAGTCTATCTACCCTAGCGGTGGTAGTCGATTCAATTTTTGATTGAGGAAATGATTTCTTTCTTTCCTTTTATTTGCAGCTTCACGCTTCTACCCCCATAGCAGGAAAAATTGTTATTCTTAAATAATTTTTATTATGTAGTTCTGGTGAGATAATCTTGCGTTTCATTAGTCAATACGCTATACGCTTAACTCACATTCGGGCGGAAAGCGGAAACTTAGACACTTAGGATAAAATGTCTTGCTGTCTATAACACTATATGAAACTCGAACGATATGCAAATAAAAAACAAAATTAAAAATTTTGAAAACACCCACGACGGTTTAATTGTAATTAAAAAAAGATAAAATAACTATAAATCCCCCGCCTAAAAGAATATATGTAACGAGATGATGGGGACGACTTCGTCGGAGCTGCCATTACTTTAAGTTTGCTAACTTCTCCTAGGTTTTCATGCTGTTAAAACAGGTTTGGGAAAAAATTAAAATATTAATATGAATTTACAGTTTTGATAACTGATATTCCTTTTAATAACTTTAAGAACGAAATCTATACTGTTAGCTACTATATTTAAAATAGAGGTTGCAACTGGCAGCCCCCGACAAAGTCGTCCCCATCATCTCGTTACATATATTCTTTTAGGCGGGGGATTTATAGTTATTTTATCTTTTTTTAATTACAATTAAACCGTCGTGGGTTTTTTCAAAATTTTTAATTTTGTTTTTTATTTTAAACTTTTAAAAGTGAATAGATACATATTATATATTATTACATAATTTCGAAATACTTTTTATTACTAATTAATCTTCATGCAAATCCAAAAGAAAAGAATTATAAGCCCAATGCTTTCTGGTTATCAAATACTTATTGCAGCGCCTGGTAGATTGTCACCGTATCATTTTCAGGAAATTTAAGTCTAACAAAATCAGTGAAAATCACAAAACCCACTAGTAGTTTTGATTTTGAACAAACTAATTTATACTGGAGCGCACCGTGGTAGTTCGTGATATGGCATATAAAAACACGCAACAATTAAACCTGAACCTATCACAGAAAATCGCATCTAAATAGGTTTCACACAAAAAATACAAGTAAATGCTCACTGCAGCGCCCCCTGGTGAGGTGTCACCACGACACATATACAAGAACACGTGCTAATTAAGCCTGATCCTATTTTTGATAACTGCATCCAAATCGGACTTATAGTGTTAACTTTGCATAATTAAATGTTTAATGCAGCGCCCCCTGGTGAGTTCTTAACGTAAAAAAGAACCTAAAAACTTACACCAAGAAAAGGTAAATCTAATACTAAAAACTCTGCCCAATCGGACTAGTAGTTGTAGTTTTGTTTTAAATATTACAAACAAATGTTTACTGCAGCGCCCCCTGGTGAGTTAATACGATTAAACATATCCAAGAACAAGCATTATTTAAACTTGAGCTTATCATTGAAACTGCATCCAAATCGAATTCGTCATTTTAGCTTTGCACAAACTATATTTTACTGCAGCGCCCCCTGGTGACTTGTCATCGTAATATAAATTTAAAAACATGCTCTTAGTAAAGCGGAATCTAATAATGAAAACTCTTGACAATCGTACTAGTCGTTTTGGTTTTACACAAAAAAATAAAAGCAGCTACTTACCGCAGCGCCCCCTAGAGAGTTGACACATACATGAAAATATGCACTAAGTAAACATACATGACACATATATGAAAATATGCACTAAGTAAACTTGAATCTATCATTGAAAACTGAATTCAAACCGGACTCGTAGTTTTAGTTTTACACAAACAAATGTACTTACTGCAGCGCCACCTGGTGAGTGGCCACCGTAACACATATATGAAAAGATGCACCAATTAAACCTGAACCTATCGTTGAAAGTTTCATCTAAATCGGACTAGTAGTTTTTACTGTGCATGAACAAATGTTTACTGCAGCGCCCCCTGGTGAATTTTCACCGTAATAAAAAAACAAAAATCTAAAAATATGCATCGAGCAAAGCTGAATCCAGTTCTGAAGACTCTATCCAATCGGATCAGTAATTTCGGTTTTAGACTAATAAATACAAGAAAAATTTTCGTTTTACACAAAAAAACTCAAACAAATGCTTACTACAGCGCCCCCTGATGAGTAGTCACCATAAGACATATATAACAAGACGCACCAATTAAACCTGAACCTACCTTGAAAGTTTCATCTAAATTGGACTATTAGTTTTTGATTTGCATAAACAAATGTTTACTGCAGCGCCCCCTGGTGAGCTTTCCCCGTAACAAAAAAACAAAATTCTTAAAATATGCGTCAAGCAAAGCTGAATCTTTTTCTGAAAACTCTTTTCAATCGGAGCAGTAGTTTTGGTTTTAGACAAATAAATACAAAAAAAGTACAAACAAATGCTTACTGCAGCGCCCCCTGGTGGTTTGACACGATAAAACATAGCTAAGAACATCCACCAATTAAATCTGAATCTATCACTGAAAATCTATCGAAATCAGACTACTATTTTTTGAGATAATTGAAAACATTCGTTTTCACGTAAAATGCTTACTGCAGCGCCCCCTGGTGAGTTAAGTCAATAAGACATATCTAAAAACATAGGCCAATTGAACCTAAACCTATCATAGAAAACCGTATCAAAATCGGACTTATAGTTTTGGAAATAATTGACATAGTAATTTGCACAAACACACAAACAAACAAACAAACAAACAAACAAACAAACAAACAACCTCTCACCCCAAACACATATACAGTCGCCGTTCCGTCGCGGGTAATAAAAAAGGCTCTAATAAAAATCTCCCATTATACTTTTAAACATTTTTAAAGTGTTATTCCACACTTTCACAAAATTGAAAAAGATATATAAAGATCTCCCATTATGCTTAAGCTAGTAAAGGGGTAGTGTTGACCAATACACAATTTTAAATAAAATATACTGAAAGTAGAAAACCAAGTCTTGAATCACCAATTTCTTCCAATAAAACATAAAAAAAAACATCAATTCAAAAGTGACTTTATTTGGCCTTCCATAAATTAGTTCGCGGTCAGCGGTACCTACGAGTGTAGTACGCGTTTGATGTTACCGCCCCATGCGACAATTTAGATTGAAATACTTTGCACTTAAGTTGCTACATTCAAGAGTCATTTTTATGAAATTTTAAATTTCGTTATGTATAAAGAGTGAATATTTTTTTGTTTACCATTTCATTTTGTATAATATTTTAGTGATGGTGATATTTTGATGACTAACGGCTGGCAGTCCGAAACAGACAAGTATCTGGACACTCTTTTCTACCCTTTCCGGTATAAACTAAAACGTTTTATGAGGTAGAACTCAAAACAGCATGTCTTTCCAAAGCGAAGAAGAATAATAGTCCTTAAGTAGGAATCGAACCCATAATATCGACCTTACAGTCAGTTATTGTCAAACTGAGCCACCATAACCTATTATAATTTATTTATTTAATATCATTTGATAAAATGTAAATTAAAGTGGGAAATATATTAAAAATAGCTAATTATTGTATAATTTTAACCAATTCGATTATAAAACGATAGTGTCATAAACATTTTCAGTTCAATAAATTTGTATTTCTATAATAAGTGTCCTGATACTGAAATTTAAATTTCTACTATTATTTTTGTAGTAAAAAATAATATGTTAAATAAATATATAGTGGCCAGTCGTGACCCAATGGCACAAGTGTGTGACAGTAAACGACTGGTTGTGGATTCGATTCCCACTCGAGGAGTGGAAATATTTTATATTTCCATTTTCTTCGCTCTGGCGTCGAGGTAAAGCGCGGCATTAAATTTCGCCACTTAACACGCAATACCTCCGAATTCGGCGGAAAGTGGGGAACGGAGTGTCTTAACATTAGGTTCCCTCTGCCTACCCTGCTGTGTGCGGGATACAGCGTGAAGCTAAAAAAGAAAAATATTGTATTTTTTGTTATTATGTTATATATTATGAAGCAATTGTAGCGTAGTGTGATAACGTCTGACTATTTACGTGAAAGTTGTGTATTCGATTCCTTCTTAGGGAATTACTTGTATTTAATTTATATTCATTTCTGCGTTTTGATTGAGCACGGCGTTGAGCTCCGCCATTTATTATGGATGTGTGATGTCTCGAATTAGGGCGGAAAGTGGAGAACAGAATGTTTTGCTACTTGTTACACTACGCACTCTCTGTTTATCCTGCTATGCGGTAAATGTCCATTAAAATAAACACTATTTTATAAAATAGTAAAAATGATTTAAGTATTTTATTTTACAATAGGTTCATGTTATTGTTGTTAATAAATTGTCCAAAATTTATTTACACTCCTCAAAAGTAAGAATACTAGTCTTTAGACAAAATTAAACGAAACTTTGGCTATATTTAATATCCGTAAGCAAAATAAAAGCCTATATCTATATATAGTGGGGAACGGAGTGTCTTAACACTAGGTTCCCTCTGCCTACCCTACTGTGCGGGATACAGCGTGAAGCTAAAAAAAAAATTAAGAAAAAAAATATATATGAGGATATTATGCAAATTATGGAGATATTACATTCGTAACAAACATACAAACAATGTCATTAGATTCTATTTAGATCTATATAATTTATTACGCTTTTCCATCTGGTTTCTTATTTAAAATTAACCCGAGTATTGTCTAAACAAAACACACAAAAATATTTTTTTAAATTCTACTTCAAAGTAAATCTGTAACAGACTTATGCTAGACAACAACAATTATATCTTTATCTAAGGTATAACAAAAACGTGTTTCGTGTTCTAAAATAACAAGTCATCTACATACAAAAATATTCATTAATAATTCGAGCTACGGAGCTACGAAGCTACGAGGTTCTACGTAGCAGCGCTACGCGAGAATAATTTACATATGTTATTATTAGATTTGTATGTGGTTTTGCAACTCCTTAGTTTTGGTTTTAAGTAATTTGTATGAGAAATCTTGTAAATTATGTAAAATAATGATTAATAGTTTAAATTTAAGATTAAGATTCGTTGTGAAGATTCATATACGCGGTGTTAAGTTCCGTCATTCAACACGCAAAATGTCGGAAAGTGGAGGACGAGTCTTGACATCAAGATCTTTCTGACTAACTTGATTATGCGGAGACAAATCCGAAAAAATCCGAAGCTAAAGATTAGTATATTATTAAGTTGATATTTTAAAATAAGTTAAAAGCTACAATCACCAACTATGAATGGATTTGAACCCACAATATATTGTGCTATAATGACGTTACTTTACTAACGTGAGTATAGTATAGGGCAAAATTTGTCAGCAAAATTTAAAAGGTTACAACTTTTCGAACTAAAACCAAAAAAATGAAAGGAAAGAAACCTCACTGCAGATTTCCAACTGTCACATACACGAATACAAGCCTATCTTGAAACCAAGTTTATTTTTTACCTTTCTACCCACAACTGTATGCAAATAAATGGTACAGGTCGTTTCAATATGTAGCTGGTGTAGTTTGTCTTGATATTTAATTTTGAACTGAAAAAATTATAATAATATTTTAATATTTGTTTTTTATAGTATGCACCCAGTAATAAATGGACTTTAACACTTAAATTAATTTGAAGGCAAACATTTATCTCAATTGTTTCATATCTCACTAGCGGCCCGCTCGCGGCTTTGTCGCGTGATCGCTGTTTCGGTATATTGCAGCACTCGGTGGTGAATTTTTGAAAAATAAAGTAGCCTATGTTTAACCTTGGATTATCAACTAAGTATATGCCAAAATTAATTACAATCGGTCAAGCGGTGTACATTTTTCATATAAACTTTCATCCCCTTTTCAACCCTTTAGAGGTTGATTTTTGAAAAACTAAATAGCCTATGTTAGACCCTGTCATCTTTACTACTTTCATTCTAAATTTCATTCAAATCGGACCAGTAGATTAGCCTTGAAAGCGTGACAGACAAACGCACAGACATTCGCATTTATAATATAAGTATGGATTACGTTAGCAGCCGAATTATTTTAACTTATAAATAACGTTCTTATAAATAAACAACTTATAAATAACCCAATTAAGTAAATCATACTATACTATCCCCCGTATAAAATTGCGAGAACAGATAGGATGAGGAAAGTGGGAGTAAGAAAAACAATAACTGCTTGTGGACTGAAAACAATATTTATACGTTTGATTTCTATCAAAACTCACATTTTTTTGATACAATGATACAAATGTATTATAAATTTTAATTGGGAAGAGTTATGTATTCACGCTGTATCCCACACAGTAGGGTAGCCAGAGGGAACCTAGTTTTAAGACACTCCGTTCCCCACTTTCCGCCGAATTCGGAGGCATTTCGTGTTAAGTGGCGGAACTTAACGCCACGCTATTTTAGATATAGTAATAAAAAACGGAAAAAGGAGTCAATTATACTTCCTTAGATGTTCTTTGTTATTTTATCCAAAACATACTTTAAAAAAGGATAGAAAATTACAATTTAGAAGAAAATTATTAAATATTTAACTATCTCATTAAAAATAATTATAATTTAAAACAATTTTTGTATAAAAAATAAAGCACTAAAATATCTATAGCTAACTCCACTTTATATTGCCATTATACCTTGTTTATATCTTCACTTTGTAACGAGATTTCTTTTGTATGCATAACTGATACAGGTTGAATTAGGGTTAATGTTGTTTTTACATCTAAGACTTTTTTGGTGTCCATTCTAAACTGTAAGCTTAGTGCGATATATAATCTATATTCTTATATTTACATTATAAAGTAGAAGAATATGTTTTAGTTGAATGCACTAATCTTAAAAACTACTAGTTCGGTATCATAATTGAAATAAGACATTAATTTGTGGCCAGTCGTGGCCCAGTGGCACAAGCGTGTGACTGTAAACGACTGGTTGTGGGTTCGATTCCCACTCGAGGAGTGGAAATATTTAATATTTCCATTTTCTTCGCTCTGGTGCCGAGGTAAAGCGCAGCGTTGAGTTCCGCCACTTAAAACGCAATGCCTCCGAATTCGGCGGAAAGTGGGGAACGGAGTGTCTTAGCACTTGGTTCCCTTTGCCTACGTGTGCCCTCTGTGTGCGGGATACAGCATGAAGCTAAAAAAAAATACATTAATTTGTGACAAGTATTTAATTTTGTAGAAAATCGCCTTACATCATTTGTTTTTAATGAATATCTTAGGCTGCAGATATAATATAATTCAGCAACAAAACTGTGATCGATTATTTACGTATATGTGCAAAAGGAGCGGATCATAAGTGCAAGTGTCTTCTAAGTACTATATAATATATCATAATATAAAACTCAGTTAAAAAAATGCATTTTTTGACTGAAGATTCTTTGCTTTTATACCCCTCATATAGACTATAGTCTTAATACATTTCACGCTGAAAAACTTGTTAATTTCCGTTACCCTTACCAACAAAGTCGCAGACATGGCTGGAACTATTGTATATAGAGAGTTTCTGGTCCATTTTCTTGAATACCAAAATATATGCCGTATAAAAAGTGCAAGTTTAGAAAATATAATATAATAATAATTATACATTTTTCGTAATCACTACTTAAGACATTTTTCATTTTTATATTCTAAGCAAACCATAAAGATAAAAGCTAGCTAGCTCAGTAAGTATTGGGTCAAATTTAAGAAATGTATAAGTGCTAGATAGGTCGATTAATAGAAAAAGATATAGGCTAAAAGATTATACTTTGAACTAATAACAGCAAAGCATTAGTTAAAATTTTCCTTTTGTTATGCAGAGATAGTTACGAAGGACTGCTAGTCTTTAATAAAGTTTTAAGTATATAATCAAGTTTTTTTTTACTTTTAAACATTTTCAAAGTGTTATTCCACACTTAGGAAAATTGAAAAAGACATTTAAAGAAAGTGGTGAGAGCGCCTGGACGGTTTCAGGAGGCACGGGTTCGAATCCCGCTTTCCCGTTTTTCCTTACCTTCTTGCTATGTTCTGCACACAACATGGTAAACAGAGGGAACATAATATTAAGACACTCCGTTTTCCATTTTCCGCCGAATTTTGGAGGCATTGCGTGTTAAGTGGCGGAACGCTGCGCCTTGACATCAGAGCGAAGAAAATGAAAATATTAAATATTTCCATTCTTAAAGTGGGAATCGAACCCACAACCAATCGCAATTAATGTCCCTGTGCCACGACTTTTATTTTTTCGATTATTTACACAGTTAGTTTTTGACTTAATCTCAAAAACATTTAAATAAAATTGGTTACTGCTACGACCGACTGTGTTAAGCGTGTAGGATCATATATAAATTAAGGCATTTGGAAACACATTCCAGTGTAACACACAGTAATACTATCACAAATGAGGTAAGGATACATTACCAGTTATAGTGTCAATGCTGACAGAATTGAAATATGTATTAAAGAAAATACAGCTTAAGTGCTCTTTATAAACGCAACAAAAATATAACGATAGGATTATATAATAAAGTATTTTTGGTATTCGAAAACACATTATTAGATAATTCGATGTTTCGGAGACTTTACAGAAGTCCGTGGCCACCAGCGGGAAGACTGAGGTGACATTCGTCTGTCAATTGATACAATTATTATATCAAACTACCGCCAACGATTTCGTAGTTGCCATGGGTTCTTGCAAAATGAGCTGACTGTATCATAATCTCTGATGCAGTGGGTTTGAGAATTCAACGTTTTTACGAAACAAAATGTAAAATACATATATTTATTATGAATTGATTGAACTAAATATTGAAGTATTTATTATGACTACTTTACAATTTCTATTATTTAATAATTAAAAGTGTTTACTCGTTTATGAGTGTAAGTTTAGAGTTTTAGACTTTTAGTTACAAAAAGTGGCCAGTCGTGGCCCAGTGGCACAAGAGTGTGACTGTAAACGACTGGTTGTGGGTTCGATTCCCACTCGAGGAGTGGAAATTATATTTCCATTTTCTTCGCTCTGGTGTCGAGGTAAAGTGCGGCGTTAAGTTCCGCCACTTAACACGCAAGCCTCCGAATTCGGCGGAAAGTGGGGAACGGAGTGTCTTAACACTAGGTTCCCTCTGCCTACCCTGCTGTGTGCGGGATATAGCGTGAAGCTATTTATTTTATTTATTTTAGTTACAAAAAAAACGTATCTACCTATCTTAAGTTTAATTGTATAAAATATTAATCCACTTATAATTCCAATAAATAGTTATAAGAATATTAATAATATCGCTGCAAATATAAAGAAGCCATTACAATGAACATCAAACTAAATTGACTTTACAAAGTATAATTTTCCGATCGATGATTTTTCAAATAAATTATATTTTCACGTTATTGCCATAAATAAAATTTATATTATTTATAATAAAAAATCCTTCTTTATTTATCGATATTTTAAAACAAGTATTTTTTTTATTTAACATGTTCCCAAGTGTCATTCGTCAACGTTGTCATCTGTGATTGTCGTCGGACGCCATCTTGTCTTTCCCGCCATTTTCGTGAAAATAAAGTTATTATGCGTAATCGGTCAAGTGAGTGCATAATAAATACATGCTTATAATTCAATTCTCTTTAGTAGACATTTTAAAATTCAAAAATTATTAAATAAAATGTTAAAAAATAACAAAGTTAATTTATATTTATAAATTGTATTGGTCAACGCTGTTCGTATACTCGCCACATCATTTCCAGGTAAATGTTTTAAAATTTATCATTAATATCCGATTGACTTTAATGTGTTTTTATTACAACAATATGATATGAAATATTTATTTTACTTATTTTTAATTAGTTATTATTATTTATGAGAAAGAATAATATTAAATTGTTAATGAAAAATTATCCACAACAACATTTTTAATTATCTGTGCAATTTCTTATTACTTGTCAAAATCAACACGCGGGTATATTTTGATATATTTATTTAATTTTGTAGAATCTATGAGTTAGTGTCAGTCTAAATTAAAATAACTGTTTGAATTATTTTTGGAAATAATTTTAGTTAGATATACCACGATCCAGTTTGTGTTGATTATGAGTTAAAATTATTGAGTGCATTTTTAAGCAGATCAAACTTGCAGTATTAATGGTGAAAAGCAAAAATACAACATTTTAAAACCAAGTAAGTCGACATTTTATAAAAAATAATTAATTGACTAGAACAACTATGTAAAAAATATCTATTAGTATTTGTATAAATGTGTACTTACTTAAATATCACGGTAAAACTGATATTGTTATTATAACAAAAGGCTAGGGAATGTGTCTTGAGGCCGTCGTAGCACAAATGGTGCAGCCTTCGACTGTAAACGTGACAGTTGTTGGTTCTATTCCCACTTAGGGAAATTATGCTTAAATTTTCATATTTTTCCTCTGGTACTAAGGACAAAGCGCAACATTTAGTTTCGCCACTGAACACGTTTTTCACGATGTCGGGTAGAAAGTTGAGGATGGAGTGTTTTAACATTAGATCTTCTCTGCAGGAAAAAACGTGAAAATGAAAAAACAAGCTACATGCATAGAAACGAAAAAGATATAACTGATTTGTTTTATTTAAATGAAATATGGCAGATCGGTAACGTTTAATAATATTTTTGTAGCTTTATAGATATTACATCATATACAATGTTCTATATTATATTCTATATACAACTTTCAACTTTATTAAGAGTAATAACATTAAGAAAGGCTTTATCCAATCTTTAACTTTGTTTGCCGAATGACAAAGTTTTACACAGTGTTTAAGAATATTAAGATCTAGAAATATTTTGCAGGGGCGTAAAGTGTGACTGTAATATACGACTGGTTGTGGATTCGATACTACTATATAGTAAAGAGTAGGAGAGTAGTAATAAACATACTAATATAAAGAGGCAACGTTTGTAACTTCGTCTGTAAGGGGTAATCTTCGGGAATACTGAACTGAATATGAAAATTCTTTCACAATTAGAAAGCTAGACTATCTAGGAGTGCTATAGGCTATATTTTATTATGATTGAACAGAAAGTTTAGAGAATCGTAAGGGGCCTGAAATAGGGTTTAGAAGGTGTAGACATGCGGCGAAGTCGCGAGCCGGTCGCTAGTATTTAATATTTACATTTTTTTTGTCCTGGTATCGAGGCAAAGCGCGTAACTGAAATCCGTCACTTAACACTCAACGCCTCCAGAATTCCGCAGAAAACGGAAAACTAAGTACTTTAACTCTAGATTCCCTCTGCCTACCCTATTATATGCGGGTTACAACGTGGAGCTAAAACAAAAATATGTAATCAAAGCAAAATAAATTTTACAAAATAATAATTTGATGCCAGAAGCGCAGGGGCACGAAGTGTGACTGTAAACTCAACTGGTTCGATTCCCACTCGAGAAGTAGAAATATATAATATTTCCACTTAATATATTTCCACATTCCATATTCCTCGCACTGGATACACCGTAAAGTTAAAAAATAAATAAATAAAACGCCAAACCTCCTAACTTAAACCACATCGCAACCATCTCTAGTGAATTTAAACGACGTGTTAAAATAGCGAATTCTTTTATATAGAACAAAATACGTAAACTAGACGATCCTATACCCAATCGGTACCCTCATTACCGTCCCTTTACGCTAACGTTGTCGTGAAATTGCTTTCTTTGTTATAATGTAATGGTTTTACACGACACCTTGTCACGTACGTTCATTGAATAGTATGAAAGTGTATGAATACTACACGGTCTATCGTTTATTATGTATTGTTGTGTTGATATTTAGTAAAGGGGTTGAAATTGGGAAGCCTATTGGGTATTTAATGGAAATATTTAATTTTGAATAAATATTCTCATTTTGTTTAATAAAAAAGAACTTAGTTGGGTTGTAACTTCCAGAAAGTGGGCACTATTTAGAGTTGTGTTTAGATTCACATTCACTAAATTGACAATTAATGCTTATATTTCATTGACTATAACTCGCAAAGTACATACAATTAACTAAATCGATCGTAATTTAAATATTTATTTTGTTTACAGCTACACCCTTTTTCCGGCATAGCAGGGATTCAGAGAGAGCCTAGTGTCAAAACCCTCTGCCCTCCACCCTCCGCTCAAAATTGTGTCGATGTGTTGACTGGTGGAACTCAACGCCGCACTTTGTCTTAGCTGCCAGAACGAGGAAATATATAATTCGTTCTCCGAGTAAGAATCGAACCCACAACCGTTTATAGCCACACACTGTTTCACTGCGCCACGACAGCTTCAATACTTATAATGAAACAAACATCTTGTTATTTCTGCATAAATAACTGAACAGTAATACGAAACGCAAAACATCTCCTTCTACATCCAATTGTACATATTGACATAATTTAAAAACCTTTCTTTATCACCTAAGTTCGGATCAAATGTTTTTTCTTTGCAATTAAAGGTGTTCCGATAGCCCCGTTAAGACTTAATTCTTGTTACGCTGTACAAAAAGCAATTCAAAACATGCAAAACACAGTAAAGTATTTCACTAAAAGACGAGCGTCTTTAAATGGTCAAATTTTTATTATTTTTTTTTTGAAAAAAAAAAACAAAGAGGCAAAAGCAACTGGATTATGCCTAATAAATAAAACATATGAAATATATGTATATATATATTTCAGGCTGATAAATCGTTCTGTAATTTCTCTCTCCTATTTATATATGTACGGCATTATTATTCATACTAAAATAATTATTTATTTAGTAAATTTCATTCATACGTATGTCGTAATGCAAAAAAGAAATCTCACGTTACAGATACTTCAACGAAACTAAAATAGATGGCGGTATATAATTTAATATTAAAGCCTACATAACTTTGTGTTATGTAATAATTTCATTTTTTATCCTTTATAATGTTAAAATAGTTTTAAATTAAGCAGACATATAACATTAGACATATGTAACATTATATTTATATATTTAGGTATTATAATTATTTGTAATTAGTTTATTTATATTATCGAAAGACGCAGACGGTAGATAAAACTAAAATATTTTTTGCCTAAGCTCCCCAGTCGATACTCGCTGATGTGGTTCTGTGGTCATTTTCGTTCGTCTTTATCGTTTGTGTAATAATATTATATACTTTTGGCAAACTGTTTTAAGAACTATCTTGTATTCGTGTAATAAATTTCCTTTGTCTTTATTTCAGATCTGTCCAGTCCATGACATCTGAGAGTGAGTTTTTTTTTATTCCTATATTCATAAGCACTACACATGAATATATTTTAATATCAAACTAGCTTTAAGATATTATATGATTAGTCGGGAAAAACCATGATTTAGCTAGATTTAAGAACTAAAATACTTAAAAATCGTCAAATCTCTTTTTAATAAAATTATTTGAAATAAATATTATACATTTTTCAATGGTTTAAATTAATTTAGTTATACATGCTAAGTGTAAATGGCGATGTCTATATTTTGCATCTTAATGAATGAACACTTTTTAAAACATATGTATTTTAGCTCTAAATACGGTCAAAATATATACTATATTCTTATAACACTACATTTTCTTCACCTAACTGGTTAAATACGGTAGATTTAAAAAAAATATATTGAACTTTGAAAGCTGCGACAAAACACAAAAAATCCAACCGTATGTTTACAGAATCGAATATCGAGGGGCAATTCTTTTAATTGCCACGTCTGCGGGCTGAGCCGAACCATTTAAAGTTTTTCGATTGGATATGTATAGCTTATCTGTATTAGATAGCGTGTTCGAAGTCTCCTGTGCTTTGACCCAGTTCGTGTATTGTCATTTTATGATAGATGGAAAAGTTGCTTTTCATATATAAGGATTAATTTTAAAATGTTAGAACTCGTTTTAGATCCATATTTCTATTGCTACTTTGTTTGTTGATTTATTATTTTTATTAAATTTTTCAATTGCTTCGCTCTGGTGTTGAGACAAAGCGCGGTGTTAAGCTTCGCGGTGCCTCCAGAATTCAGCGGAAAAGGGAGAACGCCACGCTTTCAGAATATTTTAAAACTAGGCGTGGTGCTAAAAAATTGCATCAATATTTTTTATTGATTTATTTTAATATTATGCGTACACTTTAGAAATTGAAAAATAATTTTAGGAAATGTATATCAATTTGAATTTCAGCGAGAATCGAACCCGCATTTGTACGGTTTTTGAGGTTCGAATCTTACTGCTGTCTTTTTTTATACGTTTTCTCAAAATGTTTTCATACTTGGTAATTAATTTTATTTTGATGTATTATTCGTATATTTAGGATAGAAAAATATTTAAACTGATATTTAGAACTTGTATTAAAACGTTGAGAATATTCTGGTACAGTGGGAGAGGACGTGCCGGTAAACGCGATTGGTTGTAGGTTGCATTTCCATAAGGGGGAAATGTTCGTTATATTGTTCAGACAAACATATTTTTAATATAGTTGAAACTAAGTAGTTAGTAATTTTTTTAAGATTTAGAATTTACTACAACGTTTAGATAAAAAATCGTAAAGCTGTAAAAACAATAAGAACGTATAGATTAATTGGCTAGAACGCTTATATAAAATGAGAGATAAAGGTTTTAAAAGAAACTATGTACATATCTTTAATATTATTAGAGAGAAATATAATTCTGCATTTAAACTTCCAGCGGGCTTTATTCAATTTTAACACTTACTTTTATAAGTATTTGATAAAAATACAGAGTTATTAGTAACTTAATTATCTTATAATGTATTGTAAATACAATAATGGTTTTCTTCTAATATATATTTTAAAACGACTGACTCGCTTTGCACGCAATATATCGATCACGATTCACGCAATATCTATTTAGTAAGTGGAGTGTTTGACACCAGATTCTTTCTATATCCTTTACAAGATAGCTTGATCTTTTTGACAGACTGGCTAATGATGGGAAGCAGAAAATATTAGTAGTCCAAAAAAGAACGTTTTAAAATACTATTAACTTTGGCGAGATTTACACTTTTTGACCCATGTTTCTTTGGAAAAGTTGTTTGGTCCCTTTGAGCTTCAAAAAATTTTGTATGTAAAAAATAAGGTTAAAAAATAAAATAGTTTTATCATTAAAACAGTTTTTTATTGAGGAAAAGGAGCACAGCCAAGATAACCAGAGTCGTGCTTGTGCCATCATCTCGAACTTTAATTATTATTTCGTGTTCAATAAAATTGTCGAAATGGACGTCGCGCAATATTAACTATCATCCGATGTAACATTGTATATTACAAGCGTCTATTACTTTCAGTAAAGCAATAAAAGTTCATAAAACTTTCGGATAACGCTTTAATCTTTCGGGACTTTTGTGTTACATGTAATTTTTTATATTTTTACAATTTTTAAATCATTGAATTAAGTAGTTATGGGCCGGTCGAGACGCAGTGGCACAAACGTGTGGCTGTAAACGACTGGTTGAAGGTTCGATTCCTCGAGGAGTGGAAATATTTAATATTTCTATTTTGTTCGCTCTGGTACCAAGGCAAAGCGCGGCGTTAAGTTCCAGGAAAATGGGGAACGGAGTGTCATAATACTAGGTTCCATCTACCTACCCTGCTGTTTACGGGATAAAGCGTGAAGCTAAAAAAAAGAAGAAAACAATATGTTCGTCATTGCAAAGTTATGTTGTTCAGAAAAAAATACTTCAAAAAGATCTAGCTATCTTGTACAAAGTATAACTACTCGTTTACAAGTGTGAAATTGAAAATTGATCATAACTTCATTTATATTTCCATATACTGACAGGTATTTGTAGATAAAGTTATTTACATTATTGTCACCTGTCTTCAGTCACTTCTGGATCTAGGCTAGGCTAGGCTTCTTTTATGATTTAATAAAGCAGTACTTTGTTATTACCTAAAGAAAAAATGAAAAGGGTTCAACATTTACACCTATATATATATTTTTTTTAGCAACTTACGAGTTTTTACAGTTTTTGATCAATTTTTACAATTCTTTTTTCAATGGATGGGGTTTACTACAATTTATGACCCTAAGAGTAGAAAAATAGGGGATATTTGAGTATTTACTTACTAAAAATTTACATTAAAATATATAATATCGATCGTATTATAAAAGCAGCTCATAAAAGCTTTCATATAAGACAAACACTTGGTAACCATACATTATATATACAACGTTTAATTTCAGTTCTTCTTCATTGTTAGGTCCCAGAGATTTATTACAGTCTAGACAGCAATATATTAACAAAAACTGAAGCTCAATAGTATCAAAATCGCAATTTACACACTGTCTAGCGCAAACTATAGTCTTACACAATAGACCAATACGTAACTGAAGATTATTATAGTTTCACGTGTAGGTGGTTCATGAAAGTGGCCTAAGTTATTTTTATATTTTTTTAGTTGCAAGAACGGAGAGTGTTATTTTTCTCCATTTTTTTAACATTTTGAAAATGTATATAAAGATAATTTAGTAGTGACACTCTGTTCTATATTAATAATGCTTTAAGGGAAATTATTTTGAGTCACAATTTATACTTCCCATGTATAAATTGTGACTATAGACAGGAAATAAAGCATTTGCGGAAAAACATCACAAAATCACTGCGTGTATTTTGAAATAAATAAAAGCAATTTAATTTACATCTTAACACTACAGTCGGAGTGTCTTAACACTAGGTTCCCGCTATCTAACCTGCTGCGTGCGGGATACAGCGTGAAGCTAAAAAAAATACATATATCAAAATATACAAACGAAAAACGGCTTGCCCCTTTTTTCCGCTTAACAGGATAGTCAAAGAGAACGTAGTTTCGAGACACTCCGTTATCCACTTTCTCCCCGAATTTGGGACATTGCATGCCAAGTGGCAGAACTCATCTCCACTCTTTGCTTTAAGCACCAGACGAGAAATGAAAATAATACTAATCATACCTTCAAGTGGGAATCGAACCTATAACCATCGCGTTAATAATCATGACGGTGTTATTGGATAGTGTATAGAAATATTTAATTATATATTGAAGTTGACTATATTAAAGGTACGTTATCAATAGCGTTATATGACCTATTTAGAATAGAATACCTTGAAAGCCTTAAAGTGTCATATTCGGTCTAGATATAACTATTTATTTCAAGTATATTTAAAGTATTCTGTGCCTCTCTTGAAGGAGGGCTATGACTAGTTATCCTATACTATTGGCTCTTAAATACGTAAAATACGCGTTACTTAGCAACACGTATGTCATTTTATACAGAAGTATATGTTCATCATAATTATGGTGTTTATATGTTTATAGTACACCTAAATCTCATTTTATATAACTAATGTATTATTTATGCTTATTTATCAAAAAAAAAATTGCGTATACAATGCTAAATGTCATACTTCTGCATTTGCATAATGTTCAAGAAAAAGTGCTTCTTGACGTACTCGTATTAAAACAATCAATATGATACGAACAGTAGATATAAAATAAAATAATATATTATAGTTTTTTATTCTAATTGCCTTTATTTATGACTTTCTGAAGCATTTAAAATTAAAAAAAAACTAAAAAATAAATAAAGAAGATGATATAAGACGAAACACTATATTTTTCACCTTAGAAATTGACAACAATAACTTTTTTTCATAAAAAATGTATTTTGCAGTGCGGTCAACATATCTTTACAATATAATTAGCGAATAGAAAGATTGATTCTTTGTATTTACTTACGGCAACAGGTAGGAAGTAAGATAGACGGAGAAATTTGTGTTAAGCCACTCTGTTTTCCACTACAGAAAGACATCGTTTGTATTTTCAAATTAAAGATAGCTTTTTAAAGTGTTATTCTACGCTTAGGAAAATTGAAAAAGACATTTAGAAAACTTATAAAAATTTGATCGCAGCAGGATTCGAACCCGAGCCTCCTGAATACCGTCCAGGCGCTCTAACCTCTGAGCCATGCGTTCTATTACCAGCTGCGTCGAAATTCTTTTACGCTTAATTACAACTTATTTTTGTTGTTAGCATTTTTTAAATATTTTTCTAACCGTTTTCTAAATGTCTTTTTTTTAAAGTTAGCTATATACATATCTAGAATCTACAATAATCAAATAAAATGTTGTAAGGTTTCCGTACAACGTACAATGCAACGAGGCCATCACGACGTTACATACAAAAAGCACTTTGTTCTCGGAGAATACATTTTACAAAAGATTTCTGCATTCAATTGAATATTGAATACAGTTTTTAGTCAAAGTTCTGTTTTTCATCTTGATTTTTTTTTTCTATTTTTATGTAGCTTTCTTATTTTTAAAAGGTTATTTTTTTATTTAAAGAAAGTTAAATTTATATTTATGAGGCAGTCGTGACACAGTGGGACAACGTCTGACTAAACACGATGATTGTGGATTCGAAGTCCACTCGAGAGAATAATTATTTAAAAGTTTAATTTCTTCGCTCTGATACAAAAGACAAAGCGGGACGTTTATTTCCGACACTCAATACGCAATGTCTCGTTTTACAGGCGGAAAGTGGAGAGCGGAACGTCTCCATACTAGCTGATACAACTAGAAGTTACACTTGTCTCTACATGCCGCGGTGATGCAGTGGAACAATGTTGTTCCTCCAGCTTGGTGCATGATAAAGGTATGAGAACGCATTGCGTCACTCAACACATAATATCTTGATTGCCCTTGACTACCTCGATGTGCCGGAGAAAGCCTTAAAGGCAAAGTTTCTTACTCTCTGTGAGCTTAGAGACAGAGTAATTTCCTCTCTCTCTCTCTCTCTCCCTGTAGTTGGTCCTTCATGGTCGGTGTAAGACGTTGAGAGAAGAAAAAATAAGCATTCGGATAAGCACCAAGAAGCTATCGCGGTGCTCCGTTTTTAGTGTTTTGTTTTTGTAGTATTCACTCTTCTTTCCACATACCAGAGTAGTCTGGGAGAAGCTAGTGTCAAGACACTCCGTCCTCCACTTTGTGCCCGCAATCGAGACATTACATGTTGAGTAGCAGAACTCAACGAACGAACGAGTTTGTAATATGTGTATATGTGTTTGTTAATTTTACAAAAAATACAAAGAAATATAACATAATTCCATATATTTCATATCATACAAAGTTCAAACAATGTTACGTTATTTGTACTAATATGTGTAAATGTTTATATTGTACACTTTAGGCCGGTCTCGCGGGCATCGTACACTTAATCGCGACACTAAAACATTACACGAAAACCTCTGTTGTTTAAGCCGAGTGACGTGTTTTATGTTTTGTCTTCTCTTTGCTATTTTTTTATTGGTTATAGATTTGATTTTATGTGATTTTTATTATTGATGGCTTTTAATATTACTGACGTATATATATTATATAGAATTGAATGCTTTTAAATTGTAAAATTCTTCAATTTATTAAATTTAATATCAAAGTCAGAGTTAATTTAGTGTTAATATAGTCCGTTTTCCACTTTCAGCCCAAAATCAAAACATGATGCGTAGTTGCATAAGGATCTTAACGTAGTGCTTTATCTTATGTACCAGGGCGGAGAAATGAAATATTTTAAATATCCTCCCAAGTGGGAACTGAATCCATAACCAATCGCTTTTACAGTCAATCTTTCCACGATAGCTTCTATTATATATTGAATACCTTAATATATTGTTGTTTTAAAATTTATTAAAGATTAACATGATTTTACTTTTAAACATTTTTAAAGTATTATTCCACACTTAGGAAAATTGGTAGGTATTCAGGAGGCGCGGGTACGAATCCCGCTGCGTTCAAATTTTATACGTTTTCTTTAAATGATTTTACTTATCTAATTTAATACAAATATTAATTTGTGGAGTCCAGAAAATATATAAAATATAAAAATACTTAGAAAATAAAGAATAAGAATTGTACAAAACCTTCCCAATACATTGTTTCCGGGTTTTAAGCAACAGGCGCATAAACGTGGGTCGTCTCTCGAGGGCCCTGACAATAATATATTATACTAAATAACACTTTTATTCTAATTTACTTTGTTTTTTCTAAACTTGACCCTTACTTGTTCTTTGGGGTCGTGGCGCAGTGGAGCAGAGTCTCACTGTAAACGCGATTGGTTTTGGGTTCGATTGCTACTCGGGGCAATGATTGTATTTAAATTATTTAATAGTTATGTAATTAATTTGGCAGAAAGTAGAAAACGGAGATTAAGTTTCCTCTGACTACCTTAATGTGTAATATTTTCATTTCTTCGCTTTGGTAATATAGCATTGAGTTCAGCCACCTGACACATGAATGTCATCTGTATGTCATGTCATGACTTGGTTTCGGGCTGAAAATGAAGAACGAAGTGTCTTGACACTAGTTTTTTAAACAACAAAATGTATTATTTACTACAAATTTATTAAAAGGTTGAAGTCTCGCTAGCAAACTTTATACAGCAGAAAAAAATGCACGTTAAAAAACTAGAAGTGATGAATTTTCATTTTTCGATAAATAAATATTTGAAATTCAAACCTTTACACTAAATGTGGAGCATATAGTAACAAAACAACACATTGTTAGTATAAAAGTGTATTACTTAGAAGTGGGACTAAGTTACGTAGCTCTTAACAGGTAATTAGTTTTGCTTACGGCTTCTCTAGCATTTACATTGTACGTACATACAATGTGAGGCAAACATACAATCTTACGTTCTTGTTGCAAAGTATTGACTAGTTTATGTTCATATTATTATTGTACGATGTTACTGTAAAACTCTGGAGTATGGTAAATAGTAATAGTAAGATTTGGTACAAAATCTTTGATTATCTCAAAGTCAAAGTCAAATAATTTTATTCAAAATAAGAAGTTACATGCTTCATTTTTTGAACGTCAAACAATTTATCACCGGGTCACTAAGGTTAATGCCTCAAACCTGAGAAGAACCGGTGCAAGAAACTCAGCGGTTCGATTATTTTTTTGTAAGTCAAGCATTTACAGATATTATATAATTATATATATTGACAATGATACCATTGGAATAGCCTGGAGCGAGTATTTAATTTCCAAGGCGTGTTATCGTTCAAAAATAAATATCTAAGAGTATTCATTTCGATCATATGCCTCGGTAAACATTAGTTTTGGGTTCGATAGGGCATAAGGAATATAGATTAAGTTAGGTTAGATTAGAAATAATTACCATACTATGGAAAATATTAAGTCTTTCACGGAAAACTTGATATGATTTTTTTAATAATATGATTTTTTAAAACAATTATTTTATTTAAAATGCTTAAAATGTCGAAATTTGGCTTTTCGAATCTGGCTACAATAAGAATTACTTATTATAATTAAAACACACCACGGGTTTTTGGCTTCCATGCTATTTTCTGTCCTTTTTTAATTTTGTTTCTTATGATTTTTTTTATATTTAAATTTAAAAAATGGGTGTACTCAGTCACACACGTTAGACAAAGATCAAACAAAAGTTATACATGCGATGGCCTCTTTAGAGGGCACGAAGAGTCTTCCTTAGAAGTCTAGGCGTTCATCTGTAAAGGGATTAGAAGAGTATGTTGATTCACTCCTACTTTGGTATAACGCATAATGATTTTTTGTTTTTAAATAATAATTACGCTATTGTTAAAATCAATGCTAAATGCTTAAATGACAATTTAACGCCATTCCCCCGTGGCATCGTTTTTAAACAAATTCAGCTGGTGTTTCTAGATCAAATATCTCGCAATGAAATGTCTTGTGGTGCGTACCTCTGTCTACCCGTAATAAAACAATTTTAACAATAGTTTATTTCTTCCTCGAAACTATCTCCTAATTCAACTACTGAAAAATATTATACCTAAAGTACGTTGGGGACCTAATCCATTCCTTATTTTATAATTACCTTCTCAATTTCACCTACGAAGTATTCCACAAATCGTACTTTACAAGTTAATACATCGCTATAGGTATGAAAACACAGTATCGACGATAGTGGAGTAAGGTCACGTAAAAAGCATGAGGACCCCCCGGAGGGCGTGTATGAAGAGGTTGATGACAGTGGACGAGGCGAAAGAAGTATGCAGGGACCGTAGTGTTTGGCGCTCCGTTCTCTCTGATTACCCCGCAAGGGATACGGCGTGAAGCGAAAAAAAAAAGAAATGCATTATGAAAAAACAATAAAAGTAGTAAGTGGCGTTACGTAGAAAATAATAAATCCATTTCATAAATTTCTACAGAACAACAGAAGATTATAACTTACCTTAAGCTCATAATGCCTTTGCTGTCAAAATGAGACACTTCTAGGAAATATAAATGATAGTGTATTTTAAATCCCATATATTCTTATTTTTTGTAATAGAAACAAAGAACCAGACCAAACCAGCTTTTGCTGGAAAAGGTTGGTTTTATATTAATTTATGAAGTAAACATTAAAATATACGGATAACACAAGAAAATTTAAAAATTGTGAAAAGAAATCTTCGGATTATATCATTCGTCATCGTGCAGCATCTGACTGCAAAAACGATGGTTGTAGGTTCGATTCACATTCGGGATAATTAATAATTGAATGCGGCGTTGAGTTCCGCCACTCAACACGCAAATTGTCTCGACGTCAGATGGTAAGTCGTGGGCAGAGTGTTCGGACACTAGCCTCTCTCTGACCCTTCTATGTAAAAAAAAATAAAACAAAAAAATATCAGCGCGTATAACGATATCACTCTGGATTATAATAGCCTGGAATATAAGTAATCTACATAATTATATATAATTGAACATTAATTACCAAATATCAACTACAACTATTCTACTACTACAATAGAAATAAAATTACAAAGGAATTTCAAACCTCTAATACTGTAGTATAATTGTATCCAATAGAACCTGAATTGAGGACAGCTTCATTACTGGACAAGTCACGTGCTTCGTTACACCGCGCTGTGTGCAGTCCCGTTTGTTTCCTACTTCTGATGTAGTGTTTACAAATTAATATGGAAATTTTGGGTAGAAAATGTAGATTTTGTGGGATTTTTGACAGATTAATATAAATTAAATGTAGGGTTCGATTTCTATTCTTAACTTAAATAGGGTACTCTTTTAAAAATGTGATATAAACAAGATATTTTCTTTTTATTCTTGCATTTCTGATTGCTTTTCAGATTGCTTTTCAGAATATGCAGAGTATATTTTTTCGTTTTTTTACCTTCACACTGTATCCCGCACTCAGGAGGGTAGGCAGAGGGAATATAGTGTTAAAACACTCCGTTCCCCACTTTCCGCCAATTCGGAGGCATTGCGTGTTAAGTGGCGGAACATAGCGCCGCGCTTTGCCTCTGATACCAGGGCGAAGGCGAAAAATATGTCCACTCATCTAGTGCGAATCGTACCCACAAGCAGTCGTTTACAGCCACACGTTCATGCCACTGCGCCACGACTGGCCCCTATATGCAGAGTTGACTAGATTATATATTATAATTTATTAGTAGCTTGTATTGTCAACACACTCCGCTCTCAACTTTTGGCCCGAAATCAAAAAATTGCAGGGAAACTTTTGCTACGCTTGGTCTTAAGCAGAGCTGAAAATAATTTATATTTAAACTTTCCTCTGAATGGAGATCGAACCTACAACCATCGTGTTTACAGTCACACGCTGCCCCACTGTAGAACGACGTTAATGTTTGACTTATACCGTTATACCATATACATATATATACGCAGTAGTTATTCTAGTTGTTATTTTTTTTTATAATAGGCTCACGTTTGATCACATTAAGCCTGATGTTAAGCATTGATGTGGTTTACGATGACACACGCTTGCCTAGCAGATACTTATTCACTCTCGACTTGATGACCCCCAGATTGTACGACGTAAGCAAAACAAATGCAAGCAATGAATTCCATTCTCTCGCTGTGCGGATAAAAAATAAAGATTCAAAGCACTTTGACCGTACACTTGAAATTGAAGAAAATGAAGAAAATAAATAATAAATTAAAAACATACAAGGGTCTACAACTTTGCTTCTGCTGTACTCACCCGCCATACTCTCCAACCATACTCTCCAGATGCTGCTCCATCTGATTACCATTTATTTAGGTCGATGGCACGTGGCCTGGCGGGCCAGTACTTCGATTCTTTTGAAAGAGTGAAAGAATCGATCGATTCTTGGATCTTATCAAAGAATGAAGAATTTTTCCGACGCGGGATTCGTTTGTTGCCTGAAAGATGGGCCAAAGTAGTGGAAAGTGACGGACAATACTTTGAAACATAAATAAGATACCATTTTTTTTATATAATTTATAAAATTTAAAGAAAAAAAATAGCGGGAGCAAAGTTATAAACCTAATATTAAGAAAAAGTTAAAAAAAATTACGCAATGGAATTTGAACCTGCGCCTCTTGGACACAGAGGTACAAGCGCTCTGACCGCTAAACCATGCGTCCCTTTTTTAATTCCCTAAGTATGTAAATAATATCTTAAATAAAAAAATGTTAACAAAAGAAAAAATATTCAAAATTGTTAGCTAATTTAATAAATGAAGTATAATTCTGTAACAGTCCGTTTTAAGTCACAGAACAATAGCAACTCTTTAGAGAGAGTTGTACTTTACAAACTAAACTTTTATTTGTACTTATAATAAATTAACATAATTTTGTTAAAGTTTAAAATGGAAATAGACAATGAATGTATTAAGTTTAACTATATTTTTAAACAATAGGTAACAATAGGTAGATATAAAAAAGTTCTTGCGTATAAAGACTGAATTTACTGTTGAATTGAATAATAAGATCTTTTGTTTTCACGATTTTTACAAATTATGAAATGACACTATTTTATTTTTTTTATTTCGTATATATATTTGGTCTTTAAAAATAGTATATAGGGTAACTATATATAATACATAGGGGCCAGTCGTAGCGCAGTGGTACAAGCATGTGACTGTAATTATTGGTTGTGGGTTCGATACCAACTCGAGAAGTGGAAATATTTAATATTTCCATTTTATTCACTCTGGTGTCAAGGCAAAGCGCGACGCCACTTAACACGCTATGTCTCCGAATCCGGTGGAAAATGGGAAACGGAGTGTCTTAACAGTAGGTTTCCTCTGCCTACCCTGCTGTGTGCGGGATACACGGGAGCATTCTCATGCTATTTATTAAATACTTATAAAAATTTGAACGCAGCGGGATTCGGACCGCTGAGCCATGCATGGGCTACTCCAGCTGCGTCGAAATTCTTATACGCTTTATTACAACTTATTTTTGTTTTTAGTTTTCTAAATGTCTTTTTCAATTTCTCTAATTGTGGAATAACACTTTAAAAATGCTTAAAAAGTAAAAGTCACTTCGCTTATCATTTCTTCACTTCTCCTATAGACCTATTAAAGACAATATGTACCTTATACAAACCTGTTAAAATATTTTTTCTTATCTGATTACGGAAATGTATCAGTATTATTTTTTTTTAATTAGATATCAATATACACGTAAAATTAATATTGAAAAATTTCTAACTGCTCTACAGTAGCTTATAACTAAATAAATTTTGAGTAAACATAAAGTTTAAAAAACTTCTACAACTACACACTCAAATCCTAAGACTCGTATACTAAAGTGTTAATTATTCACGAAAACGAAAGAAACAGTAAACAAAGACTTTCCCCATTTAAAATGCAGTATAAAACAAAAAAAAATCTGTTAATAACGTCCAAACGGAACAAACAAGGTGGGACAGATGGATAAACATACTTTGTGATGCAAATCTGAGCTACTTCAGCCGAGTTCAGTACTAAAAGAGTCTTCTGAACGCCGCGCCGTTAGAATTTTTAGTGAGCCGAAAATAGTTCGCTTAGCAGTGCTCATTTTGTGATGCTTTTAAATATAATTATATATTTTTATACATAAAAAATTGTTCAGTGGTACTATCTCATACTAAATGTAATTAATGGTTGCTAGTTCGATTCCCATTTGGGTATTAGGACTATATTTTTTTGAATTATATATCTTATTGATTTTTTTTATTGAACATTAGGATAGAAATGAGTAGAAAATCCACCTAATGGTATAATTACTTTTTTCTACGGATATCTACAATGACATGGAAATTGTGAATGTGATGCGAGCCTTACGGCTTAAGATCTTTGCTCATTCGATACTCGAAAGCTCCCAAATTATAGCGTTCACGGGAAAAGTTAGGAGTAAAATGAGAGAATAATGAAAAATAGAATATCTAGATAATTCATAATAGTGTAAGCAAAGAGTTATGCAGTAGATGCATAAAGCTAAAAAAAAATATTATATATTCTAGAGTACAATCCATTGTAGTTGAAGAAGAAAACTAAGTCGAATACAAGTCGCACTTTTCTCCACATTAAAGAGAGCCTAGTGTTAAGACACTATGTTCTCTACTTTTTGCCCGAAAATGAGACATTTAGTATTGGGAACTCAACGCCGCACTTTTTCTTACCAGAGCGGAAAAATAAAAATATATATGAAATAGGAATCAAGAAATCATTCTTCGAATGGATATCAAATGCAACAAATCGTGTTTACAATCACGCGCTGTTCTACAACGTCACGAATAGAAGGCTTTCACTATGTATTATTAAAAAAAAGAAAATATTTCACATCACATCTTTACTTACATAAAAACTAAATATTTAAATCCAAGTCCATTAACTTATAAAAGCTTACAAAAGTACTAAAAATCCCTTTGAATTAATCCTCTTACCTTTCAGAGGTCGATTCTTATTGAAAATTAAGGATTTTCACGTGAAAATTGCAAGCTAGTGACTGGAACATAATGAATAATAATAGCTCCTGACGCCTGTCATTGTGCTACGGGCTAGGCTCTCGGGCTAGCTTTGTGCTGGTAAAAATGATCCCATCGAAAATATAAATGTGAAAATAGGAGTCAAGTTCAATATTAGAAATATATGTATGTATTCTTTGTCTCCGCCGGTTAGAGAGTTGGTATTTAAATGGGTGTAAAGTTATGTAGATAGTTTTGAAATATTTATATAATAAGTAAGTTAATAGGTTCTACTTATCTAAGTTTCATATAAGAGTTATCTTACAATAACTATCATATAAAAGAAAAATATCTTTTTATGTAGATTTTCTTTTAGTTTCAGTTTTTATAACCACATAGCAAGATAGGGAAAATTTTATATTAAGATATTCCGTTCTGCCTTTTCGGCCTGAACTCAAGAGAGAGAAATAAAAAAAATTGAATTATGATCATTCCACCGAGTGGGAATCGAACCCATAATAGGTTATGCGGTTACATTATAGGCAGACTGCTGTCCCTTTGTACGCTGGAAGCATTTTTTACATTATAAGGTCTTTTGTAATCTATTAAGATAGTTCGTGTATTAAAAATTTGGCGTGTTACTGTTTATACTATGAAAAGTAGGTAGATTTTTGGTCTTGCTCCAGGAACGCATAAAAAACTACTTTAATTCTTAAGTTAATTAAGATATATAAAGGATAAACTAAATTTTACGTTTATATAATGTAAATTTTTAATAAAAATGATGAATATCACTATGAAAAATACCGTGGTACTGTAGTGGGTTTGATTTCCTTTCAGGGAAGTGATTAATATTGATATTAAAATTGTTTTAATTATTTTCGTTTCACTTATTGTGGTAAGACAAAGTACAGTATTGACTACCACCACTCATCACGTATGTCTTGAAAGATAACTTACGAGTATCTATGTCTACCCTATACAGTTAAAAACGTCTAGTTGTGGTGACTTATAAAAGCATTAAAAAGCATTAAAAATATAAAACGCAAATGATATTTAAACCCACAACTACCCTCTTAAGTCAGTTAATATGTCTCAACTGCGCCCTGACGGCGTTAGTTAGTGAAATTAAAAAGCGTACAGTAATTACGACGGCGTTTGTGCATAGAAGCTTAATTCCAGCGACAATTATATAGAAGACAAGACTTGAGTGTTGCTAATTTACATATTTAAAATATAAGCTTAAAGAGATTTTGAATATTTTTTATTACGTTGCGTAATATTATATACAGGTTATTAATGTTATAGCTTCACGCTGTATCCCGCGCACAGCAGGGTAGGAAGAGAGAACCTAGTGTTAAGACACTCCGTTTCCCACTTTCCGCCGAATTCGGAGGCATTGCGTGTTAAGTGGCGGAACTTAACGCCGCGCTTTGCCTCTTAGCGAAGGAAATGGAAATATTAAATATTTCCACTCCTCGAGTGGGAATCGAACCCACAACCAACCGTTTACATTCACACGTTCGGCCCCTTATACGACGTTATAGCACACTGTAAATTATTGCTTTGTGATTATATAGAAAAGTTTATTAACAGTAAATGTATTTTTTTTGCTAGGACTATTTATGATTATGATTACTATCTTTAATAAATAAAGTTAAAATTTAATAATAGGGGTAAAATTCAGTGTTCGACATGAGTGGGCCTATTCGAAGACGTTGTCCTTACTGTATGAGTCTTTACTTGTTATTAATGTCAGGTTAATAATATGTTGATTTCATATTTATAATTATTTTTCTTAACACGTTTTATCTTCATTATATTTTATCGAATCCAGGCATTTTGCAGAGGTATAAAGTACGTCTGGAAAGCGGCTGGTTTTGGATTCGATTCCCACTCGCGGAATGGAAATATTTAATGTTTCCATTTTCTTTGCCTGGTGTTGAGACTAAGCACGGCGTTGAGTTCCACCACTTAACACGTAATGTTGCCAGAATTCGGCGGAAAGTATCTTAACACTAGGTTCCCTCTGCCAACCCTGCTGTGTGTGATATACATCCTGAAGCTAAAAAAAAAGAAAAATATTTTATCAAAGAAAGAAATTGGGCACTCTAACATCGCATTAAAATACTCTGTCGCCCATTTGTAGTCTAAAATTGGGACATTACGCTGCATTTTGTTATAAAATCTCTCTGAGTGGAGTGGACAAACTCTTAACCGATCCAGTTTATCATTTCATTCTATCCACTCCGCCTAAATCGAAATAATGAGTGGGAATTCGACGCCAACCTTTGTTTTAGTAAGGTAATTAAATGAAAATAATTTAAATAAAATGAATTTTCTGTGCGAGATTAGAACCCATAACCATCGTGTTTACAGTCAGTGAGACGCTGTTTTACTCCGCCAAGATGACCCCAACATATACGCTGATTATTAAACTTTTATTTTATGGCCAGTCGTGGCCCAGTGGCACAAGCGTGTGACTGTAAACGACTGGTTGTGGGTTCGATTCTCATTCGAGGAGTGGAAATTATATTTGTAATTTCTTCGCTCTGGTGTCGAGGTAAAGCGCGGCGTTAAGTTCTGCCACTTAACACGCAAGCCTCCGAATTTGGCGGAAAGTGGGGAACGGAGTGTCTTAACACTAGGTTCCCTCTGCCTACCCTGCTGTGTGCGGGATACAGCGTGAAGGTAAAAAAAAACTTTTAATTTTTGTCAAAAGATGAGACCAAACCAAAAAGAGGCTGGTTCAGTGGGATTTCACCTGAGTCTAATCGCAACGGGTATGAGCACGAATTCACCTCGGAAGAATGATTATGTCTAATTTATTTTAATTTCTTGGTTTAGGTAACTAAGACAACAAGAATGTCACAACTTAAATCGGGCAGAAAGCGTAAATCGTAGTGAGGTAAAAACTCGGTTATTACACCTAGCGTCTTATTTACTTTATCCATTTAATTTATATATACTATGCTGCCATGAAGTTTAAAACCTAACTTTATAATAAATTTTATGTACTTGAAATGCTGATCGAGACAATAGTAGTCCGGCAGTGTCTGACTGTAAACACACTTGTTGATGATAGTAGAGAACGGAGTGTTTCAACACTTATATAGAAGTGTCAAAACAACAGAGTAGACTAAGATTAGTCTACTATGGTATGCAGAAAGCATATAGTATAGTTTGTAATAAAGCTGAATAAAGAATAAATTGCTTTGAAGCGTTTTACTCTTTTATATCGTTATAATGCAATAGTTAGTTTATATATAAAGAGATGATGATAAATAAAAGAGTTACCGTATGAGTAATCAATCTCTTTCTTTTATATTTTTATACGACTGTATTTATTATAATTTTCAACTTACAATATAGTTTTTGAAAAAGACATTTTTAGAAAACGTATTATATAAAAGTTAGGATTGGATTACGTGCCTTTTGAAAATCATCTAAGAGGATCGATTGCGCGTGTGCGTGTGTTAATAATACTTCAAAATGTAAAAAGTAATATAATTTTTAATATAAATTTAAATAAAATTACAACGCCATTCGCTATTAACTTGCGCCATCGTTAAAACTTTATAAGCTCTAACTTAATTATCTAAACTCTGTACACGAGAAACATAGACGAATCTAAGCTGCAGCTTAATTTTCTGAATTTAATTTAGATTTCATAACGTTGAATAGCCTTCTACATAGTAAGTGCGAGACGTAATAGAGTATGAGAAAAACATTGAAATTGTTCATGTAAATGGTTTTAGAAGCTGTTAAACTAATGTTATTTTCTTTACCAGCGTTTAACTGGTCTCTACAATTTTATAGTATCCCGCATAGAAAAGGAGTGAGAGAGAACGTAGTGTCTATACACTCCGTTCTAAGTCTATCGACTGAAATCAAGAATAGTACGTGGTTAGTGCCGAAACCCAACACCGCGCTTTACCCTACCAGAAATCATTTTTTTAAATATAATCTATGAATTCCTACGAAGAGGAATCGAATCTACGACATTTAAACTCCACTTTGCCTTTGCACTCTTTGTAGTACCACTTGAGCTACTGCAGAGAAATGAAAATGTTTTTAATATTACCTAGACACCCCCACCTTGTTATTTTTTTTTTTTATTTTTTTTGTGTCCGACCGAAACTAGGTTTTCAGCCGAAGCCGAAACCGAACCTTCGGTCGGACACTATTTCTGTCTAATTTATCTCAGATTCAAGCTTTTTCCCGGAAAGCGGAATAGTCAGACAGGACCTAGTGTCAAGACACACCGTCCTTCACTTTCTTCCATGACATTGACACATTGTGTGTTGAGTAGCGGAACTCAACGCCGCGCTTTATAATAGGTACTAATACGAAGAAATCAAAATATAAATATTTAATTCTCCTGAATGGTAATCGAACCCACAATCATCACGTTATAGTCAAATATTGTTCCACTGCTCCACTACGACGTAAATTCGTTGCATATGCCTATCCTAGGTAGAGAACCTAGTGTTAAGACTCTTCTTTCTCCATTTTTCCGTTTCATGTCTTGAATAACTCAACGCTATTTCTATAAAAACCTGTAATTATTACAAGTTAGGTAAATTTTAACAATGTATATATAAGACTACCTTTCATTAAGTTAAGTGGATATTAATAACACCAGGAAATTGAACAGACGGATAGGCATTTTGGTAAGTGAAATTTGATTTAATTAAAAGTGGAAAGTAATAATGATTAGAAATCCTAGTACGTGAATTGAAAATATTATATATGTATCAATCAATTAGTTAAGAAGATATCTTATTAATATATTATTATGCCTTGAATTCAGATGGAAAGGGGAGAACTGTATTCTGCGTAGCAAGGTAGATAAGGTGATTTTACAGGTATGACACATACATACATATTTAAACATTTTTAAAGTGTTATTTCACACTTAGGAAAATTGAAAAAGACATTTAGAAAACGTATAAAAATTTGAACGCAGCGGGATTCGAACCCGCGCCTCCTGAACACCGTTCAGGCGCTCTCACCACTTCGCCTTGCATTCTAATATACTATACAAAAATAAGTTGTAATAAAGCGCATAAGAATTTCGACGCAGCGGATAGTATTTATACGTTTTCTAAATGTCTTTTACGATACATTGCTTGTAAAGTAGCAAAACTAAACTCCACTTTATCCATTACAACAGTTCTGTAACAGTTCTGTAATGAAGCAGTTTCGTAAGAATCATAATTTGTTTTTTTATCAAGTGTTTAGCGTGGGAAACATTGGGCTTAAAAATAATATATTTTAGAATACGTTTGTTAAAAGTTTTGAGGCAAAAAGTCTTAGGTTACTGATAGTATAAGCTATTATAATAAGGCTGCATCAAGTTGATTTCAGACCACTGTGGTTCAGTGGAACAACGTCTGACTTTAAGCATGATTGATAGTCATTTAGATTCAAATTCAGATGATTATATTCTAATTGTGAGAACGGAGTGTTTTCGCACTATGTAAATTTGTGGCTTTTATTTTGTATTCTCTGTTATTATCCTGCTATACGGTACAAAGCGTGAAGCTACTTAATTAGTTAAAACATATTATAGGGTAAAACTTGGTAATACGCCCCACTTTTTTTTAACCTTCAATAAAACCCAAATAATCATAGATTTAATTATTTCTTTTATTCCTGGACGTTAATTGGTTCGTTAACAATAATTTTACAAAACCTTAATGTAATTGGAACGATGGTTAAAGATCTATTTCAATTTTTTTGCAGACATGGAGTGGGGCGTTTTATCAGGTACATGTTACCTAATACGCCTCGTTTTGTATTATAAAATGCCCCATGCAATTTAAAATGTCCTCATATATGTCCATACCTTAATTTTATCCAAAACGTAAAAAAACACAATATATCAATAGTTTAATAACTTACAAACATAACACAAATGTAAGGCTAGACTTAAAAGTCCTTAAAAACTCTAAATAAAAAAAAAACATTTTCATTTGTAAGTAATTAATTAAAAGAAAAGTTGTAACAATAAAAAACACCAGTCTGCTAAATTAATGATTAACATAACAGTCTTTTCAATTAACTTTGACATAAACCAAATTAAAATCATCATAAAATAGTTGAATAGAATAAAATCAAATCTTGCTGCTTTTAACAGCTTCTCTCTCAGCTTTCTGCCCATAGTTGTAACACAAACGTGGTACCCTGACGTGTCAACCTTGAATCCAGTCTTCAGGAGACTTTGTTATGTAGTAATTTTCTGTACATTCAACGCTTTTATTTATGTCCATATCCGAACAGTTTTAAGGTGCTTCTCAAAGATGGAACTTTGAAGTGCTTTGAAGCTTCATTCTCTCCCATTTTTTTACTTCATACAAATCGCATTGCCTCCAAGAAGCTCGAAGAGTCTTGCGTTTATATTTAAGAGAAATACTCTGTAATTAAAATACAATATAAATTGGTATCTATGTAATTTCGGTACGGGGGCATTTTAAAAAACATGCGGTGGGGCGTATTGCAAATTTTGCTTTTTAAAACGCCCGCCCTATCAAGAAAAAAGCCTCAATTTCAAAGTTATCACGTTTAACGAACATTTATAATAAAGTGTATTTATGTGTATTTTCAACAGTTAATATCAATTTAACTTAAATTTAATGAGTATTAAAATATAAAAAAATGTTTGCAACTTACCACAAATTGTAACTTCACTGAAACACTAAATTTATTAATATTTTTTAAGGGAGCGTAATAAACCACACGTGCACATTAGCTATGTTGTTTATCAACTTATGGCTACTCTCCGTGCAATACGTGTATCATCTAGCTTTCTTAATGTGCCTGCTATGGCTGTGGGGCGTTTTGTCAACTGGGGCGTTTTACCTAGTTTTACCCTATAACAAATAAGGCTTTAGAAGCTTCAAAGATTTTGAATATATTTTAACTCCTTATTAATTGTTTTTATTTTCAAACATTAAGCCTATAGAAGATAATTCACATGATTTCAAATTAGACAAACATATAATTACTATAAGCGTTATTGTCATCAAAGAACTTATCAACATATACATACATATATTATGAAATATCTATTTATAATAGTTTATTCTGACTACGAATAGCGTTCACGATTTTCTAGCTTAGCTCAGTCAAATTCACTTACCAAAATTCACTCACTAAGAGGACGGTATCGAACCTACAAGCATCGTGCTTACAGCTAACTACCACCCCACTGCGCCAAAACAGTGTCGTTTGTTCAACAAGCACTATATAAAAATATTTTTATAAAGATTTGTCCAAATTTTTCTGAAACAATACCTATACAAATCGTACCTATACCTGCCGTACATTATAACGACTTACTCATCATATTTCTGGGGTTATCCCAACTCGTGGATATGATAAATTAAACAAAAGGCTGGCAAGGCTGCACGCAATTAAGAGATGCTTCACACAATTTAAAGATGTTTCACGCACTCAAATACAGTGCAGCGTTAAATTCCACAACTTTTTACAAAAAATCTCGAAAATAGAACAAAATTGGCGAGCAGAGGCCCTATCTTTATATCTCTGTATATTGTCTCAGCACACAGACAAAGAAGCTATAGTCATAAAATCTTAAATAATAATAATTTTAATATCCGTCAAAATGGGTTCAAAAAGTGCTTCACGTTTCTTATGGAAAATTAGCGCTTTTCAGGTGAAAATTGCAAGGCACCGGATAGTGACTGAATCTTAATCGCGGGTTATGGCTCTTGACGGGGACATTTTGCTGTCGTATTGAGCGTGTTTAAAGCGTAAGATAAGGGGAGAAGCAAAATATATTGTAATAATATAGTTTTTTAATTTTTTGTATTGAAAAATAACGTTTTTTATTTTTTTACTTTGGTTCCTAAGACAAAGCACGGCGTTGAGTTCTGCCACTCAACAAGTAATTTTATCGTTACATAGACGTATTATTATATTGCAACAATACGTCCATGTAACGATAAAATTACTAACAAATAAGTCCTGGCATTATATGAAATGTTTCTTTGGTAGACATAAAGGAAAAGGATCTATCTAAATGGTAAGAGGCAAAAAGATGATTCTTGTTATAAATAACAGCCATAATGGCATTAACAGTCATACGGTAAAGTAAATACCAGAGTAAAAATAAGTATCTTCACGCTTTTCCACATAGCAGGGTGAGCAGAGAGAACTTAGTGTTAAGACACTCCATTTTATATTTTTTGCTCGAAATTGTGACTGTGTGTTAAAGACATCGGTTTTATATTAGGAATAATTGTAGGCAAAGGACATGAATCCTAATTTGTCTTTTGAATATTATTTTATTTCTTAATATTATTTTTCTAGATATATCCAGATAAAGTTATATGTGAATACTTTATATTATTATTTACACAATTTAAGATATAGTACTTATGTACTTTATATTTTTTTATGACTGTAAATTCAGTTCTATTATGGGAAAAAAAGTATTATTAAATTCAAAAATTCTAATCAAAACGTTACGCAAAACTCTTCCTTTGTTAATTTAATGGTTGACAAACAAGGCGTGAACGTAACAACTGAACTAAGAAGTTAATATTTGACAAAAGCTCCTTAGAGAGTGAAGGGAAGCAGTAAAAAAATTTAGAAGTTTTCCAACGGGAACGAAAAAAAACGAGATTTTACGTTTAACAATCGCCTTAAAAATGCATACGTACGATGTTGCTAGTAATAGGTTCTATTTCTTATTTATTTAATTCATTAATTTCAATTCATTCTTATATATCAATTTTAAATATCTGCTTACAAATTCCGAAACATACTTAGATAATATATAGTAATGTTGTAAATGCAAAAGGTTGTCTGTCTGTTACGCTTTTACGTCTAATCTACTGGCCCATTTTTGATTAAATTTGGAATAAAGATAATTGTGATCCAGGGTCGAATATACGCTACTTTTTTCCAAAAATCAACCTGTAAAGGGTCGAATAAAAGGAATAAACGTTTGTAAGAAAAATACTTAATCGCTTGACGAATTTTCTTTCGCTTGAAGAAAGTCAAACATATACTACCTATTTTTAAAAAAAAAACTCCTTAAGGTACTAAAAAAGGGAAAAAAGTTATAAAAAAAGAGAAAATAAAAATTATATAGATTTTAATTCATTTAAATATAACCATAATTTAAATATAATGGGGAACGGAGTGTCTTAACACTAGGTACCCTCTGCCTACCCTGCTGTGTGCGGGATACAGCGTGAAGCTAAAAAATATTATATATAACCAAGTCGTATCGTAGTCGTGAAGAATGAAAGGCCGTGATTTACCAGGTTACGTCGTTGAATATAATAACGTCGCAGCACTTAAACGATATTGATTGAGGTTCCAACCACCGTGATATTACAATTTATATACCCTATTTAAAACAAAATCTTATTTTTTTTAGGCTTCAGGCTTCCTGTCTGGAATGAAGGGCGGGCAATGATACCCTAGTGTTAGGACACTCCATTCTAAATTTACCTATCGATTTCGAGATATTAGGTGTGAAGTCACAATAGGTAATGTAAGCACTGATATGGTATATTAGTAATACTTTATTTTTTTTTAATTTTAATTTGATTTTGACTTCACGCTGTATCCCGCATAACAGGGTAAGCAGAGGGAACCTAGTGTTAAGACACTCCGTTCCCCACTTTCCGCCGAATTCGAAGGCATTGCTGCGTATTAAGTGGCAGAACTTAACGCCGCGCTTTACCTCGGATTGCCAGAGCGAAATATTCAAGGTTATGGAAATATTCAATATTTCCACTCCTCGAGTGGAAATCGAACCCACAACCAGTCGTTTTACAGTCACACGTTCGTGCCACTGCGCCACGACTGGCCTCAAATTTGAATTTAGATATCATTAAAATGAACACGGTTTCAATTTAATTATGAATCACCGGTGCTTACATAACATTTAGTATATAAAGACAAATGACATCCATATTTAAATCGATCATAACCCTATAATATGACGTATAGGGCAACTTTAACAAACTTTATTAATATTTAAGTATAACTAGTTACGGAAAGGTATACTTTCAATTTTGTCAGGTTTACACTTTTCCTGTCTAACAGGGAGTAAGAGCTGACGGAATAACAAGACTCTCCGTTCTTCACTTTCCGCCGGCTGGCTGTATTCTATGGCGGAACTCAACACCCCCCTTTGTCTTCTTAACAGAGCGAAGCAAATAAGATAGTTTAAATATTCCTCCGAGTGACAGTTAAATCCACTACACGCTTTTACAGTCAGACGCTGTCCCACTACATTGCTTTGCTACTTTTTACTATCACTGTTTTTTTTAGCTTCGGGATACATTCCCGCACACAGCAGGGTAGGCAGAGGGAATCTAGTGTTAAGACACTCCGTTTCCCTCCTTCCCGTCGATTTCGGAGGAATTGCGTATGTGTGTGTATGTGTGGAGGCAGTGGCGGTACTTAACGCCGTGCTTTGCTTCGACATCGAAGAAAATGGAAATATTAAATATTTCCCCTCCTCGAGTGGGAATCGAACCAACAACCAGTCGTTTTACAGGCACATTTTGTGCCACTGCACCACGACTGGCCCTAATACTACTAAACGAAGACTATCACTGTTCTACTATAATATACTTTAAGAATACATAAAACGGTTTTCCAAAAACGAATACTTCCTCTAAAGATGGATTGAACCAACGACCCTTTCTTGACAATTTTGTAATTAATTACTAAGCTCTTGGCTTAGTAATTAATATTTGTATTACTTTCATTCATTATCTTGCCATTAATTTTGTGTCTCTGTAGCAAAATTATTTTAAGATTAATTCTTTGTTCTTCTCCATCAAAGATAGTCTTTCCCTTTTTTTAATATTCATAGTGATTATAAAGAAAATATAAAGACAAGCGGCGTTGAGTTTCAACATTCACCAATAAGTCGAAAAGTGGACAACGGAGTGTTTTTACACTAAGTTCTTCACTAAGCGGAAAAAATATGAGGTTAAAAACATATATAAAGGAAAAAATAAATAATTAATATGGCGTAAACATAACAAAACAATAATTAAGCTAGGCTTACTTTGCTAATAAGTCAATTTATGTCGTCTCATAGTTTGATTGTTACAAAAAAAACAGAGAAAACATTTTAATTTATATTCTTTATCTACATAAGCATATTTTTTTCTCTCGGAAGTGACATAGATAATGTTAGATAATTTATGACATTGATGCCTACTCATACTCGAGAGCAGATGCTATTAAAATAATTAATAGAAATTTACCTTCAAATATTAATAAATCTAGAATTTGAGCTAAGAAAATAAAGCGTGGCGTTAGGTTCTGCCACTCGTTCTAATTCCGGCGGAAAGTAGAAATTGCAGTATATGGACCATTGGATCATTCTGTGTATGCAATGTGTTCCAACAAAACGCACAGCTGCTTTTTTAAACTATACCATAAAACAAAAATAAAACAAAAATTCGAGTTCCAATTAGATTTATTTTACATTAATTTTTTTAACACAATTAATTTATTATAAAATAATATCTTGAAATAAAACAAAAAAAAACATAAAATAATTACATACAGTATTGAAAACATACTTCCAAGGTTAGTCAGGCACGTATAAATCACGCAGTGACGACGTCATCAATACAATCTGTGAAACAATTATTCCCCCAAATAAAAGAACATGCATTAAAATGATTGCATCAATATTGTTCCATCGAAAAGGCCGTCACGGAACTTGTCCCAAGAGACATTGATATAAAATCAATAATTTAATTTGAAACGTGGCGTAATCAGAACCAGTCGTGTATATATTACCAAAAGTTCAATTTTATTGAAGAACTTTTGAAAAGCTCATAGCAATGTATATTAATAACCAATATCGTGATTTCACATTGTTACAAAATGTTGTTTGTATCAATCGATCGTTTTGGTTTGGTAGTAGAAATTTGAAAATCGTTGGTAATCTTATTTTTTGTATAGCTACTATAACTATAGTGAGTTGTGTTTTTTACGATATGTTTAACGTAAAATTAGATAAACGAGAAACTAACTCGATTCTATCTCACGTTAAAATTCTACAGTACATTGTATGCACAGAAGCATTGTATCTAGCCATTGCATCGACGAGAAGTAGAAAAACTCTAAACGCAATAAGAATTTTGAATGAAAAATGTGATATATTTTTACTAAACAATAAAAAATATAATGAAAACAAAACTATAATGATTTATACGATAATCAGTATATTGACTATAGTCTTTGATTGTCTTAGTTTGAAGCTTTTAGAATTGTCACCAAGTGCTATTTTAACGTTAGCTGCAGCGTTTGCAGCGCATGATACAGAATTAATATTTTATTATTTGATTATTAATGAATTTAATATGAGATTGAAGTTACTAACACAAGTCTCACCGGTAGCTGGTATGAGAATTTACAGGCATATTTTGATTTGTGCATCCAGTTTCAATGAAGATTTTAGTTTGAATGTAAGTATATTATTTTAATATTTATGTATATTAAAGCATTAAAAAAGTTGTGATCACTTTTTCTTCACGTGGCGGGGTAATCTAAGATGACTTAGTTGTCATAAATGTAATTAATTAATACACACATTATATTAGATAGATAGCGAAAGGTTGTAAACGCATTTGGCTCGGCTGCCACTTAGAGAAATGATAAACTATATTTAAATTATTTAAATTTTTGTTGTTCCTCTTAGTTCCACCGTCGGACACGTATTGGTTCGAGTTCAGCCGAAAAGTGGAGAATGGAGTGTCTTAACACTAGGCTCTTTGCATCTGTGCGGAAAAACTAAAACGAAAAAGGAATAAAAAATTACAAACATTTTGTAAATTTAGAATATTAACCCCTAAAACGCTTAGAGTATGCTTTTGAATACCAAATCAATCATTTTCATCGTCAGTCTCTTATCATCAATTCTAACGACTGTTGGTTCAACCATTTTCAATGTCAGCTGAAAGTGACAGACAGACTGACAACCGTGAACATAGACAGTTAGTTTTCGAAGTACATTATAAGATCATAGCATACATATAACGATATCAGGATATAATTCCACTTTGATTAATAATTAACATATACTCTTGTGATAATTAAAAGACCAGTTGGGGCTAGTCGTGGCGCAGTAGCACGAACGTGTGACTGTAAACGACTGGTTGTGGGTTCGATTCCGACTCGAAGAGTGGAAATATTTAATATTTCCATTTCCTTCGCTTTGGTATCAAAGGCAAAGCGCGGCGTAAGTGGGGAACGGAGTGTCTTTACACTAGGTTCCCTCTGCCAACCACGATGTGTGCGGGATACAGCGTGAAGCTAAAAAAAAACAAATAATTAAAAGACATGAAATCGATTCGTTTCAAAATTTAATAGATCACAGCAAAGAAACATAATCAGTACAACATTTCTAGTATTACCTATTTCAAAGTATTACAGTTTTCGCAATGGAACTTAACGCCGCTGATTAATTCTAATATAATGCCTTTAGAAGAATAGACCTGCTCTTTTGAAATGTTTTTTTTTTAAATTTTTTTTTTATTGCAGATAGCATTAATGCATTTTATGATAACCATTACTAACTCAATATATGGTGCAATTATTTTCTTAGGGAATCCGGTAAGTTACATTTATTGAAAATTTACGCTACAGGTATTATTTATTTTTTTACATAATATTAAAGTGGCCAGTCGTGGCCCAGTGGCACAAGAGTGTGACTGTAAACGACTGGTTGTGGGTTCGATTCCCACTCGAGGAGTGGAAATTATATTTCCATTTTCTTCGCTCTGGTGTCGAGGTAAAGCGCGGCGTTAAGTTCCGCCACTTAACACGCAAGCCTCCGAATTTGGCGGAAAGTGGGGAACCTAGTGTTAAGACACTCGGTTCCCTCTGCCTACCCTGCTGTGTGCGGGATATAGCGTGAAGCTATTTAATTTTTTTTTTCTTCGCTCTGGTGCCGAGGTAAAACGCGGCGTTAAGTTCCGCCACTTAACACGCAGTGCCTCCGAATTCGGCGGAAAGTGAGGAACGGAGTGTCTTAAAACTAGGTTCCCTCTGCGTGCGGGATACAGCGTGAAGGTAAAAAAAATATTAGTTATTTTTTACATAAGAGAAAAACAAAAGGCTATTAAAAGAATGTGAAATTCGAATTCATAGTTATCGTTTAGTAAATTTATTTTGAAAGTGTTGTGTGGGAAAGTAATTGAATAGTTATTGTGCTATAAAACTATAATTATAAATATTTTCGTCTTTTACGCTTTGCCTCACGTTTTTTCATATATATCATACGAGTATATGTAAGAAGTGTAAAAACACTCCGTTCTCCAAGTTCTAGAAATCGAAATGCTGTTTGTAGGTGGTAATTTTATAATCATTCTCTCGTGTAGGGATCGAATCCCCAACCAATCACACACAATTAAGCACTGTCTCATAGCGCTATGTCACACTGTACCACCTGTGTAAATATGATTTATTTCATATAATGTATTTATTTAAATATATTTAAATGGGGCCAGGAGTGGCGCAGTGGCACAAACTATGTCTGTAAAGCGACTGGTTGTAGGTTCAATTCCCACTCGAGAAGTGGAAATATTTAATGTTTCCATTTCCTTCGCTCTAGTGTCGAGGTAAAGCGCGGCGTTAAGTTCCGCCACCTAATACGCAATGCCTCCGAATTCGGTGGAAATTGGGGAACGGAATGACTTAACACTAGGTTCCCTCTGCCTACCTTGCTGTGTGGGGAATGTTGTATTCCCCACACAGCAAGGTAGGCAGAGGGAACGTGAAGCTACAAAAAAAACATATATTTAAAATATTATTGCTTAGCTTAATTTTATTTTATATTTTAGGACAAGCTATTCTTATTGTACCTCATCTTCAGAATATTGAGGTCAAGCTATTCTATACTGAAAGTAGCTTCAGGAGCCTACACTACTAATAGCTTGTGCAAAAATCTCACTCAAGCATTAGCCGCTAGATTGTGTTTCGATTTTCCAGTAAACGGTAAATGATTTATTATTTAAATTATTACTTTCCTCTGCTAGTGACACGTCTTTTAATTAGAATCAAGGCTTGTAGTAACTTAGATTAGCTAAATATTTTATTGTTTTTGAGGTGATCATGGTACAGTGGAACAGAGTCCGGGTGTAAACACAGTCGTTGTGGGTTCGATTCCCACTCGAGGAGTAGAAATATTTAATACTTCCATTTTCTTCGCTTTGGTGTCGAGGCAAAGCGCGGCGTTAAGTTGCGCCATCTAACACGCAATGGCCTCGAATTCGGATACGGAAAGTAAGTCTAAAGCGTGAATCTAAAGAAAAAAATCTTGTCTTGTTTAAGAAAATAATTATAAATAAATTATACTTTCAGATAAATCTATAACACAAAAATTGACAAAACGCTGGCTCCAATCCGTAAGAACGTTTCAGCCTAGATATTCAGATTCTTCAAAATACACACTGGACCTCAGCGTGCCGGCGTCGCTGATAGGTGTAGTGTTTAATTACATTCTCATCCTAACTCAGGTAACTTTGAATAAAACTTCTTGAGTTTTTAAATAGCAAGTACTATAGCTCAAAGTATATAGATTTTTTTATTTTGTTAGAGGAAGGTAGCCATTTTTCTGTTATGATAGCTAAGTTTCTAATTTTTCTTTTCTTTAAACATATATAAGATATTTAAGTTGTAGTATATATTATAATAATTGAAATATAGTTAAGATGTATAACACTAAACAATAGTCATATATTCAAATGCCACTATGAAAAAATAAATGTATTGACTTATGTATTTTTTCAAGTGAAGAATTTTAGTGGGATCAACCTCAAAACCTAAACGTCTCTCAAATATTAGAATTATTAACACAACAAAAGATATATTTCCGAATAGTACAATTTATATTTACTTTTGGTGGGCCAGTCGTGTGTGACTGTAAACGACTGATTGTGGGTTCGATTCCGACTCGATTAGTGGGTATATTTCATATTTCCATTTCCTTCGCTTTTGTATTGAGGCAAAAGCGTATCGTTAGGTTCCGCCACTTACCACGCAATGCTTCCGAATTTGGCGGTGAACGGAGTGTCTCAACGCTACGTTCCCTCTGCGTACCCTGCGGTATGCGGGATACAGCGTGAAGCTAGCAATATCTACTTTAGTATTTACCACTCTTACTTTTAGGTGTATTCTCACTCAAGTATATTTGCACCCATTGATCATCGCATTCCTATTGAACTGCAATTAAACACTTCTGAGCTAGTCAATAAACTTAATGTCATATGTACGAACTTGATGCCATATTCTGTTATCAAACTTATTTCAAACCTGCCATACAAACCTCGTTATGATTAACCTATAAAATAATAGAAACACTAATTTACAACTTGTTAAGCTTCCGTAGTAATTTCAGTTGAAAAATTCAAGTATTTTACAATTTCTACTTTAATTTTCACGCCTTGCACTAAAAGTAAGCGCGCTTTTTACAGATTCTGAACGCAATTAAAACGAACGATTCATCTTTCTGAACTACTGGAGGCGGGAGGTGGATTTTTATTATTAACAGCACGGAAATCTTAATATTGAATTTGCTTTAAGAATTAACTTGTACATTTTAAATGTTGATAACTAAAGAAATGTGTATGTAGATATTTAATAAATGTACATTTACTTGTTCTTTGATTTGGTTTCCTTTTTGTTCTTTTGGATTTTCTTAATTGGAATATTTTAAGATTGTTATAAATTTTAATTTATCTATAAGAAAAAATGTTAAATTTATATTTATAGGTGCAGTGTGATTGTTACAACAAATAAAACAGATAGAAAGTCAATTAAGAATTGTTTATGTAACTATTTGTATTATTTTAAAGCAAGTTTTAAAATAAATAAGAAATAAAATGTATGATAAAAATCGAACCAGTCATCACTGTCTTTCAAAACAAATCAATGCACCTACTAAATATATTATTCAAATAATACCTAATATGCTATAATATAAGCATATTTTATACTATTATCTACAAATTGGGACATTTCACGGTTAGCAGTTTTTTTGACATGAAAATGTAGTTAATTTGGGAAGTGATGACATTTAAATTTACTTACTTAGTTCTGTTAAGGCAAATTATGTTTGAAAAGAGCACCTATTGTGGTTCTCGTTCATTCTGTTCTCAGCAGAACTGACTTCCGAGCCGGTGGTGAGGTAGTGCTGAGCATTTTTATGTTAATTGGCGATTCTAAAGTGCTTGGGATGACCTAATTGAATCAAAAATTGTGTGCTTTTTTTGTTTAACTACTTCAAAAATATGTAAAGATATATAGAAGTCCTAAAAATACGTGAATTGATTTGAAATGACTAGAGATTAACTACTATTAACAAAAATAGCTATGCTTAATGAGGGAAAACGTACTAAGTTATATTTAATTAGTTTAAAACAGACAAACAACATTTAATTAGTTAAAAAAATATGAATAGTGGTGGATTGTGACAGAGTCTGACTGTAAGCTCGATTGGTTGAGGGTTCGATTTCCAGACTGGGAAATAATCATATTTAATTAATTTCACTCCTCCACTATGGTATCTAAGGAAATGGATGGCGTTGAGTAACTTTAATATACATTTATTTATTTCTCCAAAATAGGAAGAGATAGTCCTGCCATTCAGCACGAAGTGTCTCAGTTTCGGGCAGAAAGTGAAGATCGGAGTGCCTTGACACTAAATCCCTTCTTGAAAAAAAAAGCTAAATAAAGAGTCACAGCCTCGCTTCTTCTTATTAACTCCGTTCTTTTTGAATTAAAGGCGTTTCTGTCTTATGAAACAAATAAAAAATTAAAAGGCCTTCTTAACAACTGTTACATTTTTAGCTGCTTTAAATTCTTTTTAATTTTATTTTTTTAGCTTCACGCTGTATTCCACACACAGCAGGGTAGGCAAAGGGAACATAGTGTTAAGACACTCCGTTTCCTACTTTCCGCCAAATTTTGGAAGTATTGCGTGTTAAATACCAGAACTTAACGGCGCCGCTTTGCCTCGATACCAGAGCGAAGACATTGGCAACATTAAATATTATAGTTCTTTGAGTGGGAATCGAACCTACAACCCATCAGTTTACATTCACAATTTGTACCTCTGCACCACGACTGGCCCCATATTTTCTTTTACTATCTATATTTACCTATTTTATAATACATTGCTAAATCTTCTCTCTTATGTGTATCTACTGTGGTAGATATATTACCAATTATGTATTATGGGATCATTATGTCAAAATTATAAAATAATTTTCACGTACAAATAAACAGATAACTTACCAAATAAAATGAAAATGATATGCAACAAATTAAACGAATTGGTAAAGCTTGGATTAAAACGATTAATTATAACACTAGTAATTATAGAGGTAGCATACGAGTATATTCAATTGACGCGTTCATCTGAATGTAATTGTTGTTATTATTTTTTTGGATCTGATTTTCACCCGTGGGGGGACGGGTTAAGAATACAATTCCCCCCCGCCGCTGGGTAGCGTCCCGTAAAAGGCGGGTAACCCAGTAGCTTGGTGGTAGGAGATTCGTTCTCCGACTGGCTCGCGACCACTATCATGCCAAAGACGACGCCAAATATCTTATGATGTGTTCCGGTTCGATGGCATGCAAGCCAGCTCTCCCTATTCCCACCATTCCTATCCTTCCTCCCTCCTTCTGTCCTACATCCCCGAGGCTGGCAACGCATCTATAACTTTAATGTTGTGGATGTCTATGGGCGAAGGTAACCACTTAACACCAGGTGGGCCTTCAGCTCGTTTGCTTATTCCAAAAAAAAAAAATTTGAAAAAGACGTTTACAAAAAGGATAAAAATATTTTTATACATTTTTAAGTGTCTTTTTCTTCATTACGGTTTTAAATATATATTAAAAGTTGTTCGCGTGAAATTTAACAAGAGTTATACCCTACTACATTAGTTGGTGAAAGCTCCGTCAAAATCAGTCCAGCCGTTCTAAAAATTAGCTGGGATAAACAGACGGACAAAAATTGTAAAAAATGTATCTTTTATTATGTATCGAATAATATGTATTTAGTAAAATGTGGCTATTTTAATATTACAATCAGACACTCCAATTCTGTTTACTTGTATATTTTTTTGTGTTTTCAGAAAATAATACCAAATTACCAAGAGCTTTAGCAAGAAATAAGAGTAGAATTCCATGACCAGTAAGCATTCTCACTTAAAAGGTAGAAATTTGTAAAAAAAGAGTGCCGTGTCACTAAATTTTCTCCGTGAAATTTAACAAAAACAGATGCTCAAATTATAATCGTAATCATAATTATACCATCACATAACGCGCAGTGTTTCAAGCAGACGACGTTTTAAAAGGCTTCCCAATCCGAGTAATATATTATTCCCCGGTAAGACGTGACGTTTTGTTCATTTGTCATCCGCCGTTGAATTTATAAGTGTCGAAACCAGCGGGCTTCGTCTGTCTTTAATATGTATTTGAGTTGAATATCGTATTTGAAACGCTATTGTGGTTCAGTTGATGTTTGTTTGATTGGAAGTTAGTAGGAGGTACGTGGGTTCGTATTTCGTGAGAGGATAGGGGGAGGGGGTGATTGAAATGGGTTATTTGGTTCTTATACTACGATTATTTTATCTTTTCGAGGTCTTGATCTTGATTATTATTTTTGGTTTATTTAGTATTTCTTAAGAATTGAGATGAACGCAGCTTACAACAAAAATAAGTTGTAATAAAGCGTATAAGAATTTAGACGCAGCGGATAGTAAAACGCATGGCTCAGTGGTGAGAGCGCCTGGACAAGGAGATTCAGGAGGCGCGGGTTCGAATCCCGCTGCGTTCAAATTTTTATACGTTTTCTAAATGTCTTTTTCAATTTTCCTAAGTGTGGAATAACACTTTAAAAATGTTTAAAAGAATTGAAATATTGCTCTCTTAACACTCGATATCTAAAAGATACATTTGAGTAAAACTGACATTTCATTATGTACTTAATACAGAGCAAAACAGCAACTCAAGTGGCAACCAACGTAAACTTAATTTGTACGTTTACAAAGACAGTTAGCATCAAAACATTTACAAAAATACACAGTAACTACTTTATAAATAATTATAAATTTACAGCTTTACCTTAGTTCTATACACAATGCTTCGAAATCAGGCAGCAATCGAAGGTTCACGGGAGGCAGAGAGAGCTTAATATCACTTCAAACTTCAAACCCCACTTCTGCTCAATTTCGAAGCATAGCAAGTTGTGTAACGCAGCTGAACGCCGCGTATTTTGATATTAGATTGATAATAATTTTCAACAATTGCTTCAAATGGGGATCGAAGCTACAATTAATGTGTTTACAGTCAGATGCATCTCCATGAGAGCATCCTATAATTGATGATAAATATTGTACTTAGTTATTCTTCTTGCTTAATTGGCTTAAAATATAATTAGGTTACGATTATTGGTTCAAATCTACCATAGTGCAATAGTATCAAACTGTCTCATTTTTTATTATAATTAACTTGATATAAGTGGCCAATCGTAGCCCAGTGGCACAAGCGTGTGACTGTAAACGACTGGTTGTGGGTTCGATTCCCACTCGAGAAGGGGAAATTATATTTCTATTTTCTTCGCTCCGGTGTCGAATTAAAGCGCGGCGTTAAGTTCCGCCACGTAACACGCAATTCTTCCAAATTCGGCGGAAAGTGGGGACTGGAGTGTCTTGACACTAGGTTCCCTTTGTCTACCCTGCTGTGTGCGGGATACAGCGTGAAGCTAAAAAAATACTGTGTTCTCCACTTACGATATTACTTGTTGAGGCGAGACTAAATGCCTAACTTTATTTTTGATACGCATTTTAGAACAAAGAAATAAAAGAAATTCCTTGATTAAAAATTAAAATCACAACTAATCGTGTTTACAGTCGGACGTTACCCACTGCGCCACGACTGTCCCTTTTTCTGCTTTCTTAATTTAACTTATAAATAAATATTAGCAAAATCTATAATTACATGTAAATTGAAGATAGAAACATTTAAATTAATACATTACTTACATAAATTTCACCCTACCAGTTTCTGTTATCATACTTTTTTTTAGCTTCACGCTGTATCCCGCGCACAGCAGGTTTAGCAGTGTTAAGACAACCTAGTGTTAAGACACTCCGTTCACCACTTTCCGCCATTCAGAAATTTTGGAGGCATTGCGTGTTAAGTGGCGGAACTTAACGCCACGCTTTGCCTCGACACCAGTGCGAAAGGAATAACATTTTAAATATTTCGATTCCTCGAGTAAAATCGAACCCACAACCAGCCACGTTTACGGTCACACATTGTGCCTGAGTCGCGACTGGCCTCTTTTATCATAATTGATGTACCTATTTCAAATTTCTATCTAGAGAAATAGTTAAAAATTAACGTAGAAAAGTAGAAAAATAGTTAAAAATTAACATATGCTTAGTGTACATCATCTTAAACTAAGTACTTATCTCTAAATAAACATTATAAAAGCAATATTTCCAATGAAACGTCATAACACACTTATCATGAATCGAAATTCAACCCTCAAACTACGCCATTTTGGGAGAGGAAATAAGTCGTGACTGCAATTACCCGTCAAAAGGCAGGCACCAGCCAAAACCCACCTCAATTTCGCTACAGAGTGAGTAACGACAATCCAGTTGTGTCTATACTGACCGGCCTTATACCCTAGCTAATGTGCTTTCGAGATAAATCTTCTGTCAATTTAGTTTAGATTCTATTTTTTTAACTTTATACTTTTTTGAGGCCAGTCGCGGCACAAAGTGTGATTGTAAAGCGACTGGTTGTGGGTTCCATTCCCAGTCGAGGAGTGGACGTTTTAATATTTCCATTTTCTTCGCTCTGATATCAAGCAACACGCAATGCCCCTGAATTCGGCGGAAAGTGGGGAAAGGAGTGTCTTAACACTGGGTTTCCTCTGCTTACCCTGCTATGTGCGGGACACAGCGTGAAGCTGAGAAGAAAAAAAACTTCTTATAATGTAGACTACATTAAAAGAGGATTTATTTCGAAAGAATATTTTCCATATAGTGGTAGTAGATAGATAGAGAAAATGAAATGTCTAAACATTTTGTTCTTCGCTTTTCGCCTGAATTCCACTTACTATGTCAATGTGTAGTCTATATGAAGATTCCGTTCCCAACATCCTTTTCTCTTGTCCTTAATTAATATGTCCTTTATATGATGTCCTTCTTTATAGTCCCTCGTCCCTTTAATCTTCAATGTTTCTTATTGTTCGTGTTTAATCTAGGTAAATATATTTAATATAGTAATATCAAATTATAAGCTAACAACTTTGAAAAATGTAAGGCCTTCGTAGCGAACTCTTCCTAGTAGTACTGGGGAAATGATTATATACTATTTTTATTCCTCCATTCTGGTACATAAAACAAAGCTCCGCCGCTCAATATATACTATTTAGAGTTCTCCTTGACTATCCGGCTATGCGTGAAATATCTAAAAAACTGTAAAATATTATTCATTTTTTTTTATCTTCACGCTGTATCCTGCACACAGCAGGGTAGGCAAAGGGAACCTAGTGTTAAGACACTCCGTTCCCCACTTTCCACCAGAAGAATTCAGAGGCTTGCGTGTCAAGTGGCGGAATTTAACTCGACACCAGAGCGAAGAAAATGGAAATATAATTTCCACTCCTCGAGTGGGAATCGAATCCACAACCAGTCGTTTACAGTCACACGCTTGTGCCACTGGGCCACGACTGGCCTTCTGATTTTTGCTTTGGCCTTTTGATTTGACCACGACTGGAAATATTATTCATTACCAAATAACGTATGTACAATTTTTAATACAAATAATTAATTGTTATGTTACAGCTAAAAGTTACTGTATTGTTACTGGATCTATTTTCAACTTATAATCTAAAGTGTTGTAACTTCATTCCTTTTTTATCGACTATCTCTCCAGTATATTATCCAAACAATAAAACATATTATAAGTACTCAACTTGCACGTTATAAGCAATATAACTGAAGAACTGAACTGAACTGAAATGATTCGCCTGAATTCGAGACTGCAAGTTAGATGGCGGAATCAATTATGTATTACTTAATGATATATTCGTGCAGATGAATATTAATTGAAATCCGCATTTCTATACGTCCATTGTGGCACAGTGGGACCAAACCTGTCTGTAAATGTGATGGTTGTGGTTCCGAATTCTAATTTAGGTATTTTTCCCTTTAGTAAAACAAAGAATGTTTCTCGTATTAAACATTCGGTTCTGTTACCCATCAAGGAAAATATCGAAAATGGGCAGAAATAGGAGAATAGAGTGTATGAACACTATGCTCCCTCTTCCTAGCCATAGACATTAAATTAAAACACATAGATATTTTTAAATAATGTTAAAGGAGAATGGAATTCCTTAACACTTACATTTACTCAAATTAGCAACATTTATATATTAACAAAAAATAAAACCCCTAACAATTTTTAAATGGCATTATATAACACTTGAAATTAATTATAAAACATTAAAAGTGTTTAATTATTATCTAAAAACTCACCTTGGATTCAAATCAAAAGGTTTCATTGCAAATCTCAGTACGAACCGTCATTTTTACACGGAAATGAGTCGTTAGGCGCGGAAGCCCGTCACTTGAGGCCTGGCTGCGTAATTAACCCCTGATTGCTTCGGTGGAAAAATTTAAATTTATGGTAACGTGGATACGTAGTTTAATAGGAAATAGACCTTTTGATGTAGAGATGGTGTTTTTTTTTATAGTGGAAGATTGTAGATTTGGTCCTGAGTTAAGTATGTAGTTACATGTAAAATTTAGTATGAAATTTGAGTTTTTCACGAGTTTAGAAAAAAAATACAGTTTTTTCTCGCAGTTCGGCAGTCAGAAATAGCCTATCGTCTAAACACTTTGTTCTCCCAAATTTAAATTTATGATAACGTTAATACGTAGTTTAATAGTTTTGGGCTAGCCAAAGTTCAAAAGACAGTTTTACTCTAAATCGTTTATTATGTCATCAATTACAATACAATTCGTTATTTCACAGTTAAAGAATCTTCAGAACTCTGATAATATGTTTACTTCCTGTGATCTACCCAGAGAATGTCCTCACGTTCGATTTTGACATTCTATATGTCAAAGATCGAAATCGGATAATCTTGTGTAATTAATCGTGAAAATTCAAAATAATATACTACAACATAATCATATTCTTTAGTCAATATTTGTAATTAAATTATTCTGATAAATTAAGTATAATTATATAATGTAAAAATAAATAAACCTAACAATAGGAAATAGACCTTTTGATGTAGAGATGGGTATTTTTTTATGGTGAAGTATGGTGGAAGACTGTTGATTTAGTCCTGAGTTAAGTATGTTGTTAGATGTAAAATTAAGTTAATTTTTTAAGATTTTAAAAGTTTGAAATGAAACTCTATTGTTTAAGATGAATATATGTCAGCTTTACACTTTTTCTTATATGCCAGGCTAGTCAGAGAGAGCCTAGTGTCAAAACGTAGCCATATTGCGTGTTAGTGGCGGAATTCACCGCGCCTTTTATATATCGTGGATAATTTGATATCTGAGACATATTTTTCACTCATAGATAACTAATTCTTCCATTTTTGTATTTTTATGTTTAATATATTTATACACAAAATATTATATGACTTTGTTCCAAGTAGGTATAATAAATAAAGAAAGTTATTTTATCCAAAGATACTTTTATTATTTCTCAATCACGCCGAAATTAAATGTTAAATATTGAAATAACACTTAAAACATATAAAAATAGCGGCCATCTTGATAATTCGGTGCTGTGTTTTACCACTCAACACGAAATCTCTCGAATTTAGGAACAAAGCAGAAAACAAAAAGTCTGTCAAGTTCTTTCTACCTACCTTGCTATAAGGAAAAAACATGAAAACTACTTAATCATACATTATTAATGTATCAAATAATATCATATAATAATCATAGATAATATATATATTGACATTATTATAATGTTATAATAATGTCAATATTGAGGCCAGTCGTGGCGCAGAGGCACAAAATGCGACTGTTAAACGACTGGTTGTGGGTTCCATTCCCACTCGAGGAGTGGAAATATTTAATATTTTCATCATCAGGTATCGAGATAAAACGCGGCTTTAAGTTCCGCCATTTAATATACAATGCCTTCAAATTCGGAGATGCGAGGGGAACGGAGTGTTTTTTTTTATCTTCACGCTGTATGCCGCACACAGCAGGGTAGGCAGAGGGAACCTAGTGTTAAGACACTCCGTTCCCCACTTTCCGCCGAATTTGGAGGCATTGCGTGTTAAGTGGCGGAACTTAACGCCGCGCTTTACCTCGGCACCAGAGCGAAGAAAATAGAAATATTAAATATTTCCATTTCTCGAGTGGAAATCGAACCCACAACCAGTCGGTTACAGTCACACGCTTGTGCCACTGGGCCACGACTGGCCACAACTGAACGGAGTGTCTTAACACTAAGTTCCCTCTGCCTACCGTGCTATATGCGGGATACAGCGTGAAGCTAAAAAAAAAGACAGCATAGATAAATAATGTATCGAGATCGACATGTCCTCACAAAACCATCTCACTGCTGCGGCTATTTTTGCATTTTGTAAATGAGCGCTTAATGACGTTCTTTGTTTTTAACTCCACTCGCAATTAAATTGAGAGATTGAATTAAACTGTATTCAGTCTATAGCTGAGATATTATAACATTATTTATTTACTTAAGTATTATTATAATTAGTGAGAAATAAATGTTAAGTTTATATTTAGTATGAGTTAGTTATTTTAGTTTAGAGATGTATTAATATTTAAAATTAAATAAATAGCTTCACGCTATATCCCGCACACAGCAGGGTAGGCAGAGGGAACCTAGTGTTAAGACGCTCCGTTCCCCACTTTCCGCCGAATTCGGAGGCTTGCGTGTTAAGTGGCGGAACTCAAGGCCGCGCTTTACTTCTACACCAGAGCGAAGAAAATGGAAATATAATTTCCACTCCTCGAGTGGGAATCGAACCCTCAACCAGTCGCTTACAGTCACACTCTTGTGCCACTGGGCCACGACTGGCCACTAATTAATATTTCTTAACACTGTTTTCCGTTATTATTTTTAAAAGTTATTATAAAAAATGTTATCGTAACAGATTTCGAACCCGTCTTTCTTGGAGATCTTTAAAGCATTTTAGCTACTATATAGCAGATATTTGTAAAAAAATATCTACAATAATTTCTCTAATATGAAATTCGAACAACAAAAATTAGTTGGATAAGGATAAAATAATTAAATTTTAAAGTAGCTAGCTAACGTATGGTTTAGTGGTTAAAGTCCCGCTACATTCAAAGTTCTGATACCAAACTAGCCAATTACTTTTTTTCATAATTTCTATTTTGTTTTTTGTATGTGGCATTAACATTAATATAGCGTTACAATAATTTACTTAAGTCAATATTTCTGTAAATATAATATTATAAAACTGCTAGTGGACTTTAAATAAAAAATAAATAAATCCATCATCGTGACGCAGTGGGACAATATCTGACGTTAGATGTGATTGTTTGTGGGTTCGATTCCCACTCGGTGGAAATATTTTAATTCAATCATTTTCCTTTCTCCACTCTGGTGAATGAGGTAAAGCGCTGCGTGTACTCGGCCAGTGTGTGTGAATTGCTTATTTTATATTATTAATATTTTTATTTCTTATTTTTCCAATAAAATGAAACTTACAATATATACTGCTCATAGTCTTTCAATGTGAGCGAGTTTTTTTAAAGCGACTGGTTGTGGGTTCGATTCACACTCTAGGGGTGAAAATATTTAATATTTCCATTTTCTTCGCTCGGGTGTCATGGTAAAGCGCGGAGTTAAGTTCTGCCACTTAAAACGGAATGTGTCTTAAAACTAGTTTACCCTCTGCCTACCATGCTATGTGCGGGATGCAGCGTGAAGCTAAAAGAAATATTCTTTATCTTCACGCAATTTACCGCCGAGAGAAACTGTTTCCAAGTGTCCAGACACTCCCTTTTTACAATTATCAATATGAGATATTGTTAAAGTTACGGAAATTAACGCTGCGATTGGTCTTGGCAATAAAGCAAAACAATAAAAATAACTTTTAACATTTTAAGTGTTATTAAGTGTGTGACTTAAGAAATTGAAAAGTGGATTTTTTAATGAAAATATTTATTTCATAAGTACCTGTTTAAAATATGAAGCACAATTAGTTATATATGTGATCTAACATACGGGTTTCAGATTAACTTTGCGTTATCAACAAACGTTTATCTGCAAATTGAAGGACACAAGCTTTAACCCATACAGGGCTGAATAGAGAGTGAGAGGTCATTTGTACGGGCGTGTTGCTTAAGTAATTAGCCACTACTGTCGAATTGGTAGTAAATTGAATGTTAACACAGGATTCATTTTTATTATTCTAAGGAGCTTTTCTTATGATATATAACATGCTTTTAGATAGGCTTAGTGTCAAACCACTTTGTTTTTTATTTTCTGCCTAGGCAAAACATTGCGTGATGAGTGACTAAACTCTACTCTGCACGTTATTGTGTCAGCAAAGTGGAGTCTAATCACCTTTTGACTAGTCAATTGAAAGTAAAACTACAATTTCCTTTGTCTGTTCTTCAAAAGGTAATTAGTAAATAAAAAAATAACTTTGTAAGAATAAATTGAAAAAATCTTTTTATCTACGATACTATAAAAATGCCTTATAAATCTTTAGGCACAATTATGCATTGTATATAATGCATTAATTATTTTTTTTAAGTAAGTTGTTGTAGTAGTATTGTAATTAGGAAAACTTAAAGCTCATTAAATTGTGATGAATAAATAAAAAAAATCTTCTTAAGAATAAACTATAAAGTACTTTTATTGACTATTTTCTTAATATATATATATATATATATATATATATATATATATATATATATATATATATATATATATATATATATCTATATCTATCTATATCTATATATATCTATATATATATATCTCTCTCTCTCTCTCTGTCTCTGTCTCTGTCTCTGTCTCTCTCTCTCTCTCTCTCTCTCTCTCTCTCTCTCTCTCTCTCTCTCTCTCTCTCTCTCTCTCTCTCTCTCTCTCTCTCTCTCTCTCTCTCTCTCCCGCCACTCCCTGCCCCATTCCTTCTCCCTTTTCCTCGCTCCTGTCCCTGTTTCCTCCCGCTCTTGCACCCCACGTTTTTGCTTGATTACCTTCCAGATTACTATTTCTGTTGTTCAACGCTTGTTGTGTTATTAATTTTTAATAAGAAATTAATATTTTTAATACGTAATATACTCTTTAAATTATTAGCTTCGTGTATAAAATACAAAGTCCGGGGCCAGTCATGGTGCAGAGGAACAAACGCTACTGGTTGTGTGTTCGATTCCCACTCGAGGAGAGTAAATATTTAATGTTTCCATTTTTCTTCGCACTGGTATCGAAGCAAAGCGCGGCGTTAAGTACCACTACTTAACACGCAATGCCTCTGAAATTCGTTGCGTGGGGAACGGGGTGTTTTTAACACTTCGTTCGCTCTGCGTACACCGCTGTGTGCGGGATACAGCGTAAAGCTAAAAAAATACAAATAATTTTAATTGGTTTAGCTATAAAATAAATGGCATACATTGAAATTTGGTTAGGTAGAGGTAGCAATGGAGACCAGCGTCAATACACATTTTAAAGGCACTCTTTGAGCGTACACTTTTAAGACATGATTCAGTCAATACTATGGCAAGAACTAATACATAAGTAGCTCTTAAAACATTTTAAATATTATGATTGTATTTTTATAACACTAACCATTATAGTATACTCAGTTTTAAGCTGTATCCCGCATATAGCAGGGTAGGCAGAGGGAACCTAGTGCTAAGACAACTCGTTCCCCACTTTCCATTAAATTCTCTACTATACTTAAAAGAATAAATTAATTGTATATAATTTATACAAATTTAGATCTTCATTTATTCTATTCTTTACTCATTATTTAATTCTTTGTTATTTTATTCATCTTCTTCTTACTATAATCTAAAATAAAAGTAAATCAGAGAAAAATAAGAGACCGTCGCGGGGCACAGTGGGGAACAGCGTCTGACTGTGAACTTCCATGGCTGAAGATCCGATCGGGGAAGTTATAATATTTTACTTTTCATTTTTATTCTTTGCTACGTAGATTTAAGGCGGCGTTGAGTTACACCACTCAAGATGCAATGTCTCGACTTTGAGTGGAAAATGGTAAACACTAACATCTCTGTGAACAGCTTGCTATGTGGGATGAAGCGTAAACCTTTTTTTTTTAATAATAATTGATATTTAAAGCAAAAATTTTATACTTATTTAAGAAACTAGAATCTAGTTGTTAATTTGGAAAATCTGTAAGAATTCCACAAAAACACAAACAAAAAAGCTTTATTACTGCTGCTTTTTGCACTTCACAATCGGACTTAGTACCTACAGTGGATGCATTAGCCTCTATTGAAGATCTCATCGTCGGCTTTTACGAAAATGAGATGATACCTTACAGTACAAAATCTGTTTGTTCCTTCGAATTCATTTGGTAGATGCTAGTTCTTTAGATAATTGGAGTTAGTTCGTGTAATGGTGAAAATTGCGTTTAGAAAAGATTTTTGATAACAGACAGAAATTTAATACTAGGTATTGGCCGTCGTGGTGCACCTGGATAATGTTGAATGTAAACGCGATGGTTGTGGGCTCGATTCCCATTCGGGAGAATGCATATCCTTAATTTTTCATTTTTCATCATTTTTTTTTTTCTCTGGTGCCACAGGCAAAGTGCGGGGTTAACTTCCCACATTCAATATGCACAATGCGTGTTCGTTTTCAACGTGAAATATCAATTTCGGGCGGAAAATGGGGGACAGAATGTTCACTACACCGTTATAAGGTAAAAAGCGTGAAGCCGAAAAAAATACTTGGGATTTGTATAGTACCTATATTTCTTTAAATTATTGTACTTGACCTTTAAACTATTCAATATATTAAATTATTCTTTGCAAGTAATTATATATAATGTTTATTTAAGAACACTGTGGCTTTGAGGATCAGTATGTGACCGGAAACGCAAATGGTTGTAAATTCTAATCCTATTCGGGCAATGATTATATATATTTTTTTTACCGTGGTAAGATAACACGCAGCATTGAATTTGGCCTCCAGAATGCGTGTCGAATCCAAGAAGAAAGTGGAGAAGGCAGTCCCTTAACACTAGGTCCTCTGTGCTTGTTTTTTATTTTTATATATTAAATAATATTCATATTTTTTGGGACCAGTCGTGGTGTAGTGGCACGAACGCGTGACTGTAAACGACTGGTTGTGGGTTCGATTACCACTCACTCAAGGAGTGGAAATATTTAATATTTCCATTTCCTCAGTTCTGGTATCAGAAGTAAAGCGCAGCGTTAAGTTCCGACACTTATCACAGAATGCCTCCGAATTCGGCGGAAAGTGGGGTACGAAGTGTCTTTACACTAGTTTCCCTCTGCCTACCCTGCTATGTGCGGAATACAACGTTAATCTAAAAAAAATATATGGCTACCATGGCGCAATAGTATAGCGTTCGACTGTAATTGTGATTGGCTGTAGGTTTGATACCTTTTGCATCTTTTTAACATTTTAAAATGTTATTAACTTAGCAAATTGAAAAAGATATTTTCGGCAAACATTTAAAAATCCGTTCAAACACTTTGAATTTCTCAACAGAGACGCTAACGACACGAATAAGTTGTAATCAAAAGCGTTAGAATTACGACGTAGCTGGTAGTAGAACGCATAGTGCACGCGGTTAGAGCACTTGGATGGTTTCTAAGAGGTTCGGGTTCGAATTCCGTTCGTTCAAATTTTCGAACTTTTAAGATTTCTGTCTTTTTCTTTCGTCTATTTTTTAACATTTAGTTCCACCATACAACACACAAAGTCTCGTACATCTTCCGATTTGGAAGATTGTGGAGAACGGAGTGTCATTTAGTTCTTTCTGCTATAAGGGAAAAAGAGTCCTCACTAAGGGGAATCGAACCCACAACCAGTCGCTTTACAGTCACACTTTGTACCTCTCCGCCACGACTCGCCCCAAGCGTTTTATAAATACCTGTACTTAGAAGAAATTAACAACATAACACCGGAAGTTTTGCGAAAGGTCATGGAAAATGTGTTGGAAAGAGCACATTTGTGCGAAGCAGAAAATGGCCACCACTTGCGGGATATCATTTTTAATAACTAATCTAAAAATATTCCCCATAAATTTACTGTATTTAAAAAACAAAAAAATAAAAAAATATGTCTTAAATAAAAAGTTATAAGGAATTCACACCACTTCGGTCTTTCTGGGCCACCCTGTATATAATTTGAACATATGAAATAAAACACAAAACAATTACCAATGGTTTATTTTAATAAAACATTCACAATCATCGTTTACAATATCACTATCAAGTTCAGTCGATTTTGGCCTAAAACGATTGAATCGACGATTTGTTTTTTTTTTTTTAATTAATTTCTAACAATTTCAACTTGTGCTCTTGATATACTTAATGTTTGTATGTATATATGTATTTACATGAAATGTTGTTGCAGCTATTTTGAATTATTAAGTAAATAAAAAAAGCAGAATCTAATGGCAGTATAATATGAAATACTCGTTTATTAAATTAAAAAAAACGCATTAAGTACTTTATAAATAGTTTAAAAAAACAGCCCTTAAAATATTTATTCTATGTCACATTGCACAGAGTTGCATCATTTGAAAAAGGGCCGATACTTTTCTAAATTGGGTGAGATCTACTAATAACCGTCATTAATTTAGTGTTCTTAAACTAGATAACTTGAATGCTTCGTAGCTTCATAGCTCTTCCTTAACGTTTTGTCCTGTTTAGCAGGATAGTCAGTGATAATCTGGTGTCAAGATACTTCGTTGTTCACTTTTCGAACGAAATCAAGCCGTGGGGAGTGGCGGAACTCAACGCTGCACCGGATGCAATAAAAATTTAACTGATAGCTGGATATTACCAAATATATTATGAGGGCATTTATTTATGTAATAGAACCCAAAACATTCAGTTTTTTTTCCTGTTTATGTTTGTCTGTGCGTTTGTGCAGAAACGGCTTAAACGATTTAAATACGGTTTTGGTTTTTGTATTTTGTTAAAGGTCCATCAATAACAAGTAGTTATTAGAATAATTATTGCAATTGATACTTATGAACATAAATTGAAAACTTAGAACAATTCAAATTATAAATTTAAGCAAAATTTGTGATTTAAGTCAGAATTCAAAGAGTCAGGGGACAAGAAAAAACGAAAGAAACATCGTTATAATTGAGTAATATACGCAGGCGAAGCCGCGAGCGGGTCGCTAGTTCCTTCTATATAAGGTTTATTGATTTAAGCTTGTTAATATTCGGTGTGACCACAGCGTGTAGTATATTTGGTGGTCACTCCGCTACGTTGCCGCTAAACCTGTGGTCGGCCGGTCAGGAGTGTCACTCAGCAATGATAATTCAATTTTAATTAATAATCACGGCCTAGTTTCGGTACGTTTTACGTGAAATTATTAATTATTTTGTAACGTATAAAGTGTTTTATGAATATTTCTATTAAAGGGAATATAGAAATGATTGGCTGAATTTGTTTTTTGCTTCGAGCTATATCCCGTATACAGCAGGGTAGGCAGAGGGAACCTAGTGTTAAGACACTCCCTTGCTAAGTAGCGAAACATAACAGCACACTTTTCCTCTAAACCAAAGCGAAGAAAATGGAAATATTAAATATTTTCACTGTTCGAGTGAGAATGAAACCCAAAACTCGTTGCGTTTAACGTTTACGTTGAAAGAATTTACTACCAGTTAACTTTAATACTTCAGACCTGATGAAAATCTGCGCAACTTAGCGGCCTCTCCTTCTTTCCATATAAATTTTCAGATTTTTTATTATTCAGTAGTGACAATAATATATTTGAAACTAACTGAAGCAAACATTTGGTTCCCTAGGTCAATCCAATGATTAATAAGAAATAAATAGCTTTAAAAACATTCGCCTTTTGTACTGCAGACTGTAAACGCGATGGTTAAATTTCCACTCGGTAATATTATTATACATTATCTTTATTTCTCTGTTCTGTGCCTAAAATACAGGTACTCTCGACGGAGTGTCTTGACACTAGGTTCTCTCTGACTACCGCTATGCGGGAAAATGCGTGAAGTTGATAAGCACTCAAATTTTCGTAACTTTTAAAATTCTGATATATATATAATTCTTAAACGTTTTCTTTCTATTGTTTAAGTATAAACAATGTTTCATTAAATAATAATTATTGTAGAAGTTACAGGTGTGTTTAGTTTTTGCTTAATTCTTATATTAATTAATATTAAGTATACTATGATGCGTAAAGCTACAAAAAGAATCTAATAAATTCGAATTATTCCCAAACTGATATATTATTAAAATTTCAAATTAATCTTTTCTTAAAGCTCCATTCAAAATAGCTGCAAATCTTAATTTAAAGAAACCCTTAATAATTTCCATTTCTTATTTCTAATGTACTGGAAAAAAACTTATTTTAATATTCATTTTTTACATAATATAATTATTCTAAAAATTACAATAATTATACATAAATCGTTATCTATTTATATTCTAGCCTACAATTGACCGGTCACCCATCCACTTACAGATCCACTCGTCTAAGCTTAACTTGAAAAGGTTGTTAATGTGAGCAATTTATTCACAAACATTTAAATTAAATAAATATATTGAATTTTTATTATTATTTTAAAGTCATGATAGTGCAGTGGTTGTGATGAATAATACTAGTAATACTTACAATATGTTACCGGTTCGTTTCCTTTTTAATGTAAATTGCTATAGTTTAATAAGAAAATATTAAAATAAAATATAACATATACTTTATTTTCATTTTTCCGTTTTGGTGATGAGACAAAGCGCGGCGTTGAGTTCCGCCACTTATCTAGCATTGTCTCATTTTCGGGCGACAAGTGAAGAACAGAGTGTCTTGACACTACGTTCTCTTTGACCCGCTATGGGGAAAAAAACTTGAAGCTGCAAAAAAGTACAACTTATTTAAATTAACTTATCAAATATATTCATTATTTCTTAAAAATCAAACATTTTTTCATTCATTCATTACAATAAGACATCAACGTTATAACAATAAATTGAGCTTATAATGGTATCTTAGAATCATAATGAAAAACATAATTTGTATATCTATATATTAAAACTCTATCGTTACTGAGTGTTTGACTGACAGACAATACACAGTCAAAACTTTTGCGTTTAAAAAGCTGAAATTTGTCATGAGTATCCCTTTGAAAGTAAAGGGGAAGGAAGGAAGAGGGTTTAAAAGAGAATTTGTAAAAATTCGTCCTATTATAAAAGCTGTGAAAAATGAAATTTGACGGTTTGTATTATACAAAAATAACGTTGTGTGTAATTCGTGATACATAAATTCCATTTTTTGTCAATTTCTGTTTCAATGCATACTGATTCAATACTTACTAATATATTTGCATGCATGTATGTATGTATGTAGTACTCGTATATGTACTCAATATGCAATGTCTCAATTCCGGGCGCAATATGGAGAAAGGAGTTCCTTGACTTCCTAAGTTCTCTATGACCCTGAAGTTATATATCCAAGGAATTTCAAAATTTAAATTTTCGATTTCTATATGATAAAAATTGAAGGTTTTAAAAATAAATATTGTGTGAAACAAAAAGATCTCACTTAAAACTCCTTTCATTTCTCTATCTTTATCTCTCTCAGACGAGAAAATATTAATTATGTACATACATTGATATATTTCTGTAGAATTGAACCCACGACCCTCATAATCAACAATAACATCAATAAGATCTTTATTAATTAGTATTAACAATTCACACATTAATATAAGACAAACGTAAAATTAGGAATACAACTCAAAAATTACTAATACATATAAAAAATGTATCGTAGTGGGATTCGAACCCGCACTTCTTGGAGACTATCTAAGCGCTCTGACCACTAAGCCATACTAACCATTTTTTACTGTTAGCTTTACAGATTTCTGCTAACCAAATATTTATCAAATGGCAGAAGTCAGAAGTGGACCTAACCTAACATAATAAATATTCAGCAGGTCTTACAAATAAAAGCCTCACTTACCGAGGCATAAATTTGTAATAAATAATGATTTCAAACCATTTACCAGATTTGATTTGATTTACCAGATTTTTATCATAAAAAGTGGTAAATTTTGAGTTTTACTGGAAAATATTAAGACTTTTCGTATTATATTATATTGATCATTTTTGTTTTAATTCCTTAATTTTACTTAAATTTGCCAATGTATTTGTGACATAAATATAATAAGTCAAATTAATCTATAAATAATAAAAAACACAGAGAATCAACACTACATTCTCTTCATTTCAGCATTGATCATTAAATTACAATACTTTATATAATATTAATTCAACAGTCACTATATCTATTTACATGTGTCAGTTAAAGAAAGATAAATTTAAAGTTTTACTGGAATATTTTCAATAGCACTGTTTTTCCATTAACATATAAAAGTATTTATTTCATACTTACCTTAACTTTACTTACTTTGAAACTTAAAACCTTTATGAAAAAAAATAATAGTAAATCAAAGTTTTGAAATAAAAACAGAGAGTGCCAACACTACCTTCTCTTCATTCCAGTGTTGAACATTATATAACAAGACTTTACATAATAATAATTCACAAAGTCACTTTCCCTATCTACATGTGTCAGTTAAAAAAGAAAAAAATTGAGTTATACTGGAAAATGTTAAGATTTTCGATAGTATGAGTTTTTCCAGTGACACATAAGAGTAACACCTTAACTTTTCTTACTTCAAAACAAAAAACCTTTATGAAAACAATAATAATAAATCAAGTAAAATAAAAACAAAGAGTGTCAACACTACCTTCTCTTCATTCCAGTGTTAAACATTAAATTACAACACTTTACATAATATTAATTCAACAGTCACTTTCCCTATCTACATGTGTCAGTTAAAGAAAAGAAATGAGTTTTACTGGAAAACCGTAAGATTTTTAGTAATACTGTTTTTTCAAGTATTATATTATGTTTACTTCATTTTAGCTTACTTTAAATTTTTCTTATTTAAAAACTTGTGTTACTCGATTACTTTCTAACAAAAACATAATAAATCAAGTAAAATAAAAACAGAGAGTATCAACACTATATTCTCCTCACTCCAGCATTGAACATTAAGTTACAACACTTTACATAATATTAATTCAACAGTCACTTTCCCTATCTACGTGTGTCAGATGAAGAAGATAATTTTTAAGTTTTACTGGAAAATTTTCCGTAATACTGTTTTTTTCCATTAACACGTATTTCAAACTTACCTTGACTTTACTTACTTTAAAACTTGATATTTTAATGACAAGAAAACTAAGTATTACAGAGAGTATCAACACTATATTCTCCTCACTCCAGCATTGAACATTAAGTTACAACACTTTACATAATAATAATAATTCACAAAGTCACTTTCCCTATCTATATCTGTCAATTAAAGAAAATAAAGTTGAAATTATACTAGAAAATCTTAAGATTTTCGATAGTATGAGTTTTTCCAGATTTCATACTCACCTTAATATTTCTTACAATAAAACTTGATATCTTGTGACCAGAAGAGAATAAATAAAATAAGCCTTTAAATAAAAACAGAGAGTATCAACACTCTCATTCCAGTATTGAACATTAAATTACAACACTTTACAATATATTAATTCAACAGTCACTTTGCCTATCTACATGTGTGTAGCTATCTCCTATATACACGACTCGCGCACTTTGCGTGAAGCTGTGACCACCTCCAGCCTGGAGGCGGATATGTCGACGCCACGCGCTGTGACGCCGCGGTTTACGAATGAAATACTCTGTATTGAAGAAAAGAATAGTTTAAACAACTAATATAGGAATATATTTTTAGTAAATGTTTAAATATTTTGAATGCAGTGAGATTCGAATCCATATCTCTGGAAAACCATCCAACGGTTTTGACCGCTAAGCCGTATGTTCTATATCCGGCTACGTCCAAATTATTATACACGTATTTCTACTTGGCCAGTGGCCGTGGCCAGTCGTGGCCCAGTGGCACAAGAGTGTGACTGTAAACGACTGGTTGTGGGTTCGATTCCCACTCGAGGAGTGGAAATATTTAATATTTCCATTTTCTTCGCTCTGCTGCCGAGGTAAAGCGCGGCGTTAAGTTCCGCCACTTAACATGCAATGCCTCCGAATTTGGCGGAAAGTGGGGAACGGAGTGTCTTAACACTAGGTTCCCTCTGCCTAAAAAAAAAATGTTTAAAAATATTTGAACGCAGCGTGATTCTAACCCGTATCTCTGGGAAGCTATCCAACGGTTTTGACCGCTAAGCCATATGTTCTATATTCGGCTACGTCCAAATTATTATACACGTATTTCTACTTATTTTTCTTATTAGCAACGGGATGTAGACACACACACACAAATGGCTTAGGAGTCAGAACACTAGGACAGCTTCCAAGAGCCCATGATTTAACAAATCGTTTAAAGGTTCGTATAATCGTTCGAATCATCGGCTCTTAGGCGTTAACGCCTTAACATTTTATACGTTTTTTAAAAATATTTTTCAATTTCAAAACTGTGTGAAAAGCACTATAAAATGGCTTATATAATGTATAAGAACAATTTTTTACAACACATTACTTCCCCAAATAATATTTGAATCTACGACCATCCGGAATCATCCCACAAGTAACGTAAAAGTAACTCTAAGCAATACTTACACCACTATTCGGTAACATTATAGAATTATCGCTGTATGTTTTAATAACTTCACTGTCTTGTCCCATTTTAGTTTTGCCATAGCTGTCTACTGGTTTTTTATCTGAAATAAAAAAAGTAAATTAATATGTATTTAATTATATTCGTGGGACCAGTCGTTGCGCAGTGGCACAAGTGTGACTGTAAACGACTGGTTGTGGGTTCGATTCCCACTCGAGGAGTGGAAATATTTAATATTTCCATTTTCATCGCTCTGGTGTCGAGGCAAAGCGTAGCGTTAAGTTCCGCCACTTAACACGCAATACCTTCGAATTTGGCGGAAAGTGGGGCGACGAAAAAAGTGTGGGATACAGCGTGAAGCTAACAAAAACAATAACATAATAGAGCACAAAAAATAAAACAGCATTTTCCCAAAAAATCCACATTTACATATTACTCGTTACACGAAATAATTCTACCACCAACTTTTCTTCCTATTCACCACTTCTAATAATACAAGACCTAATTGGCAGCCCCAACTTATTAGCGATTCGGCAAATCCAAATCAAACAACCGACTTAGCTTTTATTCGTTGAAATTATTTAAATTCAGTATCTGATAGAAAGTTGGAGCTTTGTAAAGTCAATGTTAGTTTTTATATTAGGTTTTATCTTTTGCTTAGAATACTATTTAAGTTACAATATCTCAGAAATTAAGTAAAAGTTTTGTTAAAACTTCTTGGAATGAAAAAGAAAGTTAGCGGAGCTTAACACCGTACTATATCTATTAAAAATATACTCTTTTAGAAAATTAGCTTTTTCTTCAGCTTCAAGCATTTTCCGCGTAGGGTATTCAGAGAGAACCGAGAATTATGAGGTAAAATATCAGCATGTAGACTTAATAACTTAATTGATATGATTGGTGCTCATTATAAATATTAATTTGTATTTTAAAAATAATAAAAAATAACTTCCAAAAAGTCCTATTAACAGTATGTCTATTGGGAAAAATTCCCGCTAGTACTTTAATAAAATATTACTATTCAGAATACGCGGGAATAGGTAAAAAAACACGTGTTCCCACCATTCCCCCCTCCTTTTGTCCTATGTCCTCGAGGCTGGCAACGCATCCACAACTCTAATGTTGTGGATGTCTATGGGCGAAGGTAACTTAACACCAGGTGGGCCTTCTGCTCGTTTGCCTCCTTTATTCCATAAAAAAAATACTCTAGATTCTCTCTGACTAGCCTGCTATGTGGGAAAAAGAGTGATTTTTTTTAGTGTTAGGTGCTTACCAAATTGTACAGGTATTATATCCGGATCGTCTTCTTCTCCCTCTAGTTTCAACTCATATTGACTACTGTAGTCTACTTTAGGGGATGCTGTGTACGATGAGATGTTATCTCGCTTCGGAAATGATTCTACGCTGTCCTCAGTGTAGAGAGCGTTTCTGTTAACATAATTAAATAATAAATTGATTTTATTATTGAATTAATGACTATCAAACAATTTTGAGTTATACATATGATATAAATGTACTAATAAATTTAGAAATTACCTAGAAATATATGTACCCAATTGAAGAACATATGGGTTAATGATCAGAGCGATTCAGAGTGGGGCTTTCAAAAAGCGCGGGTTCAATTCACGTTAAAATCTTTGTATCTTAACTTTATGAATAACACTTTTTCCATTATTGTTTTAGCTTCACGCTTTATCTCGCACCTAGCAGGATAGGCAGAGGAAGCCTAGTCTTAAGAAGAAGAAATTAAGAACTCCGTTTCCCACTTTCGAATTTTGGAGGTATTGCACTTCAAAAATATTAAAATTAAGTTATATTATTTTATTTCAACTTTATGCTTTACCCCTAGTACCAATATGAGCTATATCCCCCTCTCCAGCTTAAATCGAAACATTTTGAGCGGAACTCAAAACCGTCCTTTTACCAAAACAAAGAAATAAAAAAAAAATACTACCCCAACTTAGTATCGAACCGACAACCAATCGCCTTTACAATTACACTCTATCCTCAATACATTTTGCACCATATATACACTTACACTTTACTAATAAAATACCTACACATACATACGTATGTATGTACATTGAAAACTATTCTATTTACAGTATAAATATCACAAAGCTAGTTCCAACCAATATTCGGTTTGTTTGTTTATTGCATCGCTTTATCGAAGTCGATACGAACTAATACTGAGTGTGCTGGGAACTTGAAGTATTGACGTCTTTGGTCGGTCGGTGTATGTACTCGTATATAGTAGCCAGTCGTGGCCCAGTGGCACAAGCGTGTGACTGTAAACGACTGGTTGTGGGTTCGATTCCCGCGCGAGGAGTAGAAATTATATTTTCATTTTTTTGCTCTGTTGTCGAGGCAAAGCGCGGCGTTAAGTTCCGTCACTTAACAGGCAAGCCTCCGAATTCGGCGGAAGGTGGGAAACAGAGTGTCTTAACACTAGGTCCCCTCTGCCTATCCTGGTGTGTGCGGGATATAGCGTGAAGCTAAAAAAATAAAGAAAAAAAATATAGTAATACATAATCTATAGACTCAGATTCAAGGTATTCATTTTTTCAAAAACAAGTAATAAAGAAATATGCAACATTTTTATTGGATTATTTTTTTGGAAATAAAGAATTTGTTATTAATAAATATCATTAGTTTTTACAGTAATTTGAATAAATTCATATCGATATATTTGAGACTTAGCGCCGTGTTTTGTATTAAGTACCAGAACAAAGAAGTGAAGATAATTTAAATATAAGCATTCCTCTGAGGGGGAATCGAACCCACAACCATCTCGATTGCAATCAGATAGCTTCTTAATTGAAATACACTTTCAAATATATTAAAATTTCACATTTTTTCCAGAAACTATAAATATTTTTCCGCTAAACTAAGCCTTTATACTATTATTTTCGTATAAAAAAGAGAAACGATGAAATTCAAAAGCTAATATGCGTGACGAAATGACATCACGTACATCGCTTCCTGTTTCCGGTGACATTTGATAGACGTAGCGCCACTTGCCCGTCTTAAATATGTAAGACGATAGTAAAGATCTTTGGTTCGTAGGATAACTTTACATCAAATAGTTAAACTGAGTATTTTAACACTTTTATAATGTTGTTGTTTTGTTATATTGCAACCCTCGGGGTGGGTTTTTGAAGAACAAAGTATCCTGTGCTTAACCTTAGATTATCAACTGTATTTATGCCAAAATTCATAACAATCGGTCTAGCGGTGTAGATTTTTCATATAAACTTTCATCCCCTATTGAAATAGGGTTGAAACCCTTTAGAGGTTGATTTTTGAAAAAATAAGTAGCCTATGTTTGACACAGTAATTTTTACTACTTTACTTCTAAATTTCATATAAATCGGACCGATAGATTAGCCGTGAAAGCGTTACAGACAAACACACAGGCATTCGCATTATATTGTATATGTATGGATTGACACATTTGGTAATTAAAAACATTTTTAGAAAACATATAAATATTTGAAAGCATCGGTATTTGAACCTGTAACTCTAGGAAACAGTCTCCATGCTTTTAGCACTAAGCCATGAGTTCTAAAACTGAAGGGACCGGTGATCTTTGAGCAGAGCGGATTGAATGTGGAGAATCTAGTGTCCTGACACTAGGGTCTTTATGACTGCCCTGTTATGTGGGAAAGAGCGAGAGAATTTGATATGCCGTGATACAGTAACAGTTTAAAAAGTGGAAAATATTTCAATAATAACAGAATAACCTGTAATATCAAGACATTTATAGCGAAGCTTAGGACAATTTGCACCATTATATTTCATTATCTACTGTTTTCCGCTAGAAAGTGGATAGCATTGGGTATAAGTGACATAACTAAAGCAGAAAATGTAAATGTTATCGTTCCCATTTTACTTTATCTAAATGTAAAAATATTTTATACTATATTAAAAAAAAAACAATACTGTAATAAAAGAAACATTGTTCTAAATATTTGCTTAAGACGTCCTTGTACCAGAGTGTGACAGCGGTTGAGAGTAAAAGCGATGCTTTTTGTATCGTTTCCCACTCCGGGAACGATCATATTTAAATTTAATTTTTTCGTTTTTGTATTTAAAACATAGTGTAGCGTTAAGTTCTGCTACTCAACACTCAAAATGTCTCGATTTCAGGTGGAAAGTGAAGGACGGAGTGTCTTGACACTAGGTACTTTCAGACTACCCTGCTGTGCGAAAAAAGCGTGAAGCAGTTTTTTTTATTTTTTTTATAGGAAAAGGCAGATTTAATTAAAATCATTTTTTTAACCATAATATAAACAAGATGTAAGTCCACAGTACATACATATGTACATACTTCAACACATTAAACTAGAGCTCAGTTAATATTCAGAATAAATATACATAATCTCAAGAACAATGCCTACATCACGTACATGTTGAAGCGGGATATGACAGGTGTTAGACACGACGTGATAATGTCCTGTAATACTACTACTACACTTCATGGTATTACTATAATATATTGTAGTTGGAAATTATATTATATTTTTTTCTTTTAGCTTCACGCTGTATTCCGCACACAGCAGGGTAGGCAGAGAGAACCCATTGTTAAGACACTCCGTTCCCCACTTTCGGCCGAATTCGGAGGCATTGCGTGTTAAGTGGCGGAACTTAACGCCGCGCTTTACCTCGGCACCAGAGCGAAGAAAATGGAAATATTAAATATTTCCACTCTTCGAGTGGGAATCGAACCCACAAAAAGTCGTTACAGTCACGCGCTTGTGCCACTGGGCCACGACTAACCACCACTAATGAGGCCGTTTTGGTTCAGAGGGGTAGCATTTGATTGTAAACTTAATTGGTTCTGGTTGAGATTTCCACTTGGCAAATGATTAAATTACAATTATTTTTATATCTCCGCTCTAATAAGAAGACAAAGCGCGGCCCTAAGTTCCACCACTCATATCTCGATTTCGAGAGAACGGAGTAATTTACCGTAACTTTGAGTTAACCCCTTTTAAATTCTTTTTCAGATTATTTTGTAATATTATATTTTTTAGCTTCACGCTGTATGTCGCACACAACAATATACGCAGAGGGGACCTAGTGTTAAGACACTACGTTTCCCATGCAACGCCGGATTCTGCAGACAGTATGTGTTGAGTGGCTCAACGCCGTACTTTCTTTCGACACTAAATCAAAAAAAGGAAAATATTAAATATTTCCACTCCTCGAGTTGGAATTGAACCAGCTTTACAATCATATTCGTGCCCCTGCGTCACGACTGGCCCAAATTCTTTTTTACATATATTACATATTAAATAATATATATTTAACCAAATTTAATAATATCAGAGTAAAAATGAGCTTTAATCCATTTGAAAATGGCCCCAAAATAACGGGGAGCGAAACAAAAAGCTTGTGAAATGCACAACGTAACGTAATACGATAACGTTGACTTCTCCAAGTTAATTATAGTGAGAGCGACCCGTTCGTTATTTGTAATTTAAGTAAATTAATAATTTAACATGTTGATGTTTTGTTTATTAAATATATGATATGTGAGAATTGTTGTAAATTTTATTAATTGTGTTGTTAAGTTCTGCGTGTTAAGGTGCAATGTTCTGAATTAAGGCAGAATGCGGTGAACGGAGTGTCTTGTCACTGGGTTCTCCCCCCAGACTCTAATGCTATGCGGATTATTGGTAATTATGTTTTTTTTAGCTTCACGCTGTATCCCGCACACAGCAGGATAGGCAGAGGGAACCTAGTGTTAAGACACTCCATTCCCCACTTTCCGCCGAATTCAGAGGAATTGCATGTTAGCTGGCGGATCTTAACGCCCCGCTTAAATTGGTAATAATGTAAAGTAGTTTATGAATATAGTCGACTAAAAACCAATTAAAATCCCGCTTTTACCGATTCCCTTAGAAGTTTCGTGAAATTCTCTTTTACTGTCCACACCTTAAGGAACTTACATGTTGAATTCTATATTTTCGGCTATAATTTGTCTATCAGTCAGTCACTTGCAAACGCAAACATTTAATATACATTATATACTCGTTAAATAACAGGATTTAACAATTTTTCTTGTTAATCAACCATTGCAGTACTTATATTGAAGTACTGTAAAAGTTCAGGTTTTACTGGCAAAAGATACTGATCATGATTCTGTAGTATTTAAAAAAGACCATTTAAAAAATTATAAATTAAAATAATTTAGTTACTGTAACCACAATAATTACATTTCCACAACAAAATCTAAATTTCCTCCTAACTCGAGACTTGAACCAAGTACCTACCTACTTACAGTACAAAGAAGTACAAAGAAGTATTAAAATATAATAATACTTACGTAGAAGGAGGTTGTTTAACATGCTGACGTACAAAATGTCTGCGGTACACAGCGACTATGATTGCACATACCGCGGCGCTCAACAGCGCTACTGTAGCGAGGAGGGAGGCAAGCATCGGTGATAGGGTGAACGGATTCGAAACACCTGTTGGTAGAAAAAATTGGTAAATAATAATTTTAATATACTTAAGTTACATGAAGCCACCGAGGCGCAGTTGTCGGAGTCTGACTGTGAATTCGAATCTCACTTAGGGGAACGTTTACATTTAAATTTTCATTTCTTCTCCCTGTTACCTAAGACAACGCGGCGTTAAGTTCCGTTACTCATGAGGTAATATCTCAATTTCGGTCAGAAAGTGGACAACAGGAGTGTCTTGACACTAGGTCCCTTCTCCACTATGCGGGAAAGAGCTGGTGTATTTTAGTAATTACATAAAATATAACAAAAATTTGGAAACATACAAAAAAAATAAGTATGGCCAGTCGTGGCCCAGTGGCACAAGAGTGTGACTGTAAACGACTGGTTGTGGGTCCGAGTCCCACTCGAGGAGTGGAAATTATATTTCCATTTTCTTCGCTCTGGTGTCGAGGTAAAGCGCGGCGTTAACACGCAAGCCTCCGAATTCGGCGGAAAGTGGGGAACGGAGTGTCTTAACACTAGGTTCCCTCTGCCTACCCTGCTGTGTGCGGGATATAGCGTGAAGCTATTTATTTATTATTTATAAAAAAAAACATAGCAGGATGTCAACCGCAACCTTTTAGGATTCATTCATTGCTACAGTAAATTAAGCTACGTTTGTTAGCGAGTAACATTGAAACTCTTCTTCGTTTTAAACAACTTTTGCTGTTAGTATTTCCACGAAAGAAAGGAAATAGAGCTTAACATTTTATTTTCTATATCTGTGTTCCTTTTAAATACACTCACATGAATAATTTTATCCGCTCTGATCCTCAGACAGTGAAGGACAAGTGGAGGGTAGTGTATAGACAACAGATACTCTCCAACTAACGTGCTATGCGAAAAAATATATTGATAAATAAATAATATATTAATAAATATTCAAATAATACATCCTGTTTTATAGAGCGTGCGTGAAAAGAAGAAAGAAGCCCGTTTTTTTAATATCAATCATATATACATAGATATAAATAAGTGCAGTAAGACAATGTCTAATGTCAACGCGACGATTGTAAGTTCGGTTCGATTTAAATTGAAATTTTTATTTCTTTGCTTTATTTCTGTTACTAAGTAGCGAACATAAGTAACAAAGTACAGCGTAGAATGCCGCTACTTAACATGTAAGGTATTTACTTCAGGCGGAAAGTAGAGGACGGAGTGTCTTAACACTAGATCCTCTCTAATTACCCCTCTAAGCGGAAAAAACCGTGAAGCTCACAAAAAAATCAAATATATATCCTACGTAAGAATCGAACTCCCAACTCTCAACCGAGCACAGAACCAACAAACCAATCACTCCCCATATTTCCACAATCAATACCGAATTAATTAAAACCATGATAATACATTAATCAGTAAATACAAAGAACTGATAACAAACACGTAACATTCAGTCCATAAGAGCTACATATTTATCCCAAACAGTTCTACCTACATAATATAATGTAATTATTGTTGGTAATACTCAAAGTCCGATATAATTGAGAAGAATCCGATGAAACATTATTTTGTTTCATTTTCCTAGTAATTTTGGTTTATACAACAATCGGGAATCGAATCCTGGTACTGTCAGATTCAGAATATCCAATTATGGATGCCATTGTATTTTATTATTACGCGTTAATGGTTAAGTTATGTTTTTGTGATATTTGAGGCCATCGTGGCTTAGTGGGATAACATCTGAATGTATATGTAATTGGTTATGGGTTCGATTTTTACTTGGAGATATGATAATATATTTTAATTCCAATATTTTTTTGTAGCTTCACGATGTATCCTGCAAGCTGCAGGGTAGGCAGAGGGAGTTTAGTATTAAGAGATTTCGTTCTCCACTTTCCACCTTTCTGGAAACATTTTGCGTTAAGTGACGGAGCTTAACTAATTAAATAGAAATATTAAATATTTCCACTCCACAAGTGGGAATCGAACCCAGAACCGGTCGCATTAGTCACACTTTGTACCTCTGCGCAAAGACTAGCCTCAATTTCATTATAAACATTATAATGATTTTACAATTAAGCGCAGAGTTAAGTTAAAACTCTTAAAACACAATAGCTGAATTTGGGGCAGAAAGCAGAGAGCAAAATATCTAGACACTATGTTCTCTCCATTTGCCATTTAAGTAGAAGCGCAAATATATATTAAAAGATAAAATTTGCTTATTAGTACGAAAGACTGATTTCAACATATTACAAATACGAATATATTTTTTTTTGAAGAAAGGGGGCAAACGAGCAGAAGTAAGTAAGTAGTTACCTTCGCCCATGGAGAAAAAGTTGTGAATACGTTGCCGACCTTAAGGGAGGAGGTGCAAAGGAGTGAAGAAGAAAGGGGGTGGTGGAAATAGAGAGAGAGCTGGCTTACATGCCATCGAACCGGGACACATCGTCAAATATTTGGCGGTTCGGAGAACGAATCTCCTACCACCAAGCTACTATATGACAAGTATAATATTTTATTGTGTAACATAATTGTATAGTATTAATACACAATATCAATATATGTATGTAAGCTATAACAATATAGTAGAGTGCTTAAAATCGATACCTAGCAAGTAATTGAAATTAAATTTTGCAGACAGTTTAGTTTACTGATGAAATTTTTAAAAGTTATTTCAAAATGTATTTCAAATATATAAATTTAGGGAACGGAGTGTTTTGACACTAATGTCTAAGAGAACCTATTCTGACCATATTGTTATAAAAAAATTAAAAGTCTCCTTATTTTGTACACATTTGTTACTTAAAAAGAAAACATATGCCTATTTAAAAATACAAGACAGCAAGAAAGAAGTTTAATTGTCTCTACATTAACCTTTTTAACTTCGTAATACAAATTCGATATATGTAACTACCAAAAATACCTTTTAAGACTATATGAATCTATCTACATAATATACAATTAAATACAATTGGAATTACTTTTTCTAATACTAAAATTACCTTTTTAACTAAGTACGTATATATGTGTTTGCACGGTATATATGTATAGCAAAATAACATTTTTTTTCTAATTTTTGTCTCACTGTTTGTTCCGGCTAATCTCTGGAACGGCTGAACCGATTTTGATGAAATTTCACTGGCAGTTAGTTGATGTATTAACGACTAACTTGGGCTACCTTTATAGTAAAATATACTTTTTTTAATTCCACGCAGACAAAGTCGCTGGCACAGTCTAGTCAAACAATATAATTATTATTCTAGAATAATTAATTACATTTCAAAACATATTACATATTAACCAGTCTACATAATATAACCTGTATAACCTAACTAATTTCACACCAGGACAAACAAATTTACTTCAAGCAATACAATTTAAGCTTTATGTGATAGAAAACAAAGTTTATATTTCATTAACGAAAGCTTCAATTAAATAATGATACAAGGCTTTCAAGTTCCCTTTATAAGCATTCGCCATTTAATTTTGCTCACGCTTTGTTTCTGAGTGTTGGGTGATAGACTATAATTACTAAATGGCAGGTCCTCATAACCCAAGATTATATAATTTACAGTATATTTTTATGTTTTTATATATTTATGTATATATGTACAGCTTTGGGGCCAGTCATGGCGCAGTGGCACATACGTGGGACTTCAAACGACTGGTTACGGGTTCGATTCCCACTCGAGTAGTGGAAATATTTAATGTTTCCATATTCTTCGCTCTGGTACCGAGGCAAAGCACGGCGTTAACTTCCGCCACTTAACACGCAATGTCTTCAAATTCGGCGGTGCGTGGGGAACGGAGTGTCTTAACACTGCGTTCCCCACTATCCGCCGAATTCTGACGCATTGCGTGTTAAGTGGCGGAACCTAACGCCGCGCTTTGCCTCTAATACCAGAGCGAAGGAAATGGAAATATTAACTCAGTCGTTTACAGTCATACGTTCGTGCCACTGCGCCACGACTGGCTAAAATTTATTCGTACATATAATTAAAAAAAAATAAAGATGAAGTACACGCTCGTATCTTCAATTGATACGAGCGTGTACTTCATCTTTATTTTTTTATTAATTTATTACAGGCATTACTTAATTTTATCTGTATCTATCTTTTATATAAGAAAATTACACGAACCCGCTAAACGCTTTTACAGTTAGATTCTATTCCACTGTACCACAATGATCTTCAACATACATTATAACATTATATATTCAGCTATTTTGTATTCTTGTAACAAATAAAACATTTTATTATTTATAGTAAAAACGAGTAATATCAAAGAATAAAATGTTATTTCTTCTGCCTATTTTTATTAATGTATCGCAAATCTATATCTAAACCTAGGGTTGGCGCTTTTAAGTTATAGATTTTTAATTTATTTTCCATATAATGAATGTTTGTTTGTTTGTCGATAAAAGTCATTTTATTATTTGATTATTCAATACTTTAATTAGCGATTTATGCTTTTGCTATTTTCCTAATAATGATTTTAGAAGGTAAAAAACATTAAAAAATTACCTTCCCCACTCCTAATGAAACATGCCATTAAAATAAAACTATTTTATTCAGCTTTCAATTATTTATTAAATATTTTATTATTTTCATAAAATTTCAATATATCATGCTATATTTACTTTTCCGGTTGAGTAAGATGCAGACTGATGTTGAAAACACTAGAGAAAGTGAAGACCGGAGTGTCTAGATTTGGAGTCACTAGAGTATTCACAACTTAACTGCGAAATGCATCATGCAGTTAAGAAAGATAAATATTTTTTTTGTATCCCGCTGGATCCCGCACACAGCAGATTATTTAGAAGGAACCTAATTTTAAAACACATTCCCTACTTTCCACTGAATCCTAGAGGCGTTACAAGTTAAATGGCGATATTCAACGCCTTGCTATTCTTCGACACCAAAGCGAAGACAATAAAATATTAAATACTTCAATTCCTCGAGTAGAAATCGAACCCACGACCAGTCGCGTTTCCAATCACCTCTAATGAAAAAAACGTTTCTCTAATGAAAAAGTACAATTCAACAAAAAAAACAAAGAATATACATTAAAAAAGCCCAAATAAAAAGTTTTAAATCACTAAAATTCATTAAACGTCACAAAATAAATATCAATCGGGTCGCATAAAATAAATCATTTACCTGTATATTTGTCTGGGGAACGCACAGCTATAGTGTACAGGGTTACCACTTCGCTCCTGCCCTTTGCGTTCGCTGCATACAAATTGAGAATATAACTGAGCCCCCTGTCCAACCCTAGCACGTCGAATGTAGGCGTAAAGTTCGAAGTAATGTTTGCTCGGACCTGGGGAAATATGCTCTGTTTAATATTTACTATCACTCCGTATGTTTCAATATATAGAGATTCTATTATTGGTATAAATAAATGAATAAATAAAATGAAGATATCATGGTATAGTGGGCTTTTGTATGTAATTGTGGTTGTCGATATAATTCCCGTAGAGGGAATAAGTAGGACAAAGTACGGAGTTGAGTTTCGCCGCTTAATATACACTGTGTATTGGGTAAAAAGTGGAGAACAGAGTGTCTTTGAGGAGACTCTCTGTGGTTATCTTACTATGTGAGGAATACCGTACAGATTTATAATTTATATTGAAATTACTATATTTTAGTTTAAAGAAAAAATCTTTATTTCAAATGGGAAGAAAGAGAGAGAGACTAGTTGATAGATTAGTTTATATCATTATTGAATGAGAAAACTAACAAAATCATATAAAAATTGAAATTTTAAGGTTTAGACTCTGCAACATTAAGATATTATTTAACACACTAGCTTATAAGAAAAACTACGGTACGGTTTTAAGTTCCGTCACTCAACGCACAACGCGAAAATTAGAGAGTTGTTCTTGTTCTTGTCAAACTCTGTGAAAAAAAAATACTTTTTATTACTTTTACGCACACAGTAAAGTCTTCAGAGGGAACCTAATGTTAAGGCATTCTGTTCCCCAATTACCGCCGAATTTTAGCGGCATTGACGAAACTTAAAAACGTTGCGCTTTAACTCGATACCAGAGCGTAGCAAATGGAAATATTAAATATATTAAGATATATTTAGATATTTATATTTAAATATATATCTCGAGTGTGAGTCTCATTTACAGTCACACACACTCCTGCGTATACATTGTAGTACTTTGTACTTTGTAAAAAATGTTTTTAAGCCCACAACGCAAAAAGAGGGGAATTAAAACTTTAACGTAGATGTCTGCCTGTCTACAGCGTAGCTCTTAAACTGATTGACTGATTTCGATGCAGTTTTTTTTATTCTTCTTTACTCAATTTCATTTCCAAAGACCGGAAGGAGGGAAGAGACAAGGCCTCTCAGAATAAAAAGTATATTTTTATTCTAAGCCTTTCTTTTTGCGTAGAGAGTTTTTTTTTAAATTTTCAGCTTAATCTCCTTATATTTGAAACGAAAATCATAAAAACAGTTCCTTAATTTAACGCAAAGTTTAGCTTCTCTGGCTGGTAATAACTTTTTATCGTAACGTCTTTAATGGCTGAAGGTAATGTTAGAATCTCGTCTTCAAGTCGTAAGGTGAAAATGAAATTATTAACTAAAAGCTGTACATTACTTCAGCATTACGCTTAATCTCAAAAAGCATAGACTATTTTTTTTATTGAAGAAAGGTGGGCAAACGAGCAGAAGGACTATCTGATGGTAAGTAGTTACCTTCGCCCATGGACTTCCACAACAATAGAAAGGTTGTGGATGCGTTGCCGGCCTTAAGGGGGGAGAAGGACAGGAAGAAAAAAGGATGAGGGTGGTGGGAATAGGGAGAGAGAGCTGGTTATGATGGAACTGAGTGTCAAAATATTACGTTTTCCACTTTCTGTTCGACTACGAAATACTGTTTGTTGAGTGGCATTTTAATACAACAGAGAAATGAATATAGGGGGCCAGTCAAGGCAGTGGCACAAAGTGTTACTGTAAAGCGACTGGTTGTGGGTTCGATTCCCACTCGAGGAGTGGAAATATTTAATATTCTCATTTTCTTCGCTCTGGTATCGAGGTAAAGCGCGGCGTTAAGTTCCGCCACTTAACACGTAATGTTTACGAATTCGGCGGAAAGTGAGGAATGGAGTGTCTTAGCATTAGGTTCCCCCTGCCTACCTGCTACAACGAGAAGCTAAAAAAAAGAAATGAATATAACTTATTCAATATAATTAAATTAATTTCGATTGGACTACGAACCCATAACTATTAACTATACAGTACCCAGTCTCACTTAGTCACATTAAACTAACAGACACTTAGATATTTGAAAAATTTAATAAAATAACTTCTATTGAAAATAGCTACTAACGACAAAATGTTGAAGTATTGTACGTATTTTATATCTTCAGGGCCAGTGTCACTAAACGGTCACTTCTCTCTAAAATAGTCATAAAATTTGGGACAGAGTCATTTTTATTTAGGTTGTCTCTGGTCTAATTAGTTTGTTGACCATCGTGGTGCAGTGGGATGACGTTTGAGCTTAATCACGAATGGTGTTGAATTTGATTTCTACATGGTGAATGATTATGCTTAAACTATTTTTATTTCTTGGCTCTGGTTCCCAACACACGACATTTTATTGCTTGTTCACTGAACACGGAATGTTTCAGTTTCAGGTAGAAAATATAAAACGGAGTGAATTCATATTATATTGACTATGACTACCCTTTTTAGCGAGAAAAAGCGAGAGACTGCTTTTTTGTCCCTAGCCATCTAGATTTTCTTTGCCACCGAAATAAAATACGTGTAAACATATAAAAAATAGACAAAAACGTTGTTATAGAGAGATTATTTTACGAAAAAGTCATAAATCACATTACGTGATATGATTTATGATAACATTATCATAAAAAGCTAAATTTCTTACAAGAATCGTAGTCAAAGGTTGTGAGATATAGGAGCCACTGTTATTTTCGTGTCATTCGGTTTGTTAGGTAAAATGTAATTTACCGCCTTCTAATGTATAATTTGATATATATTATTGTCTAAAATGTATTTTATTGGGCCAATAAGAGAGCGTCCGACTGTAAAAGCGATGGTTGAGGATTCGATTCCAATTTGAGGTATTTTTTTTTTATTATTTCAATTTTCATTTCTTCGCTTTGTTAGTAAAGATAAAATGCGGCGTTGAGTTTAGCCATTTATCACGAAATGCCTGGATTTAGGGTGTAAAGTGGAGAAAGGAATGTTTTTACACTGGGTCGTCTTTGACGATGTTGCGCGGTAAAGAGTCAATTTGTAATATTTTTTTATATAATATATGGCATAAGTAATGTATGGGGCATCGAAATTACATACAATTTCTGGGAAACCTACATAATAGCGAGCTCACTCAAGAAATTTACTAATTTAAAGAATATCTCAATATATTTTTAATATTAAATGATTTTAATATGATACTAGGATTTTTTTTTCTTTACAGATTCACATTTTTTCCCACATTGCCGATTGGATACTACGTTCCTAACTTTCCGTTAGAATCCGATTTACTGCGCGTTTACTGAATAACGGACCTCAATGCAGCAGTCTTACTAAAAACACGATTGGTTGGGGATTTGAACCACTGAACTTGGAGAAATTATGACATTTGAAGTATCGCCGATATCAACTTAATACGCAATGCATCGATTGCGGGCAGAACGAAGAACGGAGTGTCTTAACCTTCGAATCACTCTGACTATCCTAATATCCGTTAAAATGGGAAAAACTGATATAGGTCATATAATTAAGTTCATCTCCCTAATATCATTTACTATATATATTCATGTCTATATATATTCATGTCTATATTAAGCATCCCTATGTCAAATTTAGTTAAAAATAACCCACAAAGTAAATTTAGTTTTAAATAACCAAATTTAAATTATATACGCCTATAATAAAAATAATAATTTATGACAAAAATGCAAATTATTCTTTATTCAGTCCAAAACCTGTGCGTACACGCGTATTAAATAAACTTGAAGAGAAATTTCATTAAGCGTAACGTAACATTTTTAAACGTAATAAATTTAATATGTTAATGTGACGGTGAAATTAAAGGTGTACAAACAAAAAGACCTTATATTTTCTTTTTTATAGTTTTTATACAGTAACATTTATGTTGTAATATATAAAATTACTAGCGGCCCGCTCGCGGCTTCGCCGCTTGTACTGCCTAATTGTTTCGTTATGTTGCAACCCTTGGGGGTGGATTTTTGAAAAATAAAGTAGCCTATGTTTGACCTTCGATTATCAACTATATTTATTCCAAAATTCATTACAATCGGTCAAGTGGTTTAGTTTTTTCATATAAACTTTCGTCCCTTATTTAAATCCTTTCGCGGTTATTTTTTGTTTGTTATATGCTAGTAGATTTGTATGTTGTATGCTAGGTTATTTACTACTTTCATTCTAAATTTCATCCAAATCAGACCGGTAGATTAGTCGTGAAAGCGTGACAGACAAACACACAGACTTTCGAATTTATAATATACTTTCCACCAGAAATCGAAATATTACGTGTTAAGTGGCGGAACTTACCAAAGCAATTTGGTTTGCTACCAACATTGAAAAAATTTACCCGAGTGGGAATCGAACGCAAACCTTCGTGTTACAGTTAGACAACTTTCTTTCTATCTGACATCAAGTTTAAATATTAATTGAAATAATTTACAAAATGTACCTATAATAATTTACCTATGTTGGGGCCAGTCGCACAATTTACCTATGTTGGCGCAGTGGCGCAAATGTGTAACGACTGGTTGTAGGTTTGATTCCCACTCGAGGGGTAGAAATATTTAATATTTCCATTTTTTTCGAAGCAAAGCGCGGAGTTAAGTTCCGCCATTTAACCCGCAATGCCGAATTCGGCGGTGCGTGCGGAACGGAGTGTCATAACACTAGGTTTGCCTGCCCACCCTGCTGTGTGCGGGATACAGCGGAAAGCTAAAAAAAAAAGTACCTATATATAAATATATGTAACTAATTATGTTGATTCGAAACAGTTTAAATAAAATAAATATCTAATAATAACATATGTAAAAGCTTATTGACTGTAGAAAAAGCTCACAAAGCATTATGGTCGTTAAGTGGGCGTTTGTTTGAAATTAATACATTTAACTTTACGAATATATTATTAATTATTATAATTATGGTTAAGATATTTTAATAGAATTGAAAGTAACTTAAATTTCTATTTTTATCTTTTAGAATATATTATATAAAAATATATGTCATATATTATCTAAAAACACACAATGCCTCCAACTGGAGCGGAAAATGGAGAACGGAGTATCTTGACACTTGTTTCTCTCTGCCTACTATAAAAGGATTTTTGTGTAAAAGATAGTGGTAGTAGTAAGTTCTTTTGCTTACCAATTTTCTATTTCAAGACATTTCGTGCATGTTTATTGCAATATTACAACACACTTTACTTATTTTTTTTCGTAGAGCATAGTACTCAGAGAAACACTAGTATTAAGACACTTATTTCTCCATTTTCCATCTAATTTTGAGACATCGCCGAAACTCAAGATATCGAAGGTCGTTATAGCGGAGAAATGAAAATAATTTGAATATAAAATTCAAAAGAGTGATAATCGAACCCACGACTATTATTTCTCTAATTAGATTAATACAAATACTTGCTTTTGTGGTATTTGAACTTACAAGCAATAATTTCATTCACAAACATGAAATCACACAACTATAGCTAGAAGATATATACGACTTAGAATACTTAATATTATACAAAACAGAACAAAAATGACGTAACACGAAATATTTTAAGATTCTAAAGTGATTTATGGCAATTTCTATGTTGGATCATATATTTATTTAAAAGTATTTCTTTTTGTTTAAGATTCACGCTGTATCCCGCACACAGTAGAGTAGATAGAGGGAAGACAGACCTGGTATTAAGATACATCGTTTCCAATTTACCCTTAAATATTGAAGACATTGCGTATTAAGTACCGGGATTCATCACCGCGCTTTGCCTCAACGCCAGAGCGAAGGAAATGAAATATTGTAAATATTTCCACTCGAGTTGGAATCGAACCCACAACCAGTCCCATTAACATACAGTCATACATTATGTTCCTTTGCTATGACTGGCCTCAAATACCTTTACATAACTAAGAGAAACAAAAATATCACTCACAGTAGCTGAAGGCAATTCCAAAACTTCCAAAAAGTATATCTGCGGCAGTCCGCCGTCGAAGCCCTCCACACAGCTCACCTGCAGATTGTCCCCGCTCTGATTGACGACCGAGCAATTTTGTAGGGACGTGGGGCGACCTGTGTACGTTATACATGCTTGTATGTATGTATGTATGTATTGTTATAGCTAGCTTATTGTTGTATATTTTTAGGTGCTTTTTGTCAATTTTAACATTATACAAGTCTTCTAGTTATACAAAGTCTTTATAATATCAGCATATACAGATATTTTTTACAAATTTCTGCCACACAAAAATGGCTTTCAAAAATAATCGTTTAGGATGTTCTTTACTATATATTTTGACGTTAAGATATTTAAAAAAAAATTTTAAAAAACGTAAAAAAAAAGTGCATATTTCAACACATTTTGAAACTTCCCAACAACAAAATATAAGTTATAATAAGAATTTTGACGCAGCTGCGTGTATGTTAGAAGGCATGACTCAGCGGTTAGAACTTGAACGGTTTTCAAGAGGCGTAGGTTCGAATCTCGCTCCGTTCAAAAAGTTCAAATTTTACACCAATATACATTAAATAAACATTTTATTTATCAAACAACACTTTGAAAATAACTTTCATATCATTTGTATATACATACATATGTAATATTTGAAAAATGTTAGAGTATTTTTTTATTATTATATTTAAAAAAAATATATTAAAACAGATTTTACCAGCAACAATAATATTGTAGGTGCAGGGAACCGCTTGCTTGCCCACAGCGTTGGTCGCTAAGCATAATATTGTACCGAAGTCCTTGTCTTCACCAGGCGTGTACTTCAATACTGACGTTTGACCCGTGTTCTTGTAGAGACTGTGTTTAAAAGAAAATTAATGAATTAATAGTTATTAAATATTTGATTACGCTTTTATTAGACTGAATTAAAAAAATAAAAATTTCTATAAATTTCTTGTGTCAGTTCTTGTCAGGCCAAAAGCATTAACTTTAATGAACCTGTGGTAAATTATTTGACGTTCAAGTAATAATTGTGGCCAGTCGTGGCCCAGTGGCACAAGCGTGTGACTGTAAACGACTGGTTGTGGGTTCGATTCCCACTCGAGGTGTGGAAATTATATTTCCATTTTCTTCGCTCTGGTGTCGAGGTAAAGCGCGGCGTTAAGTACCGCCACTTAACACTCAAGCCTCCGAATTCGGCGAAAAGTGGGGAACGGAGTGTCTTAACACTAGGTTCCCTCTGCCTACCCTGCTGTGTGCGGGATACAGCATGAAGCTAAAAAAAAAGTAATAAAACTAGTAACTTTTTATTTTGAATAAAATAATGTCTTAGAGGCCATGGGTACGATTCAAACTCGAGGAAATATTTAAATTATTTACATACTCCAGCTCCAGTAAGAAGAAAAACCTCGGTTTTGAGTTCCGCAACTCAATAATGTCGCTAATTGTGACAGAAAGTGGACAATGGAATGTTTTGTCACTAGGTTTCTTCTGAAAGCGTGAAACTTCTGTTTATTTTACAGTTGGTATGTAATTAAGAAGTAATAAATACATTGTTTAATGTGGCCAGTCGTGGCCCAGTGGCACAAGAGTGTGACTGTAAACGACTGGTTGTGGGTTCGATTCCCACTCGAGGAGTGGAAATTATATTTCCATTTTATTCGCTCTGGTGTCGAGGTAAAGTGCGGCGTTAAGTTCCGCCACTTAACACGCAAGCCTCCGAATTCGGCGGTGCGTGGGGAACGGAGTGTCTTAACACTAGGTTCCCTCTGCCTACCCTGCTGTGTGCGAGATATAGCGTGAAGTTATTTAATTTAATTTAGTTTATTAAATCTTTGCAAAAATGAGATTAAAAAATTTATACAAAGTACCCCACACTTTTAGAAAAGTAACATTAATTATCGTCAATTATTTTATTCCAACAATAAGAATAATCTTTTTACTTTTAATCTGCTTCTGAAGACGTTTTCATTCTGAGTCTTACACAATAACAATGTCGTCAGTATCAGTTATATGGAATTGTATTGAATGTTACAATTTTTAATTAAGGATAGCAAATAATTGTATGTTAGCTTTCATCTTAAAGATTTTCGTTCTTTATACTATGAAAAGATAATTATAAATTATCCGATACGACCCATAACTAATGTTGTTTACATTCATACGCGGACCCACTACGCTTGGACGGCCTCAAACAAATATAAAATTTCTATAACCTAATAAACAAATATAAAGGATCATAAAGGAAATTTGATAAGAAGCTTTAGCTTCTCCTATACCGTTTTAAACAGGATTCAAGAATATATCCTCTTTATTTCTATAACAATAGAAGTAAAGGGGACACATATATTTATGATGTACATATATCTACACATAATACACTCAAATCTTGCTGTAGTATCACATAGTGCTTACTATCAAGTTCTGAATTAGTTATCAATCAATATGTAGACGTGCACAGTTCAGCCTTCAGCCATAATACTATAATATCTGATTTAAAACTACAATATTCAAGCTCAAATATAAAAGAATAATACTCTTACGATTTCTTTGTTCATAAATGGAGTCAAACGAGCAGAAGGACCATATGATGATAAGTTGGGAGATGCGCCGTTAAGTTCTGTTAATGCATCACGAGAGACGGAGAATAGAGTTTATTGACACAGAGTTTATTACATACATACCATATTTATTTATCTACGAGGATTAAAGTAATTAGAACCTACGTTTCAATTATTTTAATCCTTGTCAGGATATAAGCGGGATAGTAATAATCTCTCCCTGCATTATTTATCAATTAATATGTCGTCGTCGACGTACGTACTTATACCATAAAATGATAGTGCCATATATCAACCTTCTATAGAAGTGTTGTAAATTATAAATGGTTATTCTGATTTATAAGAAAAATACTAAGCAAAGTGTTGAGTTCCGCCGATTAAAAATATAATATCTCAAATTCGTATGGAAAGTGGAAAATAAAAATCTTTGACACTAGGTTGTTTTTAATTACCCTGTTGCAAAAAATATATACTCTACTAACGACTCGCTCACGGCTTCGCTGCGTGAACTATACAACGGTTTTCTTATATTGCAACCCTCGGGGGTGGATTTTTGAATAATAAAATAGATAATAAGTAGATTTTTCATTTAAACTTTCCCTTTAAGAGGTTGATTTTTGAAAAATTAAGTAGGTTATGCTTCATTCTAAATTTCATCCAAATCGGACCGGTAGATTAGCCGTGAAATCGTGACAGACAAACAGACAGACATTCGCATTTATAATATAAGTATGGATTATGCGCTATTGAGTTTCGCCACTTAAAATGTAGTTTAAGTTTTAATGGAAAGCGCAAAACAGAATTTATTGAGTTTAGATTCTCTCTCTCCACACTACTATATAAGAAAACAGCGTCACGCTGCAAAATGTTTGACACATAAATAATTTAAAATTCAAATTAGAAGCGTATTTCATCAAAAAAGCTCTTCAAAATCAAAAACTTCGTACAATGTTAATTTCAAACGAACCCAAGTAGGGGCTAATGCATAATTATTCGTAATTAGAAAATCTATCCAGGAGCGATATCCGGGAGAGCGAGACTTTGATTTGGCTGTGCGCGGAATATTTAATATGAGGTTTTAATCAAGAAATTCTGATTGTAAATATTACATTTTGACGTTGTTCTGGCATCTTTGAATAAGTAAAGTAGTTAATATATAGATTAGGAGATTCAACTTTCCGACACGTATACGTGATAGAGCGCGGCGTTGAGTTCCGCCACTAACATATATAATCCTAAATGCCTCGATTTCTGACGGAAAGTGGAGAGCAGAATAACTTGACACTAGGTCCCTGATATACGGGAAAAAACGAGGATTAAAATACATAATAACGCTACTATTTATGTGTTATTGTTTTTTTATTAAATATATTTTTATGCAATTGAAAGAGAACATTAAGTTCTTGTTAACTGTATAAAGTCTGAATATTATTTCTCTCTCATTATTTGATTTCCGGGAACTAATTGTAGTAGATCTATGAAAAATTCAATGGAGTATTTTAAAAATTGTGCAGAAACTAGTGTGTAGAATAACTTTTTTACACTTGTTATAACTTTCAACCTTTTTAATAACAATTAAACATTATTCAAATTTTACATATATGCAAATTATAACACGAAGCCTCAAACATATTTATAATATTAAGTACTCATTAATATTACAAAAGATTACACAAAAATAACATTTCATCGAAACCATTACAAAAATAAAGCTTCGGAAGTACAAAATTGCCTTATCCAGAACAATTTTTGGTAAAATCAATACGTAATTATTCGATAGTACGCGATGTGGGAACGTAATTAAGTTTTCCTCCCGGGCCCTAAACCTCAAAATAGATTATAATTAATTTTATATTTAATGATTTTCATATGAAACCCCATGTTTTTTTAATATATTTTGGGTTATAAATATATGTGGCCAGTCGTGGCCCAGTGGCACAAGCGTGTGAATATAAACGACTGGTTGTGGGTTCGATTCCCACTCGAGGAGTGGAAATATTTAATATTTCCATTCCAAAAGCGCGGCGTTAAGTTCCGCAACTTAACACGCAATGCCTCCGAATTCGGCGGAAAGTGGGGAACGGAGTATCTTAATACTAGGTTCCCTCTGCCTACCCTGCTGTGTGCGGATTCAGCGTGAAGCTGAAAAAAAAGAAAAAAAAAAAAAATATATATATATATATATATATATATATATATATATATATATATATATATATATATATATATATATATATATATATATATATATATATATATATATATTTATATATATATATATTTATATATATATATATTTATATATATATATATATATATATATATATATATATATATATATATATATATATATATATATATATATATAAAGAGCTTTTCTTGCATAGCAGGGTAGCCAGAGAGAATTAAGTGTTAAGGCACTCCTTTCTCCTATTTCTGTATGGGTTTCAGAAATAACCTGTTTATAGACGGGCCTCAACGCCGCGTTGTCAAAGCACAGAATTGTAAATAATTAAATTACGATGATTCCTTCGTGTGGGGAATGAATTCAAAACCAATCGCCAGCCGCAATCGCAAAAACCAGTCGAACTTTATCGAACTGCGCCACAAAAGCCCATATTTTAATAAAACATAATTATAAAAATTTAATACCATGGTATAATCTGTTCAGCTATTGTACACGTGCATGTAAAGTCCACTCTGGAAAGGATTATATTCAAATTGTTTTATTATGTATCTTTCTGTATCTGTCTGGTTCCATTATTCTAAATGCAATACCAAATAAAAATGGACGTAAGCAAAGAGAAGTAAAGTATCTTAGATCTAGGCTTTTCCTAACTATCCGTATATAGGGAGAAAAGGATCACAACAATTTGAACGGTTCGGGATCCGAATCCGCGCTTCTATGAAAACATTCCAAGTGTCCCACCGCAAGTAGAGCTCTTAGACAGCGTCTAATAGGCGCAGGTTCAAATTCCGCTGCTTTCAAATATTTATACATTTTCTAAAAATGTTTTTCTTATACTAAACGTGTAAATAACACTTTCAAAATTAGTAAAACTTATCATTATGATATATAACACAGAATAAATTAATCCTGCCGCGCTGCAACAACCCAACAATAGAAGTAAACATACGAGAACAAAGCTTACGTATGTAAGTTAACGAATATTATGTGGAAACAAACAGACAAGTTAACTGTAACTCTAACTTTACCATCGAGTTAGTAATGTGAGATTTAAACTTTAAAGTTTGAAGCTTTAACAAGGGGGTTCACATAAATAGGGAAGATGTGAAGTATATCTGTGTATGGAGGAATGCCAGGTTCCTATATTTACGGTTTAAAGCCAAATATATGCTTTTCGGCTTTACATTTTGTTGGCATTTCGTAAAAAAAAATTGTAAAAAAATCATCATCGAGGATCTGATATTCTGTCTGAATACTAGATTTGTCATCTCCATTATGTACTGGAAGTACCAAAAATTGCATGTTAACGCCGCTTGTCTTAGAAAAGCGAGAAAGTAAACATAAATTTAATAAAAAAAATACTGTATTTGTGCATCGAACCTACAACCAACGTGAATACAGTCAAATTGTCTCATGTGGGTTTAAGTGTAGTAAAAATTTACTAGTCAATTTTGTAAAATTATATTAAATGCTGTACGAAATTACTTTTGCTATGGTATTTTTTTTTGCTTCACGGTAGATCAAGCACACAGCAGAATAGGTTATACAAAACTTATACACGCTTATATAAAAAATGTTTTTCTTTATAATATGAAATAAGTTGTACTTATTGTTAACTAGCCCTGAAATTCATTTTTTAGCTACAATATATCTCAAATTTCCCACCCCTCCATCACTATAAAGCGTGAAACTAAAAAAAATAACTCAGAAACATAAAAATCAGCCAGTCGTGGCGCAGTGGCACAAGCGTGTGACTGTAAAACGACTGGTTGTGGGTTCGATTCCCACTCGAGGAGTGGAAATATTTAATATTTCCATTTTCTTCGCTCTGGTGCCGAGGTAAAGCGCGGCGTTATGTTCCGCCACATAACACGCAATACCTCCGAATTCGGCGGAAAGTGGGGAAAGGAGTTTCTTAACACAAGGTTCCCTCTGCCTACCCTGCTGTGTGCGGGATACAGCGTGAAGCTAAGTTACAACACACATGATATTATGAATCAGCTTCACTCGTACAGAGAAGTACTAGGAATAAAGCGTTAAGCCAAAAAATATTTAAAATATCAGAGTATGCTTCAAAGTTATTTAAGTACACAGTTGATTCTTCCGTTACTAAATGAGGAACAGGCTACGCACAACCAAAATTACTTGGCGCAGGAAGTTAAAGTTTGTATGTGGGTTCCCTGAGGAGTGTATGGGATAACTAAGAGAGGATTTCCGGAAATTTCTACGTAAACAGGAAAGCAGGATTTTACAGTTTACGGGAACGAAAATAAATTAAGTTCAAAATAAATAAAAAACATATTTATAACATTTTTTTTTTTAAACATTTTGAAATAACAATATTTAAACCATTACATTAATATAATGAAATTATATGTTTAGAAAACCGGCCGTTTCAAACACTTCATAGTAGTCCGAGGTCACAGTACTTCCTACTTTTACTACGACTACGACTAATAAGTCGAATAATTAATTTATATCTTTTGTTATTCTTATTTTTACTCTTTTAAGTTTTATAGATCAAAATATAATTAATGCGCATCCGCTCTTTATATAGTTTTAATACTGAAAACTTTTTAGTTTCCGGCTTTATCCCGCGTAGCAAGACTAGTGGAGAGAAATAGTGCTAAGACACTCCGTTCTTCATAATCCATTCATTCATATCAAAATAGTGTTTAATTGAAGAATTGACTTTCACTTTTCTTGAATGATGAAGTAATTAATTTTTTTTACACGCGAAACGTGAAAACTTGAAGATTTCACGCGAAACGTGAAAATTCACGGACAACGTCATGAACGCGGGAAATATCCCGCACTGAACAGGGTAGGCAGAGGGAAACTAGTGTTAAGACACTCCGTTCCTCACTTTCAGCCGAATGCAGGAGGCATTACATGTTAAGTGGCGGAACTCAACCCCATACTTTACGAAGAAAATGAAACATTAAATATTTCCGAGTGAGAATCAAACATCACACCTATTATTTTAACAAGCACTACCTCACTGCTCCACAATGGTCCCAATTAGAACTTATAACGTCAAAATCAATGGTATCTCCATATTTCCCTAACTATGTCATATGAACCTGTTACTATCAAACAAACATAACTTCACCATTACAACTTCATATTACTTTAACTAAGAATAAAAATTCAAAACTTTATACAAATTTCATTAAAACCTATTGGAGATTAAGTTAAAAATTTAATTTCTATAATATTTTCCATTCAATTACGCCCTTTGATATTTTAGAGTTTCGACGTCAGCTTACTCTAGCTTTCAGCTTTAGAATTGCTTGTACTGGGAACACAATACTAATCGATTTGGTCTCTAGACACCTGACCTTGCCATGTCCCGTTGTTGGTACAATTTTAAATAAATCTTAGCTCTTTTTTATGTATTTAATATGTATATGTTAATATATGAATATATTTCTTTTATATTATAACTATTTTTGTATCCAGGCTTTGCTTGTTTTAAATACGTTTTTTATATGATTTTATTTTAAATTATCCCTAAGTTGTCTTAGGTCGTAGGTTAAGGAAGGTTAGGAAATATCCCAACACTAGTATAAAAATTACTTTCTCGGATTATCTCACTAAATAAATATTTGTATGATCTAGATTATGAATTGCTTCATAATCTAGACAATTAAAACAATATACAATAAAAGTATTATATAAATTCTAATGCCATTTAAGCTGATCTTAGATGGTCTAGAACATGGAGGAGCAACTTTTGTTAGCAATGGGCCTATCAGAATATTAAAATATATTGGCAAGCAGAAATCAAATTTCTTAATAATGTTTAATTTTTTTTTTTACACACACAGCAGGGTAGGCAGAGGGTCTTAAGACAATCCGTTCCCCACCTTCTGCCGAATTCGCAGGCATTGCGTGTTAAGCGGCGGAACTTAACGCCGCGATTTACCTCGACACCAGAGCAAAGAAAATGGAAATATAATTTCCACTTCTCGAGTGGGAATCGAACCCACAACCAGTCGTTTACAGTCACACGCTTGTGCCACTGGGCCACGACTGGCCACTCACACGCTTGTGCCACTGGGCCACGACTGGCCATAAAAAAAATTATAATATGAATAAACACCTGGTGAGTCGTATAAAGTTATTCAGCGACCCGCATGTCGCCCAAGGACCGCGGATTGCTCACCCCTGCTCTAGAATATTTATCTAGTTAGACAAAACGCGATGTCAAATAAATAAACGAAGTAAAGAAGTATTTTCTTTAAGACGAGTACAATATGGCTCGTGGCTTTTGTATTCTCTGTATTTTTTAAACATAATATTAAACTAAACCTTAAATAAAAGTATAACTTATATATTTGAATATATAAGTTGTACTTTTAGTTAGGATTTAATATTATGATCAAAAAATATATATTAATATCTAAAGTTCACATACTACGTCCTTTATTTTTGAACCCTTCATATTGCACGCTAAGTGGCGTAACCCAACGTAGTTTTGTCATCTTAGCAGGCCGGAGAAATGAGAAAATTTAATAACTAATTTCCCAAGTCGGTGTCGAACCCACAGACATTGTGTTTATATTAAAATTGGACATTATTTCACTACGCCAAGATAGTGACAATACGAAATTATAATTTTTTTTTTTAGATTCACGCTGTATCCCGCACATAGCAGGGTACGCAGAAGGAACCTAGTGTTAATCACTCCGTTTCCTACTTTTCGCTGAATACGAAATTATTACTGTAAGAGATTAATTCAAAAATTATTTCTACAAGTGGAGATCGAATCGTGGCCAGTCGTGGCGCAGTGGCACAAGCGTGTGACTGTAAACGCCTGGTTGTGGGTTCGATTCCCACTCGAGGAGTGGAAATTATATTTCCATTTTCTTCGCTCTGGTGTCGAGGTAAAGCGCGGCGTTAAGTTCCGCCACTTAACACGCAAGCCTCCGAATTCGGCGGTGCGTGGGGAACGGAGTGCCTTAACACTAGGTTCCCTCTGCCTACCCTGCTGTGTGCGGGATACAGCGTGAAGCTAAAAAAAAAAAAGAAAGAGATCGAATTCATAACCATTATTTACTATCCTAACACTACACTACTGCGCCAAATTAGTGACACAACATAATATTTAATATTCAATTTTACGATTATCGATGTACCCATAAAAATGTTTACGATCTGTACAGAAAGCTGTAACTAAGTACTAAGACATCAATTAGCTAATCAATGGGTATCGTAAAAACCATTGTCACGTATAAAAGTTGGAAAGTCATTTAATGGTGGGAGATTGAGATAGGCGGAATACATAACTCTTGGGAGTAATTACTACTTCTTTGCTTAGCTTAGATTTTCTTATCTTTAAAAGAATATTTAGATATTTGAATGTAGCAGGATTTAAACCTGTGACTCTTGGATTTTGTACAAGTTCTTCATTTTTTTTATATAGTTTAGGCAAAGAACACACACCTCCTTCATGTTATATTAATTTAAAGTAATAAGTATTGAATACTTAGGACGAAGAGAAAATACTTATAAAGCATCCGTTTCTTTTATTGGAAATCGAATTCATAATTATAGTAAGTACAACCATCCTTTTTTCAATTATTATAAGTTTATTTGTAATACAGCTTAATGTTTTTTTCCCGCCTCGTAGTCAGAGAGCAGTTAGTGTAAAGACATTCCTTTTCCAACTTCCGGTCAAAATCAAGACATTGCGTATTAAACGGCAGAACCCAACGCCGCTCTTTTCCTAAAGTATCGAAGCAGAAAAATAAACGTACATTGCTCCGAGGGGGATTCGAACCTACAACCATCTAATATACTGCCATCTGCTATCACTGTGACAACGGCTTACTTACCTCACCTTTATTCCCAAATTTTCACCAAAATTACCTTCAAAACATTATTCCTATCCTAAACATAATTTGACTTGACTTTGGAACCTAAATTTGGAAATGGCTCGAGACATTATGAAGACTACCGACATCCGAGACCTATTTAGTTTGACTAATCGTAACCTTGCCTTTACGCCAAAGTTAGAACTGGGTTAAAGTTATATAACTTCAAGACTACTTGGTATAACTTCATTGAATTCAAACCGATAGTGAATATTGAGTAATATCAACTGCTTAAGAAGCTTTTGGTGAACGTTATTACGGAATAATTATTTAAATTTTCATTTTTATTACTTTAGTTGAGGTTAGTGAGCCAAAATTAATGCAAAATCATTTTTATGAAACGTTTAAAACGTTTAATGCAATAGGATTCGAACCTGCGGCTATTGGAAACTGTCCAAACACTCGAACCGCTAAACCATGCCGTTTTGCCGTTCTACCAGCTGCTTCGAAATTCTTATACGCGAGATAAATTTTTACAATTTTTTGTTACACAAAGATTACTTGTGTAGAGTAGTTCTGCAAGAGAGAACACTATTTATTAAATATTTTCACCATATTTAAAAGTGTCATGCAAATAACAGCAAAAGAAATGAAAAAGTCACTTTTAGAAACGTTTAATACAATTTGTTTTTTTTTTGTTTCAAAGTTTTATATAAAATTATAAACGAAAGCGGGTAATTGAGCTGAGCGAAGTAAAGCTCTTACTGGTCAAAAGTGTTTTTCGTTGTGGTTTAACTCTTCCTGGGCTATTTGTACCAGACCTCTGAAATTTGGCAGGGATATCGAGCACAGTATGTTGTATGCTGTGAAGTTTTTTGGTGACAATTGTAATTGTAGTTTTTGAATAAATTGTAATAAAATGGTCAAAAAGTGCCCATAGACTTAGGACTGTGGAACGTTTTGAAATCGCACGCGAGCCCTCTTGACATCACTTCACCTACGTACGTTTACGTTTCCTCACAGATACTTTTAGTCAATTATCATTAAATATGTACTTCGCTGAGCTCTTCCCGCCATACGGAGCAAAGAGGCAGTTCTTTGTTTATATTCCGTACACGTTGTGAAAGTATCTCAAATATTATTTTAGGAATCGTATACCTACCAGGTATAATCGTATACGTAGGGGCCAGGCGTGGCGCAGGGGCACGCAAGTGTGACTGTAAACGCAACTGGTTGTGGGTTCGATTCCCACTCGAGGAGTGGAAATATTTAATATTTCCATTTTCTTCGCTCTGGCGCCGAGGTAAATGCGCGGCGTTAAGTTCCACCACTTAACACGCAATGCCTTTGAATTCGGCGGAAAGTAGGGAACGAAGTGTCTTCACATTAGGTTTCCTCTGCCTACCCTACTGTACGCAGGATACAGCGTGAAGCTAAAAAAACAATCGTATACACCTTGTCATTTAAGGTCACTCTTGTCACCTTGTTATGAAAACTCGAAATAAATAATCTTTATTATCACGCACAATGATCATTTTTTTAAATAAATTGAAAGAACTTGGTGTTTTTTATGTATATTTCTTTACAGGCTAAAAACAAAACACGGCGTTTAACTCAACAATGTGACAATGTATTGAATTTGAAAGGAAATCTCTGAAATGAATGACGTGTTAGTGTCTTCATATTAGTTTAGCACCACTTTACTAAATAGAAAAAACTAAGATGCTAACTAAGCTATGTGATTAATCTTGCTTGCTTTCTATTCATTTAGATATTCGAGATCGAATCGTATTCAGGCCTTTTCGGCGCAGTATGACATCATCTGACGATAGTTGGAGGACGATTCCCAATTGGGGAATGATTATATTTCAATAATTTTCGTGTCCTCTATAGTTAGAAGGTCTTTTAAACCCGCCACTCTACACATAATATCTCAAACCAGACAGAAAATAGAGAACGGAGTATCTAGACACTAGATCCTCTCTACCTACCCTATTAAATGAAGCTGAAAGAACGATCAAGCACCAATACAATTCCATACAATCTATATACAACCGAGGCTGTCGTGGCACAGTGGGACAACGTCTGATTGTAACGCGATGGTTGTGAATTCAGTACCTACTCAGAGAAAGTTATATAAAAATGATTATCATCTCTCCGCTCTCGAGACAGAAAGCGCTTTATTCAGTCGCGCTAAGTCGAGCTCAAGCTGACGAACTCAAGCAAAAAGTAAAAAAAAACAGAATATCTAGACACAAAATTCTCTCTACCCACCCACCAACTATCAAAAGAAACATAAAAAAAATAACCACCAATACAATTACTTACAATTTCATACAAAACCACACAATTAAATACAATTCTCAACTAACCTCTGCGGCAATTCGCTCTGATCGCCAGATCTATTGAACACCCATTCGAAGTGCGCCGGCTGCGGGTTGGAGTCGACGACGCAAGTCAACTCTATAGCCTCTTGCTTCAACGCGCCGTACACTTGGCCCTCCTCCGAGTTGCAAAGCGGCGCGTCTGTTGTGTTTGACAAATTGTTACTAAATTTTGAAGTATATTATTGATTTTATATAAATTATATTCTAATTTAAAGGTGGGTATGGATCTAAAATTTTATTATAAATCAATTTATAATAAAATTTTAGATTTGCCACTGTATACACTAAAAACCATTTTAAAAAGAATATTAATAAGTAAGGCACGTTACTCTGTGAAGAATATCAAATGATAAAAATGCGTAACTTCATGTTCATTCGACGATCCAAAAGTGCATGCAAAAGTTTATTAGGATATAGGATATTTTGCTGGGCCAGTCGTGGGTTCGATTCCCCCTCGAGGAGTGGAAATATTTAATATTTCCATTGTTTCCGCTGTGGTGTCAAGGCAAAGCGTGGCGTTAAGTTTTGCCACTTAACACACAATGCCTCCAGAATTTGGCGGTAAGTGGGGAACGGAGTGTGTTAAAACTATGTCCCCTCTGCCTACCCAGTGTGCGGGGTAGAGCGTGAAGTGAAATATTATTGTTTATTTCCTATAAACTGTATTTTAGAGGTGAAAATGGGTTAATCAATTTTTAATAAAATGCCACTGAAGAAATTTAAAATGACTTAAAATAATATTAATAAGTAAGGCTTATTACTCTGTAGAATTTTTAAATTGAGTTTAATTTAAGTTATCCATCGTTGTATTTAATATTAAAATTATAACTTTTATACTTGAAAAAGGCGCCCGTTAAGTGTTTTATCGATTATTTTCAGTCAAATTACCTTCCGAGCCGGTAGTAGCTTTCTGTTCATTCTACGATTCAAAAATACTTGCAAATGTCTATTTGAATAAAGGATATTTTGAATTTAAAAGTATTCATTAGTAACTTAGCAAAATTGTTTCATTGGGATACGAAATTTTTTTTTTTTAATAATTGAGTAAGTAAGTTGATGGACCCATATACAAGATAGGTGCACAAAATAAACAATTCATTGCAGCGATTAAATCTAAAACAAAATTGAACTTCGTAGTTTTATTTTATTAATTTTTCAATTACGGCAGCTAAAAAAGGCATTGTATTTTCAGATATTCGGTTCCAAACTACACTTTTTGTTTAATTAATAACGCTGCATTTCGTTGAAGAACAAAAACGTGAATATTGGATTCTAATCCATCGTGAAACGTGACTTAATAATTTCGCCATAATAGTCACTGGCTTATGCAATCAGCATATTGATTAAGTATTAATCTATATTTTTTTAGCTTTATAAAATACATATAAAAGTTATATACATTTATCTTGTCATTTATTATTTTCTTTTTTTTAGCTTCACGCTGCATCCTGCACACAGCAGGCAGAGGGAACCTAGTGTTAGTTAGTTTGTAGTGTTCTAAACTTTTTTGCCGAAATCGGAGGTATTGCCAGTTAAGTGGCGGAACTTAACGCCGCGCTTTACCTCGATACCAGAGCAAAGAAAATGGAAATATCAAATGTTTCCACTCCTCGACTGGAAATCGGGACTACAACCAGTTGTTCACAGTCACACATTTGTGTGGCCTACGACTGGCCCCAGTTTAAAAATATTATAGTTGTTTTTCTCAACCTTTAATATTTCTAAGCTGTTAACGCGATGGTTGTGTGTCATAAAATTAGGCAGTTTCTTTAAAATTACTTAATATAATAAACTAAATATAATATAGTGTCTTAACTCTATTCTCTCTCTAAATACATAAAACACAAAAATAAATAGTCAAAATAATCTAAAACTTACATCTAATCTGCAAAGACACTGCATTACTAGAAGCGCTGCCTTCAACATTGTGCGCGAGGCAACTGTAGTCGCCCGAGGCGCTCCTGTTCACGTTCTGCAGGACGAGGCTCTGGTCGCTCAGGATGATGCCTATACTTGCGTTGTGCTGGATTTCTTTGGACTAAAAGTATTATATAGTTTAATAATTATTTTATTTATATATCTTAGTTAAGAAGTTTTTTATTTTTTATTTCAATACTTAAGCATTACTCCTGGTCTCGAATCCTTTTTTTTCCTTAATATCATATGATTTTAACTCTTAAATTACATTGTTAAATCACACTGTATATAAATATAAATTACACGTATTATTATTCAGAATTAATTTCAACCCAGAAATAAAATTAAATGATTTTAGATAGAAAGGGGGGCGGGCAGCCGTGGCGCAGTGGCACCAAGGTATGACTGTAAACGATTGGATCTGGGTTAGATTCCCACTAGAGGAGTGGAAATATTTAATGTTTCCATTTCCTTCGCTCTGGTTTCCAAGGCAAAAGCGCGCCGTCAAGTTCCGCCACTTAGTGCAATGCCTCCGAATTCGGCGGAAAGTGGGGATCGGAATGTCTTAACACTAGGTTCCCTCTGCCTACCCTGCTGTGTGCGGGATACGGCGTGAAGCTAAAAAAAAAATTGGATAGATTAGATGAGATTATATTTTGAAATGTTTAAAATTACAACTGCAGTGTGATAACGTGTTAATATATACGAGATGGTTGTGGTTTCGATTTGAATACGGGGAAACGATTATATTTATATTATATTTATTTTTTCGCGTTGATGTCAAGACTAAGCGAGGTGATAACTTCCGCAATCACACGCAAGCAGTCGCAAAATCTCAATTTCAGGTAAAAAGTGGAGGACGGAGCGTCTTGACACTAGATCCTCTGTGGCTACCCCATTTTACGGAAAGACTGTAAAGTTGTAAACAAGAAAATAATGTCCAGTTGTTGGAAGGATTATATTTAAATTATTTTCATTTCTCCCCTCTGGTGACAAGACAAAATATACTGGCATTTAACATTCAATGTCCCTATTGCTAAGAAAAATGCAAGACAGAGTCTCTTGAAACTAGGTTCTCTCTGTTATCTAAATTATGTTTTGCAATCTATACACAACTTCCTACAGAATAAATTAACCAGAAATTTATTTATTTTTATCATATACATAATTATTCTATGACATAGAATCACAAATGGACAACACACAGACAGTTCAGATTTTTATTATATATATGTTTTTTTAGCTTCACGCTGTATCCCGCACACAGCAGAGTAAGCAGAGGGAATCTAGAGTTAAAAGACACTCCGTTTCCCACTTTCCGCCGAATTCGGAGGCATTGTGTGTTAAGTGGCGGAACTTAACGCCGCGCTTTGCCTCGACCCCAGAGCGAAGAAAATGGAAATATTAAATATTTCCACTCATAGAGTGGGAATCTAACCCACAACCAGTCACTTTACAGGCACATCTATGTGCCTCTGCGGCACGACTGGGCCCTTTTATATGTAAATATCCAAATTAAAAATTTAAACACACATACATAATATTAAAAAACACCAAACAAAATAATCTCTACAAATATTTAGTACGAAGCGCCTTAATAAGTGTCACATTCTTGCCAGCTAGCTAACAGGCAGTAAAAGGAAACGTAGCTTAGACTTTCCTAATATCCGATAATAATTGAGTGAAAATAATAAATAACTTTTACAGCGTTTAATTGTGCTTTCGCAATTCCACTGACACCTGTTACTAAAGTTACAATATGGAAATCATTTTTTGGTTATTTTATTAGAATTACATTTGATATTTCAAAAGAAAACGAACTGTTTAGTTTAGTTTTGTTCTTTAATTATTATTAACTTTTAACAGTTTCACTTTATTTCCTGTATTAGTGTCAATCTGACATTTAAAAATGTTTAAAAGTATTTAATAAATAGCATTCTCTCTTGCCAAATGATTGTTCGTAGAATAATCTTTGGGTAGCAGAAATTTGTAAAAATCTCTCTACAGAGATGCTAACAACATAAATAAGTTGTAATAAAGCGTATAAGAATTTCGACGCAGCGTATAGTAGAACGCATGGCTCAGTGGTGAGAGCGCCTGAACGGTATTCAGGAGGCGCGGGTTCGAATCCCGCTGCGTTCAAATTTTTATACGTTTTCTTTAAATGTCTTTTTCAATTTTCCTAAGTGTGGAATAACATTTTAAAAATGTTTAAAAGTAGTGTCAATCTATTACACACAACGCAATGGGACAACGTCTGAGAACGGTTGTGGGTTTGATTCTTACTTGAAGGAATGATTAAATAATATTTTAATTTCTGCGCTCTAGTACCAAGTTAAAGCACAGCATTGAATTCTGTCTTTTAACACGGAGAGTGCAGAACGGAATGTCTTAACACTAGGTTCTTTGGCTACCCTGCTATGCGAGAAAAGGCAATAAACTATTTATATATTAAGATGCTAACAACAAAAAAATAAGTTGTAATAAAGCGTATAAGATTTTTGACGCAGCTGGTAGGAGAACGCATGGCTCAGAGGTGAGAGCGCCTGGTCGGTATTCAAGAGGCGCGGGTTCGTCCCACTGCGTTCAAATGTTTATACGTTTTTTAAATATCTCTTTCAATTTTCCTAAGTGTGGAATAACACTTTAAAAATGTTTAAAAGTTGTTCTTTATTACATAAAAATTTTGATATTTTTTCCTAAATTACCATTATATTATTTATTTTTGACCTTAACATAGATCACACTACTTATTCAGCAATGATATACCTTTCATATAAAAGCGAGAAGACTTAAATAGATAGGTCGATAAAATTCTAGATAGAAATACGCAAGAAGCTAGACTAATGCTTATAGACGTCCATGAATAACGATCCTATTAGTTAGGCCACCTCTTCACGCCTCACGTTATAAATGTCCAAACTCATGATCATATCGTATGGTATGTTTGGAATAAAATTTATTTATTTTATAGCTTTTTCTTGCTATTAAATATATATTTATATAGATATAGTATATTTAGATAGTGATAGTATATTAATAGTGATTCTAGATCATGCTATGTTGAGCAAAAATTAATCAAATCAACAATTCATTATTAACAATTCATAATTTAAAAAAGACATTTAAAGACTTTTTCAATTTTCCTAAGTGAGGAATAACACTTTAAAAATGTTTAAAAAGTAATTCATTATTTGTTTGTGAAGAAGTTACGTAAAAATCACAATTACCTGAAAATTAATTACTTCTTAATCATGTTTATCACGATTATTGTACAAACAAATAATGATAATTAACTTTATAAGCTTTACCTTTTTCCGTTTATTTATCTATTTATATAAGAAAATGTTGCAAACCTATTTTGTTCTTCTTGTCATCAGTGTCCATCATTTATTTTAAAACTTGCAATTTGCTAATGAAATTAAGATATTTTCATAGAAACAAACCTGTTATCTTTGAAAGAATTCGAAAATACACACATGTATTAAAGCCCTACGTTTCGAACACTACACAGTCCATGGTAACAATAAATCTGGCAGAAAATACCTGCTGTATATTGTTATAATAGTAACATTGAAATATGTAATAATCGCTAAAATTAAACATTATAATATTTAGTTTTATAAATAATTTTTATTATTACAATATAGCATCTGCGTCTAGTACTCTGTATATGATATATTATAAATTTCAATATTGTCTTATTAGTCTTCAATGAATATAATGAAATCTGAATTCCAAGAATTCTTAAATTTCTGGAAATTACATACCTACGTACGTTATAATATATATTCATAAAATTATTAACAAATATTTATTTAAAAATTAAACATTCTTGCTTAGGTATCTTAAATCAAATCCAACCATAAACATATTATTTTTTTTTTAGCTTCACGCTGTATCCCGCACACAGCAGGGTAGGCAGAGGAAAGCTAGTGTTAAGACACTCCGTTCCCCAATTTCCGCCTAATTCGGAGGCATTGCGTGTTAAGTGGCGGAACTTAACGCCGCGCTTTGCCTCGACACCAGAGCGATGAAATTAGAAATATTAAATATTTCCACTCCTCGAGTCGAGTGGGAATCGAACCCACAACCAGCCGTTTACAGTCACACGCTTGTGCCACTGCGCCACGACTGGCCCCATAAGAGATATTAGATATTAGTTAGAGAGATATCAAGTATTACGATAGAATAAACATATTATTCTATATTAATACTTGAATAATTTAAAACTTTTTCCACTAACTATTTGCATATTAAGGAACTATTTGGTCTCAGTCCCTCAGGCGCTGTGAGAGCTCAAAACTTTGACCTCTTTATCAAAATTGCCTAAAAATCGGGTCAGCAACTCCTATGGTACATTGAATGGGGGCAAATTAAAATCCATTTTTACCCTTGTTCGACTTCTCAAAGGATATTTGAGTTATTACACTTTATATACTGTTAAGGGGTCTTATGGAGAATTCCTTTTAGTATGATTTTATGAGGCCATTGTGATGCAGAACAGTGTCTGACAGTAAATATGATTGGTTGTGGGTTCGATGCCCACAGGGAGTAACAATTATTTGTAAATTATTTTCATGTCTGCTTTACGACTTAGAATGGTTACCACGATGGCTATCTTAATAAATTCGTATTTCAATACTATTTTTTCATCCTAAATCCCAATTATATTTTTAATTGCAATTAAAATAAATAATATTATGTTACATATAATGATATTTGAAACACTGTAGGCAACTAAGAAATAATATTTGCCGCAAAAAATATAATTTACAAACCAAACAAAAATCCATTAATAATTTATACATTATCAATCTTTCATAAAAACTAAATTAGATCGTATAAAGTACACATACAATGCCGAACAACCGATCTAATATTTTAAACCATGCAAATATTGGCAATGGGATTGCGAACAGCATAATGGCTTCTATAGCTGGAAGCTTAAAATTGATTTTGATTTACGTAAATTGGGTCACTTAGGAAGATTATATGGAGCCCCCACAACAGAAGTTGTAATAATCATGGTAGTGCGTAGCTTTAAAAGAACATTTGGTTTAAAAGACAGTGTTTAACAAAAAGATATCTAGAAAAGACATTTAGAAAACGGATAAAAATTTGAACGCAGCGGGATTCGAACCCGCGCCTCCTGAACGTCCGTACCGTCCAAACGCGCTCTCCACTGAGCCATGCGTTCAAAAAATGTTTAAAAGCAGTGTTTAACAGTTTTTATGCAGAATTTTAGGCTATATATTTTGATTTGGTAAAGGGAGGAATATATTCTAATAGTGGAAGCTAGTATTGAAGCGCATTTTAAAGAGATCCCCTTAATATCTACTATTAACATTTTGAAATGTTATTCATACACTTAGGAAATTGAAAAAGACATTTGTAGAGAACAACACAAACGCTTTTACCACTAAGTCATGCGTTTAATTTTTTATACGTTTTCTAAAAATATATTTTTCAATTTCTGAAGTGTGTATGCGTGAAAGAAAGCCATGCGGCGTAGCGCTCGGAGTGTTTTGACGGTTTTCAAGAACCGTGGGTTCAAATTCCGCAGCATTCAAATTATTATTTTTAATATGTTTTCTAAAAACGCATACCACTAAGTATATACTTGTATCGCAAGACATTGCTACGAGCTCCAGCCTTGTTTTTTTTTTATTGAATAAAGGAGGCAAACGTCAACAGATATTTGGCGGTTCGTCTTTGACATGCTAGTGATCTCGAGCCAGTCGGAGAACAAGTCTCCTACCACCAAGCTACTGGGTTACCCGCTTTTTACGGAGAGCTATCCCAGCTGCGGAGGGGAATTGTATTCTTAACCCGTCCCCCCACGGGTAAAATCTATGCGCAATGGCAACTACTCGGTGAATCTAAAATTATGGAAGAAGATCTTACAAGTTTTTTTTTAATATATACATATAAATTAAGATACTTACGTCTTTATACCACGCCAGTCTGTTCGCTTTTGGATTCGCTTGAACGCTGCACTCAAAGTAAACATCGTCACCTTCCTTTATGTGATCAGGGTTCAAATTTGATCCCATTTTTAATGTTGCGATTGGTACATCTGCAAGATACAATTGATTTTAAACATGTTATAATAGTTCTAAGTTTTTATAACTTAATAAAAATATACTTTTATTGAAAAATGATCTATTTTTCCTAATACAAGAATTGATTCTTGTGGATATGCATATTATATTTATAACGGCAACTGATATTACGTAGTTATTATACAAATAACTGGCATTTATGTAGTGGTACTGGCAACTGGCACATTAATTTTCTTTTCAAATTGACTTTATAGGAAAAACTGATTTTAAATATAGTACGTAACAGTGTTTATTAATAATGATAGATTTTAGTGTGAAAATATAATATTGGGATACTTTTTAAACATTTTTAAAGTGTTATTCCACACTTAGGAAAATTGAAAAAGACATTTAAAGAAAACGTATAAAAATTTGAACGCAGCGGGATTCGAACCCGCGCCTCCTGAAACCGTTCAGGCGCTCTCACCACTGAGCCATGCGTTCTACTAGCCGCTAATAATAAAAATCTCTCTACAGAGATGCTAACAACATAAATAAGTTGTAATAAAGCGTATAAGAATTTCGACGCAGCGGCTAGTAGAACGCATGGCTCAGTGGTGAGAGCACCTGAACGGTTTCAGGAGGCGCGGGTTCGAATCCCGCTGCGTTCAAATTTTTATACGTTTTCTTTAAATGTCTTTTTTTGATACTATGATATCAAATGTATTATAATTGCCCACAATTAGTACATATATTTACGAGACCTAATTTTTATTTTTTTAACTTCACGCTGTATCCCGTAGATAAAGGATTAAGACACTCCATATCCCATTTTAACGCCGTGCTTTGCCTCGACACCAGTGCAAAGAAAATTTAACTTTAATTATTTCACTCCTTGAGGGGAAATCGAACCCACAACTAGTCGCTATAAACGTTTTCTACGTCTGCGCCATGACCGGCCCCAATGTCCTAATTTTTAAATTTAAATAAATATGATGACGTAATACTCTAGTGGCTTCAGCTAATTAATAATACAGTAATACAATATAGTATGTATGCTCATAGATTGGAAGTGAAAATGAAAGACTGAATTTCCAAACCTCAAATTATGCTAATGAAAGATGTGTTCTAATAAATGCTAACATCAGCTAGTATAAACTTCGATCTAACCTAGAAATACTTAACCTCTAGAAAATAATTAATTACTTTTATACATTTTTAAAGCGGTATTCCACAACTTTACTTTAACAATTTACACTTAGGAAAATTGAAAATTGAAAATTCATTAAGAATAATTTCAAAATTGAAAAGTTTATTTCAAAATAGATTTGAATTAATTTAAAAATTAAAGTTAAGTTGAAAAATAATTAATTATTTTTCAACTGTCTTTTTTATTGCGCGTTTACAAAACGTGCGTCTAAACGTTGTTTAACAGCGTCTTTCTCTTCTTCCCACTTTTTTTCCATATAGCATTGTAACAAAGAGAACATAGTGAAGTTCCAACTCAACTTTCTATACGATATTGACACATGGAGTGTTTCGAAACTGAACACCGCGCTTTATCCTAAGTATCAGAGCGGATAAAATAAAATAATTTAAATATAGTGAAATCAGAGCGGAAATCGAACCCAGAACCAATCGCATGTACAATCAAACCTTATCCCACTGCGCAACAATAACCTCTAAATACAATATAATCTATGTATTTAACATAAATACATACATACACGGGTCACTGATCAAATGGCATCAGTAATTACTCTCATTGATGTCGCGATAATATAATATAATATGTACCTATATAGATATTTATCAATACATTATCTTCAATCAACAAAACTAATATTCTATAATTATACGGCGATAATTATTACTATCCGTAACAGAATTGATAACTTCCATTGCATAGAGTACGATAAGCGAAACTATATAGTAGGGGAACCTATGAATTGAAATTTGCTTGATTAAATATTAGGTGGCCCAGTGGCACAAGCGTGTGACTGTAAACGACTGGTTATGGGTTCGATTCCCAGTCGAGGAGAGAAAATTATATTACTATTTTCTTCGCTCTGGTGTCGAGGCAAAGCGCGGCGTTAAGTTCCGCCACTTAACACGCAAGCCCCCAAATTCGGCGGAAAGTGGGGAACGGAGTGTCTTAACACTAGGTTCCCTCTGCCTACCCTGCTGTGTGCGGGATACAGCATGAAGATAAAAAAAAGGTTAGGTATAGGTTTTGGTCTGCATTTAACCGAGCATTGGTTGGTTTAGTTAACTAAATTAGCATATCAACAATTAAAAACTTGATTTTTTTATGTACAGCCCAAATGTATTTAAAAAAGAAAGGATAATGGTCATTTCGTCATGGTCATGCGAAGTGTTAAAGGAATTGCTTACAAAAGAAAAAAATTGTATTATGAATTTTTTTATAATATTTTTTCAGCTTTACGTTTCCTGCTTCACTGTATAGTCAAAGAGATTGTAATGTTAGGACATTCCGTTCTCCGCTCGAAATCAAGACATTGCATGTTTAAATAGATACTGGATTTTAAATATTCAAATAATATTTAAGAAAATTTCCTTAGTATTTCAAGATTTTTATGTTAATTTTATTGCCATTTTCATATTAAGTAGAATTATACTTAGAATCGTCCCAATGGTCTGTCACTAGCAGATAAGCAGCAAGTAGTAAGTGCCAAATTACTTAACCATTACACGAACGAGATAACGACAGCCTCCGTCGTTATATTAATTAATGAGGATGAGATCGAAGTAGAACAGAATGATGGACCATTTTCCTTCATTATTTCTAATAATAGGATTAAATAAATCGATAGTATTTTTTGAAAATTATATTGGAAATTATATAAAAACAACGGTTAAGTGTTAACGGTCCGTATTAGCTATCAAGTATTTAAATAATTCGTTTTAATATCACGAGAATAGAATATTACGAAGAATTTCATAAATTGTTGTATTGCTCTAAATGGTTCTCTTGAAACTTGTCCCCACGAAAAGATAACTAACTGTATTGAAAGGCAAAATAAAAATAACTTTGCCGTTGACAAATGTCTTTGTATAATGACACACGCAAGTCACCATTTGCAAGCTCTTTACACTATGCACTAAGAATGTTGCCTTGCTTATGCTACATGGTATTGTATTTTAATAAATTTCATTATTGTAGGTTAAAAAGGAATGATAATGTATGAGCGTGTCAACTTATTAAAAATGACTAACGTCATTTCACAGGCTTATACTCATCACTCATTTTATACGACGCGAACTACTATTCTTTTAGGGCACGTAACCCTTAAAGAGAAACTAGATATTGAATATGAGACGGCTATATTCAAACTTTAAACAAAAAACGACTTTACTAATCCATATTGGCATTATAAATGCGAAAGTCTCTCTATTTAAATTGCGAAAAAACGTAGTAAAAATTCCAGCGTCATTTGTCCTATATTTATAAGCTACTTATTTTTTTCAAAAATCCACCTCTAAAGGGTTGAAATAGGGGATGTAAGCTTGGACAGAGGGCGGTCAGAGTGGGGCTAACTGACCGCCTACTCCCCTGGCCCGAGTAGGCGCGCGCTAGAGGATGTAAGGGGATGTAAGCTTATATGAAAAGATCTAAACCGCTTTCAAGGTTAAACATAGACTACTTTATTTTTCAATAATCCACCCACAATGTTTGCAATATAACGAAACATTTATGTAGGTCACACGGCGAAGTCACGAGCGGGCAGCTAGTTACAATATATTTGAAAACTCCAAGCAAAAACTGCCTAAAAGCCTTACGTCAATAGGTAGCACCAACCTACGTCGTTATATTAATTAATGAAGATGAGACCGAAGTAGAACAGAATGATAGACCATTCGGAGAACATTTTCCTTGATTATTCCTAATACTATAATTATGTAATCGATTTGGGATCGCTGATTGCGAAGGGATGACACTTAGGCACCAGGTAATGGACCGTGATACGATTTGGTTTTTATTTGATTTCAATTCAATTGGTTTTGTAAGTAGATTGTGTAATGTTGTTTCAGGTGGAATGGTGGGATTTGGATTACTTGCGAAAAGTTTTGTTGAAGCACATTTTGTTATATATACTTTTTATTAGGGGCCAGTCGTGGCGCAGTGGCACAAGCGTGTGACTGTAAACGACTGGTTGTGAGTTCGATTCCCACTCGAGGAGTGGAAATAGTTAATATTTCCATTTTCTTCGCTCTGGTGTCGAGGCAAAGCGCTGCGTTAAGTTCCGCCATTTAGCTCACAATGCCTCCGAATTCGGCGGAAAGTGGGGAACGGAGTGTCTTAACAATAGGTTCTCTCTGCCTACCCTGCTATATAATAATAATTAAGTTTGAAAGCGAATTTATATAATATTTATTGATATTAATGATTATGTATCTTATACTTTTGAGTAGGGGCGGATCCAATCCTTATAAAAGGGTTGTGGGCCCAGGTACTTTAAAATCGGCCAAGTGCGAGTTGGCTAAGTAGGAAAACGAATATAATTACAATTAAAAAACTTATACTGATATATTTTTCATTTTATTACGTTTTATTACGGTGATATTGAAATTCGACATAAGACTACAAAATATGACGTCACAAGTAATTTGGGTTGTCGGCATACCCATATGGTGGATCCGCGCTTGCTTTTCAACATACCTAAAACCTAGCTATTAAAATATCTAATATACATTATTTAAAAAACCAAAGTTCAAAGTAAAACAACTTAAGAGGTCTAGAAAATCTATTTTAAACTGTGATAAAAAATCTGATACTGTACTGATACCATAGATTTAATGGTTAAATTATGCAACCTATACTATTATATACACAAAATATAAACACACACAAAACCATTCCTTTAAAACCCCTTAAAACTAAGAACTTGAACAAATATTTCATATTAATACTACCACAATATCCATTGAAAATAGTTAAATATGGGGAAAGTCGTAAAAATATATGAACAATCAACACAAGTAATCCTCGATATCAACAGTTCAAATAGCCGTATGGAACTACGAAACCGCTATTTCCGATAGCATTAGGCTGAATGGCTTGGACGCGATTGGTAATAGTCTTTAGTAATATCCCCCTTTATAGAAGCTGGAGAAATGTAGCGAGGTCATGAAATATGTATATAGATATGTAAGTTTAAACTTATATATATATATAGATATTATTTTATTTATAAATAATGAAAATTGGCATGTTTGTTTGTAATATTAAAATAACTTTTGGAGTTCAGAGTTTATCTCGAATCTAATAATAAATATTTCCACTCGAGGAGTGGAAATATTTATTATTTCCATTTTCTTCGCTGTGGTGTCGAGGCAAAGCACGGCGTTAAGTTCCGCCACTTAACATACAATGCCTCGGAATTCGGTGGAAAGTGGGGAACGGAGTGGACATAACACTAAGTTCCTTCTGCCTACCCTGCTGTGTGCGGGATACAGCGTGAAGCAGCGTGATTGGTAATAGTCTTTAGTAATATCCCCCTTTATAGAAGCTGGAGAAATGTAGCGAGGTCATGAAATATGTATATAGATATGTAAGTTTACACTTATATATTTTTAAGATATTATTTTCTTTATAAATAAATAAAATTGGAATGTGTGTTTGTAATATTAAAACTTTTGGAGTTCAATGTTTATCTTTTTAAGTATAAACATATTATATCAGATGCAGATAGAACATGATTGTGACTACTGACATCTGTTTAGGAAAATTCCTGCGTTCAACGTCGTTTTTCTCTAATAAACAAATTATTTGTTTAAAAATGGAGAGTGGAGTGTCACAACATTTTTATGCGGAAAGAAGCGTTAAACTGAACGTGAAAAACCTAGTGACTTCTCAGCAGATTTTCTCTTCCTAATAATGTGGTGGTTGCGTAGATTTATAAAAAAGTATATATGTACATATATAATTAATTTTTTGTAAATTGTCAATTTTTATTGTAAATTTTTATACAGCTTCGTTTGTGTTTCGTTTCCACGAACCTTTTTAGTATCAAAATTTATAAAAAAAAACAATATCAGTATTGGTATAAAGTTAGTAAAGTAAGACTATTAGTTACATAAATGGGACTTGTTTGGATATTTTGTAAAATATTTTTTGTTTGAAAAATATTTCATCCACAAAATTTTGCTAATCAGATTAAAATTTAGGTCAAACGAAGCCGCTGACAAAATTTGCTTTAAAATAATATGTGTGCATTTCATCATATCTAGTATATCACCATACTAGTAGGTAAATTCATGTGTCTAAGGAGAATATGAATTCGATTATTATTATTAATTGAGGATAACACATTCGCCATACAGTGGGACAGCGTCTGACTATAAATATGTAAAGTCGAGGGTTCGACCCCAATTCGGGGGAATGATCATATTTAGATTATTGTAATTTCTCCGTTCTAGTACGGCGAAGATCGAGACCAAGTACTACGTTGACCAAACACGCAACGTCTCAGTTTCGAGTGAAAATAGGGTAAACACTAGTGTTAAGAATTCTCTTTCCAGTTAGCGGGATAGTCAGAGAGAATCTAGATTATCTCTGACTATCCCACTAAGTGGATAAAAGAGTGCTGAGTAGCGATTGAAAATTATATGTATATTAAACATGTCTTCTGTTATGGGAGAATTGTAATAGACTTAATATAACCTAATTAAGACTTCCTAAAAGATATACATACCTACATACATTAATTATTTAAATATTAAGAGATTTCGGCGGAAACTTGGAAATGAAATGGGAATACCCTGCTGAGTGTGGGATACAACGTGATACTATAAAAAATATAAAAATAATACTTACAATGTACATTCAACCTTATACTATCTTCTATTACAGAGCTCGCAACACGCGGGTTCTCCGCTCGACAAATAAGCTCCTGCTCGTGGTCTTCAGCTTCCGGCACGAACGTTAAGATGCTTGTTGTGGAATTTGTGTCCGAAAACTGTTGAAAAAATATTATTTACATATGTATTTCACTCAAATATTATGTACATATGTATTTAATATTATGTACATATGTATTTCTAAAAAATATTATGTACATATGTATTTAATATTATGTACATATGTAATATATTAAATAAATTAAAATATGTGTTTTAATTTCTAATTTTATACTGGTTGAAGCCATCTTGGCGTAGTGGCATAGTAGCTGAGTGTAATCTTGGTGCGTTCGATTCTGATAATCTTGAGGTATCTCACCATAAGATTAATATCTTCATTTCTCCACTCTCCGCTGTCTGCGGAAAATGGAGTATGGATTGTTTTGACACGAGTTTATATTTAACTAATCTTAGCCATAAACATTATTCCATATTTTTTTTATCATATAAGTAGTTAGAAACCGTTATGCGAATAATATTTGAATTATAATTATTTTCATTTCATTTCATCTCTTTCAGAAACAAAATCATCTTTTACAACATTATTTCTATACCTTCTATACCTGATTTATTTTTTTGTTCAATAAAGAATTGACTATGCAATAAGAAACTAAATCAAAAAGTCTCACCAAGCAAATCTCAAGCAGCAAACTTTCAAGGGAAAAACGGTAATAAAATCGAATTGCGTACTACCGTAATATCATTTACACACTACCCAAATAGTACAAATAAGGAGGAATTCAATCGCATGTCAGGACCCCTGTGTTTAGCTTAGCTTTACAAAAGTGAAACATTTCCATTTCCATATGTATGTATGTAGATTTTGAATTGCGGGTCGCCCATAAAAATGAATTTTTGGCACTTCACGCTTATGGCCTTACTGTCAGCTAATTTGACCGACTTGGGAAATGGAAGTCTTTTTTTATTGTAAGTTCAAGTTTTTCCCTCTTAGCTGAGAGAGTTTTAAATCACTCCGTTCTTCATTTTTTCAAGGAAGGTTTTTTGTAAATAGAATTCAAATGTATTAGGTACATTTTTATCGTGAATATTAAACTTTTATTTCTCGAAACTTCATGTATTTTATAATGTGAATAATTTTTTATATAAACAAAAACAGGCTATCGTGGCAAAGTGGAAAAGCATGTAATTGTAATCGTTTTGATTGTTTCTGGGTTCAATTTCTACTCTTTCTCTCAAGGAATTTTTTTTTAGCTTCACGCTGTATCCCGCACACAGCAGGGTAGGCAGAGGGAACCTAGTATTAAGATACTCCGTTCCCCACTTTTCGCCGAATTCGGAGGCATTGCGTGTTAAGTGGCGGAACTTTACGCCGTGCTTTACCTCGACACCAGAGCGAAGAAAATGGAAATATTAAATATTTCCACTCGTCGAGTGGAAATCGAACCCACAACCAGTCGTTTACAGTCACACGCTTTTGCCACTGGGCCACGACTGGAATTTTTATAATTTAGATATTTCTGAGATATAGATAGAGATAATTCTGAGAGAAATATATTTCTGCGCTCTGTTGAACAGAACACATTTTTTTGGATTCGAGTAGAAAATAGAAAATGGAGTGTATTGTCACTTGGTTCTCTCCGACTACAAATATGAGTTTTCTATGAAAATGCAATTTTTATTTTTATTTTTTCATTTTAAAATTTGACTAGTCTGCCTTACGTCTGTCGGTCTATTTGTTTGTTGAAGAAAATTTTAAATAAGCGATTCGTCCTATTTTGATGGTACTCAAGAGTAACATAAACTTAATATTTATTGTATTTTTAAATATTTTAAATTTTTAAAAGCCGTTTTACAAGCTCTAGTAAAAAAAAATGTACAAAACAAAAAATATATCTTACTTTATATCCTAACTTTATGGTTACATTTTAATTTTTTTACTACAACTACTTTACACTATACTTCATGTGTACATATATGTGTCGTAGACCGTAGCACTTATGGCAGGCCGATGTTAGTTTCTCAGAATTTGCCTTTAAAGCACTTGGCAAGCTTACAGTTACTACAAATAACGTTGCTACTCAAACTTTACGTAAAGCCTGTGTCTGTTAGTCAAAAATATAGATAGAACTTAAATTTTTGTAACGTTTTCTAAAAATGTTTTTAATTTTTTTAAGAGTGTGAACGTTACTAAACATAACTGAGAACCACCGCAAGCAGACGGGCATTCTAATGAAAAAAGAATCTCATTGAAATCGGTCTAACCAATTGATAGCTACGATGCCAAAGACAGACTGTCAAACAGAATTGAGACATTACATGTTGAGTGGAAGAACTCCACGCCGCACTTTGTCTTAAGTACCAGAGCAAATAACAATGAAAATAATTCAAATATAATCATTACTCCGGCTGGAAATCGAACCCACAACCAACCACAGTCACACGACGCTATACCACTTCACTACAATGGCCTATTTAAAGTTATTTAACATGCTATAGACATACTAAGTCTAAGTATCAAACAACTTACAATTAAGAGGCTCTTGTACATTGTCATTGTCTGTCTCGTAGTAACATAACAATATGTAAAGTTTCCTTAAACTCTTGGAAAATGCCAAAGTACGAGATTAAGGTGTTAACGGACGATAAAGCTTAGTCTACAGCTTTAATAATTAAGTAGGGTTTAACGATTTTCTTAAAATATTCCAAACAAAATCCTCGAAAGGTCTATTTTGGTGTGAAATTTATCAATCATGTCAGATTTTCTTGTTAATTTAATTTGTTATTATAAAATACTAGGGGCCCGCTAGCGGCTTTGCCGGGTGAACTACATGACTGCTTCGTTATATTGCAACCCTCAGGGGTGGATTTTTGAAAAATATGCTTAACCTTGGATTATCAACTATATTTATGCCAAAATTCATTATAATCCGTCAAGAGGTTTAGATTTTTCATATAAATTTTCATCCCCTATTCCCACCCTTTTTAGAGGTTGATTTTTGAAAAAATAAGTAGCCTATATTCGACCCTGGATCTTGAACTATATACATTATGAATTTCATCCAAATCGGACCGGTAGATTAGCCGTGAAAGCGTAACAGGTTTATATTGTAAGTATGGATTATGTAATCTTTTTTCAGCCTTTCCATATGGTTGAATAGTAAGAGACCTAACGACAAGACACTCCGTTCTTCATTTTCTTCTCAAATTGAAGAAATTGCGTATTAAGTAGCGGAAATAAATATCGCTTTTCCTAACAGACCAAAAAAATAAAATAATTTAAATATAATCACCACTTAAGTGGGAATCTTACAACCGTCCTTATACAAACAGAGCTTTCCACTATGAATGTGCTACACTAGATTCCCTTTGCATATCTTGCTATGCGAGATAAAGCGTGAACTATACTATTTAATTTAAACAAAACCAGACCTTCAAAAAAAGGTGGAAAGTATAAGACAAAATGAGTTTCCATTTAATTATTTCTATATAATATAACTCCCGGAAAATGTTAGTGTATAGAGGAAGCTGTTATGAAAGTTGTTATTTAAGAAAAATATTTAATTTTCACTTTAAGTTTAAATTATGTATGTGTACGTATATTATAAAATAATTTCAAATATATAATCAAAAAACGAAATATTTTCTTAATTTTATGACCTGTAACTGTTAGGAGTAACATACATATACTACATCACGAAGGTCACTTAACCAAAAACTTAATAAAAAGACACATTATATAACATATACTTACATTTCTAGCTTTCTTCCGCAAAGGCTTCAGTCCCTTCCACCACGTGACCTGAGCTTCAGGCCTGGACCCTGTAGTCTTGCATTCCACCTCGTAGCTTCTGTCCGCTGAGAATTGTCGATTTTTGTTCAAAATCTGGACGGTTAGTGGCCTTACTGCAACAAACTTGATTAAGTTTTATTTGTATTTTGTAGAAATATTTAAATGTAAAAATAATTATATTATAATCTGAGTTCGATCTAAGTAAGTTTCTTTTTCAATTAATTTCTTTCTATTTATTATGAAGTAAGAAACAAGGATAGAATAGAAAATATAGTTTTTATTACACGCTAAAAATATTAAGAAAAAACATATATAAACAAAATGTACATATGTAAAGGCAAAATGTCTTATTGGTAGTCAAAAGATGGTCGGCGGTAGATACTTTACTCTTCACTTTCAATTCAATTTAGTGGTACTGATTGTTACAGTATTACGTTAAGGTATTGGAATACAAAAAAAAATTGCTTTTTTAATTCATATTTCCCAAAAATATTTTTTTTAGCTTCACGCTGTATCCCGCGCGCAGCAGGGTAGGCAGAGGGAACCTAGTGTTAAGACATTCCGTTCTCCACTTTCCGCCGAATTTGGAGACTTAACGCCGGCGGTACTTAACGCCGCGCTTTGCCTTGACACCAGAGCAAGGAGAATGGAAATATTAAATATTTTCACTCTTCGTGTGGGAAGTGGGAATCGAATCCACAACCAGTCACTTACAGTCACACTTTGTGGCACTGCGCCACGACTGGCCCCAAAATATTTAAATACATATAAGTCTATTCCAAATAACTTTTTTTCAATATTTTATTCTTCGTTCCAATTGTTAAATAACTTACAATAATCTATCAACAATATATGAATTAAAACTAAATCTTCAGTACAAGCACATTGGTTACGTAGCTTGCGTGCACAATAGTACAATTTATATGCGTTCAATATTTACACTACATATTAGACCAATTGTTAGTATTTAGACCAATTTTAAAGATATTGATATTGTACGATCGATAAACTAGAAAATAGCTTATTTTCTGGACTTTAATTGTGAAATGACATGTTTTTATAAGACATACTGCATTCATTTTAGATTTAATTAGTTTTTTATACATACAAATATTTTTTTCAAGAACGTCGTGGCAATGTAGACAGCGTTTGACTGTAAACGCCAGTGGTTGTCGGTTCGATTCCTACTCGAGAGAATGGTTATACATACATTTTACATTTTTTAAATTACTCATAGTGGCGGTGCTGAATTCCGCCAGTCATGACGCAATATCGTTATTTCGGGTGAAAATTAGAAATCAGAGTATCTGACACTAGCTTTACTCTTACTAGCTTAAAAAAGCGTAAAATTTTAACAAAACTTGAAACTATTAATACTTTACTACAAAACCTGATCCATATACTCACGATTTATATCCAATATCAACAATTTAGTCTGCGGAGGCGCTAAGTTCGTGTTGGACGCTTGACAGATGAGCCTCGCGTTGAGATGCTGTCGACCGATACTCGGAAACGTCAATGTATTTATTGTGATACCGTCATTCTTCTGGTCGTAGGAATCATCGATGATTGTGTTCTCTAAATACCAAATGAGACTCGGTCTGGGATCACCTGAAAAAGACTTTTATTTAATTATTTTGTACTTGATTGTGAATAAGTTATAAAATATGTTGTAAATATATTGTATAAAATCATATAACTAAAATAAAATTAGTCTAAGTTAGTCTAGTTATACTACAGTCAGATAGCTAATACATCTGACTGTAGAAGTCCCATCAAAATCGGTTCCACCGTTTCAGAGATTAGTCGGAACGGATAGTCAGATAGACAGATAAAAAATGTAAAAAATGTTATCTTAGTACATGTACCGTGTATACATACATATGCACTTAATAACAAGTTGTTATTTTAACATTACAATATTAACACTCCAATTTGAGTTATTTATTCATGTTTTTTTAGATTCACGCTGTATCCCGCACACAGCAGGGTAGGCAGAGGGAACCTAGTGTTAAGACACTCCGTTCCCCACTTTCCGCCGTATTCAGAGGCTTGCGATTTAAGTGGCGGAACTTAACGCCGCAAATATTTATTATCTAATGTAATACAATATTGTCAAAGCATAAACTTTATTATAATAATTGCCAGGATGATCAGATTAGTGAATAAATAAATTTAAACGTCCCTGTTTATTTTTTTAGGTAAAAAAAATCTAATTAACAACACCTTTTAATGTTGTATAAGATTGTGGATTTAATTTTTGTAAATTTGTGGGTATCTTTTCCCCATTTTGTTTCATATAGTTCCATATTCTATTGTTTCCCAGTTTTTTACCCAGTGTCGTGATATTGCGTGTTTAGAAGAGTGTTTATATGTTTATCACATAATATAGTAAGTAAGAGTGTGTATATATTTATCACATAATATATATTTTATATTATTATACTTTTCGCTGGTGCCGTGGTATCGAGGCAAAGCGCGGCGTTAAGTTCCGCCACTTAACACGAAATGCCCCCGAATTCGGTGGAAAGTGGGGAACGGAGTGTTTAAACACTAGGTCCGCTCTGCCTGCCCTGTTGTGTGCGGGATACATCGTGAAGCTATTAAAATTTTTTTTTTTAGTTTCATTTAATCCGAGGCATTGTGCATTGAGTGACGCATATTAAAACAGTGCTTTGTTTCGTCACCAAAGTGAAAAAATGAAAATAACTCAAGTATTCTCCCGAGCAGTAATCGAACCTACAACCATAGCAAAGGCAGTCAAATGCAGTCATATTTTCACGATTGTCTTAGTTGATTTGTCAGTGCACAATATTTTTTTTTACTTTTCATGTGCTGCAAATAAATAAATTTACTAAGAGCATGTAATATTCAGTCCATGGGAGAAACATGGACTTGCCAAGTTTAAATGAAATTGCAAATGGACATTCTTCTAGTCTTGAGATTTATGTGTTTGTCAGAAAATCGAGCAAATTAGAGAGCTTTTAAAAGCTTTTTTTAGCTTCACGCTGTATTCCACACGTAGCAGGGTAGGCAGAGGCATTCTAGAGGCATTGCGTGCTAAGTGGCGGAATTTAACGCCGTGCTTTGCCTCGACACCAGAGTGATGAAAATGAAAATATTTAAACAATAAATATTTTTACCTTTCGAGTGGGATTCGAACCCACAACCGGTTTCGTATACAATAACACTTATGTGGCCTTGTCCAACCACTGGCCTCACCTTCTACAAGTATTTAAATAAAATATAATTGAAACATAGCAACGAACAGTACTATCTACCTTCACGTTGTATCCCACAAACAGCAGGGTAAGCAGAGGGAACCTAGTGATAAGACACTCCGATTTACCTCGACGCCAGAGCAAAGAAAATGGAAATATAATTTCCACTCCTCGAGTGGAAATCGAACCCACAACCAGTCGTTTACAGTCACACGCTTGTGCCACTGGGCCACGCCTGGCCACCAGTACTATCTATCATTGTTATTTTGTTCATTGTAGTATTCTTAGAATATTTATTTACTTAGGAAACTTAAACAATGAGAAGATCTTAATAATAATAATTTTATGTTACGAACTTTAACTCAAAAGCTTGCGCAGATTTTCTTAGTATGAATTTTGTAGCATTTTAAAACAAAAGAAATAATGTAATAGCTAATTAATCGTTTTTTTTGCGTCACGCTGTATTCTGCACATAGCAGGGGCGGCCAGAAGAACCTAGTATTAAGATAACCAGTTCCCCATCTCCGCTGAATTTTGGAGACAAGTGTTAATTAGTGGAACTTAACCTATGCTTTGCCTCGATACCACAGCGAAGAAAGCGTTTCACTTTGTATCCCGCACACAACAGGGTAGGCAGAGGGGACTTAGTGTTAAAACACTACGTTCCCCACTTTCCACCGAATTCGGAGGCATTGCGTGTTAAGTGACAGAACTTAACGCCGCGCTTTGCCTCGACACCAGAGCGAAGAAAACAGAAACATTAAATTTTGCTACTCCTCGAGTGGGAGTCGAACCCGTGGGAATCGAACCCACAACCAGTCGCTTTACAGTCACATTTTGTACCACTGCGCCACGATTGGCCCCTACTCTATATCTACACATATTCTATGAAATAGAATCAATAAACTATAAATCTAGTAGTAACGTTCTATATCGTTGTAACTAGTAGTATCTAGTAGTATTTGTATACAGCAGATGTTCACGCCTGCAAGGATATCACGCATCGTTACACAGTCGCAACGCATATGACCATTTAGTATGGAATATTGTGCTGGTATATATTTAGATATATATGGGAAAATAGATATTTGAAATAATATTTGATAAAGTATATACAAATTTACACGGTTTGCAAGAAGTGTGGGTTCGACTCCGCTTACATTTAATTTTAAATACTTTTTCTAAAACAAAAATTTCATATTAAATTGTAAATTCAGACGACAATGTCTTCATTACGTATTTCAATAAATTGAACTTTATTAAACTAGCCTTTCTACGCTTTTTCTCGCGTAACAACCCTGTTATGCGAGAAAAAGCGTAACGAGGAAGTCAGCGATAACCTAGCATCTATACACTTCGTTCTTAATTTTCTTCCCGAATTTAAATTATTACCACCTACTTGTTAAACGGCAGAACTTAACACCGCTCCTTGTCTCTAGATCAGAAAAATAAAAAAAATATAAATATAACCCGTTCCCTGAGTAAGAATCGAACCCACAACCATGCTCAATCAGGCGATGTCACACTACGTTCATTCTCAGATTTATATATTAACAGTAAATAAATAAATCGTCTCGTTTAATAAAATTTGGACAAAAGATAAATGAGATCGGACAAATGAAATAAAAATTCATTATTTACAAAAGCATTAAAATAAATTCCATGATTTATCAATATACGCTATTTTATAAAAGAATCCATTTTCTGCAACAGGACAAACAGATGTGACAGCATCTGACTGTATTCGTATACACGATGACTGTTGATTCGATTCTCAGTTGAGGGAATTGTATTTGAATGATTTTTATTTCTGCACACTGGTGCCAAGACAAAACCCATCGCTGAGTACTGCCATTCAAAACACAATGTTTCAAATTTGAGCGTAAAGTGGAGAACAGAATGTCTTAACACTATGACCCTGCCATGCGTGGGACAGTAGAAATACATATAAAGGTAGATCAATCGTTAAAGCTGTAAATCTATATTAATAATGGATATATAATATAACAGGTCAGTGAAATTGTATTAGCTACATTCATATGTCACAACTCACTTGACATGCACATGTTAATTATACTTGCGTGACGATAGCGTTACAATAAGTGTGATCAGGCGAGGCGAACGGAAGTTGAGAGGTAGATATATAGCTAGATAGAAGCTTTATTCCCCTAATATGATACATTTTGTAGAATTTAAGAGTAAACACCTAATGAAAAAGGTGGCCTTATCACTAATAGTGATCTCTAACAGGCACCGACTTATTAGGATCGAAAGACAAGAACGGGCGTAGTGTATTTATAGAACACCATAGATAGTAATAAACCTGGGGATATATAAGTTAGTCAAATTAGAAGAGAAGAGGTAGAAGAATGAAAGAGAGGACCAGTCGTAGCGCAGAAGCTCAAAGTGTGACTGTAAAGCGACTGGTTGTGTGTTCGATTCGATTCCCACACGAGGAGTGGAAATATTAAATAATTCTATTCTATTCCATACCTTTTTAATTGAAGTGGGTTATAATACACATCGAATGATTTGTAAAAATGTGCTCTATCAGTTTATTTAAACTAAAAGCTTTTTAGTTTAAATAAACTGTTGGGTTTAGCCTTTTCTACCCAAAAAAAATAATTAACTTTAAATAAAATAAATTTACCTTTTTACACCAAAAAGGCTAAACGTACTATTAAGTGCATATTATAATTGACAACTATAAATGAACACTTGTTCGATTACATTTATGGCGTTTACTAAAGAATATGAATTTTTAATTAGGTCACTACAATACTAAAGGTGGGATAGTTAACATAGTCGGGCAGTTGTAATATACAAATTCAATAGATTTTTGGCCTAGTAAGACATCTAGTCTCATCGGTATAGATTTTTTTTGAAATCGCGACTTCTTTTCTTCTCTTACGTGCACCTAAATTTATATGAATTAAAAAAATGATTATTCTCACCTCCATAAACTTCACAAAGCAACTCGAGAGTGTCTCCTTCGTCGTATGGTTCTAGTAACCGAGTGTGGTCTCGAGTCTTAGCATCCATTATCGCTGGCCTGTTTGGTGGAGCTAAAAGAGAAATGAAATATTAAAACTTTAGTTTACCTGTTTCTAATTTATTTTCCACTCTCACGCTTTATTGCTTAAAGTAAAACAGGAAGAGAGAATCTAGTGTCAAGACACTTCGTTTTCTGCTTTCCGTTTGAACTTAGAACATTGCGTGTGGAGTGGCGGAACTCAACGTCTTGCTTTGTTCAACCAGAGAGGAAAAATGGAAATGATACTAACAAATATCTTGAGTATCGAATACACAATCATCACGTTAACAGGTTTGTAATCTTCATAACTATATTAATACTTGAAGAAAAAATCTCAGATCAGACTGTTTCTTATGACAATGTGCACTATTATAACTAACGATTGACAATTTTTGTTTTAAATTACGTAAAGAATAAAATGAAGCGATGTGAAAACGATGTGAAAATAAATTCTTCTTTATCATCCCTATTTATTAATAATTTCAAATGCAAAAAATGAGATCTTTCCCTTTACACCTAACTTTTTATAAAAAATATACGAATACGGCCCTTATGAACTTCGGCATTTGCATGGAGTGGATTCGCAGAAAACCAATATTTTTTGGAAGCTGATAAAGTAAACAGTACGTGTTTGACATATACTTTGATATTTTAAAGCGACATACAAGTTGTCAAGGCAACGCGTAGCTTACACATGAATAGGTCTAATGCTATAAAAAATAATATATTCACGTATATTCACGCAAAAATTAGAGGGAACTTATTTGCTCTATCTTTCACACAGAAGTACACAGTGGAATAGTCAGTGAGATTTTAGTGTTATGACACTCCGTTCTCTTCTTTTCACCTGAATTTAAAATATTGCGTGTTGTTTTAGGTATCAAAGTAGGGATGGATATACAACATTTCCCCGAGTAAGAATCTTAACGACACGACGACCACTATGATTACAGTTAAACACTGATCTACTGGGACACGATAACTTCTATTCTAGAGAAAGTATAAAATGCATAAAAAATAATAATACTAAGTGTTATATAATATAATATATTTATTAAAATAAAAAAAAATCGATATTTTTTATTACATTGACCTAAAACAAAACGTGTTTCCAATACAACACGATCGAGAGAAAAAGGGAATAAGCCATATTGTATTGAATGTTAATAGCCTACTTTATAAAACTTAGGGCAAATTTCTTAAAGCCCAAGGATAATTGTTCTTGAAAACGTTACTAATAGCATTGGAGGCTTTAGGCCACTTCATTTTTAGGCTAATTTCGTTAGGTCCAATTGTGAGTTCTAAGTATTGTTACTTGTTTTTCTGTTTATATTAAGGAAATATAAGAAAATGTCTAGTAAATTTTATTTTCGTATATCCTTTACAAATTAGGTGAAAAAAATATAGTGACTATGTTTTCCGCTTGTTGCCAGTATTTAAATGAGAGTGCATAGTGTAGCAATTTAAAATATATATTTTTTGTGGCACTTAAATAATTACACGGGAAAGTTATGGAGGTGGATAAGTGACCCCTAGGTACTTATAATACACGGCGAAATAATGTAAAAAAAGTAACTTAATATAAAAAGGGGAAAAAAACTAAAACAAGCGGTTCAAAAATTTAATCATAGGTGTAGTTGTAGGTTCAACTCCCAACAAAATCCCAATAAAATGTTAATATCATTTTCATTTTAAAGTTAAGACATTTTTTTTATTTCGTCAACAAAAAATTAGATATCAAAATAGTAATATATAAAGCATAGTGCTGTGGCTCTTCTTTTTTTATCTACTCAGTAGAAAAAAACAACTCTTGGGAAAACTTATAACAGTATTTTTGAAAAATAAAGTAGCCTTTGTTTAATCCTGAATTATCAACTATATTTATGCCAAAAATCATTACAATCGGTCAAGCGGTTTAGATTTTATATATAAACTTTCATTCCCTATTTCAAACCTTTAGAGGTTGATTTCTGATTTTTTTTACTACTTTCATTCTAAATTTCATCTAAATCGTACCGGTATATTAGCCGTCAAAAAGTGACAGACAGACAGATAGACTTTCGTATTTGTATTATAAGTATGGATAATCGTTCACGCGAGCGAGTATCGAACCCAAAACCAATCACGCTTATACATGCTATTCCACTGCGCCACGACGGCTTCAATAATACTATACCTCAATATACGTTATCCAAAATTAAATATTAAATATTGTACGGCAAACCGAAATTATCTACGGCAGCTGTGTTTGGTAATTTATATGGCAGCTTCCTTTAGTAGTTAATTAAATGAACTTATTAATAAGATTACTGGATCATAGATTCAATACAATTTCTGATTACATGTAATTCAATAGTTGGGCATTGATTTACGAAATTATTATGAAAATTCTTAAAATATTATAAATTGTGGCCAGTCGTGGCCCAGTGGCACAAGCGTGTGACTGTGTGTAAACGACTGGTTGTGGGTTCGATTCGCACTCGAGGAGTGGAAATTATATTTCCATTTTCTTCGCTCTGGTGTCGAGGTAAAGCGCGGCGCTAAGTACCGCTACTTAACACGCAACCCTCCGAATTCGACGGAAAGTGGGGAACGGAGTGTGTTAACACTAGGTTCCCTCTGCCTACTCTGCTATGTGCGGGATACAGCGTGAAGCTAAAAAAAAAATCTTAAAATATTCCTAAAAACAGGGCAGTTGGAAAGCGTCCGACTACAAAAATGATGGCTGTGGGTTCGAATCCTACTCGGGGGATCTAAATATATCTAAATTATAATTTATCCGGTCTGGTATCTCAGGCAAAAAAAAGCGTCGACTTCCTACGCCTAAAACGACTCGATTTCGGGCGGAAGTGAAGGACGGAGTGTCTTAACACTATGTCTCCCTGATTACTCAATGCGGTTAAAAGCTTGCAGCTGATAAAAACAATACAATATAAAGTACACATTTCAGATAATCTATTCAATTTATTCAGCGGTTTTACTTTATATTAATTAACAAATTAAACTAGTACATAATTCAATACAATTTCTGTTTGCGTGTGTTCTATAATTAGTTAGCGAGTCGAACAGTCGGAGTGCCGATAAAACTTTATACACGGTAAAGTGTAAAATTTTGATTCCGATGCTCATTTTATTTCTAGCTTAGTTGTGGCAAAAGTTTAGTTTTAAACCAACGTTTGTTAACGATGAGCTTTATAATTGCAAGCGATTGTTAATTTATCTACATTGTATAAAGGTTGAGTTGAAATTTTAATAATATGAATTTTCACTAAAAATGTTATAGGTCATACTAGGCCCGCTCGTGGCTACGCCTGCGTGAACTACACAACCATCTCACTATAGACACGCGTCGCCGCGCCGATATCACATAAGAAACCTCTAAAACTATCAGTGTTTCTTTACCATATTATGCATGTGTTATACATACACACTTTCCTTTTAAATTTTTGATAAGTATAATTTATCTACAAAAAAAACCGCATCAGAATCCGTTGTGAAATTTCGAAAATCTAAACATACATACATACATACAGACGCGGGAAGCGATTTTGCTTTATGCTATATAAAAATGCCCATAGCTATAGAAGACAAAGCGCAGCGTTGAGTTCCACCACTCAACAGTTAATGTTTTGGAAAATACCGAACAGGACACACACTTGAGTAAAGTCTCTACTTTATACAAACGAGACACAATATGTTCAATGTTTTTATTTATCTTCTACAAAAGTGAGAAGTATTTCTGAGAGGAACTTGTGATTTTTTTTTAGCTTCACGCTGTAACCCGCACACAGCAGGGTACCTAGTATTAAGATACTCCGTTTCCCACTTTCCCCGAATTCGGAGGCATTGCGTGTTAAGTGGCGGAAATTAACGCAGCGCTTTACCTCGACACCAGAGCGAAGTAAATGGAAATATTAAATATTTCTGCTCCTCGAGTGGGACTCGAACCCACAACCAGACGTTTACAGTCACACGCTTGTGCCACAGCGCCACGACTGGCAACTTGTGATATATTAGTCGATGAACTGTATTCACTTGAATACACCATAGGTGACGGAATCCTACGCATCGCTCTGTCTAACTAACTGCATACATTACACAGTATGATAAAAAGCCGCCACTGTTATATGCTATCACATATTTTGCAAATATCAATATTTTTTATATCTGAGGCCATCGTAGTACGGTGGTACAGCGTTTGACATTATAAATGATGGTTGTGGATCAAGCGGAAGGAGGAGAACGGAGAAACGAGATGATTGGATGAATCCCATTGTGGGTTCGATTCCCACGCGAAGAAATTTTTATAGATTATTATTAATACTCTGCTCAGGCACTTAAGACAAAGCACGGTGTTGAACTCCGCCACTCAATACTTACTAATACCTTAATTTCACGCAGAAAGTGAATAACGCAGTGTTTTGGCACTACGTCCTCTCTCATTACCCTGATATACTAATAAAAGAGTGAAGTTGCAAAAATACTTACTAATAACAGTAAAGTTAATCCTCAAATTCCTAGTAGGCGAGTTCTTGAAGTCCACTCTACATCTATACACTCCAGTATCAGATGTACCAACGTTATCCACGAGGAGGGTAGCTGGCGCTGCTGTAGCCCGGAAGTAGGCTCGGGAACCGAACCCAGTGGGAGACGACCAGAGCTTGGGCTGATTTGGTGTACGTCCTCGGACATCGTAACTGGAAAGAAAGGTTTTTTAATTGGTTTACCACATTATTTTCTTCGATAGTCAAAGAGAATTTAGTATCAAAAGACTCCGTTTTTGCGTAATTTCGAGATATTGCATGTTAAGCGATGGATCTTTACAATGCATTTTATTTTGTTCACCAGAGCGGTAACATGAGAATATTTAAATTATGGTCATTTCAGCTAATGGAATCAAACCTAAAATAACAATTAACCAGACGCTGACCCACTATACCACGATGGACTCAAATATATCTTAATTTTAATAATAATATTGAGTGTTTTAATTGGATCGATTACACATTACACTTATTTAAATAGCAGAATATAACATTTTTTTCTTTTTAATAATTTCAAATAATAAAACGGAGTATGAAATTTAGCAAAGATAAAAAATATATCTAAAAGCCACCAAAGGCTGTTTTTATTTAATAATGCACTAAGAAACAAAAAGGATTGTTTGACATAACACAAAGTAATAAATATCATAGATAATTGATAAGCCAACATATATTTTACGTACAAAAAAAGTGGCCAGTCGTGGCGCACTGGCGCGACCGTGTGACTGTACACGACTGGTTGTGGGTTCGTTCCCCACTCGAGGAGAGGAAATTATATTTCTTTTTCTTCGCTCTGGTATCGAGGTAAAGCGCGGCGTTAAGTTCCGCCACTTAACACGCAAGCCTCCGAGTGGCGGAGGCGGGCGGAGTGTTTTAACACTATGTTCCCTCTGCCTACCCTGCTGTGTGCGGGATACAGCGTGAAGCTAAAAAAAAAATCACATATTAACAAGAACTCTTTTAACATTTTTAAAGTGTTATTCCACAATTAGGAAAATTGAAAAAGACATTTAGAAAACGTATAAAAATTTGAACGCAGCGGGATTCGAACCCGCGCCTCCTGAATACCGTTCACAGTATTCAGGAGGCGCGGGTTCGAATCCCGCTGCGTTCAAATTTTTATACGTTTTCCAAATGTCTTTTTTAACAAGAACTTTTCCTCGTAAATATTAAACCCAGAACCACCGAAACAAACTTAAAAAACAGTACAAAACACATTAGCAGTTCTAATAGAACATTATGTCTAATTGAATGAGACCGCAACTAGCAGAAGTAGAATTTAATGCGTCTTCTTTACTCAACCGCGGTTAGATTTTTATCTAACTACTTTACCAAATTAAAGTCTAGCTAAAATCTAGACTACTGAAACTGATCTTTGAGTCTAGATTTTTAAGCGTAACCCATTTTTTTCAGTCAATGTCATTTATAAAGATTTTTTTTACAAAATGATGCCTAAAACAACTTTCTCACGCTTTTTACATATAAGACAGTAGGCAGAGTGTCAAGACATATCGTTTTCCGCCGGAAGAGACATTGAGTGTCGAATGGTGAAAGTTAACACTGAATAAGGTCTTTAAATGTTATTGTTTTGTGAATTTGAAGTCAAATATAATAAATAAGTACAGACATTAAAAATTAAACCCCTGGACCGTTACAGAATAATTTTCTTTTAAAATATAAGACTATTTTTAGCCATTTAAAGAGTAACATACATATAACGCGAAACACATATATGGAAAAAACATGCTATATTTCGTCGATATTAGCAAAGCTATTTATATTATATTACATAATAATATATCACATTTGGTAATGTATTTAGTGATATTACAGTCCGTTCTCCGTTATCATCACTTACTTTGTACACCAATCAAAAGAGAGAAATAGGCAGATAGGAATCGAATCTCAAACTACGACGTTCAGCCAAACCATATTTATCTCTTCGATGATGGCGGAATACTTCAAAATTACATTTTTAAAAGAAAATCTTATAACAACATAAGGCAGAGATTTTATAAGAATTTAGTATAAAATTCAAGAATTACAAATTAATTGGTGTTAGAAAAAGTAAATTAGTATTTATAATGTCGGATAGAAATAAAATAGCTGTATTCTGGCACGAGGTGGTAAAGGCGTGGGGCGGAGGGGTGAGATGATTAAACGGTATAAATTAAAATTAAACGTACTACTTTATTAGAAGCAGATTCACCTTTTTTTTAATAAATTGCTTTGGAAATTAAAGCTTGAATTAGTTTTAGGGAAATGTAACTACTTGTATTTACAAGTATATCGGTATACCACATTATATTATTTTTTTGTTACTTTTAACATTATAACATCTTTTTTTGGGTTAAATGTTGCTAAAAACTCACTTACGTGTTGAATAGTGGTTAGAGAAGAACATTAATATTGGTTACGCATTCGATTTGCGGTTAAAGTATCTAATATTAGTACGGTAAGCACAAGTGTATAATTACAAACGTAGTAGTTGCTGGCTTTGCTGGTACGTAATTTAATTATTTTTATTTTTTTCTGCTCGGGGCCAGTCGTGGCGCACTGGCGCGACCGTGTGACTGTACACGACTGGTTGTGGGTTCGTTCCCACTCGAGTGGTGGAGTTATTTCATGTTTCCATTTTTTCGCTCTGGTATCAGAGGTAACGCGCGGCGTTAAGTTCCTCCATTTAACACGAAACGCCTCGGAATTCGGCGGAAAGTGGGGAACGGAGTGTCTTAACACTAGGTTCCCTCTGCCTACCCTACTGTGTGCGGGATACAGCGTGAAGGTCGGCTGTAGATAGACTAAACAAGTTGAAACCACCACCGATCTCTAATACTTGCGATAAATGGAAAGACACTTTGACAATAAATATATCTGTCTACCCTGCAAGGCGGACGAAGGCGTAAGCTAATAAAACGAGGCCTTCGTCACGCAGTATGAGGGTATCTGACTGCAAATACAACAGATGTGGGTTGAATTCGCATTTGAGGTAATTATTTTATTTAAGCTACGCTATCCACGCTATCGCTGCTTTACTTGCGTAAACCACATTGCTTCATATTTTAACGATTAATTTTATTTTATATATTTTATCTCCTTTTTAAATCTTTTTTTTAAAAAAAGTTTACTAAAAAAATCAAACAAATTTAGCAAATAGGCTATATAATAATATCTGGCACAAGATTAGTAGGTACTTAACGTTAAACGTTATGTTTAAAAGTTCTGTAATACGTGTAGCTTAGTAAAGATTAGACACCAATGCCGTGTAGTTATTACGAATGCTAATATTTTACGTAATTTCTATAACCTCTAAAATAGTATTAAATATCTTTTTCTGTCATTTTTCCAAAAAAAAGAGGTGCTTGAGTGATATCTTTTTCTCTTCTACTCGCGTAGTTATAAGTTATAATAAAAATATCACATTTACTGTTATTTTAGCTAAAATAACATGTTTTCAAACTAAATTTCGAATAATGTATATTCAAAAATAGAATTTATTCTTAAATTATCCTTTATTACTTATAAATGATAGTTATCACATTACATTGAAATACTAACATTCAGATCCATTGAAATACATACATTCATTCAGACCCTTATTCTTGGAGCCCATTTTACAATTATTACTTTATAAATTCAATAACTTAAAATAAATACTTACTTTATAAATTGACTGGTTGAATGGTAGTTTCACTTTTAACAACTAACCCTGCAATAATTTTATCTACCAAAAATCCACTCGGTAATTATAAATCATAATCAATATAAAGTGAGGTGTATTGCTAAATTTATTCACAGATAAATTCAAACACTTGTAATAACTAAGTCTAATTAACAAGTAGAACAAAAATAAGTAAATATAACAAAACGCAGCCGCGCGTTTTTTGACGTGAAAAAACAAATTACACAGATAATAAAAAATGTTGTTCTGGATAATTTTTGACCACAAATTTAATATAATTTATTTTTCATATACAATTTAATAAATTATTTACAATTAAAATTAATTAAAAGTAATATTTTATTTAATATGGTTGTAATAAAAATACATTAAAGTCAATCGGATATTAATGATAAATTTTAAAACATTTACCTGGAAATGTTGTGGCGAGTATACGTACAGCGGTGGCCATAACAATTTATAAATATAAATTATTTACTTTATTACGCTTTAACATGTTGTTTAATATTTTTTAAATTTTAAAATATCAACTAAAGAGTATCAACGATTTCAATTATAAGTATGTAACTTATTATGCAATCATTAGACTGATTAGACGTAATACGTTCCTTTTCACGAAATTGGCGGGAAAGACAAAGATGGCCGGCCGACAATGGTGACAGATGACGGCGTGAATGACGCATGCCTACATTTTAAATTACAAGTTAAGAATTAGCATCTTTATATTTGTAAAATTTAGTCATTTATTGATATTAAAATATATTTATTTTAATATCAATAAATGATATCATGACTTTGTGTTACTCGGGATTGTGTTTCCAAATGTTTGTTCTTTAGGTGCGTTGCGTCAATTTGCAGCGTTAATTTCCGCCACTTAACGGAGTGTTTTAACACTAGGTTCCCTCTGCTTACCCTGCTGTGTGTAGGATACAGCGAGAAGTTAAAAAAAATGTTTGTTTTTCATTCTATACACTTAACACAGTCTGTGAATTGTCAGAGACCGACATTATTTATCTGTTTTTGGGTTCAAGTCCAAATTTTGCTGAGTAAATAATAAAAAGACAACTTCATTGTTTACTTAAAACCCGTTTTTAAACATACTATTAGACGGTTAAAGCATGTTTACTTATGAATTTGGTCACAAACCAAAACACTCACAATTTTTACTCAAAATTTACGTTGCTATGGTGACGCAAATTTTACGCGTCTATGGGTCTACTAAAAATATTAAAGAATACGTTTTGTCATATATCAATACGCTATAACACATTTCTGATAGCTTCAGGCTTTTCTCTAAAAGCAGTTAAATCTTAGGAAACCTAGTGTCAAAACACTCCGTTGTCGACTATTTGTATGAAATTGAGACAAAAACTAAGCATTCGAATGAATTAAAACAACATGCAATACTAAAGACTAGTCGTGGCGCAGGTGCACAAGTGTGACTGTAAACGCGACTGGCTATAGGTTCGATTCCCACTCGATGAATTGAAATGTTAAGCTACGCCATTTGATATGGAATGCCTTCAAAATACGAAGGATAGTTTGAAACGTAGTGTCCTAATACTAGGTTCCCTCTGCCTATCCCGCTGTATGCGGAATATAGCGTGAAGCTAAAAAAAATGCAATATTACTTTTTATAAATCCAATCCCAATTCAATACAACTATACAGGCATCGGGGCCAGTTGTGGCGCTGTGGCACAATCGTGTGGCTGTCAGCGGCTGGTTTTGGGTTCGATTCCCACTCGAGGAGTGGAAATATTTAGTAGTTTCATTTTTTTCGCTCTGGTATCGAGGCAAAGCGCGGCGTTAAGTTCCGCTTAACACGCAATGCCTCCGAATTCCGCGGAAACTGGAGATCGGAGTGTCTTAACACTAGGTTTCCTCTGCCTACCCTGCTGTGTGCGGGATACACCGTAAAGCAAAAAAAAAACCAACTACGTATTAGAGTGACGGATCACTAAGCTCTCTACAATTAAAAAGAATCTCTAAACTTACCTATATAAAGGTTCCCAATCGGCTTCTTTAAACCATAAAACCATTGCGACTCTGTCGTCGGCGGACAGCGGTTGCGTGTCGCATGGTAAAGCTGCTTTCTTACCCACCACTCCTGCTACATGCGCTGTGGGTACTGTAAAGAAAGAAAAATATATTTTATTAATATAATATATTATTAAGGCCAGTTGTGGGGCAGCGGCACAAGTATTACTGTAACACGATGGTTGCGGATTCGATTCCCACTTGAGAGAGTGATTACATATTATATAGATTTTCATGTATTCACGCTGGCACCCTGGTATAAAACAAAGCACGTTTTTTTTGTTTTTTTTTACAATATATTTAATAAAAGAGTATAATGACTCAGTGGGACGGAATCGCATTATAAAAGTCACAGTTGTTGGTTCGATAGTGGCGAGTCGTAGCCCAGTGACACAAGCGTGTAAACGACTGGTTGTGGGTTCGATTCCCACTCGAGGAGTGGAAATTATATTTCTATTTTCTTCGCTCTGGTGTCGAGGTAAAACGCGGCGTTAAGTTCCGCCACTTAACACACAAGCCTCCGAATTCAGCGTAATGTGGGGAACGGAGTGTCTTAACACTAGGTTCCCTCTGCCTACCCTGCTGTGTGCGGGATATAGCGTGAACCTAAATCAAATAATAAATATATAAATATATCTTCAATCGTGGAAAAAAATATGTATTTAAATTATTTTCTTATTACCGCGTTGGTAGGAAACGACAGCATAGATTTTCACAACTCAAGACGATTGTTTAGAAATCGGGCAGAAAATGCAGATCGAGTGATTTGGCACCATACAAGTATATTCTTTACTTCCTTGCCAAACAGAGGAAAGTGTGAAGCTGTCATTTTCTTGAAAAAGACATTTAAAGAAAACGTATAAAAATTTGAACGCAGCGGGATTCGAACCCGCGCCTCCTGAATACCGTTCAGGCGCTCTCACCACTGAGCGAATCCCACTGCGTTCAAATTTTTATACGTTTTCTTTAAATGTATTTTTCAATTTTCCTAAGTGTGGAATAACACTTTAAAAATGTTTAAAAGTATCATTTTCTTATTGTGCAATTAGTTATAAAAACAATAGCTTATGCAATGCTTAGCAAGCAGAGATGGCCAATTTTTTATGTTTAACCTTCAGAAATACATTTTGTTTGCATAATGTGTGGCAGAGCTCAACACCGCAATTTATCTTATCAAAGCAGATAAATAAAAATAATGTTAATGTGATTCTCCCGCCAAGTGAAAATCGAACTGACTACCATCGTGTTTACAGGCAATCGATATCACACTGCGCCATGGCTTATCAGAAATATTTACTTCGTGATTTAATCATTTATTACGACATACATACATAAACTAGAAGCATGTAAGTTATGTATTGCACACGTTATGCATTGTAAATATTGAAAGTCGGCTTTATTGTCCACTGATTCTGTAGTAACTGGTATTTGTAGTGATAAATTGATAGATTATTGTAAGTCATTTGAAACCGTCGTGGCGTAGTAGACAGCTTCTAACTGTTAAACCGGTAGTTGTACGTTCGATTTCTACTTCACGTATGATTATATTTTAACTTTCATTTTTATTCCATAATTGTTAAATAATTTTAATCAAAATAAAAGCGGTAAGTGGAGGATGGAGTGTCTTAATATAAGATTCTCTCTGACTACCACGCGGAAATGAGCGTGAAGGAATTGTTTTAATTGAGGGTGGGTTCTAAATGTACTGACGATACTGGTACTGGTAGGAATACATTTCACTGAGATTAATTAGTTACAACGTCTTAATTTAAACTTGTAAGTTCTATTTTTACTTAAGGCAATATATATTAAACTATTTTTATTTCTTTTTTATCAATTCATTATAATAAAATTACCAAACAATAATTTCTCCGCTCTGTACTTAAAACAAAGCGCGACATTGTGTTCCGCAACTCGAACTTAAGTAGAAAGTGGAGAACGGAATGTCTTGACACTAGATTATCTCTAACTACCGTACTATGCGGGAAAACGGAAAACGTGAAAATACACCTTATACAATTTTTTCAATATGCCGATACATTTTATATACCTTTTTTTAAAAAAATAAGTCTCTGGAGACGAATTAGGTTCTGTTTCTGATTTTTTTCGTAGAAATTAAAATATTTATCATAATATATATTCAATGATATAACGGTGTCAACTTCAGATGTCATTTGTTTTGTCTGAGCGTTGATCTGTAATATTCTCGGAACCGTATAATAAGGATAAATAAGCTAAAATACTCTTATTACAGTAGTCTTGCTTACGTAAATATTAAATTTTATTATTTTCGTTATATATAGGGCGCATTGGGATAGTCTGAATGTAAAGGGAATGGTTGTGGATTCGATTCTCATTCGAGGTAATGATTATTTTATTTTTTATTTCCCCCCTCTTGTATAAGACAAGGTGGAGCATTGAGTTCAGCCACTTCACATGCATTGTCTCGATTTTGGACGGCAAGTGCAAAACGGAGTGTTTTACTACTGTATACGGGAAAAAACGTGGAGCTTTTATAGATTATTACTAATGGTATTTTTTTTAGCTTCACGGTGTATCCCGCATACAGCAGGGGAGGCAGAGGAAACCTAGCGTTAAGACATTCCGTTCCCTACTTTCCGCCGAAGTGCGTGTTAAGTGATGGACTTAACGCCGTTTAAACGGAAATTTTAAATATTTCCACTCCTCGAGTGAGAATCGACTCCACAACCAATCGCTTTACCGTGACATCCTGTGCCACTGCGTCACGACTGGTCCCCTAGTAGGTTATTATTATCGTAATATGTATATGATAATATACTAGCTTAATATATTAATACATGTAATAGCTTTGATTTCTTAGAATAGCGAGGAAATGATAATAACGTAATAACGTTCCCCTTGGTGAGAATGGAACCCACAATTAACCACATTTACAGTTTGACGGTGTCCCACTGCACAACAATGGTTTTTACATAATCATAAATAAATCGGTCAATCGATGAATCGTGATCGTTAAAATTTAAAAAACATCGGTAAGGATACAAAAAACGAAAATTAAACATTTACAATTTAAAAATATTTATTTAAGAAATATATAATTTAAGAAATTTACTAGTCATGGAGCCTGTCGTGGCGCAGAGACATAAAATGTGACGTAAAACGACTAGTTCTAACTTTTACACATTCACATTTTATTAAATACATTATTTTTTAACTTCAAATTAATTTTAATATTTTCAAATGTATTCCTATATGAATGTAAAAAGTGTTAAATTAATTGAGAATTTAAAATACATTATATTTACTAACATTTTTTAAAGAATTAATGAGCCCAAAATACAAAAAATTACCGATTAATTAAAAATATTAACTTTTTTAAAATTTACGTAACAGCTTTACGGATTTCCCACAATTTAGTGTCAAGACACTCCATACGAGTCACATTCTATACGAAATCATTTTGAGATTATGTTCTCTCTAACTATCTTAACTTACTAACTAACTCACCCGAAAGAAAAATATGCCGGCATATTTTACTAGGAATATAATATTTTACGATTGAATAATTTCAGGAAATATCTTACAGACCCACTCAGACGTCAATTAGCACAATTAATATTTAAATGACATTTGAAATGTCAATTAAGTCGTAATTGACGTCTCCAAGTAGCTATTAGCTATTAAGTGAAAAGCGTACAAAAATGAAAGGGTTCTCCTGAGGTCAACTTTGGCCTGAGATAGTAAATCTTTTAATGTGTATATTATTTCTATGTTATATATTATAGTTCATCGTAGCACAGTGAGACGTCATTGTAAAGTGATTGGTCATAGGTTCAATAACCACTCGGGGGAATTATATTTACAATATTATCATTTCTCCGCTTTCATAAGAGAAAGCGCAGCGTTGAGATCTTCCACTCAACACAAGTGTACATCTACTGTCGGAAAGTAAAGAATAGAGTGTTTTGATACTACGTTCCACTGACTGACTACCTTGCTATGCAAGAAAAAGCGTGAAAAATGTCAGTTGGGGGAAAACCATCCTAGCATCGGAAAGCTCAGCATTTCATTGTAGGTGGGTTATATGGACGGGTTCCAAAGGCGCTGGTTCGAATCCCGCTGCGTTCCACTTCTTAAAGTATGTACATAAAACTTTAAATACTCAATATAACTTTAACATAGGTACAAATTATAAGCATACAAGTCTGCTTTATTTTTATTAACATATAAGTAACATTGTAATTCGATATCGTATATCACAGGCACAGGCGCGGGTTCCCACGGCAACGCTGAGACTCGCTCCGTCGAGTGCTACACTTCAGTGCTAACGGACATTCACCTGCGAATATCTTTTAACATATTATGTTCAATTTGAATGTAATATAATTTATTTATATGTATTTTTTATGATATATTTCTTAGCTTGAGTCTTAGAGGCGAGACATTTGTTTCTCGATGATTGATGACCTTTAGGTGGAATATAGATATAGGGTAATGAGAATTGAACCTCAATTCAAGTCAGGTTTGTCTTGTAAATTGAAGTGGACAAATTAAAAGGATAAAATTATGATCACTTCATCGTTTGGGAATCAAATTCTCAACCAATAGTTAATAACTATACAACTACAATAGTAGACAGACGCTGTCCTCCTATTATATATGTACTATACCCTATTTAGACTCAACACAGGACATCAATTTTCTATCGATAATTAACTATAATTATATTCCTTCTTATTATTCTATTATCGTCAGGAAATCCGTTACGGATACCAGCCCGAGTGGGGACCCGGGACGTGGTTATGTGGGACTCCGGTGAGGCAACATGGTAACGCCGCCATAACCCACTAAAATTTGACGGTGCTCCTTCTCGACCGCCACTAGCCGGGCCACGGGGACCGAATCAATCGTCCGAGGACACCGGCGGCGGCAGCCTGCAGGGCACGTCGCGGAGTCAAGGGTGGTGTAGGTCACCCTCGACGGCTTGCTCGGAGTAGCGCACGGGAGCAACCGCGCGCGCCTACTCGGGCCAGGTGAATAGGCGGTCAGCTAACCCCACGCTGACCGCCTTCTGGCCGGTTTGCAACCCTGGGCTATCTATAAGGTCACCGGAATTGAAAAAATGATTGTGCATGAATAACGAGACGTCTGTTCACGTTAACTACGTTGACTTGACTATTATTACCTAATACTTTATAATAACAAAATATTATTTGCTACCAACGAATTAAAATACACGTCATAATGTCGGGCTAAACTAAATCATTACCATGCAGTGGCTTCCGCATACTAACGCAATTTACATACAAACTTCCAACATCTATCCCGCGAGACCTCTTCGTTACCTCTGAAATATAGTCTATTCTAAATATTTTGATGAATAATACCTACATATAATACCTACATACTAGAAAGAATGAATAAAATTTACATTTTAATTATATTTTTTAAAAATAATTATGTAAAAAAAACAGCTTCACGCTTTCTCCCGTATAGCGAGGTAAGGTACAGTGCAAATAGGATTTAGTGTTAGGGCACTTTGTCCTCCAATGTCCGCATGAAATAGAGACATTGCGTGTTAAGTAGCGGAACTCAACGCCACGCCTTGTTCTAGGTAACAAATCATAGAAATGTAAATTAAATATAATCGTTCCCCGAGAGGGAATCGAACTCACTACCAGCGATATAAAGTCAGACGCTGTCCCACTCCGCCACCACGGCCTCTTTCTATTCTTCAGGATAAATGCATGAGAACTCAGACTTACGTATTTAATGTGGCTATATTACTTGTTAAGCGTTAAACAATTTCATTCCATAAAAACTTCGCATACTTTTTCGAGCTTAGTAGGGTATTTAGAGATAGAAACTTTGAGTGTTGAATATGACACATTTTTTTACGAGAAATCTATATAATTTAAGGTCATCGTATTGCAGTGGTACATATCTAACAATCTTCACTCATTTTACCATAATATTGAGAAGTATAAAGTGGGGAACGGAGTGTCTTAACACTAGGTTCCCTCTGCCTACCCTGCTGTGTGCGAGATACAGCGTGAAGCTAAAAAAAACGAAGTATCAATAAAATTTAAACATTTTAAAATTATATAATTCCCCGAGTGGGAATCGAACACATAACCATTCTCATATACAATCAGATCAACTCCCACTGCGCCATGACGGCATCTATGAACACAATATATATTTCAAATTGAAATATAAATTAATTATTTAAAATACAATGTTATTACTGAAGCGTGTACTCGTATTTCATTTTGAGGAACATCAACCAGAAATACTCAAATTGCGACAAAATCTGATTGATCCGATCCCAATTTACTTTTATCTCCGAAGCAAATATTGTATGTGTAGTGTTTACTTGAGAACGGATAAGCTTACATCCGGGGGTTCAGCTGTATATATTATATGTGCGATTTAATAAAAACTTTTACAAATCGTTTAACAACAACAATATTAAGAAACATGTAATAGAAGTAAGTGATTTGTGGCCAGTCGTGGCGCAGTGGCACAAGTGTGTGACTGTAAAACGACTGGTGGTGGGTTCGATTCCCACTCGAGGAGTGGAAATAATATTTCCATTTTCTTGGCTCTGGTGTCGAGGTAAAGCGCGGCGTTAAGTTCCGCCACTTAACACGCAATGCCTCCGTATTCGGCGGAAAGTGGGGAACGGAGTGTCTTAACACTAGGTTCCCTCTGCCTACCCTGCAGTGTGCGGGTTACAGCGTGAAGCTAAAAAAAAAAATCAATGCTATAAAATTTATTTGAACAGGGCATCGTGGCAGAAAAGGCATATTTGATTGCAATCGTGATTGATCGTGGGTTCGATTCTCATTCGGTGAAATTATCAAAATTTAATTATTTCAATTTTTCCGCTTTAGCGAATAAAATTAAATGTGGCGTTGAGTACCGACACTCGTTGTGCAACTTTTACAAATCGTGTTACAATCATACTTTTTCAACATTTTATTCAACATTTTATTTAGAAAGACGAGAGAGCGGAGAACAGAGTATCTATAAACTAATTTCTCTCTAATTATTCTACAAAGTATTTTATTTACGTATATACATATTGTATTGGGGCCAGTCGTGGCGCAGCGGAACAAACGCGACTGTAAACGACTGGTTGTGGGCTTGATTCCCACTCAAGGAGTGGAAATATTTGATATTTCCATTATCTTCGCACTGATGTCGAGGCAAGGTGCAGCGTTAAGTTCCGCCACTTAACACACAATGCCTCCGAATGCGGTGGAGAGTGTCTTAACATTAAGTTCCATCTGCCTACCCTGCTGTGGGCGGGATAAAGCGTGAAGCTAAAAAAAAGTAAAGTTTTTCAGCGAGCTTTTTGTAAGCGAGCAACCTAAACTGCTAAGAATATAAATTTGAAATTTAAAACGGTGTTGATTTCATTCTGACGACGCGCGTCGCATAAGCAGATTTTTTGAAACTTGACACCTAAAAGAGCAGAGAAGTTTATAGAAACTTGTTATACTTTGTTCTGTTTTTCATGGATGAACGATCAAATATAATAATATAGCCCTGACTTGTTTCAAATTCAAAAGCTGTAGCTTCATGCTTTTTCCCGTATAGCAGGATGTCCCTTATCCTGCCATCCCCATCCTTCCTCTCTCCTTCCCTCCTTCATCCCCAAGGCTGACAACGCATCCACAACTCCTCTGGCGTTGTGGATGTGGACCGCTCGAAGAACTTACCATCAGGTGGTCCTTCTGCTCGATTGCCTCCTTTACTCCATAAAAAATGGCTAGTCAGAAAGAACATAGGGTCAAGGCACTCCGTTCTCCACTTATTGCCTCAAAAAAGACATCGTGTGTTGTGGGAGACGAAACTCTACGTCGCGTTTTGTTTTAAATACCATAGCTGATGAAACTAATTTAAATATATGACGAATTAACTGAATGAGAATCGAACCCATAACCAGACGCATTTACAGTGAGACAGTAGTATATGGTACTTATAATAACAGCTTCCACCATAATTTAATGTTGGCACAGCATTTGCAGACGTTATGATATAAAAAATCTTATCTAATTACTTTGTTACCTTAGGCGTTTCATTTGAATAAATTTGTGCTTCACATTAAATCATTTAAATGAATCCCTGAAAAAATGATTGTTGGCAAAAATTTACACCATAGTAGTGTAGTAGAAGTGATAGGTGTTAGTTCAATTTACGTTAAAAAAACTGTTATTTATTTTGAAAAGTTTTACTATATTTGTTATAGTTTCATTTTTTTATATAGCAGGGTAGTCAGAAAGAACCGATTGATATGTATTGTTATTCACAACTTTCCAGTTCAAGTCCAGCTATTGCGTATTAAGTCTTGTTCACCAAAGCGGGGAAATGAAAACAATTTAAATATAATCACGAACCCACGACCAATCGCGCTTATAGTCAGATACTGTACCATTGCGCTATAATGGTCTCAAATAATATCTCGTAAATGAAGACATAAGTGAAGAACAGAAATATATAATTTATAATTAGATTCTCTTTAATAACATCTATATAATAGAGGCCAGTCGTGGCACAAAATGTGACTCAAAAGCAACTGGTTGTGGGTTCGATTCCCACTCGAGGAGTGGAAATATTTAATATTTCCATTTTTTTCACTCTGGTGTGGAGGCAAAGCGCGGCGTTAAGTTCCACCAGTGCCTCCAGAATTCGGTGGAGAACAGAGTGTTTTAACACTAGGTTTCCTCTGCCTACCCTACTGTGTGCGGGATACAACGTCAAGCTAAATAAAAGTCTTTTCAATTCTCCTTAAAAAAGTGAATATTACGTATTAAAAAATATTAATAGAACTAGTTATTGAAACACGAGTAGTTGAAAATAAAATCTGCACCTAGCATATACACAAAGGCGTCTAAAGTTACTCTCTGTAAGGTTTCTTTATACAAACCAAGCTTGAATGAGAGATATCATATGTACGTATCGATTCGTGACTACGATTATTACTTTGAATTGTTATTTTTTCAATATTCTTATTTATTTTAATACTTGAAGGGTGGATGATTGGTTGTGGGTTCGATTCTTACCCGGGGGGATATTGATAATAATAAAATAATTATTTTATTTTTTCACTATAAAAATCTGTGGAATTGAAAAAAATAATAAAAAATCATTCACACATCACATTTGTGTTAAAATAGCATTTTTTTTCAGCTGCACGCTGTATCCCGCATACAGCAGGGTAGGCAGAGGGAACCTAGTGTTAAGACACTCCGTTCCCCACGAATTCGGAGGCATTGCGTGCTAATTGGCGGAACTTAACTATAATACTGTGTATAATTTTAGTAGAATACTAAATATAAGTGTAGTCCAGAATAGAAGTGGGTTTATGTTCTAAAAACAATGAATACTCTATTTCGTTAACTTCCTGTTTCTAAATATACTTGTTACATAGTATGTACAAGGAATATCCGATATCAAGTATTTGGTTTCCAAGGTTACCTAATAATACTTAGTCGTGCCCTTGCAATTACACCATTTACCTAAATTATATACATTTCCGGTTAGCACGCCTAAATTAGATACGCTTAGAAGGTGGTTATCGGCGCGAATCTCGCTTGAGAATACAGTTATTTTCATAACATTTCTTTCATATGCCCGCTTTTAAAGATTTTTGCATTCCAATACTCAGCAGGTCAATAGCTAATGTTTCGATTTTGGACGGAAAGTGGAGAAACCGGAGTGCCTTAATACTAGGTTTATCTGCCTTACTTGTAAATTATAATAATGTCTATTCATAAAATAGCGAAGTTGCTTCTCATGTATTTTTAAGGTTAGAAGCATTTGTATATCTTTACAAAACTTCAGCTAGCGAGAAACATAATATAAATATAAAATAAGCCACGAATAAATAAAAACATCTTGAACAACCACAGAATAGTTTCCCAGATAACTCTAAGTATTTTATAAACAAAGTACATTTACGACTTTCTTTGTAGTTCCTTTAAAATACCGACTTACGTTATAAGGAATTCGTTTCAACCTTAAACTTGTCAATCAATCAATCAATCAATCTATTTCCGTCAATTCGTATTAAACGGCTGGTTATCGTCAGCTCTTTGAGGGGTGGTGGAGTAAACAAATAATTACCGAATGCACACAACTGGTTGCCTTTGTAAGAAGAAATTGTGTATTGTTTACACAAATGCTGGATTTATGTTTGGTTTAAGTGATGTACTTATAACTTGAGAATATGTTTTGGTTATAAATAAAGTTTAAATTTTAGACATAGTTTATTTTTATCATCTTCAAAATAGAAGCAAAGCACCTGTTGTGTATCCTTTTGAAAAAAAGCAAATCTTACAAAAGCTGCATAAAGCAGGCATATTAATTCGTATAGTATATAATAGCTATATAGTTTAAAATTATTAGTACTGTTATAGAAACCATACATGGTGAATTCCGCCACTAAACACACAATCTTTCGATTTCTGGCAAAAAGTAAAGGACGGAGTGTCTTGACACTAGTTTCTCTCTGATTACACAAACATGCTATGAAACTATAAAAATTACAAAAAACATCCCCTACTCTCATTACATTAAATTTCCATTATTTCTTTCATTGTAAAATATATATAAAAATACCAAAAAGAATCGCCTCAGCCCATTACTTAAGCGCCCAGCTTTGTTTACATTTGAGACCTAACGCGTTGCATGAATACATTACAGGACTTGGACGCCTTGAATGTTTATAGCAACATTAACATAATGCGAAACTTTTATGCTGAGAACTTATGACTCTTGCTTCTGGCTAATCTGAATATAATATAAGAATAGTGGCGGTTGTTCAGTTGGACAGAGATTGTATTGGTTGTAAGTACAAATTTCACTCTGATATTTTTTATTTTTTTTTTTAGCTTCACGCTGTATCCCGCACACAGTAGAGTAGGCAAAGGGAACCTAGTGTTAAGACACACCGTTCCCCACTTTCTGCCAAATTTGGAGGCATTGTGTATTAAGTGGCGGAACTTAACGCCGCGCTTTGCCTCGACACTAGAGCGAATTTTGTTGAAGACATTTTGTGCCACTGTGCCACGGCTGGCCCCAGCTGGTTTTCTTTTATTTATAAATATTGCTGATTGCCGAAAGTAGTAAACGTTCTGTCTGACTAGCCTTCTTTGCAGGAAAAACCTGAATTGCTTTATACTCGTATTGTTATATCATCAGTGTGATGTCCAAATACAAATTTAATTATACTTTTAAGTCAATAATATTTTATTATAATATTTATTAATTAATATCATTTTATTATATTGTAGGAAATGGCTTTGTGAATAATATATTTTCAATTAATATTTAAAAATACGATTTAAATGAGTTCCAATGCACTGTTTAAGAGTTTTATAGCAGAAGTAATTATTCCATATGTTTAAAGATTGTATTTTAAATTGCTCAGAATTTAGGTAAAGTTAGCAAATTTCGTAGGAAAGTATTTATTGTGTCAAGTATATTCTGTGTTTATTCTAATGCTACTGCCCGCTCGCTCATAAATGTTTTTGCGTTATACTTTTGCTATATAAGTGATAATATTATTAAAATAAACTTATATTTTAGTTAAACAAATACGATTTTGAAAAGTAATTTTAAACATATAATTATAAACATACATTTTTATATACATTTAAAAAAAAATCAAAGTGTTATTCACACTCTTAGGAAATTGAATTACATTTAGAAAATGTATAAAATTTGAACGCAGCGGGTTCGAATCCACGAACGCAAGGCTTAGCAGAGCACTTGGACGGGTTCCAGGTGACGTGGGTTCGAACCCCGCGTTTAATTTTTTATACGTGTTCTAAATGTATTTTTATTTTTTTATTTGTAACAATTTTATTATTGTATGTATTTTTTACGTTCACACTTTCGCTTCAGCATAACTGAGTATTTAGGGCGAATTATGTGTCATAAAATTCCACATTTACATTTCAAACTCAAAACTGTAGAAGTATTATAATACAACGTAATGCTTACAATAAAGACTCTTATCAAGCAAAGCGAAATTATGCAACACTATTTTTTTTATATTTTTTTTAGCTTCACGCTGAATCTCGCACACGCAGGCTAGGCAGAGGGAACCTAGTGTTAAGACACTCCGTTCCCCACATTCCGCCGAATTCGGAGGCATTGCGTGTTAAGTGGCGGAACTTAACGGCACGCTTTGTCTCGACACCAGAGCGCAGGAAATAGAAATAATAAATATTTCCACTCCTCCAGTGGGAATCGAACCCACAACCAGTCGCTTTACAGTCACACGCAACATAATGCTTACAATCAAGACTCTTACCAAGCAAAGCACTCATTATTATGCAACACTATTTATCAAACTCATCTTAAACTAAATAATTTAATTTTAAATATAACAAAATCATCAGTCTATGAAATTCAGAACTTCGCTGAAACTTCAGCTTAAAATACTCAACTATTTTTGTGCTTTTCACGCTAAATACTCTCTTTTCAGTCTTAACAGCGAAATCGTCGACACCGGAAGTGGATTGTAAATGTGCCACGCTGTAACGCTTTCCGCACAACGTAAATAACAGTTTTATTTTAAACAATAAAATATAACGAGTAGTCTGGTTCGTATAAGTTTTGCCTGTTACTGGGAATATGAAATTGTGGGTATTTGGGTCAGATTTGGTACAAGTTGAATGGTTTTAGTGTTAAATTTGTACTGTGCTATGTGTTGTGGTGATACGGATTTCTAACTAGTCAGTTATAGGCGTGCATTATGACATTTTTTTAATTTTGTGGAATTATCGAAATACAAGTATAGTCGTTTGATGTTCTTAATCTCGTTTTTTTTATTAAACTCTAAGGCTTTAATACTTTCAGTATTCAATTTTCGATTTCTTCGATTTTTCCCACTTTAATAAAGAATGAATCTAATATTATTTTTTTATATATATAATTTTTATTACATTCCTCGAACCTTTCTAATATTAGTTTAAAAAGAAGCTATTGATTTTTGGCATAGTGAGTACAGTACAGACAGACAAACGAGATTGGTTGTGGGTTCGATTCTTACCCAAGGAAGGGATTGCTTAAATTACCAAACCGCGGCATAGATTCCGGGATTGAAAATGGAGAACGGATTTTCCTTACACTAAATGCTCTGTGACTACCCTGCCAAGTAGCCATATCCCAGTTTCAAAGATATTTAAACTAACAAGATTTATTTTCTAAAAAAACATTGGTTTCATATAAAATTGGTTATTTTATATTCACTTTCGATCGAATTTCGCCATTCTAAGTGCAGCTGAGTTGAGAATAGCGCCGCGAGAAGTAAAGTAAAATAAGCAAATATATAATATTAGCTTCTGCAAAATTCTATTCAAAACTTTCCTGTTTGTTGTATTTTGTATGCTGTGTATTTTTAAAAGCTTTCTTGACAATCGCTAGTTGGAGGAAACTTAAATAATGTTCGTATATTTATTTTTACTGGTAGATTGGTTACTATGGCAACGTGTATATCACTTTTTACAAAAGTGTAAATCAGTAAAAGAGGTCGTTGTGGCGCAGTGGGACAACGTCTGACTGTAAATGCAAGGTTGTGGGTTCGATTCTTACACGGGGTAATAGTAATATTTAAATTTTGATTTCTTCGTACTAGTCTAGCCTAACACAAAGCGCCGCGTTGAATTCTGCTACTCAACACGCAGTGTTTCAATTTCAAGAGGAAAGTGGAGAACGGAGTGTCTTGACACAAGGTCCTCTCTGACTACCCTGCTGTGTGGGAAATAAGCATAAAGCTACAAGAAAAAATAAAAAAAAATATTTTTTATAACACTAAATGTAAAATGAAACTTTTTTTGTATCCGAATTTTATCCTAGTCAGAAGACTATCTTTAAACTAACCTTAGTTACTGTTATTGTTACTGTTTATTACTGTTCAGTAATTATATAATGATCATTGAAATTAATGAACAATTCGGAATATCAATACTTAGCAAAAAATAAAATAATTTTATGTAAATTTAGTCATATTACACCAAAAATACCCAAAAAAATATGAATATCACCTAACTGCCAGTAACAAAGTAGCAGGTATACAGCAGGCTACTGAAACACGTCGGTCAACATAAAGGAAATAATTCACTGACGAACGGCCAGATGTATAATTTATTTTTATAGCGCCGATTAAGGCGGCCGTCCAATTACATGGCAGAGTCATATACTATAGTACTATGGTATACGAGTACATAACGCTAAGCCACTCGCTATGGGTGAATGGAATTGTTTGGTTGGCATATTATGCGGTAGTTTGATTATGTTTTAGATATATGTATATATTTTAGAGTGTGAAATATTAACTATTGCCGCTTGCTTTTTCTGGCAGAGAATGGTCAGAGAGAGCTTACTGTTAAGACACAGTTTAACATTCAACTTTCCGCATGAAATCGACACTTTATGTGTTAGGGTAACACAGTACTATGCTTTGTTTTAGGTTACAGAGAGGATAACTTGGACTTGAAAATAACTTAAATATAATCCTCGAGTGGGTATCGCACCCATGACGGTATTTAGTCAGACGAAGTCCTTCTGCCTTACTAAAACTTTCAGCTTCTTTCTTTTTAGGAAACATATGCAGAATATGTATATTTAAACTATCTATATACATATACGTTGTATATTTAAACTATAGATAGATAAGAAGTGCATAGAACAAAAAGTGAAACACTCCATACTCCACTTTCCTCCTGAATTCGAGACTTTGCATGTTGAAAGAAAATGATTTAAAAATAATAAATCCGCTGAGTGGGAATCGAACCTACAACCAATCGCGTTTACAATCACACCTATACCTATATAAAATGTACAATACAGTCTTATTAAGCACACCTACTTTTCTAACTCCTTGACTTCTAATAATTCATTGCTTCTGTATGTCCTGGCCTGATCCTCAGCTTACTTCATCCCGTTAACAGTTATGTTTAACTTTGTTCATATAAACTTTAGCCATTAGCTATTTTACTGTACCAAAACGCTTAGTAGTTGCCGGAATGTCCTAACCTCTGTATCATGAATGAGAAACGAGAAACAAGGATATTTCTGTTTAATTTATTTATTTATTTTTCGTAATACATATGTATAAGCTATATTTTTTTTATGAACACTTATGTATGTTCATAAGAATAATCTATATTTTTCTCGCATAGCAGAAAACCTAGTGTCAAGATCCTATCGTTCTTCCACTTTCCACCAGAAATCGAGACATCGCTCAATCCCGCAAAAACGAAAATTTAAATACAACTTCACAGAGTTGCAATGGAACCCACAACCTCAGCGTTAGAGCCAAACGCTGCCCCACTGCGCCACGACGGCCTCATAGCTTCTATTTATTTTATAATACTAACAAAGTAAGAATAACCTGACTTAGCTTTTCTGAAGTGAACCATGAATTTATTAATGTTTTTCTAAAACTCCTTTGTATGTATCTGTCTCTTTAAAACATATTTTCTTAAGAATGTTATATTTATAAAAGGTATTTTTTTAGCTTCACACATTAATCCGCATAGTAAGGAAGCCAGAAAGGATTAGTGTCAACACACTCCGTTCTCACCGTTCCACCCGTAGTCAAGACATTATGTGTTGAGTAAAATAGTTATTTAATAATTAATATGTCAAATAGGGGCCAGTCATGGCGCAGTGGCACGAACGTGTGACAGTAAACGACTGGTTGTTGGTTCGATTCCCATTCGAGGTGTTTAGGAGGAGATATTTAATATTTCCATTCCCTTCTCTTTGGTATCAGAGACTCTTTGCTGAGTGTATAAAACCAATATTTTTAACTTTTAAATATTTATAATATTCTAATTACGTAGAAAATAATAAAAAATATATTTTTGTCCTTACAAACATTTGTGCTAGGAAAATATTGAAAATCTAGACGCGTGTGCGAATTTTTGAACAAGAAATAATACAGCAAGTATTGGGTCAGCATAGAGTTGTAAGATCTTATTTTATATTTTACTGGCTCTGTCTGTACTTATCTATCTAACCAGATAAATAGGTGAAGCCAACAGTAGTACTCTGGTACTACTGTTCTTATAATATTAAAGATTCAAATTCACCTGCGTTTTAAATATCATTTTTTTTTTTATTACTTTTACATTTTAGTGATGGGAAAATGGTAAGAAAGATTTATGAAGCAAAGGTGAGTGGTAAGAGAGGCAGGGGGAGACCTCGGTTGACCTTCGATAACACAGTATCGATGATACTGGAGGAAGGTCACGTAAAAAGCATGAGGACTCCCCGGAGGGCGTGTATGAAGAGGTTGATGACTGTGGACGAGGCGAAAGAAGTATGCAGGGACCGTAGCGTTTGGCGCTCCGTTCTCTCTGACTACCCCGCAAGGGATACAGCGTGAAGGTAAAAAAAAAAAAAATCCCCGTATTATACGATAGTAATGGACATTCCGCGTAAAATTGACACATTGTGTATTGTGTGTCGTAACTTAACACTGCATGTTATTAACCAGAATTTAAGAATGACCCTATATTAAATAAAATCATTAATCCTAATTAAAATCGAAGCTACAACCAATAGTGTTTAGAGTGCTTTCTACTGCGCCACTTTGAAAAAATTATATTTTTTTGTAATTTTTTCGCTATTTTTATACAAAATATACATAATTTTCATAACAACCATATCGCTATATACCTACATCTAGTGGTACATCAGCCTAACCATCTTTTATGAGATGAATACCGTATAGGGATCGCCTGACGTTTATTTTGGGTTTGACCGAGTTAATTTTAAATACGTACATATACCTCTTGACTGAGACTTTTAATTAATTTGCTTGAAAATGCTTTGTTAGTTGAAAATTGTTCTGTTGTAAAATTACAAGGTATCGTGGTAGGGTGCGCTTCAACTATTATACATTGAAATTTAAGTGTAATTATAAAGGTATATGTAATTTGTAAATATATGTTGCTAGTTTTACGTATTTTTCGAACTTTCCTCCAAAGATACTATACTGTGTTAAAAAATAAAAATACGATATATATTTAAAATAGTCACGTGCTTAATATAACTGATACTAACTTTTTTAAGTGAAAATATATAATAACTTACATATTTTTTACCGCAAATACGAATTACGATATTTACGGAGAGATCGGAGTATCTTAACAGTAAGTTCCCTCTATCTACACTACAAAGATGCGGGATACAGCGTCAAGCTAAAAAAAATGTACAATATTAACATCATATGTTTTAACAAAATAAACAGTAATAGTTTAAGGGTCAGTCGTGGCGCAGTGGCACGAACGTGTGGCTGTAAACGGCTGGTTGTGGGTTCGATTCCCACTTGAGGAGTGGAAATATTTAATACTTCCATTTTCTTCGCCCTGGTATCAAAGGAAAGCCCGTCGTTAAGTTCCGCCACTTAACACGCAAATGCCTCCAAATTCAGCGGAAAGTGGGGAACGGAGTGTCATAACATTAAGTTCCCCTATGTGTACTCTGCAAGATAGTAAAAAAAATAAAAATATACAATGTTAACGTGATATGTATTAGCAAAATATTTTAAAAACAGTTTATCTTCATTAAATACTATATCTAACAAAGCACATCATAAAACTGACACCGTCCGAGTGAAATATGACTGTCTTTCATAGAGTCTAGATGCATTTTTATATATTTTTATTTTATGAAATAATCTCCCAAGCAATTACTCTATAAATTAAACCCGGCTACGCTCGCCCTTAATTAAACTGAATGTACTCGTATGCATCGAAACAAAAAGCGTTTTATGGGCGGAGTAAAATAAACAATCTGTATGGGGATCCCGCCTTTATAACTACATAGAACATATATGAAAGCTTTTGTGTGTTTGTATGTATGTGTTTAGGTTTCCTCTTTGTTTATGTATTGTGTGTGTGGAAAATAGGAAACAGAGAGTGGAAATAATGGTAATGCAGTAGATTACTGTAAGCCGAATAGTCTGAGGAATAACAAGTACCAAAACACAGCTTTACAGGAGGAACGTTGAAGGAGGCGATTTAAAGGAGCGTTGTCATTATGTTATTATTTAAGAAGATTATTAATACTTTAGTACGTGTAGTACTTCCTACAAATATTCTGAAGTTGTAATCATTTCCTTTAAATAGTCACAATTTTTTTTTATTTAATTTAGCAGCTCTACGCAGTCAGACAGGCCCTAGTGTCAATACTCTCCATTCTAGACTTTTTTTTCATGATATCAAAGTTTTTCTAAACACTAAGGACACGTGATCAGAAACTTTTGATTTTAAATGTCTTTTTCTTAGTAAATTTTAACTATTATATATTTTTTCATTCTTTATCACTTAACTATTTATAGATAAAATATTTTGGTTGTCTTATACTATACTACAAATATACTTATATATTATTATTACAGATAATGTAATTAGACATTACAGAATCATGTCAAATGTTTTGCACTTGTAGTAAGTATTCGTCGGACCAGTCGATACAATATTTCGAAACATGCACAAAGCGACAAGGAATAGGCTTAAATTGTTTTAGTTATGCAATTTCACTTAAACAGTATTAGAGAAAAGATTAAACTATAGTTACATTATCTACAAAATCATTGAAAGGCCTGATGACTTTAAATTTTTACTTATTTTTAAGGAAAAATCTGCTTGAAAACTACTCAAATTCGAAGTCAAAACCATCCCATTCAATACAAAACATATCAACTACACCTATACGCGTATAATCTCAATCATTGAGCAATTATATCTCCGTATAAAGCGCAAAATAATAGTAGCCCCGATGTATTTGTGCAGGTGGCGGTACTAATACTGTACAGAACGAACGATTAAATAATAATCCACGAGATGAACGGGCCGCGCTGCAGCTGGGGGAACTGTAGCTGACCTATATTGTTTATATGATGGGAAGAGAAACGAATCAATAAATACATATATACAGGCATTTTTTTTAGCTTCACGCTGTATCCCGCACACAGCAAGGTAGGCAGAGGGAACCTAGTGTTAAAACACTCCGTTCCCTACTTTCCGCTGAATTCGAAGGCATTGGCCGTCGTTGCCGTGCCGCCGTGACGTTTTCGCCCGTGGGGGGACGGGTTAAGAATACAATGCCCCTTGGGCCCCTTGCCTTACATATACATGTTATATACATACATATACATGTTTCATTTTACTGGATTCGAACTTGCTGTGACCAATAACAAAATTTTTATTCGAATACGTCATATAAAACGTTTTTCATTCAACTATTGTCATGATAGGTACACCGAAAACCACTCGCTGCCCGAAATCGAGACATTAAGTGATGTTGAGTTGCGTCAATCCGCTTAACACATACTTTTTTTTTATCTTTACGCTGTATCATTTTTCGCCGAATTCGCAGGCATTGCGTGTTAAGTGGCGGAACTTAAGGCCGCGCTTTGCCTCGGCACCAGAGCGAAGAAATAATCATTTCCACTCCTCGAGTAGAAATCGAACCCACAACCAGTGGTTTACAGTCACACTCTTGTGCCACTGCGCCACGACTGGCCCCACATTATTTTATTAATATCAATAAATCCGTATAAGTTGTATTACTTAAATATTTCATTTATGAGATCACAAAAGAATGTCTTTGATATATTCATTTACTTATATTAAAAGTTTCAAAAATATGTCATATATCATATTTCATAAGATATTTTTTTATGTTTTTTTTCTTCTTCATGTAAAATTAATGTACTAATAATAACGTGCAGATAAAGCGATTTGGATTCATCTAGTGTATAACTTAAAAAAAAATCCCCCGATTAGATTTAAACCGACATCTACAGCGATAAGCGAGGATCGTTTCCACTCAGCCATAATGGTGTAAACATAATGAAAACGTTCAAAATAAACTGATTTAAGCATTAATTTGGAACAATCTATATGTATTTATTTGACCGTTAATTACGCAAAAACCACTGAACTAATTTAACCTGAATACTCGCAACTCAATGTTGACAGAAGTATCGCTCTTGAATTATAATTAATTCAAATATTTACTATGGAATTATACTAAATATGTATGGAAATTTAGATATTCAATAATTTTGGATCATTACTGTGTTAAATGTATTGTTTGTATTGAGATTAGATAAATAATTGAAAAAAATATATAAAATTATATACAGTTTTTTATACCATTTTGCACGTGGGGGGACGAGTTAAGAATACAATTCTCCTCTACAACTGGGTAGCGTCTCATAAAAGACGGGTAACCCAGTATCTTGGTGTTAGGAGATTCTTTCTCTGACTGGCTCGCGACCACTATTTATTATTTCTCCGCTATAGTGAAGATATAAAGTGCGGCGTTTAATTCCGCCATTAAACAAGTAATAACCTAACCTGTTATGCAGGAGATAATGTTAAGCTGATAAATAAATTAATTATTAAATATATAAAATCAAAATAATTGATAGAAAATCATCTTCAGTGCGAAGAGATGTCTCTATGAAAACATTAGAGACATATTATTATGTTTTATATATTAGTAGTGTAAAGGAGAACAAAAGTTGTAACCATATTAAAGTTTAGCTACAGCGACGACTGGAGCCAAGCCAAGTTTAGTTTGTGACTTTCACGAGTTACCTGAGTTCTATGTTAATATGAAACTGATTTTATTATAATGTCTCTTTCAGTTTCACCCTTTTTCTTTTATAGTAGGGTAGAGATAGAGAGAACGTAGTCTTAAAACACTCCGTTCTCCGAATCTGATACGTCTTTGTGTTCTCAGTAAAATATGTCTTTGTGTGTTCAGTGCCGCATTTTCCTTTGTCACCAGAAAAAATAATAATTCAAATATAATTTAAATAATTCAAATATTATTTCTTGCTAGATATTCAATCACGGGCATCGAATCCACAATAATCGCTTATACAGTCAGTTGCTATTGCATTGCGGCACGATAGCCGCTATTGTGATTATGTATAATACATATTCTTTATTGCACTTAAAACATATAGTAAATACAAAATCAGAGATAAAAGTTAGCAAGAGGAATTTTTTTTAGCTTCACGCTGTATCCCGCACACAGCAGTGTAGGCAGAGGGAACCTATTTATTGATAGTATTTCCGCTTTTTTCCTCACGGCTGAACTCAACGGTGCACTTGGTCTTAATTAAAATGTAAAAAATTCAATCCTAGCGTGGAGCGAGGAGTCGAACTATTAACCATCGCGTTACAGTCACATACTCTCCCACTGCACCAGGGCGGCCTCTTATTTACCGTAAACAATAGAAAACGTTCACTAACGTACATATACCTCTTAAAATAGCAAAAAACATAATAATTTCAAATCGATTAAATACCATTTACAATAGTTACACGAGGTATTGTTAATTAAATAATAAATTGTATATTAATTATTTACTTGTATAATGTTAATATATTTAAATTATAATCGGCTAATTTCATATGACTGTGAATGTGAAATTATGTGTCATGTTGCAAAATACTCGTATAACTAGTAGGTGAATGTCATTTAGATAATTGATGTAGATATCGTAGCTCAAAGCTTCCTCGCATTTCGAAAATTGAAAAATAGTGTCAAGACACTCTGTCTCCTATTTTCCTCCCGAAGCCGAGACATTATATAGTTTAAATAAAATATTAACGAATTCAAAATATAACAGTTTAAATGGGGCCAATCGTGGCGCAGTGGCACAAGCGTGGGACTGTAAACAACTGGTTGTGGGTTCAATTCCCACTCGAGGAGTGGAAATATTTAATATTTCCATTTCATCGCTCGGGTGTGGAGGTTTACACGCCTGCCTCCGAATTTAGCGGAAAGTGGGGAACGGAGTGTTTTAATACTAGGTTCCCGCTGCCTACCCTGTTGTGTGCGGGATACAGCGTGAAGCTAAAAAAAAATTCAAATACAGTATTCACGAAGTGGAGATCGAAATCAGAATCGTCACATCTAACCAGATACTAACTTACTATGAAACTATAGTCTCAAAATAATTAAAAATAGCTTATCCTAATTATTAGCTTTTTATGCAAAAAAAATTAATGAAGTGATTCACGATAGGGCTACTTACGGTGGCGTTAGAATTTTTAAATTGCGAAAGTGTGTCAAACTGCCTGCGTTTGACCGCTTCATTATAATGGGAAATATCAGAAAACTATGAAATAGGGGTAAATATAATATTATGTTTTTACTCATTTTTGTTGTCATTTTTAGTTCAGTTTTTTAGTTAATAAATTTCCAACTAACTGAAAGTTTTGAAGTTAAAAAAATCGAGTAAAAATATAAAGAAAATGTAAACATGTTTTAACAGTACCTAGAAATAGAGCTAGGTAGGAGTGATTAAAGTACAGTAGTGTTCTTTTTATTGACCATGCCTTTTTTATGTTTTTTTTTATGTATTGAAACTCCATGAACTATTTTCGTTTGTTCTATTTTTTTGTTTCTTTTTTGTGATTCAGGATTTTTATTTAATAAAAGAATGAGCATACTCGGTCACATCTATGGAAAAGTAAAAACTATACATTATCTTAATGTAGCTACCGTATGTTAAGGAGATAACAGATAAAGAGCAAAATGAGTATGGAGGTAGTTCTATGGAGGTAGTTTCTTATTTTCTTAAATTTAAATAAATTGCTTCATCTATAGAGGTATTTCGATACCTTTTTTACAAAAATTATAAAGATTTTTTTTATAGTTTCGCGCTGTATACCACACACAGCAGGGTAGCCGTTGCGTGTTAAGTGGCGAAACTTGATGCCACCAGAGTGAAAAAAAGGAAACATTTCCTTTCATCTCTCGAGTGGGAATCGAACCCACAACCAATCGTGCTTACAGTCACACCCTGTGCCTCTACGTCACGACTGGCTTCTTATCTCCAATTATAAAGAGATAGTATAATATAAGGCATACTTCAATTTTAAACGAAAAAAGACGGAAAGTAATATTTTCGCAAATTTCATTGCTGAGGTAACGCATATTTGCCAAATTAACCAATAAAGCTGCAATTGATAATGAGCTAAATCAATAACCAAAATATAATACCTCAACCGGGAATTAAACCTGTTACGTTTATAATAAACAAGCATTTAAGCCCCAGGTGCTCTTAAACATAACTAATCAGGGCGAACTGTCGTTTAATCGCAATCTACACTCTCGATTCTGTTTAAGTGTTATTGTAAAGTTATCCTGAATTGTCTTTGTTAGATTTTGAATTCATGTTCTAATAGTCTTCAGTAAGTGATATGTAAGGCCATTCCAATCGGTTCAATTTTATAATATTTGCATGCATAGTATAATTATTATTTTTAGCTTCACGCTGTATCCCGCACACAGCAGTGTAGGCAGAGGGAACCTAGTGTTAAGACACTCCGTTCCCCACTTTCCGCCGAATTCTGGAGACATTGCGTGTTAAGTGGCGGAACTTAACGCCGCGTATTGTCTCGGTACCAGGCAAAGAAATGGAAACATTAAATATTTCCAATAGTCAAGCGGGAATCGAACCCACAACCAGTCGCTTTACAGTCACACCCTTGTGCCACTGCGCCACGAGTGGCCACTAACGAATTAAATTAAAAAACATATTTATTATTATAATAATACTAGCTGTTGTTACACACGACCTCGTCCGCGACGACTTTTATACAAAATTTCAACCCTGTTTACTCTCTCAGGTGTAGAATTTTCATAATCACTGTAAGACATTTGCCTGTGGGGGGACGGGTTAAGAATACAATTCCCCAATTTTTAATCAATAGCTCATATAAAATATAAAATTTGTGGCCAGTCGTGACCCAGTGGCATAAGCGTGTGACTGTAAACGACTGGTTGCGGGTTCGATTCCCACTCGAGGAGTGGAAATATTTTTTCTTCGCTCTGGTGTCGAGGTAAAGCGCGGCGTTAAGTTCCGCCACTTAACACGCAATGCCTCCGAATTCGGCGGAAAGTGGGGAACGGAGTATCTTAATACTAGGTTCCCTCTGCCTACCCTGCTGTGTGCAGGATACAGCGTGAAGCTAAAAAAAAATATATAACATTTCATGGTTATAACTTTAAAAGTCATTGACATACACACCACACTTTGAACCTCTTTTTAACCCCCTTAGGAATTGAATTTCTAAAAATTATTTCTTAGTGAGAGTCTATGGTATATATGCATAGACTCTCACTTAAATAATAAAAACATAAATGAAAAATGTACATATGTATTTTAATTCAAAAATATATATAATATAATTTATATAAACAATTTCTATAGAAACATAAATGGCGAAAGCATCTACCTGCTTTCGTTTAGAATTCTCAGTACATTTAAATACATAGTGTATCTCAAATGGCGTTTTCGCTCGTTTGGTTTTATTAAACCATTCATTTCAATGAGGGTTATTTAGGGTGGAAAAATTAAATATATTATGTTAAGATTTTGTATAATGACTCCTTTATAGTGTAGCTGTTGTTGATGGTTGCATGTTCGATTCTTATTTGAACAAATGTTAATTAACGAGCTTAATGCTATTTCCAAGAATTAATTATAGAGGAATTAAACCTAGTGTTATGACACTTCTTTGTATATTTTTTATCCGACTTCAAAACATTTTGTTGGAGAGAGTTTATTCAAACATGCAGTTTTGAACCCTCAACCATCGCTCTCTTGAAAAGTAAACTTTATTGACATCGAATGAAAATATGTGAGTGGAGAACAGGGTATCTTGACACTAGGCTCTTTCTACCCACCTTAAATGAGAAAATATGAGAAGTTGAAAATATTTGACGGCATTCTGCATTTAGAATGTGTAGGTACGTAAAATCAAGACTTGTGACGGGCGTGCTTATCTTTGAAATGCGTTCAATCATCGTACTTAATTTATTAAATTGTAGTGTTGATATTGCCGTTTTCGAACATAGCAGGATAGTCAAAGAGAACCTAATTCAAAGACACTCTGATCTCCAATTTGTGCCTGGAATTGAGACATTACAAGCAAAGTGGTGGAACTTATCGCCGCACTTCGTCTTAGACACCAAAGCAAATAAAAGAAAATAACTCGATCATAATCGTTTTCTCAACCGAGAGTCGAACCTATAACATTCGGGCTTATCATTAGACGCTGCGGCCTTTATTTAAAACTTATAAAGTAAATCATTTTCCACACAGATATCTCTAGCCAGTGCTTCGTTTGTATAAGAAGACGTTAGAAGCTTCTTTTCAATGAACAGAAAAATCTTAGCTAGCGTCTTTCAAAGTGTAAAGTCCAGGGCATTAAGTTCCCAGTTCTTAAGATGTTATTTCCCTCTCGAATTCTTGGAACACCTTTGTATATATACATATAAATATAAAAATCCAGTTGTAAAATGTTTATAGTGTAATATATTTTTTCATTTTTTTTATTGGAGCTTCACGTTTTTACGTGTTATATATTGCAAAGAGAACTTAGTGTTAAGTCACTCCGTTTTTCGCATAATTTAAATATTCCTCATTCCTCTCAGGAATGGGAATCAAACCCACAACACATTAAATTTTCATATAGACGTTTTTCGATACATTATTATTTGTTAAGAATATTTGTATCGTAATATAGGTTACTTGATTATATACGTATTGAATTTTTATTTAGAGATGTGTTCAAAATTATTGTGCCTTTTCTCTTAGGCAAAACGGAGGCAAGAACGGAGGGATGTGTCACTAAGCGCCCCATGAACATAACAAAGTGTTATTTTCATATTAACTTTGTAAAATACATTGCTCGAAAAAAAATTGGACGAAGCGGGATTCGAACTCGAGCCTCTTCAAAGCCGTTCTAACGCTCGCACCACTAAGCCTGAGCTATTTATTCTACATGCTACATTAATACTTTTACTTGTTTATTATAAAAAGTTTTGTTATTAGCCGAGAGGCTAATCTCTTACTCTCACTCTCTCTGAAGAGAATTTTAATATTTCTGCTATTCAAGAAAACTACTTTCAAACAACTTTCAACTTTTAGAAAATTTCTTATAAACATTTTTTACATAAATTTATTTCTGTTTATATTTTTTGTATTAATATTTATTTACGAAACTTACTATGCAAATAGCAATTAACATTCATTTTAATTATGATAAATTATACTGTAATGTAAACAATCTAAGTTATAGCTAACGGTCGTAAGATAAACAGATTGTTGATATAATATTGAAATCATTTTTGATTAAAATATTTCTGACACAGTCTTGGAGCAGTGTCTGATTTTAATGGAGATAGTTATATATACAATTAAGTCGTGGCGTAGGGCCAAAAAGTATGACTGTAAACGCCACTGGTTGTGGATTCGATTCCCACTCGAGGAGTGATAATCCATACTTATATTATAAATGCGAATGTCTGTGTGTTTGTCTATCACGCTTTCGGCTAATCTACTGATCCGATTTTGATGAAATTTAGATTGAAAGTAGTAATAATTACTGAGTCTAACATCGGCTACTTATTTATTCAAAAATCAACCAGTAAAAGGTTGATATATCGGATGAAAGTTTATATGAAAAATCTAAACCGCTTGACCGATTGTAATGAATTTGTGCATAAATATAGTTGATAGTCTAAGGTTAAACATAGGCTACTTTGATTTTCACAAATCCACCCCTGAGAGTTGCAATATAACAAAACAGTCATGGTGGTTCACGCGGCGAAGCCGCGACCGGGCCGCTAGTAGGTATTTAATATTTCCATTTTATTTGTTCTGGAGTCGAAGCAAAGCGCGGCGTTATGTTCCACTACTTAACACGCAATTCACGCAGTGTTTTAACACTAGGATCCCTCTTCCTACCGTGCTGGATGCGGAATACAGTGTGAATCTATAAAAAATAAAATAAAATAAATCTTAGAGAGCATCGTGGCGCAGTTATAGATTCGATCTACTATTACAGTACTCCTACCAATTCTCCTCCTGGCCAATGGCTATGTTTAATTTATTTTCACTTTTTCGCTCTGTAAGATAAATCGTGGCATTGAGTTCCGCCTGTCAACGACGAAAAGCGGAGAACACAGTTTCTAGACGCTAAGTTCTCTTCAACTATGTGGGACTTGCTATGTGGGAAGACCACAGAGTGGTCAGAAAGAACGTGAAGCATTTTTGAAAATTTAAAATCTCATATTTTCTTGATTCTGCAAAATGATTTGATTTGATGATTTTGGGAAGTCCGCTTTTATTATTTCTCTATGCTGCCTAAGGATATTTTTTAGCAATTTTTTTTGGCGTCGCGCTGTTACCATGCACACAATAGGGTAGACAGAGGGAACCTAGTCTTAAGACAATTCGTTGCCCATTTTCCGTCGAATTTGGGGGCATTGCGTGTTAAGTTTCATATTAGTTCATATTCATGCCCAGATTAAATTTCATATTATGAGTATTGGGTTCCACCTACAGTAGCTACAGTTTCTCAAATTTACCTGCGGGAATAGAATTAACATGGAACATTACGATGAGGTAGATACGCTAACGTTATAACAAGTAAGTTGAAAAATTAACTAACAAGAAAGAGTTATTTTTAGTTATTTACTAGCTGTGCCCGCGACTTAGTCCACGCGGAGTTTGAGAAAACAGTTATAACTTTAAAATCAAAGTCGCCTAAGTTATGCCGTATCAGCTCTTTGACGGCAAATTCTAGTTCTTTTTTTTTTTGGCTTCACGTTTTATTCCTTGCGGGGTAGTCAGAGAGAACGGAGCGCCAAACGCTACGGTTCCTGCATACTTGTTTCGCCTCGTCCACTATCATCAACCTCTTCATACACGCCCTCCGGGGGGCCCTCATGCTTTTTACGTGACCTTCCTCCAGTATCGTCGACACTGTGTTTTCGAAGGTCAACTGAGGTCTCCCCCTGCCTCTCTTGCCACTCACCACTCACCACTCACAAATTCTAGTTATGGTTCACTATTTTGGTTATAATGGATTACACATAGGATAGATATATACTGTGGTTGGCTTGTTTGTAGAACTATAATAAAGATAAACGTTTCCATCATACATTACATTATAATGTGTAACTGGTGGCTTTTGGCAGGGCACGTGAAAGTAGCTCGCAGATGGTAAAAGAAGAGATGTTTCCGCTATTTACTTGTTATTTTGAACTTTTTTTTGCGAATGCGAATGCGAGTAAAACTAAGATTCTGGTGTTTGAAAGAGACGAAGAAAGAACGGAATGTAAGATCATGGTTAACAGAAAGAAATTAGAACAAGTGAATGAGGTGGTATATCTGGGAAGTATGTTTAGCAGAGATGGAAGGTATGATATGGATGTTGAAAGGCGTATTGCTGCCGGTAACAGGGTTAACGGTGCCCTCGCTGCGTTGATGCGACGGCGGAACGTGAGCATAGCCGCACGTTTAGCTGTGCACAATGCAGTGCTGGTACCGACGCTGCTATACGGCAGCGAAACGTGGGTATTGCAGAAGAAGAATGAAAGAAAGATGAATGCTGTGGAGATGAGATCTCTTCGAAAGATGTGCGGAGTCAGCTTAGCTGACCGAATCCGCAATGAAGAGATACACAGAATGGCAGGTATTAGCGAGAACGTCATAGTAAGAATGAAGAAGGGCGTGCTCAGGTGGTTTGGGCACGTCGAGAGGATGAGTGATGGAAGAATGGTAAGAAAGATTTATCAAGCAAAAGTGAGTGGTAAGCGAGGCAGGGGGAGACCTCGGTTGACCTTCGAAAACACAGTATCGATGATACTGGAGGAAGGTCACGTAAAAAGCATGAGGACCCCCCGGAGGGCTTGTATGAAGAGGTTGATGACTGTGGACGAGGCGAAAGAAGTATGCAGGGACCGTAGCGTTTGGCGCTCCGTTCTCTCTGACTACCCCGCAAGGGATACAGCGTGAAGCTAAAAAAAAAAAAAATACAAAAAAAAAAAAAAAAAAAACTTTTTTTTTCTTTGTTTTTTAGATGCCACAGACTCGAGGTCCGTGTATTTTCCAGCCTTTTTTCCTTTTTCTGTTTGTGATTTTTTTCTTGAATTTATTTTAGCGAGTGAGTACACTCAATCACACGTTTCTTAATTTATTTGTTTATGTAACAGAGAGATTCTAAGAGTCAGGTCTGGTGGTTGGTGGGTCGCTATCTTCCTCTCAGCCTGTGTATATTGAACTTTAGCAGTACATGCTTTATTCTGATGCATTTGTTATCCTAGCAATCAATGCTAGGATAGGCATGCATGCATTCTATTACATTATAATATTATACTATTGCCGGATCCGGACACGTGTACAAAATTTGAAGTAATAAAAAAAAACAATTAAATGTAGGTCAAAGTAGCGTTGTCACATACCTTTAGGGTTAAATTTATAACTTGTAAGGAGTAATCTTTGGAAATAACGAACCGATCATGATAATTCTTTCACAACTAGAAAGCTATACTCTCCAGGAGTGATATAGGCTATGTTTTGTTATGATTAAACAGAAAGTTCAGAGAGTTCTAAAAGGGCTCGAATAGGGTAGAAGAGTCACAGATCACGCGGCGAAGCCGTGAACGGGTCGCCAGTATTTTATATAATAAAATGTACGCTTGTACTTAATCGTAATTGGAAAAAAATAGTATAAGAGATTAAATTTCTTTTCTGATAAAAATAGATTGATATTATGTTTCATTTTCTTAAGTACTGTATTCATAGATTTCTTCATAATAAAATTGTATAGGTAACTGTATAGCGTCGTATAATAGTAAGTAACAGTTACATTGTTATACTTATTATTGCTGTTCGATTCCCACTCAAGGGAATTTCAAATTATTTTTATTTTCCTGTTCTGGTAAGACTTGCCTATTTCCTGACACACGTCTATTTCCGGTTTTCACCACGAACTATCATGAAGTCGGACAACAAGTATAGAACAGAGTGTCTTGACACTAGATTCTCTGTAACTTTCTTGATAAGCGAAGCCTGATTTATTTCTTCCTTCAGAAAAAGATATTTTTCCGTTACATGTCTAAATCTAGAATATGTTATCATTACCCCGAACGGGAATCAAACCCAAAACCAATCACATCCACAATTATTCACTTATCCACTGAGCCACGATGGCCCCTTTACAAATGGTTTCTAACTAAAACTTTCATTATTTACTCATAATTTATATTTTAATTGGACATTGCACAAAACGGCTCGCCTATAGATACTAAAGTCATTTTTTAATTCCCACCGAACCAATTATACGGTAAATGAGACTCGGCAGAGCCGCCTCTTACCGGCGCGTGATATAATAGCGCGTAGTAGAAATGTTTGAAGAATTTCAAAATTGTACTGTAAATTTCTACTTAAAATTTAATTGGTTAAATTATTCGTCGTGTGTGAGATTAAATATGTTGTATGTAGGAAGAGAATAAAATGATATGTTAGAGATATAGCGCAGCTTCACGCTTTTTCTTCACAGAGATATCCTGATGTCAAGACACTCCGCTTTTTGCCCGAAATCAATGTCTTGATGAGTGATGCGTGTTGAGTGGCGGAACTCAATGCGGCGCTTTCTTCGATACCAGAGAGAAGAAATGAAAATACTTTTAAACATTTTTTAAAGTGTTATTCCACACTTAGGAAAATTGAAAAAGACATTTAAAGAAAACGTATAAAAATGCTAACAACATAAATAAATTGTAATACGTATAAGAATTTCGACGCAGCGGCTAGTAGAACGCATGGCTCAGCGGTGAGAGCGCCTGAACGGTATTCAGGAGGCGCGGGTTCGAATCCCGCTGCGTTCAAATTTTTATACGTTTTCTTTAAGTGTCTTTTAGAAATGAAAATTTCAATATGCGCATATATGTTAGACATTTTTAGTAATTTCTACTATTCAATAATTATTTCTATTATTGGGATATTTTATAAATTAAATATCTTAATATATTAAAATGTTTTTCATACATTTAAAATATGAAGAAATTTAAAAATTAGAAAAGAAGAATTTATCAAATTGTTATTTTAGTTTGCTTGCATTTATCGACGGACTTATAATTCTCGAAAAATTTAAATATAATCACTCGAATTAGAGATTAATTTATATTTTTATTATATAAAAGTTGTTATTAGCGTAAAAAGAATAATATCCTATTCTTTTACTCTTCAATGAGTAATTCGAGACATCCTCTCTGAGTGCTTCCCCGCACTCTCTAAGTAACTTACGAGTACATGCGAAATTTTAGCCTTCTACGACCAATACTTTCGGCTGTATGTTGTCTTGCAGTTACTCATTCTTTAAGGAAAGAGTGATATATAATGTACCTATATAAACGGAGATACATGTATTTAATATGTATCAATGATATAATTATTAAATATATAAAAATTATAACGAGAAAACATGAAAAAAAAATAAGTTATGTAAACAATGCTCACTTGAAAATAGTATATTGGTTTAGGTGCTAGTAGCTTACTAATGTGGCCAGTCGTAGCCCAGTGGCACAAGAGTGTGACTGTAAAAACGACTGGTTGTGGGTTCGATTCCCACTCGAGGAGTGGAAATTATATTTCCATTTTCTTCGCTCTGGTGTCGAGGTAAAGCGCGGCGTTAAGTTCCGCCACTTAACACGCAAGCCTCCGAATTCGGCGGAAAGTGGGGAACGGAGTGTCTTAACACTAGGTTCCCTCTGCCTACCCTGCTGTGTGCGGGATATAGCGTGAAGCTATTAAAAAAAAATAAAAAAAAAAGCTTACTAATGAATAGTAAAAAACTAGATGTATTGTTTTCAGCACAGGAAATTCTAAAAAAGTCTATTTAAGCTTGAACGGTAAAGCCCTTGATCCTGTTGATACTACGGTATTTCTGGGTATCACCATTGACTCCAAATCACAGTGGGGACTTCATATCGATGGATTAGGTTAGACATCATATTATGGCGTGACCCGTTAACTGACAAGAAAACAACTCACATTGTTTATTTTAGCTACTTTGTCCCGTGGCATTATATTAGTACTTTAATAGTACTTTATTGTGTAAAACCGTTAGTGTATTAGATATTGCTTAATTGATGATTTTATAAATGATATCACGCCTTGGGAATTAAATACTCCAATCTATTCAAATATGTCATTGTCATTTATCAATAATAGTAAATTTGTAAATTATTCGTTTGTTAAATAAACTTCTGCTGAGTTTCTTACGCCAATTATTCTAAGAATTTTATCTTAGTAAACCGATAACAAATTGATTGACGTTTCTTTCTTTTTTTTTACAATTTAATTTATACCACTACGGACATAAGGTCTGTACCTTTTTTTAAAATAATCTTTTTTTTATACATACATTCCTTTTTTCATTAACAATATCAGAGCTTAAAACTACATTTATTAAATATACCATAAGAGAGTCCAGTTTTCTTTCAATATTAATCTATTGCTTGACGTTCAAAAAATGAAGCATGCAGCTTTTTATTTTCACTAAAATTATGTGATTTTCATTATCTATCGACCTCTTTGTAAGCCACTTTCAAAAGATACGTTATTCGTATGAAATTTATGTCTTTTTCTACAACACTTGTTGTTTATTAGTACTTTTACATAGTGTTTTAAAGTCCTTTTTGTTTTGTTTTAGAATACTTCTTGGGGTGTTTTTCCGTAGAAAAGTGATAAATGCACTCAAATTTCAGTATTTTTTTATTTGCATAAGGCTAGAACATCTAAGATCCAATACCTTTTACTACGTTACCGCTCTGATTTGAGACATTGCATCATCAGTGGTGGCGAAACTTAGTCCTACATATATATACATATAATGTAAGCATTATCATTTTTCTGAGTAAGAATCGAACCCCACGATCACATTTACAGTAAAATTAACCTTTCACACTAAACTAACCTTATATAGAAATTTGTATGGATCATCTTCCCATCTATCAGGGACCAATAGTAGCGCAGTGACACAAACGTGTGACTGTAAACGACTGGTTGTGGGTTCGATTGCCACTCTAGGAGTGGAGATACTTAATTTTTCCATTTCCTCTGCTCTGGTATCAGAGGTAAAAAACGTAGCGTTAAGTTCCGCTACTTAACACGCAATGCCTCTGAAATTCGGCGGAAAGTGGGGAACAGAGTGTCTTTACACCAGGTTCCCTCTGCCTACCCTGCTGTTTGCGGGATACAGCGTGAAGCTAAAAAAATACATATCTATACAACAAAAGTAAATAAAAGTGCATTATATCGTTTGAAAACAAACGCTTTGTTACGTTTAAATTGGTAAGTGGCTTTCATACGAGCGCCAAAAAAAGGAAGGAAGATTTAGATAGCGCGTGTTTTTTAAATATTTCCACAACCTGTGCCACTCGCGGGCAGAACAATCGTTTTATATGAACTACCTTTATTTTGTTACTTTAGAGTGTATGATAAAAGTTGGAATTTATGTTTTTATTTTATTTTTAGTTACCGTTTTAGCCGTGTGACCCCGGCTTAGAATAGGGTCACCCTGGTATTGGAGGTGTCGTAAGAGGCGACTAAAATACGAGTGGTAGAGTCAAGTTGCCAATAATGGCAACTCGCATGGGCCGACTCGACCGGACTACCACCACCCCCGGCATCTGAAACCGGCGTTAAGCAGTGGCTTTATGCCACTGCGTTTCGTACCAGGTGATGCCGGGCACCGGAGCCCAACTCACACCCCCCCCCCCCCCCCCCCACCCCCCTAAATATGACAGCGGTACTGAAAGAGAATCTACCCCAGGAGGGTACCAACATCACCGATGCTGGAGAATCCCTCCCTGAGTCTCTACACTCAGGCCGCCCGTCGAATTCTGGGGAGGGCACAGAACCGCGCCACAATCTCAAACAAGGCAAACTCTCGGCAACTTCTCCACGGCAACCCCCACCACGCTCAATGTGGATTTTTGTAACATCAGGGGCCTACATTCCAACCTGAATGCCGTTCACCACCACCTTGAGACGGCACGGCCGGCCTTGTTATTTTTGACGGAGACTCAGATTATCCGACCGAGCGATACAGCCTACCTCCACTACCCCGGCTACAAATTAGAACACCATTTTTTACCTCACGCCGGGGTCGCTGTATTCGTAAGGGAGGATATGAGCTTTCGTCGCCTTGCTAATTTTGAAGGTCAGGACCTGTCTACCATCTGGCTTCGCCTGGACTCCAACGATCGTGTCCGCATCTACGGATGCCTTTACAGGTCCCACAGTGGTAACGCGGAAACGGATCGACTCATGAAGCATATGCAATCGGCCATTGATGATATGCTCTCACAGATCCCCTCCGCTGAGGTCGTGATACTTGGTGATTTTAACGCCCATAATGCCGATTGGCTTGGATCACGCACCACCGACCACGCGGGGAGGGCTGTATTTGACTTTGCTATAGCAAATGGACTGTCCCAATTGGTTGATTCACCAACACGAATCCCGGACGTGGACAGCCACAATGCCTCCTTACTGGACCTTCTGCTGACTTCACATCCGGAACAGTACCAGGTGTCAGTCGACGCCCCTTTAGGGTTTTCTGATCACTGCCTGGTACGGAGTGTGGTGCCAATTAAACGCGGCAGTCGCAGAACACCCGCAACTCGCCGTGTCTGGCACTACAAGTCAGCAGATTGGGATGGGATGCGTACTTTTTATTCATCTTATCCCTGGGCGCCGGTGTGCTTCTCTTCTGATGATCCCAGTGTCTGTGCCGCCGCTGTCGCCGACGTGGTTCTACAGGGTATGGAACTTTATATTCCTAGCTCTGTAGTGCCCATCGGTGGCAAATCACGGCCTTGGTTTGGTAAGTCTTGCAAACAAGCTGCCTTTGGCAAGCGCGAAGCTTATCAAGCCTGGGCCGCGGCACTAGTCGCTAAGGATCCGAAGGTGAAAGCCTTAAAAGGGAAGTACAACCGATCCTCTAGGTACTTTAAGCGGCAAATTGCTAGAGCAAAGTCCCAGCATATCACCAAAATCGGTGAGAAACTTGAGAGATACCCGTCGGGAACGCGGCAGTTTTGGGCCCTCTCCAAGGCTGTGCTTGGCAACTTTAGCCAGCCTTCTTTTCCACCGTTACGCACAGAGAATGACATCCTGGTCCACACGGCGAAGGAGAAAGCCGATCTCCTGGGTCCTCTCTTCGCCTCGAACTCGACTTTGGATGACCAAGGAACTACACCGCCGACCATCCCGCGGTGCCAGAGCTCAATGCCTGACGTTAAGTTCAGCCAAAAGGCTGTTCGTCGAGCTCTATTTTCCTTGGATATCCAAAAGGCGAGTGGACCGGATGGCATTTCTCCTATTGTGCTCCGAACATGTGCTCCTGAGTTGACACCGGTGCTAACGCGTTTGTTTCGGCTCTCTTACTCAACCGGCGTAGTCCCAGATTCGTGGAAGAGCGCTCTTATTCACCCGATCCCGAAGAAAGGCGATGGCTCCGACCCGACTAACTACAGGCCTATCGCCATCACCTCCCTGCTTTCCAAAGTAACGGAGAGCATAGTAAACGGCCAGCTTCTGGGTTATCTAGAGGATCACCAGTTGATCAACGACCGTCAATATGGCTTCCGCCATGGTCGCTCAACTGGTGATCTTCTGGTTTACCTAACGCACCGCTGGGCTGCTGCTATAGAAAGCAAGGGAGAGGGCCTGGCAGTTAGCTTGGATATGGCGAAAGCCTTCGATCGTGTGTGGCATAGGGCGCTCCTAGCAAAACTACCATTTTATGGGCTTCCCGAGAACTTATGCAAGTGGGTCGCCAGTTTTCTCACTGGGCGTAGCATCAAGGTCGCTGACGACGGTTTTTGCTCCGAATTTACGCCCGTGAACACTGGCGTCCTGCAGGGCTGTGTGCTGTCCCCCACGCTATTTGTTCTGCATATCAATGACATGTTAGAAGACCCTGCCATTCATTGCTATGCGAATGACAGCACGGTGGACGTCGTATACGCCGGCCGTGCAGGTTTTTCTAGGGAAAACGTTGACGAGAGCCGAACAAAACTTGTGTCTTCTGTTGAGGCATCCCTCGTGAATGTCTCCTTATGGGCTGAAAGGAACCTGGTTCAATTCAACCCCCAGAAGACACAAGTTTGCGCGTTGACCACTAAGAAAACCCCATTTGTCCTATCGCCACTTTTCCAGAACACTCCCCTTCATGTCGCGCCCAGTATCAGCATATTGGGCCTGAAAGTTTCGAGTGAGTGCCAGTATCGCGATCATTTGGAGAGTAAGGCCAAGTTGGCCTCGAAGAAGCTGGATGTCATCGGTAGAGCTAGACAGTACTTCACGCCCAAACACCGATTGTCCCTTTATAGGGCCCAGGTGCGGCCTCATATGGAGTACTGTTCTCATCTCTGGGCCGGTGCCCCCCAGTATCAGCTCGAACCATTTGATCGCATACAGCGTAGAGCCACTCGAATTATCAGGGACCCAAGAATCTGTGCTGGGCTTGACACTTTGGCGTTGCGTAGAGACGTGTCCTCGTTATGCGTTCTCTATCGCATGTATCACGGGGAGTGTTCTGGAGAACTGTTTGACCTGATACCTGCCGCTGAATTCTCCAACCGCACAGTACGTACCAGGTTGAAATATCATCCTCACCACCTGGATACCTGGCACTCCAGTACTGTGCGGTTCCGTCGTCATTTCCTTCCACACGCAACACAACTGTGGAATGGCTTACCAGCGGCGGTGTTTCCAGGTCGATACGACATGGATACCTTCAAAAGGCGCGCTTACCTCCACCTCAAAGGCCGGCAACGTCCCTGTAGCTCCTCTGGTGTTGCACGGGGCCGTGGGCGACGGTGTTCACCTATCATCAAGTGACCCGAACGCTCGTTTGCCTTGTCCTTTTTTTAAAAAAAAAAAAAAAAAAAAAAAAAAAAAAAAAAAAAAAAAAAAAACCTATCTGTCTACATGGTTTTGAAGCGTTAGCACAAATAACTGGTTATATTTTTTCGTGTTGTACCTACTTTTTACCTAATAAATTGTGGTCTGTTTTTGATTGTCAACTGATTGGAACGAAATTTCTGGATTCAATTTTTTTGCTTAGAAGGTAGAGAGAAATTTCAAGACACTCCATTCTCCATTTTATGCCCGATTTTGCCCAAAGCCATAACTTGTCTTGTTCGTCAGAACGAAGAAATAAAAATATATTTTTCTATTAAGTGGAAATTGAATCCATATATTTAAATAATTCATCAGAATGTATAGAAATTATAATAAATATTATTAAAATAAAATTGTATAAAAATAAATGTTAAGGACTTAAACTTTTTCATGGATTCGATATGAACTGAGGCCATTGTAGCGCAGTAGCTCTGACAGTCAATCTGAATGTAAACGCAATGGTTTGCGGTTCGATTTCTATTTCTATGTTCGATAAAATGAAAGTATTTAAATAATTTTCATTTTATCGAATTACGCAACTTAACATGCAACGGTTTGGATTCAGGCGAAAAGTGGGTAACATAATGTCTTGACAGCAACCCTCTCTGTCAATAACAAATAATTTAAATTGTTAATAACAATCGTGTTCCTACCAAGTACTGGTTGGTACATTTGTCAAATACTGTCTCAGTTCGCTACGTAGGAACATGCTGAAGTAATTTCCCCCGAGGCAAGCACTTACCCGTTCTAACTCTATAAGATAAGCTTATCTTGGTTATTCGTCATTTGAGCAAGTCGCAAGAAAATCTAGTATTTGTACTCTAAACAGTTTGCTTTGTTAGCTTAATAGTTAGTCTGGGTGAAGTTAGTGCGTATCTTTAGATCTGGGCTAGGTTTTGTTTGAATGTACTGTGCAAGAGAAAGGGTTGATTCATTTTGTAAAGTGTTTGTGTTTTGCGTATGTATGTTATACGAGTAGTGTAGAGGTCGAGGGGTGCAGGTCTGATTGTAAATGAGATTGATTGTGGGTTTGATTCGTAATCGGGGGATGGTTATATTTAAAATAATTTCGTGTTTCGTCCATGGTACAAAAGACAAAGCGTGGAACGGGGTAGTCAGAAGGAACCTAGTGCCAAGACACTCCGTTCTTCATTTTCTCGGCCAATGTCTAGGACATTATGTGTTAAGTGGCAAAACTCAATGCTGCGCTTCATGTTAGCGCCAAAGCTGAGAAATAGAAATAATTTAAATATAAACAAATTAACCGGACACCGGAAATAAAGTAACAATATTATATAAATATCATACAATTGATTTCGTTTTTTTTACGCTTTTTCCTGCAAAGTGGGGTAGTCAGAGAGGGCGTAATATTAAGACACTCCGTCCTATACTTTCTACCTAACATCGAGTTATTTTGTTTAATGAGTGGCGTAACCCAACGCTGCACTTTATGCCTAGTACCAGAGTGGAGAAATGAAAATTTAAATATAATCATTCCTCTAAGTGGACATCGAACACACAACCATTGCTTTAACAGTCAGACACCGTCTCACTGCACTACTAAGTTACACCGTCTTGCACGAGAACTCTCCATTATTATATACTAGCGGCCCGCTCACTGCTTCGCCGCATGATCTACGAAACTGTTTCGTTATATAGGTTTCGGTATTTTCTAAAATAGCCTATGTTTAGCCTTGGATTACAACTATATTTATGCCAAAATTTATTACAATCGGTCAAGCGGCTTAGATTTTTCATATAAACTTTCATCCCCTATTTCAACCCTTTAGAGGTGGATTTTTGAAAAACTAAGTAGCTTATGTTTGACCCTGTACTATTTACTACTTTCAGTCCAAATTTCATTCAAATCGGACTGGCAGATTAGCCGTGAAAGCGTGACAGACAAACAGACAGACATTCGCATTTATACTATAAGTATGTATGTATTTGTTCTCAAAACAGTGAAAACAATATTCTAAAATTTATTTGAAAAAGAACACTCCTTCCATTAGTAAAATACAGCGTCATCAATTCAGCACCAATAGTAAATTCTTAACCTTTCTACATATATTGCTTGAAATAGTCGAATTTCGTTCCACAAAGGTGTTCTAATTACCTACTGTTTGTAATCGAAGCGATGTTCAACACGAATTCGCCGAAGTTACCCTAATTGTAATCTAGTATTGCACGAGATAGCATTCTGTTCGTCTTTTGTAAAAATACTAAGCTTTATTTGAAATCGTTTTAGAAAATAAATAGCGAAAAGTTGTGATTAATTATTCTATTCCAATTTATTAGGCATGCTTCACTTTTTTTTGTATATAGCTAAGTATTAGTGACATGACATTACGGTCACTAATATCAGCCAGAATTTGAAACATGGGCTGAATAGCGGAAATCACACACTGTGAATTAAATTAAATTAAATTAAATAGCTTCACGCTATATCCCGCACACAGCAGGGTAGGCAGAGGGAACCTAGTGTTAAGACACTCCGTTCCCCACTTTCCGCCGAATTCGGAGGCTTTCGTGTTAAGTGGCGGAACTTAACGCCGCACTTTACCTCGACACCAGAGCGAAGAAAATGGAAATATAATTTCCACACCTCGAGTGGGAATCGAACCCACAACCAGTCGTTTACAGTCACACTCTTGTGCCACTGGGCCACGACTGGCCACACTGTGCTTTGTCTTATTTATCAGCGCGGAGAAATGATAATATAAAATGATGATTATTCTTCCGAATGGGAATCGAACCTACAACCAATAGCAATTACAGTCAGACGAGGTCTCTATATGTATGTACATATAATATATTTTTTCTACGTACAAAGTGGAGAACGCCAATATTTTTCATGATAATGCATTAGAAACACAATATACTACTATCACTATCGTGTGTTTGACAAGCACTTTAGTATAAAATGTCATATACGTCTCCATGGCAACGCGTAGTTTATGCGTCAATTAGTTTACTAGGATACATAATTACACACATGAAACTTAGAATCTGTACTCAGCTAGGCTAGCTAGAGAGAAACCAGTGGCAAGACATTCTGTTTTCCACAGTACTTACTTATGTTTCCCTTTTTTTTAGACTCACTGTACGCACACAGCATGGTAGGCACCCGTGGAAGGACTGGTTAAGAATACAATACCCCCTCCTCGCTGGGTAGCGTCCCGTAAAAGGCGGGTAACCCAGTAGATTGGTGGTAGGAGATTCGTTCTCCGACTGGCTCGCGGACACTATCGTGTCAAAGACGAACCGCCAAACATCACATGATGTGTTCCGGTTCGATGACATGTAAGACAACTCTACTTATTCCCACCGTTCCCATCCTTCCTCCCTCCTTCCGTACTACATCCCCAAGGCTGGCAACGCATCCATAGCTCTTATGTTGTGGATGTCTTTGGGCGAAGGTAACCACTTAACACCAGGTGGGCCTTCTGCTCGTTTGCCTCCTTACTCCATAAAAAAGGCAGAGGAAACCTAGTGTTACGACACTCGTCCTCCATTTACGTTTTTTTAATTAATCAAAAAAGTCACTAATAAACACATACGTGATACTTAGAAGATTTACTCACCACAAGGGCAGCTAGAGAGAACTTAGTGTTAAGACACTTCGTTTTCCTCAGTATTTGCTCACACTTTTTTATTAAAAGCAACCAAATCTGCTATACCAGCTCGACAATAAGCCATTGATTTTATTATGTAAGCACAATACAGCGCTAACAATCTGCGCTATCTAATTTATAATATTAATTACTAGAATCTAATGTAGGAAGTACTTGTAATAATATTCTACACTAAGTTATTTCCTAGTGAATTAGATTGTTTCTGTTACAATGTTATATTTCTTCCTTTTTCTAATTCACACAGATAAATTATATGTAATAATTTAGGTTTAAAAAATCTTTCATCAGATATTCATATTGTTGGAGTGCATTAAATATAAAATATTGGGCCAGTCGTGGCGTAAAGGCGCAAAACGTGACTATAAAGCGACTGGTTGTGGCTTCCATTCCCACTTGAGGAGTGGACACATTTTGTATTTCCATTTTCTTCGCTCTGGTATCGAGGTAAAGCGCGGCGTTAAGTTCGGCCACTTAACACGCAATGCCTCCGAATTCGGCGAAAAGTGGAAAACAGAGTATCTTAACACTAGGTTTCCTCTGAATTGCCCGTTGTGTGCGGGAAACAGCGTGAAGATATAAAAAAAATTAAATATATAGTCCGCCATCTTAGATGATCCGCCATATTGGGTTTAGAACAACGTCACACAGCCAGCCATACGTTGTCATTCAAATTTGAATTATATACAAAATTTTAATTCAATCGGTTAAGTATCTACTACATGATTAAAAAAAATGAGTTGCAAGATTTCTCTCCAAGATATACATTGCAAGTTAAATAAAAGCTTGTAAAAATATTCCTTACCCTGCTTTTTGCCCGTTTCGTTAACATAGCGTGTTTAATGGCGGATCATAACAACTTAACTATTAAATTTTACATGTAAATTACTCTTTCGTAGTAGTTGCCAATTTTGGCTTATAATGTTTTGGGAAATGGAACAAAAATATGTATTTCTTTTTTAATAATGACTCGTAGTTTGCTTGGTAATAAGTGTCCAGTGATTTCAGTTGAATGGCGGAATTCAACGCCGCGCTTAGTCTTGGGTACTAAAACGGGAAAATGAAAATATACATACTTTTTTTTTTAGTTTCACGCTGTATCCCGCACACAGCAGGGTAGGCAGAGGGAACCTAGTGTTAAGACACTCCGTTCATTACTTTCCTCCGAATTCGGAGGCTTACGTGTTAAGTGGCGGAACTTAACGCCTCGCTTTACCTCGACACCAGAGCGAAGAAAATGGAAATATAATTTCCACTCCTCGAGTGGGAATCGAACCCACAACCAGTCGTTTATAGTCACACGCTTGTGCCACTAGGCCACGACTGGCCACAATATATACATACATACATATATCATATCCTTTCTACGAGTGGGAGTCGAAATTAAAATCAATTGTGTTTATAGTTAGGTGCTACACAAAACAGAAGACAGGCGTTAATTATCGATTTACTAGCTAAATGGAGTACAAATACATAAATTTCATTTAAAGTTTTAATTTTAAATTCCACATAAAATAAGTCAGGATGAAAATAAAAGATGATATCAAAAGGTTCTTCTGACTACAGCATTAATTACAGCTATTACAATTTGGTCCTAAGCAAATTGTTTCATGTACAACAATATTTTTCAAACCAATGAGCGCGTGATAATGTTTAGAGAGTTGTATAGCGAGATCAATACAATACAAAATACCAGCCTTGTCATAATATGCTTAACGCTCTAACCTTCATAGCAGGGTAGGCAGAGAGAAACACCAGTGTCCAGACACTCCGATCTCCATTTCCTGCCTGAAATCTTGACATTTCGTGCAGAGTGGTGGAACTCAACTACTCGCTTTGTCTTAAATACCAGGGAATAGAAATGAAAATACTTTATAATAAGATGTATTTTGTTCTTTATTTTTTTAGCTTCACGCTGTATCCCGCACACAACAGGGTAGGCAGAGGGAACCTAGTATTAAGACATTACGTTCCCCACTTTTCGCCAAATTCGGAGGCATTGCGTGTTAAGTGGCGGAACTTAACGCCGAAGATTATCTGAGAATAAGATTTTCTTTTTAATATTGCACCAGCACCACCTTTACCATTTCAACAAGGAGAGGCTATGTTGCTTTGACTCTGATTCTGACTTTAAGGGCAATTTGTCGTGGGCTGGATTCCTACTTGAGGGAATTTATTTTAATTATTAATATTTAAATTATTTATTTAACACTTTATTTAACTTTGAGTTCCATCACCCAACACGCAATATCTTGGTTTTGGCGAAAAATGGAGAAAGAAGCCCTTTAGCCGCCGCCTATGAAGAAAAATCGTTTAGATACCTACATAGAACTGTATTTATCAATCAATATAAAAAATCTTTTAAACTTCCTGCCGTTGAATTTGATTGAAAATTTGTATACGTTAAAATTGAATTTTCATAACGTGAACCAAAATATATCCTTGCCAGAACAACTGGAATATGAAACAACTTTTTCTTATTTAATATTATTATAAAAAAAATATATTGAGAAATTTTCATAACATGACATATTCTAATATATTACAAGTATGATACTTTATTATTAAAATTATTTATGACTTAGGCGTCCTTTCACAAAATTTGCTTAACAAATATCACGTAGAATAGAGTCGACATGAGTAGATTGATTAGGGGAAGGAGGTAAAGGTACCTTGACGTGTGTAAAAAATGAGATTGTTATTATTCATATGAATTATAATTGGAAGTGAATCCTTTATGAGTTCGGAGCACCAGTTTCTTTAACAAATTTTGTATGGAAAGAACTTGTTGAGAAATTAAAATTAGGACATGTCTTTATTTTATTAATTAATGTTATGACTATATAGGACTATTCTTGAATAGTACTAATTTAATATTAACAGTGGTGTAGTGCGTGTGTATGTATATGTATATGTGTAAGCATATGGGCGAGCGTGCCTGTGTAATAATTCTAATTTTAGTCACCTAAACTTGTAAAAATTAGTTTTTTTTTCTTTTAAGCATTTTTAAAGTGACATTCCACACTTAGAAAAACAGAAAAAACCATTTAGAAAACGTATAAAAATTTGAACGTAGCGGGATTCGTACCCACGCCTCCTGAATACCGTTCAGGCGCTCTCACCACTGAGCCATGCGTTCTACTATCCGCTGCGTCGAAATTCCTATACGCTCTATAACAACTTGTTTTTGTTGTTAGCATAAGTGTATAAACGGAATGGAAAACTGGACGGTTTCTAAAATGCGTGGGTTCGAATCCACCTGCGTTTAAATTTTTATACTTTTTCTACATGAACATAGAATTTATTTATTCATCCGTGAATAAATTCTAACATTACAACTCTATGCACTAATTCTTTCATTAAATTATTACCTGTAGCGTATAATGTAATGAATGAACTGAAATTACTAAATTATAGTCGATAGATCCATTTCAAATACTATGTTATAATATAAATTGTAATGTCACAGCTTTCAATAAGTGTAAATAAATATCTTTCAATTTACAAATGATGACCAGAACAATTACTAATTTTATTACTATTTTAATGTTAACAATAGGATAGTGACCACTTTTTCATAATAATGCTACTACAACATGTGCATGTTCGTCTGCGTGTTCGCGTGTGTGTGTGTGTGTAAATGCGTGTTTAATCACGTGTTTGAATGCGTGTTTGAGCGCGTGTTTACGTGCGTGTGAGTGTGCATGTGAGCATGTGAGCCCGTGCTTGTATTCTATGATACATGTATCGGAAAAAATACTTAATACTACTCAAAATATTTAGCAAACATAATATAGAAGTTATATATTTCCATAAATAAATAAATAGCTTCACGTTGTATCCCCCACACAGCAGGGTAGGCAGAGGGAACCTAGTGTTAAGATACTCCGTTCCCCACTTTCCGCCGAATTCGGAGGCTTGCGTGTTAAGTGGCGCAACTTAACGACGCGCTTTACCTCGACACCAGAGCGAAGAAATTAGAAATATAATTTCCACTCCTCGAGTGGGAATCGAACCCACAACCGGACTGTCGTTTACAGTCACACTCTTGTGCCACTGGGCCACGACTGGCCACTTTATATTTCCATAAATCAATTCTAATATTAAAATTATATAGGTGTTAGATGCATTTCAAATAATATGTTATAATTTAAATTGTAATGTTCTATATATGTAAATAAATATTTTTCAATTTATAAACGGTTAATAGAACAAGTATAAATATAACGTTATATTATTATTATATTAATACACACATTATGAAACTAGATGTAAGTTATACTAGGTCCAGGGTAGTGTGGCGCAGTGGGACAGCGTCTCAATGTAAATGCGATTGTTGCGGATTTGATCCCCACTGAGGGGAATGATTATATTTATAGAACTTTCATTTCCCAGCTTTGATAACACAAAGTGGTGCATAAATTCCACCACTCCACATGAAATGTTCCGTATTCGGACGACAAGTGAAGCACGAAGTGACATGACACTAAGTTGAAATAACTTAGTGTCATGCCACCTTTTTTTTTTTTTTTATCGTCAGGAAAATCCGTTACGGATACCCGCCCGGGGTGGGGACCCGGACGCGGTTATGTGGGACTCCGGATCGTTCTTCCGTTTACCCACTAAAAACCTGACGGTGCTCCTTCCCCGCCACTAGCCTAGGTCTCGGGCACTGCCCCAATCGTCCGCGGACCTGGGCAGTGTCATGCCACCTGCCCACCTGCTTTGTTAAAGCTTGAAGCTAAAACAAAACAAGTTATATTAAACCTTTATGATTAAAATAATATCACAGTATGAAAAAAATGTTGTATTTTTTTTATTTCGACTTATAAACTCTACAGAAACTTGATATGTCCCCTTTTATTCTATAATATCAGAACTTAATCTAAGTGATCTAGGGTAAAATATCTACATCTAGATTTAGTTGTGGTCTTGGTACCGGGAATAGGTCATAATCGCTATGGTAGTTCATGAAGACTTACTACTATTAACAACTTCGATTTTCTAGTTGTATGTAATAACTGGGCAATGTAGGACGCTAAGAGAGGATTTCCTGAAATTCCTTCAGGGACGGACTTCCACGTAATCGTAGTTGTGGTTTGAAATATTTATATAATATACATATAAATGCTGAAGGAAAGAAAGCTTTTTAAGAGTTTTATAGGTTTATGAATATTTATTTCGCAATAATAAACTTGAGAAGAATATTTTTGATTATAGCCAATTTATACATTGCAAAGGGTTGATATTATTTTTATATCACCATTATCTAAATTTAGTCAGTAATTATTAAAATATTGCTTAAATAATTAAGTATTAGTGTTAAATGCTACATAATTTCAATTTTATAAAATAATAATTATTATTTATAAAAATAAAAGGAGAAAAGAACAAAAATACCTACATGTCATTAGATTCTTTGCCAATGAAGAAAATACGAAGAGTCAGAACAAATAACGGCTTGGTAAGACAAATAGTCGTGTTTTGTCCCGTCCTGTAAGTAATATAGTATATATTTATAAGTATGCAAGTGTGGTTGTCGCTCAGTAAGTTAGCTTCTAAAAGTGAACGCAATTGTTGTGAGTACAATTCCAGTTCCGGGAATGAATTTAAATAATTTCTTTTTATTTCTTCACTCTTTAAAAAAAATAGAATTTCGTTATTAAGTTAAGTGAATTCAGCTGGTAAGAGAACATAGTGAACTCTAAGTTTTCTTTGATTCTGTCATGCGTCGATTCTTTTCTTCGGTCTGACGCATTACTAGTGAACCAGAAAAAAATGTGTTTGACGTCAAAACAATGAAAGATGTCACTTTTTAATTTCAATAAAAGTATTTGACTGACTTCATGAGACACGCATTTAAGCAATGAGTAACATGTAATCGTCAAAGTATTCATGTTTTAAGCGTCACTCTTCTCACGCATAGCAAAGTAGTTAAAGAGCATCTAGTGTCAAGACACTCTGTTCTGAACTCTCCGCCCAATATCAAGACATTGTGTCGTAACGCCGTGCTTTATCTAAGCCTATATAATCACTAGCCCAAGTGAAAATCGTACCTACAATCAGAACGGTCAAACTAAATGTTTAAGTATGCAAAAAAATAAGAAAATTATAAAAATTGATACATTCTTATACAATTTCCTTCCTTTTACTTACAAAAAGTAAAATGGTAAAGCTGTGCATAGGTTGTGTACAAACATCGTAAATATGTCCAAAGGGTCGTGAAAGTTGGAACTTTGGGTCCGCAACAGCTACGTGCTAACGAGCTTTTAAACCATTTACCGAACTGAGAATATTTTACTAAATATATTATGGTTTTCGTATTATTCGATTATAATAGCTGTTATATTGTTATGTTGTGGCCAGTCGTGGCCCAGTGGCACAAACGTGTGACTGTAAACGACTGGTTGTGGGTTCCATTCCCACTCGAGGAGTGGAAATCATATTTCCATTTTTTTCGCTCTGGTGTCGAGGTAAAGCGCGGCGTTAAGTTCCGCCATTTAACACGCAAGCCTCCGAATTCAATGCAAAGTGGGGAACGGAGTGTCTTAACACTAGGTTCCCTCTGCCTACCCTGCCGTGTGGGGGATACAGCGTGAAGCTAAAGAAAAAAAACAATCTAGTCTAAATAATAAATGGTATTATATTTTGAAAGCCCAGACAGAATTTAAATGAGTGTAACATTACTGAAATTTTTCATAATCTCTGAAATTCGAGTCCGAGTGGCGTCTCACTGAAATTTTAAATTTCAATCTCGCTCGGTCTTGATGTATTTTACGCCACTTTCTACTTGTTGATTTTTGTTGTGTCATCTTACACGTTAACAGTACGAGTGGGTAATATTAAATGTACATACATTTCATGTGTACAGAAATATAGAAGAGTGAAAAATTTTAATGAAATTTTATATTTTTTCATATACATATATACGAATTATAATCCTTTTAGAGGCCAGTCGTGGCTCAGGGGGAAGTGGTAACTGTAAACGCGACTGATTCTGGGTTCGATTCTCACTCGAGGAATGCATACATTTAATATTTACATTTTCTTCACTTTGGTGTCGAGGCAAAGCGCGGCGTTAAATTCTGCCACTTAACACGCAATGCCTCCTGAATTCGGTGGAAAACGGGGAATGGAGTATCTTAACATTAGAATCTCTCTCCTACCCTACTGTGAGCGGGATTCAGTCACTCAACACGAAATGTCTCATTTTCAGAAAGTGGATAACGGAGTGTCTTAATACTATATCCTATCTTAATATCCTGCTATGCAAGAAATCGTGAAGCTGAAACCATTTAATATTTTTTAGACCACTAATACTTTTCCAATACTTAAATTATACTAATATGTACTACAAAAGAATTAAAATCAAATTTGAATTCACTTCCCTTTTACCCCCAACCACTACTGAACCACAAAGGTGATTCAGTACGAGTCTAAAACAAAAGCAATACGGAAGCCCGCATGGATCCGCGCCGCAAATTGTTCGGGATGTGGGTACTGATAACTTAGATAATTTCTTTGGAACCTTTTACAAAGAAACGTTATTTCAGTTAGTTTCGTTTCGTGGCTATGTGTTGGTTTACAAAACAAAATGTATATAATTTCAAGGTAATTATGTGTGGTTATATTTAATTTAGCTTCACGCTGTATCCCGCACACAGCAGGGTAGGCAGAGAGAACCTAGTGTTAAGACACTCCGTTTCCTACTTTTCGCCGATTTTGCAGGCATTGCGTGTTAAGTGGCGGATCTTACTTCTATATTTTATATATAAAATTTAGAAGTAATTATATGTGAATTATAATATTATAAGTGTTGTTTTTGGTATAAGAACATATTTCAGCATAGTAAGGATAGGCAAGGAGAACACATAGTGTTAAGACACTCCTTTCTCCACTTTCTGCCCAAATCGCAAAACGCCGCGCCGCGATTTGCCTCTTTCCTAGAGCTGCAAAATGAAAATCATTTAAATGTAACCATTTTCCGAAGTGGGAATTGAACTCACAACGTTCGACATTGAAACCCAGTTAAAGTATGTTATAATAATATTATAATTTTCTTTATAAATAGGCGGAAAATAAGCAGAGAAGAAAGTGTCTTGCCACTAAAATATAAAAAAAAATGCTTAGAAAAAATAATAAAACTGCTTTTTAATAATAATATTGAATCTATTAATTTTGTTTATAAAGTTTTATCTTATATATAACATTTTACACTAATTTACATGTTATGAAAGTAAGAATATACTAAAACGGACAGCGCATTTGTCATCGCGATGAATTCTAAAGGTGTCGGTATGAGACGTGGAGAAGGAAGGATTTGCACGGTTCTTTGTACAATAAGGAAATTCTTATATGTAACAAGGGATTTTGGCTTAAATTTTCCGAAAAAAATGTTTTATTTTTTAGAAAAGGATACATAAATACAATGTTCTTTTTTACTTTGTGGCCAGTCGTGGCCCAGTGGCACAAGAGTGTGACTGTAAACGACTGGTTGTGGGTTCGATTCCCACTCGAGGAGTGGAAATTATATTTCCATTTTCTTGGCTGTGGTGTCGAGGTAAAGCGCGGCGTTAAGTTCCGACACTTAACACGCAAACCTCCGAATTCGGCGGAAAGTGGGGAACGGAGTGTCTTAACACTATGTTCCCTCTGCCTACCCTGCTGTGTGCGGGATATAGCGTGAAGCTATTTAATTGTTTAATTCTTTTTTACTTATCCTACTAGTGTTATAAAGGGGAAATTTTGTATGAATGTTTGTTACTCTTTTACGTAAAAGAAGAATTTTTTGAATAACACATAGGCTACAATTTATAGAGATCTAAAATAGTCCTACAAAGAAGCCCGCAAACAAATACAATGGTGTCGTAGGTACGATTCCCACACGGAGGAATTACTTCCTTTTAGCTTCCCTCTGTATCCCGTACATAGCAGGGTAGGCAGAAAGAATCTAATTTTAAGACACTCTGTTCCCTACTTTCCGCCGAATTCGGAGGCATTGCGTGTTAAGTGGCGGAACTTAACGCCGCTTTGAATTATTCAATATTTCCTCCCCTCGAGTGCGAATGGAACAACACAACCAGTCGCTATACAGTCACATTTTGTGCCACTGCACCACGGCTGGCCCCTCCTGGCTGGACTATACAATAAATAAATAATTACTTTTAACCAATTTTAATTTCTTCGATCTGGCTACTTGGCAAAGCGTGTCGTGTAGTCTAAGTTCACACTACCTGCTATGGAGGAAAAGCCGTGGAACTAAACAATAATAACATTGTTTTCTCGAACTACTACTTTGTAAGTAACTACAATAACAAAATACTTTAAAAGAAAGAAGCTGGCATTCATTTTCTCGTTATCCTGGTCGTCTTGGTAACGATGGTAATAAAAACGTTTAAAAAGAGGTGAAAAAGCAACTTTATTTAACTGAAGGTGACATGAAAAAATAGTTTCTGAACTTATTAAACAATATTAAAAGGCTCTGGTGATAAGATAATACGCGGTGTTAAGTTCCGTCAGGCAATACGCAGTATTATATTCGGGTGGGCGGAATATGGAGGGCGGAGTGTCTTGACACTAGGTTCTCTCTGCCTACTCTGCTAAGCGGGATAAAGTGTGTATGTATCAAAAAGATTATTAAAATGTCTTTAAGGTAAAAAAAATGTTTTTTTATGAGCAGTATACTTTTTATGGACCACAGAAAATTTTATACGTTAGCGGCAAGATTCATTCCACAAGAGATTCAAATTTAATACATTTTATTAAAATTGTCTTGTATTCATTTCGCTCTAGGATTTAAAAGGCTTTATTTCATAAGATTTAGAAACTGTCTGTCTGTCTGTACAGTTTCAAGAAGAGTAAGTTCTAATTCCAGTAAAGTGTATTATAAATTATTTGTTTTTCAGCCTTACGTTTTTTCCGTAGAAGCTAGTCACTCCGTTCTTCATTTTTCGCCTGATATTGCGACAATGTATGCTATTGGACTTTATGTTGTCACCAGAGCTTTAAGCTTTGTCTTGTTAGGGATGTACATAAGTACATAAACTGTCAAGTTTTCGTCATCAAAACCTCTATTTAATCCAGGTAACATTTTCACCTTTTTTATTACATGTTTATTTCACACATGACGCTTAAATAATCAGATCTTAAGCAGAACTTAACGCGATAAAAAATTGAACGCAGACGGATTCGATCCCGCGCCTTGTCTTAAAGATGGTCCCAGAGCTCTGTCCGTTGAGCTACATAAACGTTGAAAGTATGTTTGTTCCAAGAGGCACAGGTTTGTATCCTGAATGCAAATTTTCATATCCTAACTATATGAATTACTTTTTAAAAGTGAACCGTTTTTTCATAAATTATTTCATATACATTTTTATATTAACATATATTAATTTAATTTATTATTTAGAATTAATTTTCATTTATATTAAACAAGTCTTTACTATTACACATAACTTTCTTATATCAAACAACTGAAGAAGTATAACTTCTATGACCTTATTCTATCAATAATAATAATCTATCGATGATATCGAGTGATGTCATTTGGCACCAAACCGAAGAGTAACTGCGTTCGTCAGGAACGGATGATTTAAGAGAGCACTTATTTTAGAAATGGCAGAGAAGAGCCAGTAAGCATATTTTTGGTCCAAATTCAAGGATATTTATAGTGCAGTAGATCAGTGTCTAATGATTGGTTGCAGGTTCGATTCCCACTTGAGGAAAGATGATTATTTTTAAATTATTTATATTTTTCCGCTCTGGTAGCTACGACAAGGCATAGAGTTCCGTCACTTAATACACATTTTGGTGACTTGACACTAGCCTCTCTGCTACATATTCACCCATTTTTCCGCATAACGTTATAGTCTCTGAGGACCTAGTGTCAAGAAACTCCGTCCTATATTTCCCCTTCGAAATAGAGACATTGAGTGTTTAGTAGTAGTGATTCAACACTGCACTTTGTCTTAAGTAGCTGAGCAAAGAAATAAAAAAAATATACAATCATTCCCTCGATTGGAAATCGAACTTATAACCTTCGCTTTCGCTTTACATTGTCATACAGACACTGTCCATTTACGCAACGATGACCTCAACTATAACTATTTTTTTTTTTAGCTTCACGCTGTATCCCGCACACAGTAGGGTAGGCAGAAGGAACCTAGTATTAAGATATTCCGTTCCCCACTTTCCGCCAAATTCGGAGGCATTGCGTGTTAAGTGGCGGAACTTACCTGAGCGAAGAAAATGGAAATATTAAATATTTCCACCCCTAGAGTGGGAATCGAACGCACAACCATTCGTTTACAGTCACACGCTTGTGCCACTGCGCCACGCCTGGCCACAACTATAACTATTTATTTACTAACTAAACAAAACATACAATACTACGTATAACTAAGTAATTAATATAAACGTAATGACTTTAGCTCACTGATATTAAACAAAGCGGAAATTGAGTTTGATACAACGAATCTGCAACTTAATTGAGTTCGAACAACCTTTGCTTTGTGTAATAAAGTTCATTATGAACCAATTAATGAAAAAAAAAAAAATCTTTGAAAGCCCGCACCTTCTTTCATTTATGTTTGAAAAATTGAAATGAAGAACTCTTTTTGTTAAGAAAGCTTCATATTCATAGATTCAGGTTCAAGCTTTTTCTCGCAAAGCCGGATAGCCAAAAAATCTAGTGCCAAGACACTCCCTCTTTCAATTTCCGTCTGAAATTAAGATATTTAAGATATTATGTGATGAGTGGTAGATAAATTAAGATATTATGTGATGAGTGGCGTAACTCAACTCCGCGCTTTGTCTTAGGTAATATAGCGAAGAAATAAAAAATTAAATGTAATTCTTCCCCCGACTAGGAATAGAACTCACTATCATTGTGTTATAGTTGAACGCTGTCCCACTGAGACACAACGGCTGTTATTAATAACTTTAAATAAGGAGCTCTCTTTGTTTTTACGGAAAATACGTTATGTAACAGTTATATGTAAAAGTATATGAAACATGGTTTGACTGTAAACAAGATGGTTATAGGTTCGATTACCACTCGGCAGAAAAATTTAAATTATTTTTATATTTACTTATTGGAGAAGGGATCGTCTTGACACTAGCTTCTATTTGACTAAACTGTTATCCGGAAAACGTGCAGCGTGAAGCTGTCCTTATTTTTATTTTCCTGCATCGGTATGACTCAAAGCGGTATTAAATTTCAAAGTCCTTAAACAAGCAATACTTCGATTTTTACGTGAAGGACGGAGTGCCTAAACACTATGGTTTTTGACCAGCCTTCTTTGTAGAAAGCAGCTTAAAACAAATATAATAAAATAATATTCATAATGGCTAAATTAAATTCAATATCGTATTCCTGTGACGCCGCAAACATGCGCAAATGAGATCCGTTTTGCCATTTTCGTTTAAAACTTTTGAATTTTAAAATAAAATGCCTTGAAATTTTTAACCTAGGGGCCAGTCGTGGCGCAGTGACTCAAACGTGTGACTGTAAACGACTGTAATGGACTGGTTGTAGGTTCGATTCGAAATATTTAATATTTCCTTTTACTTGGCTCTGGCTCTGGCTCTGGCTCTGCTGTTGAGGCAAAACGTGGCGTTAAGTTCCGCCACTAAATACGCAATTCCTCCAAAAATCGGCGGAAAATGGGAAACGGAGTGTCATAATATAAGTTCCCTCTGCCTACCCTGCTGTGTGCGGGATACAGCGTGAAACTAAAAAAAAATCTAAAATGAAACAGAAAAAAAATATGAAAAAAGAGGAAAATGTAACTCAAGCACGTATTTTATTTAAAACATGAACTGTATAAATGAATAAAATGCTTAGTCTAATCGGTAAAGTGAATAAAGTGGAACAAGAGGCCATTGTCTATAAAAGATTTACCTTTGCAGCGTAATTTTACATTATGGATAAATATTGAATTTCATTTCTTCCGAGACATAGTTTTATCACGTATATTCTAGTTTTATTGTGTTCTGAATAAAATATACACTGAGACATACTAAAATAGATATGGAATTATAGTCAAAATTAAGTTTTAACTGGATGCTTGTCATGAACTTTATATTATTACCTAATGCATAAGCATTAGGTAATATTACACTCTGTTACATCCCTTGACCACTTATCCTTGTTACTTCTGATCATGTGGCCTGCCCATTTCCATTTTAGTTTTTTTATGCAATAAGTAACATCTGTGAGTCTAGTTTTCTTTCTTATAGTGTTTAATTTTAATCTATCTTTTAATTTGACTTGTAATATACAATTACACAGACCATTAGCGATGCTTTAATGCAGACTATAGACGAAAAACTGCAACCAATTATTGAAGAAAACAAACATCTTAAATCTGAAGTAGAAATATTGAATAAAAAGGTAAAATACTTAGAAAATGTGAATAAAAAAAATAATATAATAATACATGGGATTAATAATATCCGATGAGGATTTCCGATGGTAATGTCAATATTATGAATTATGACAAATCTACCCTCAGAATTATATTGTTGATGATGTTATTTCAATTTAGTTCAATACAGCAATCGACTTTGTTAGTTTAAAATAGTGATATTTTTACTGTACCATCTGTGTTGTGAGTGGCTTTTTGCAAATATCCGTAGCCTGGCTTCTGTTTGGAGGTTTCTGCCACACTAAGGTAAGTAATTTGAGATTATTCACGAGTAATTGTATTTAATTATCGGGAGCACTTTTGTAACACTATTCCTGTTTTGACAACCGAAACCGATGTCCCTTTAGCTAGAGCTTTAACAATATTTATATTTTAGACCATTATATTCAAATCCGTAAAACATATAAAAACATTCTAAAGTTTCTAAGGAATATAAAATATAGAAATAACTTTATGTATTGCATACAGACATATAAAATGTTATTACATGAAGGAGAGATTGCGTAAATCTCGTGTAATATAATTTCAAACGAGAGCTGTTCAGGCTTGCGTTAGCTTCATCATATATACTATAATTATACTAGACAAAGTACTAGTTGCTAATTGCTAGTCTAGTGTAGTTGAGGTAGGCATTAATTATGAATTTTTAGACTTTTATATACATCTACATGAATAAAAATTTGCTATTTTTTTAATATTATAGATATTATCAAATTTTTAATTAATATTTTTAGGAGCCAGTCGTGGCGCACAGGTACAAAGTGTGACTATCAAGCGACTGGTTGTGGTTTCGATTCCCACTCGAGGAAATGTTTGTAGTGGAATTATTTAATATTTCCATTTCCTTCGCTCTGGTGTGGAGGCAAAGCACGGCGTTAAGTTCCACCACTTAACTTGCAAATTCGGCGGAAATCTTCCCACACGGGCAGGAAAGAAATTGCTATGATACTCTTTTCTTCTCTTTTTCTAATTACACGTTATTACATATGTCACTGTGTGAGATGTGTAAAAATATGTAAAAGAACTTAAAACAGACGACATCAAGGAAACACATTTTTCGGAAACTTCATTTAAACGGGGCGGGATTCGAACCCAGGTCTTATGAAAACTGCAGAAGGGTTTGGATAGTTAAATTTGCTATCTAGATAACACTTTAAAATACCCCTATTTTATTTATTTTAAAATATTTTTAACCCACAAATCAATAAATAAAAAGATTAATATCCTCTGAAAGATCCACAATTATTGCATTTAGTCAAACATATCAAAAATTCATCGTTTTACCTCATTTTTAAATATTTTAAAAGCACATTTCAACGGCTGTTCATATAGAAATGAAACATGCTTTACTCGGAACATTTAATTATAATTAACGCTGATATAAAGACATCATCGAATACTGTAAATTTATTTAATGTCGCTTAACAGTTATAAGTCATTATTGAGGGTGACAGATGTGATAATTAATTCAGTGAAATGGGCAAAATTTTGTGTAAAAATCTGTATTTTGTTCATATTTTCTCGTAGTCACATTTTATTTGGAGAATATATGCGAGTACTAGCGGCCCGCTCGCGGCTTTGCCGTGCAACTCATAGTATTGCAACACTCGTAGTTTGGATTTTTTAAAAATAAAGTAGCCTATAACCTAGCCTTATACTTAACCTTGGATTATCAACTATATTTATGCCAAATTTCATTACAATTGGTCAAGCGGTGTAGATTTTCCATACAAACTTTCATCCCCTATTTCAACACTTGAGAGGTTGATTTTTGAAAATATAAGTAGCCTATGTTAAACCCAGTTATTGTTACTACTTTCATTCTAAATTTCATCCAAATCGGACCGGTAGATTAGCCGTGAAAGCGTGACAGACAAACACACAGACATTCCCATTTATAATATATAAGTATGGATTGTAGTTTCAAGTCATATCAGTTAGGTCTAAGCAAGGTGAATACACCAACTACTATATAGTGATGTCTTTAACTTATCCCAGTTAGCAGGGTATTTACCACTTTACCTGTGGCCCCGGATGTTGGCGGTCGAGGCGGAGCACCGTGAGGTTTTAGTGGATATACGGACGGCTCAGTCTGGAGTCCCACATAACCACATCTGAGTCCCCAATTGGGCTGGTATCCGTAACAGATTTCCTCACGTAAAAGAAAAGGACCACTTAACAGAGAGAAGCTACTGTTAATACACTACTATCCATGTTCCACCCGATATATAGAGCATTTAGACCCGAGATATTGAGTTTTGAGCGGCGAAAATCGATGTGGCGTTTTTCGTTATACACCAGAGCAAAAAAAAAAAAAAAAACTAACTAAAACTTTCTCGACTGGGAATCGAACTCACAATCTATTGCGTATACAGTCAGACACTGTCTCACTACGCCACTTTGGCCTTAAATAGGCATTTAATAAAATAATTTGAAGTATGGAGTGACTTAACACCGTATTCTCTCCGCTTCTTCTGCATTAATATTAAATGAACGTATAAAGAAAAAAAATATATTTCCTACAACTTTCAACGTAACAGACATAGCTTATTTGAAAAGGATCTCTCTCTTTTGAATATTTTATCGTTGTTTGAAAAATATTTTATTGAAAATGCTGCATTTAGTATATCAAGCTTTTCTTTTTACTTTGATTTTATTTCTCCGCTCTGATGAGTAGACAAAGCGCGGCGTTAATTTCTACCAATCAGCACGCAATAAAATGTGCCAGATCCAAGTAGAAAGTAAAGAACGTGGTGTAGTAAAGAGTGTCTTGTCACTAGTTTTATCGACCATATTAAAAGGGAAAATGCGTAAAAGTAAAAAATGTGTCGGAAATGGAATTGGAGCCTTTATCCTTCGAATATTCAGTCTTATCTATAATTATCACCAATAAAGTTTCATGTTATTAGAACATTATATAGAATCACCATAATATTGGAAAAAGAAACCTATGGAACTCCATATGATGTTCTTTAACTAATAAATTGAATAGGTTTTTAAGCAAAAAGGAAAAGATCTCGAGTTAAATGAATATATTTTTCTTTATGTAAAACTTGGCAAAGTGATTGCGTTCTCCACTTTCCCCCCGAAATGGAACTTAACAGGAGGAATCAGAGGAGAAAAATTAAAAAGTATATAGCTATAATCAAAATCGAACCCACAACTATCTCGGTTGTGGTTAGACGCTGTCCAACTAAGCGCCACGATAGCTTTAATTTTTAGTTTTATATAGAAAATTGTCATTAATAAACATTAATGTATTAAAAAATGATGAAAATTTAATGATTAAAAAAAAGAAAAAAAAATTGAGGACAAAAGGGTAAAGACCTAGTGTTTCTAGTAGACATTGTTAAAAAAACATGCTTTCTTATGAATAACTTTCTTGAACAACAATAAGAAAATATTTCAAAGTGACTCTCCATCAAAAGAATCATTAAAATCAAAAAGCCAATAACAATCATTTGAGACAACTTATACAAATCGCGGGTTTTAGTTACGCCATTCAATTCACAATGTCTCCAATTCTATCAAAAAATGAAAGACATGGAAGGAAGGTTGTCTTGGTATTAGATTCTTTGACCAGCCCGCTATATGGAAAAAAACGTGAGCTAAAACAATAATTTTGGAGCAAAATTATATTTATTGCCTTACATTGTGTGAAGAATATTGATATACTCGTACGTACTCGTAGCACAAGCAAATATCGTACACGACTAGTGGTCGATGTCCCTCGCGAATAAACAGAACGGACTGAATAATAAACAACTGGAATATTTTCATTTCTTTTATTTATTTGTGTAGAATTAGATAATGATAATATATTATATTATATGGGGCCAGTCGTGGCGCAGTGGCACAAAGTGTGCCTGTAAAGCGACTGGTTTTGTGGGTTCGATTCCCACTCGAGGAGTGCAAATATTTAATTTTTCCATTTTCTTCGCTCTGGTGTCGAGGCAAAACGCGGCGTTAAGTTCCGCTACTTAACACGTAATGCCTCCGAATTCGGCGGAAAGTGGGGAACGGAGTATCTTAATACTAGGTTCCCTTTGCCTACCCTGCTGTGTGCGGGATACAGCGTGAAGCTAAAAAAAAAGTTACATATATACAGCTTCACGCTTATTCCAAATAAGAACAGTTAGAGAGTACATATGTCGTACCACTTTACTTTTTGCTTGAATGCAAGAAGCCATGTGTTCCATTGCGGAGTTTAACACCCCACTTTGGCATGTTCATCAAATAATTACAATATTCCAGGCTAATATATATTTATATTATATGTATATTTATATTATATAAATTTATATTATATATATTTTGGCGTATAAAATCCTTTTTAAATATCCGCAACAGTTTTAGAAAACTTTCAATGTGCAAATTTCCTTTTACCGCTTCATACTTTAGCCTTTTGATCTTTATATTCATATCAAAAGTTTATTTTTATTAGTCGAGAGCTAAGTTTAAAACGTTATTTAAATTACTTTAACTGCTTTTCATTTAACTATAGTTTCAAGTTTTATATTAAAAAATACTGACCCCGTTGTATGGAAGTATTTGTTATTAATAATATTTCAATTTTATGTTGGTATATTCTGTATATATTTGCTATAGAAAATGAGTTCCTTGAATATTTTATTATATTTTATCAAATTACTATGATGAAAGAGCGAGCGTAAAAGCTATGGTTCACGCTGTATCCCGCACACAGCAGGGTAGGCAGAGGGAACCTAGTGTTAAGACACTCCGTTCCCCACTTTCCGCCGAATTCGGAGGCTTGCGTGTTAAGTGGCGGAACCTAACGCCGCGCTTTACCTCGACACAAGAGCGAAGAAAATGGAAATATAATTTCCACTCCTCGAGTGGGAATCGAACCCACAACCAGTCGTTTACAGTCACACGTTTGTGCTACTGCGCCACGACTGGCCACTATGTCTATGGTGGTGGGTTCTATTCCCACTTGAGAATGATGACATTTAGATTTTTTTTAATTTCTCCATACTTGAACCCATTAGCATGGCATTGAGTTCCGCCACTTAACACGCAAAATGTCAATTTCGCGTGGAAAGTGGAGAATAGTGTCGTGGCGTTAGATTCTCTCTGACTGCCCTGCTATGGAAAAAAGCATAAAGCTTCTTAAAAAACATTAAAAAAACCATAAAAGGCACACGCGTGAAGCTAATAATTATAAAGAAAAATAGAAGTTAGTGATGTAACACTCTGTTATTTACATTTTAGAGTTATTAAGTATATAGCAGTGGCGCAGTAGCACAAAGTGTGCCTGTAAAGCGACTGGTTGTGGGTTCGATTCGAGGTGCGGAAATATTTAATATTACCTTTTTTCGCTCTGATGTCGAGTCAATGCGCGACGTTACTTTCTACTTAACACGCAATGGATCTAGATTAAAAAAAGTATATAGTAAAAGAAAAATATTTTAATATAAAAAAATCACTAGGATAAAGAAGTATGCAAGGACCGTAGCGTTTGGCGCTCCGTTCTCTCTGACTACCCCGCAAGGAATACAGCATGAAGCTAAAAAAAAAAAATTCTAATCACTAGGCAAAATTCAAACTCATTACCATCTAAAATTCAGGCACGTGCCAACTGCTCTAAAACCTTAACAATTTTAATTATATATCTACAATTGTATAAACTTGAGTAATTTATAAATTATACTTTTCAAGGAAAACTTTCAACAATATAATTGTTCATAATTTCTGTTTTAAACGGAACAGTTATTCCTACCTACCTTATAATTTAAAAGTTCAGTTCATTAATATATTCATCTATAATTATAATATAAGGTATGAAATTGTGGCCAGTTGTGGCGCAGTGGCCCACTCGAGGAGTAGGAAATATTGAATATTTCCATTCCTTCGGTCTGGTATCAGAGGCAAAGGGCGGCGTTAAGTTCCGCCACTTAACACCCAATGCTCCTGAATTAGGTGGAAAGTGGGGAACGGAGTGTCTTAACACTAAAATTATAATATAAGGTATGAAATTAACTTCGTTTCTCCGTTTCTCTGGGGGCAGAGGGAACATAGTGTAGAAACACTGTTTTTGTATATAATTCCTAAAAGCAATTAATGCAAAAGTTATTTTTTTAGTTTCCCGCTGTGTCCCGCACACAGCAGGGTAGACAGAGGGAACCTAGTCTTAAGGAACTTCATTCTCAACTTTTCGCCAAATTTTGGAGGCATTACGTGTTAAGTAGCAGAACTTAATGCAGCGCTTTGTCACGACACCAGAGCGTAGAAAATAGAAATATTAAATACTAGCGGCCCGTTCGCGGCTTCGCCACGTGTACTACATAACTGTTTCGTATATAAAGCAAACAATAGGGGTAGATTTTTGAAAAACCTTGGATTATCATCTATATTTATCTAAAATTCATTACAATCGGTCAAGTGGCTTAGATTTTTTATATAAATTTTCATCCGCTATTTCAACCCTTTAGAGGTTGATTTTTGAAAAAATAAGTAGCCTATGTTTGACCCTGGATTATTTCCTACTTTCATCGTAAATTTCATTGAAATTGAACCGGTAGTTTAGTCATGAAAACGTGACAGAAAAACAGACAGACTTCCGCATTTATATAAGTATGGCTTTATACTCGAGCGGGAATCGAACCCACACCCAGTCTTGTTTAATGACACTTTGTGCCACTGCGTTATGACTGGCCCCTAAGTCTATCTTTATTTTCTCTCTATATCGGTTTGAAAATATTTTTTACCATCGCGTAGTAATATGAATGTATAGCAGTTAGTTAACGCGCCTGCCCGTAACAAAGTCTCTGACAACTTTCCATAACAGTTTTCGTATAAGCCATCAAATGTTTCAATGCCAGTGATTGTACTGACTATATTTTTAGAAAATTGACATATATTTTGTTAATATTGTTTAGATACTATTGGGGTATAAATAGGTTTCTGGGGTTCAAATATTCACCTTTCAGTCCTAAATATATATATATATCCAATATAAGAGGTGTTCAGGTAGATGGAGGGTATATATATAGATATATATATAGAGATATTAAGAAATAAAATATAATCATTTTTTTCTTATAGAACTAAAGCCCAAGAAAAATTAAACATTGGCATAATTACTGGTAACATACATATAATATTTGTGGATTTCACATTCCTTTTAAAAGTAATATTTAAATTTAAAATTGTTTTTATACAAAATTTTGAGGCTATCTTAGCACTATACTGAACAGCGTTCGACTAAAAACGCAACTTGTTATTAGTTAAACCCAGACAAATGATAATAATTAAATTATTTTCATATCTTTCCTCTGGCAACAAGCAAACTTAAGTTTTGCCACTAAACATGCAATATCCTAAATTTGCGTCAAAACTGAAAAACGGAGTGTCTTAACACTACGTTCTCTATCTACTTTACTGGAAAAAAAAAGTGAGCTTAGATCTCTCTACCTTTTCTACAAGATATGAACGTATGATGATTCGTAAAATAAAAATATTATTAGCAATGCAAATTTGACTTTTACAACTTGCGAGTTTCGCTCGTAGCTGACGAGGCGCTATATTAAGTTCCACCAATGTCCTTTTTACAACTACCATCGTTTCTATTTAACACGTTCTGGAAATCTTGTGACAGTAAATTTCATAATATTAGAGAGTTTAAAATGCTTTCTGCATCTTTGCTTTCAAATATCCTCTTTTAGCTATTAATTTTTCGAAATTTATATTATTACTTTTTATTTACTTGACTCGTGGTACAGTGGCACAAGCGTGTGGCTGTAAAGCGACTGGTTGTGCGTTCGATTCCCACTCGAGGAGTGGAAATATTTAATATTTCCATTATCTTCGCTCTGGTGTCGAGGCTGCGGCGGGCGGCCTTAAGTTCTGCCACTTAACACACAATGCCTCCGAATTCGGCGGTGCGTGGGGAACGGAGTGTCTTAGCACTAGATTCCCTCTGCCTACCCTGCTGTGCGCGGAATACAGCGTAAAGCTAAAAAAATAATCTACTAACTGAAGCAGACAGTAGTAGTAGATTCTTTCTATAACTGCCTAATTTTATGACATTTTGTGTTATATTGTAGATTTAACGATGTTGGAACATTCCCACTCGAGGACTGGAAATATTTAATATTTCCATTTTCTTCACTCTGGTGTCGAGGCCGCGGCGGGCGGCCTTAAGTTCTGCCACTTAACACACAATGCCTCCAAATTCGGCGGTGCGTGGGGAACGGAGTGTCTTAGCACTAGATTCCCTCTGCCTACCCTGCTGTGCGCGGAATACAGCGTAAAGCTAAAAAAATAATCTACTAACTGAAGCAGACAGCAGTAGTAGATTCTTTCTACATCTGCCTAATTTTATGACATTTTGTGTTATATTGTAGATTTTAACGATGTTGGAACATAGATATTCTCTTTTTAGTTAGATACTAAAGACAAACATACATAAAAGAGGAAGATCTAGGCATTTTACATGTACTTAGTTCTGTAGAAAAAGGACGAAAAGTTTTGGGTCTTGTAATTGCCTATGTAACTATATTACAAAAATATACTTTAACTTTAATATAATAGAGACGTGACGTATTACTATCAATACATTGAGTGTTATGTTGCGGAACTCAACGCCGCGATTTCCCTCGAGACTAGAGAGAAGAGTTGAGTGGGAATCGAGCCCGTTGTCTTTACAGTCACACCTTGTCCCCTTGTGCAACGACTAGTCCCTGGTGAAGCTGTCTAAAATATTATGATAATTTAAAATATATTTTACATATAAGATAGAAGAAAAATAGTAGAAGAGAATCATTTCTCATTGTCATGTGAAAAAAATAATAATATACCAAGAAAAATTAATACGTTACTTACGTTACACACTGACTGGCACTAGGTTCTCTGTGACTACTTTTCAATTAACTATTACATTTAGAAAACGTATAAAAATTTAACGTAACGCCACTTCGGAACCTTAGATGGTTTCTAAGAGACGCGGGTTCGAATCCCGCGTTTAATTTATTTCTTTTTTTTATAGCTTCACGCTACAGGCAAATCTCGAGGCAAACCTCGATACCAGAGCGAAGAAAATGGAAATATTAAATATTTCCACACAAAATTTTCCAATGAGTGGGAATCGTACCCACAACCAGTCGTTTACAGTCACACATTAGTGCCACTGCGCCTCGACTGGCCCCAAAGTTTTATACGTTTTCTAAGTATCTCTTTTAATTTCCCTAAGTGTGTGAATAACACTTTGAAAATGAAAATATTAAAAGTAACTATTACAGTTATTTTATTATAAAACCAACGCAAGTAAACCCGCAGGTAAAAGCTAGTATACATATGAACGATCGTCCTTAAACGTCCAACAAAGGTAACTAAGCTATAGAGCTTGGATTGTTTACATTTCATTAAGTACATCCAACTTGAACGCGAAGTGGATTTTTTTATCCTTTTTCACGTTATATTCGCTGTCCGTACTCCCGAGGCACTCATTATTTTGCCATTCATATATTTTAAAACGTCCAGTGAGTGAGTAAATAATTTGAAATTAGCATTGTAGTATTACTTAGTAAGGATTTAGCTAGACTAGCTATCGCTCGCGGCTTCGTCTGCGTAACTACAAACTATAGTTTTCATACAAACTTTCAACCTTTTCAAACATTTGTTTTAGCTTCACGCTTTATCCCTCACATAACAGGGTAGACCGGGTAGAGGGAACCTAGTATTAAGATACTCTGTTCCCCACTTTCCGCGCAATTCGGAGTCATTGCGTGTTAAGTGGCGGAACTTAAGGCCGCGCTTTACCTCGACATCAGAGCGAAGAAAATGGAAATATTAAATATTTCCACTCCTCGAAGTGGGAATCGAACCCACAACCAGTCGTTTACAGTCACACGCTTGTGCCACTACGCCACGACTGGGCCCAAACATAGGCCAAATATAGTCCTTTCAAATATAAGCTCCTCTTTTCAAAAAACTACCTTCATTTTTGAATAAAAGTAGCCTATGTGTGACCCTAAGTCTACACCTACATATTTTTAATACGATTTTCATCGAAGTCATAAACAGACAATCTTTCACATTTATAATTTTAGTATGAATTTAAAATGTTATTGATACCTACTGTGATTTATATATCAGCGTTTGTAGTATTTCCTTCTTTTTCGATCACCTGACGCAAGAGATTTGTTTTTATTTGAATATATAAATACTACATACATTATACATCTAGTCTGTATTCTTTTTCCCTAAGTTGACTTTTGACTGTTTTTATATTTTTTATTTTATTATATTCGCTGTCTGGAATCCCGAGGCACTCATTATTTTACCATTTATATATTTTAAAGCATCCAGCCAACAGTGAGTGAGTAAATAATTTGAAATTAGCATTGTAGTATTACTTAGTAAGGATTTATACATATATTTAAAATGTTATTGATCCAGTACATTATTTTATGTTTTACTTTACGAATTAGTCAGATGGTTATCTTTTAATCTCCAATGCGAGATTTTTTTGTTTCAATGTAAAGATACTTCAGACACTGGTATGTATAATGTTTTCCGTATATTATTTGATTTTACTTCTATAGTAGTATCAAATATATATAAGAATATTTAATAATTCATAGAATAAATGTTCATTATGAAATGGGAGTTACAAGTTTTACTATGTTTAAAATTTTCGAACATTAAAAGATAAGAATTTTAACTGTACTTTTTTATTATTTGTTTAGTAAACAATACTTACATATATTATATATAAAATCATAAATATCGAAATACAAGAAGGCAAAAAATGGCCTTAAAAACATAATAATAACCCCATTATAAAGTAGCTACAGTCAACATTAATAATATCAACATCCCTAAGAAACTTCAATAGCGAATATCCTTTAACATTCAAAGCTCCTCCACAATAGAAACGTTATAAATGGTCTTTATAAATCATGTGTAGAAATGAATCGAATATAAAACTTGGTGAAATAGATGTCGCGGAGGCACGAATGGATTGTTCGGTTAACAGCAATAGAAGTTTGTTTGGAGCTAATAGATGATTGTGAATTATATGCTTGGTGAATAAGTGATTCACACTCGAGGAGTGGAAATTATATTTCCATTTTCTTCGCTCTGGTGTCGAGGTGAAGCGCGGCGTTAAGTTCCGCCAATTAACACGCAAGCCTCCGAGTTCGGCGGAAAGTGGGGAACGGAGTGTCTTAACACTAGGTTCCCTCTGCCTACCCTGCTGTGTGAAAACATTTATTATTATTTATTTTTATTAAAATAAATACGAGCTGCTCGTCTACACATAACTTTTGTTTGCAAATGTGTAATACTACATTACTATACATATATCCGTATTAATTTATCACTTGGGGCCAGTCGTGGCGCAGCGCACGAACGTGTGACTGTAAACGACTGGTCCTGGGTTCGATTCCTATTCGAGGAGTGGAAATATTTAATATTTCCATTTCCTTCACTCTAATATCAGAGGTAGAGCGTTAAGTTACGCCACTTAGCACGCAATGCCTCCGAATTCGGCGGAAAGTGGGAAACGGAGTGTCTTAACACTAGCTTCCATCTGCCTACCCTGCTGTGTGAAGGATACAGCGTGAAGCTAAAAAAAATGTATGTAATCATTCCCTCGAATCGAAGTCACAACTATCGCGTTTATACTCAAATGCTGGCACAATGAGTCAATATAATTATTCTCAAATGAGAGTCAAACTTATAACTACCTCTACAGTACAGTCAGTCGCTGTACTACAATACATTTTATAGGAATAATTTTTAACAACATTATATTATTGTACTGCTCCCAGCCATAAACATAAAACGTATTGGACTGAAAAGTCATACATAATAAGATTTAATTTCCTCTTAAAATAACATAATAAATCGACAAGTCGAAACGAAAGGGCAGAAAGAGGCAACATGGCTCAGTGCTACAGCATCGGATTGTAAACGTGATTAGTTATGAGTTCGAATTCTCGATAGTTCATTATATCTATTATCACATTATATTTAATATCTCCGTTCTGATGAGACAAAACGAGGCCATAATCTTCAATTACTTAAAGAATCATTTATGTGTACATAATTTTTATAATTTTTTTTTTAGGAAAATAAAATAGGAAAAAGAGCGTAAAACGCCATTTTAAAGTGGCTGTAACCACAACCTTTTTGAGGGCCATATTCGCGCCCCCAGCATAGTAGGCAAATTGCCCGACCAATCAACATGTACATATATTGTTAAATATATTTATCAATCGCTTTTGTTTATGTAGAAAACTGGTAGAAGTGCAAAAACATACATTTGAATAATGATAACGTAAGGAACCTTCAAATCGCTCTCCTGTATCTCTCCTATATGTATTTTTGCACTCCAGTCTTTGTCGAATCCCAAATCGCAGTACGTTGTATTTGTGACTTAAGGGGTATCCTACTTATAATATAAATGCGAAATGTCCTGTCTGCTTGTCTGTTTACGGCTTTTCACACGGATAACTACAGGCCCCGATTTGGATGAAATTTCGAATGAAAGTAGTGAAATTACTGGGTCCAACATATTTTTTTAGACCCAGTAATTTTGACTACTTTGACAAATTATTTTTTTTAAAAAAAAACAACCACCCCTATAGGTTTTAAACTATGGGATAAAAGTTTATATGGAAAAATCCTACGCCGCCTTATCGATTTGTAAAGACTTTGGCATAAACAATAGTTGGATAATCCAAGGCACTTTATTTTTCACAAAATCCACCCCCGTGATTCTAGACAGGGGAGTCATATTAACTTTCCGGTTTTGGAAGGACGTTGCACGAAGAATGGAAGGAGTAGAAGGGGTGGGGATGGTGTCATGTGTAGACGCGCCATGCATGCATGTTTTAGTGGTGAGCATTCTTGTTCGGGACAACAATCGGTGCGTTCCGTAGTTGAAGAGTTTTTATTAAAAAATGGCGGCTCCGGATCAAACAACCAGCGTGCGTTCGTTTACATTTTGGCTTTGGGCGACGTGAATATCCCATTCCCCACTGTACCAACAATCAGAACTTGGGTAAATCAAAGTTTAGAGCAACATCATCACATTAAAACAAGACCACAAGGCCGAATTAGGACGTCAACGTCAGCGGAAAACGTGTATGAGTGCGGGCGTTCAATTCCAAACAATCCCCCTCCGCGTCTTGTTCGCAAAAACATGCCGCTTCACAGATTTAATCTTTCAGTAGTGTCCGCAATACTGCATAGAAACCTTAAATTATTTCACCCAGACAAGTATTCAGTAGTGCAGATTACAGTAGAGACTTAGAAACACACGAACAAATTTATGCCGCGACATTCAGCAGATCCCCCGCACTGCTGTTTTGATCTTCAGTGATGAGGCACATTTTCACCTCGCCGGAACTGTCAACAAACAGAATTTTCGATACTGGGCTGAGAATAACCCACGAAACCTACACGAACGACCACTTCACAGCCCTCGAGTGACAGTGTGGTGCGCTATTGCAGAGTTTGGTGTGTGGGGTCCCTATTTTTTTGAAGAAGATGGTCAAGTCGTCACAGTTACCTCTGCTCGGTATTGCGACATGCTTGAAACTTTTCTGAAACCGAAATTGGAGGAATTAACGCAGAATCATGACAACGATAACATCTGGTTCCAACAAGATGGTGCTACAGCCCATACATCCAGGCGTTCAATGGAAATCCTGCGACAAATGTTTCCCGGTCATCTCATTTCTTTGCGAGGTGACGTTGGGTGGCCGCCGAGATCACCTGATTTAACCCCCTGCGATTTCTTTCTCTGGGGTTACCTGAAGGAAAAGGTGTACACGCATCGTCCCCGAACCATCGATGAACTGAAGGCTGCAATCACGGAAGAAATCAATGCTATTCCGCTGAATATGACTCGACGAGTAATGGACAACTTCCGGGAAAGGCTTCAGCAGTGTGTGGTCAATGGAGGTAGACATTTACAGGATATCATTTTTAAAACCAACTAAATTAAAACTGCATGTTATGTGCTTTCAAACAATAAAATAATTTTTACTGCATGTCGCTTTGTTTTTAATACACACCTTATTGAAATCGGAAAGTTCAATATGACTCACCCTATATAACGAAACATCTATGTAGTTCAAATGGCGAAGCCGCGAGCGGGCCGCTAGTTTGTTAATAATATTAAACTTAAAAGAAAAATATAATTATCGCACATATAGAAAACTCATCTTGGAAATATGTTTATATATTGGTAGGTTAGTCAGCGAGAAACCTAGTGTCAAGACACTCCGTTCTACCTTCCAGCTAAAATCTTATATATAGACATTGTGTTTTGAACGGCGGAACTCAACGCCACGTTTTATAATAAGTGTCAGAACGAAAATTTTCTTAGATAAGGCGCTTAGTCTTTGATTTTAGAGCAAAATTTCTTGCTTGTAGCAAAATATATTTTCTAATTTAAAATTGTGTGAGAATCGCTCCTTGTATTTTAATTTAAATCTATAGCTTATATTAAAGCTTCGGGGTCATTCACATAACAGGGTATGCAGAGAGAACATTGTGTTAAGACACTACGTTCCACTCTCCGCATAGAACCGAGACAATGAAATAATTTATAAAATAATATCACGTAATATTTTTTAAGTCATACATAGTATTAACACAAAACATAAAACAGTGAAGAATATTATTGTATAAGTATTTTATTTAACATAAATATATCTGTGGCCAGTCGTGTGTCTGTAATCGACTGGTTGTGGGTTCGATTCCCACTCGAGGAGTGGAAATTATATTTCCATTTTCTTCACTCTGGTGTCGAGGTAAAGCGCGGCTTTAAGTTCCGCCACTTAACACGCAATGCCTCCGAATTCGGCGGAAAGTGGGGAACGGAGTGACTTAACACTAGGTTCCCTCTGCCTACCCTGCTGTGTGCGGGATACAGCGTGAAGCTAAAAAAACATAAATATATCTTATTAAGAATAACTTGAGAACTTGACTTACTATGAATTAGTAATAATACTTCATTTGACATACCATATCATATCAACTACTCTTTATGTTTAACTACCGGCCCGCAAGCGGCTTCGCCGTGTGAGCTACGTAACTGTTTTGTTATATTGCATGCCACCCTCGGGTGTGGAATTTTGAAAAATAAAGTAGCCTATGTTTAACCTTAGACTATTAACTATATTTATGGCAAAATTCATTAATAGGTCAAGCGGTTTAAACTTTTAATATAAACCTTCTCATATAAATAAAGAAATGGAGGATCCATTTCAACTATTAAAAGGACGATTTTCGAAAAAATAAGTAGCGCATGTTTGATCCTGGATTATTCTATATTTCATCAAAATCGGTCCAGTAGATTAGCCGTGAAAGCGTGACAGACAAACAAACAGACATTCGTATTTATAATATAAGTATAAATGATCAACTTTTAAAGTATTTCATAGGATTTCATTTAGTTAAAATAACAACTTCATTATAATTGATACTACCATTTACATTTGTATGGTGGAACTCAACGCTGCATCTTACCAGTGTAGAAGTATGAAAACATTTTGCATTAAAACATTCAGCCGAGTGGGAAACAAACCTACACCAATCGCGTTTACTGTACCACTGCACCATGATGGCCTCCACAGTTGCATAACTTATATATATTATAATATGTTTTTCTGAAATACACCCTTCCAAGGTAAAACTATAACCCGAAACAACTTATGTAACAAGAATTCATCAATTAACAAGATTAATTGATTCAAATTTGCACGTAATATTAAATGTAACAAATTTATGCGTAATATTGTATAGAGATTAGTTAAGCAATTTAACGTACTCCACCCTAATTTACATGAATTGATAGAGTGACTAGACACTATATTCTATTTCAAGATGGATTTATTAATAATAATCATTTATTTGTTTATTATAAATTTGATTATTATATACTAAAAAAACAAAAAATAATAGCTTTACGTTTTACTCCATATAGGGGGTAATTAAAAAGGATTTAATGTCAAGAAACTCTGTGCGAAAGAAATAGTATATATAAATTATATATAAATATTATATTTATAACTTCACGCTGTATCCTGCACCTACTACCTAACACGGAACCTAGTTTTAAGATACTTCGTTCCCCACTTTCCGCCGAATTTGAAGGTATTACGTGTTAAGGGGCCAAACATTACGCCGCACTTTGCTTCGACACCAGAGCGAAGAAAATGGGAATATAAAATATTTCCACTCCTCGAGTGAGAATCGAACCCACAATCAGTCACTTTACAGTCACACTTTGTGCCACTGTGCCACGACTGGCCCATAGTTATATAGGATACTATATAAAATATACTAAAAATAATATTTCTTATTATATCATATATAAAAAGTAGTGTCAAATCACTACACATTCTATATTATATCGCTCCACGTAGAAATAAAATATACAGGCGTATAAAACAATAGTGTGGTATCCAAGTGGCAGTAACGTGTACTTCAAGGATAAGCTTTTAACGGTCTAATAAAAGTAGTAAAGCTAATATGGATCTTATTACAAAGAGTAAAGCGAGGAAATACTCTTATCTGACGCGAAATGGATCCTCGGTTTTATTTTGATTATTTTTTTAGTACTAAATCATTAGTGTTATCACATTTTTAATATAGATTTGGGCGCAGCGTTGAGTTACGTAAATCAACAAGGTTTATAGGAGAAAAGTGGAGTGTTTAGGAGAAAAGTGGAATTTTCATTTTTTGTGGAATGAAGGATTCAAACGAGCAGAAGACCCACCTGGTATTCCTCCACCTTCGCCCATAGACATCCACAACATTAGTGTTTGGACGCGTTGCCAGCCTCGGGGATGTAAGACAGAAGGAGGGATGGGAATGGTGGGAATAGGGAGAGCTGGCTTACATGCCATCGAATCGGAACACATCAGCAGATATTTGGCGGTTCGTCTTTGATATGATAGTGATCGCGAGCCAGTCGGAAAACGAATCTCCTACCACCAAGCTCGGTTATCAGCCTTTTACGGGACGCTACCCAGCGGTGGGGAGAATTGTGTCTTAACCCGTCCCTCCAAAGGTGAAGAAAAGTGGACTTTTCAAAAGAAAAGTGGAGAAAGGAGTGTCTTTCTCTCTATCTTGCTTTGAGGGATAAAGCGTGAAGCTTTGTTTTTTTTATCAGTAACTATGAATGTGTTAAAATCGCTTATATACGTAATAGGGTCTTTCCTGTCTTATATTATTAAGGATTTAAAATACAAGCAAATCTAAGAGGATTCGTAATTCATATTTTTATATGATTTACTATAAAATATAATTTTGTATATAGAAACACAGTAAAAGTAACTAATGTAATATTTACCAAAATGTTGCTAAAATATATGAAAAAACATATACCGTTTTCTCAATCGCAATCATTATTAAATTTAACTGTGACTATTAAAATTAATTTAAATTAAATTAATAATAATAATATGTAAAATTATTATTGCGCATTTAAATAATAATAAAACCTGTAATTAAAAAAACCACCTTCGCGCCTTTCCCGCATAGTCAGCGAGGTCCTAGTGTCAAGACACTCCGATCTCTAATTTCCGCCCGAAATTGAAACATAACGTGTTTATCTAACGTACCAGAACGAAGAAATGAAAATATAAATATAATCATTTTCCAAGTGGGAATCAAACCCACAACCTACATACTTACAGTCAGACACTGTGCCACAAAACCTAATTAACGATAAAAAAAAAATAAAAATATCGGTAATAGTTTATTTTTGTTCACAAAAGTAACTAATATAATATTTCCACAAAATATTACATAACATTATGACTCAATAAACAATAAACACATACTTTTTCATTCACATTATAATAATTATAAGAAAAATCCCACCTTTAATTAAATTTAATTCAATAAAATTGCTATATTATTGAAAATTATTACTGAAAATGTAAATATTTATAAATATATAATCAAAAAACCAAAAAAATCTACTTACTAGGCATATCCAAATCACTAATAAACTCCTCAGTTTCGACGAACCCACGTCCCATGGTTGACATGGCAACCAAAATCACCAGGCACTGCATACACACCCCCCCCGGACCCACTCTCGATGACGACTCCATCAATGACCATCGCAACACGTCACATTTCAAATATAATGAACAGATTTTGATGAAATTTTCACCGATTTTGACAAAGCTTTCGGGGAGGGAGATAAGCTCTACGGCAGCGTGCGTGCGTTAGGACGGCGCGCGGCGAACTGATCGCCGTTACGCGACGCTCTGTATAAGTTGTTCGAATTATATATTTATATGTATATTATTTAATATAATTTAAAATTGTTTTTATTATTTTCTTGTTATGATTGCATAGTTTTGTTTTTTGGTAAATAAAGTTTTTGTTTATATTGACAACCGGATTTTAAGTATTTCATATTTCACGTATTTGTATTTGATATACATTAATTTCCTGTAGACTTTATAAATAATATACTTTATAAATAGAGAGGAGGAGGAGATATAGACACTCTGTTCTCTTCATTTTATTAATTGTCTATCGGATTCAACACAGCTGTTATTTTACAGGCCTGGAAATTCATATCTAACTTAAGCGTCAAAATTTTCTAAAATAACGTCCACGTGATTAAATTTGCATATGTCAAGTCAATTTCTACTCTACATTATATTTTAGGCCGTCATGGCGTAGTAGTACAGCGTCTGACTGTAATGCAATGGTTGCGTGTTCGATTCCCACTCGGAGAATTTATGTTTTAACTTTCATTTCTTCGCTCTGATACTTAAGACAAAGCGCAGCGTTGAATTCCTTAACTCAATACGTAATGTCATGATTTTGGACAGAAAGTGGAGAACGGAGTGTCTTAACACTAAATCTACTCTGATAAACACGATGCGGGAAACGTGAAGTTAAAAAAATATACATATTTCACATCATGTACCAAAACAAATTGAATTGAACAACTGATGAGGTTTCTCTTTGAATGGAAAGATGTTTTATATTCTTAATAAGTAAAGTGCAAGTATACATGAAAGCTCACTTTGTATTTACCTCTAAATTTTTATAACGTTTTATGCAATTCCCCGCAAGGAGAGTAAACAAAGAAAACCTGGGACTTAAGCTCTTCGTTCTTCACTTTCCGCCTGAAATTCAGACAATGTGCGTTGTAGGTTCGTAACTGAACATCGCATCTTGTTTTAAAAGGGCAATAAAAATGTTATTTATATATATTTGTTTTATTTTTTTTTTTCGCTTTACGCTGTATCCCGCACACAGCAGGGTAGGCAGAAGGAACCTAGTGTTAAGACACTCCGTTCCCCACTTTCCGCCGAATGCGGAGGCATTGCTTGTTAAGTGGCGGAACTTAACGCTGCGCTTTACCTCGACACCGGAGCGAAGAAAATTAAAATATCAAATAATGCCACTCCTCGAGTGGGAATCGAACCCACAACCAGTCGCCAGTCGTTTACAGTCACACGCTCGTGCCACTGGGCCACGACTGGCCACAATCAATATATAATTTATATAAATATTATATATGTCTCTAATCGGGAATCGAACCCGCGATTGTGTTTACAGTCATACGCTTATCAAATCTGAATCGTAAAATCATTTGAATCAAAAAAATAATAATTACATGGTTTATACTTTAATAAAAAAATATCTGAGTATTCAAATTTTAAATTTACATTTATATTGACATCTCCGTTGACATAAAATTTTTATTCTTTGAAGCATTTATACTGCAGCCGTCTATACTAAAAAGTAAAGTATTTTCCAATCTAAGATTTTTTCAGGGAACTTGAGACGCCATTTATCTCATGTCTCTATCCGCGATGGTTATGGATACGATTCTCATTTAGGGAAATAATTATATTTAAATTACTTTACACGTCGTTGAAACTCAAATTAAGAAGCACAAAGTGCAGTGTCTAGGAATGACTTGACACTACGTTCTGTCAGAGTGACTTGACACTACATTACAGGCACTCTGCAGGGAGAAGCGAAAATGATATTTTTACCCACATTCGAAACATTGTGTGTTAATTGGCGGAACTCAACGCCGCGCTTTGTCTATATACTAGAACGAGGCAATGAAAATCCATACTTATATTATAAATGCGAAAGTCTGTGTGTTTGTCTGTCGTGCTTTCACGGCTAATCTACCGGTCCGATTTGGATGAAATTTTGAATGAAAGTAGTAAATAACTATGAGTCTAACATAGGCTATTTATTTTTTCAAAATGAAACTTTATATGAAAAAACTAAACCGCTTGACCGATTGTAATGAATTTTGGAACAAATATAGTTGATAATCGAAGGTCGAAAATAGGCTACTTTATTTTTTAAATATCCACCCCTGAGAGTTGCAACATAACGAAACAATTAGGCAGTCCACGCGGCGAAAACGCGAGCGGGCCACTAGTAATTAATATATAATCGTTTCCCCGAGAGGAAATCAAACCCACAACCCATCACTCTACAGAGCTAATATTAATACGAAATTGTACTTCTATTATTCTAGATAAAATTCTACATAGTTCTTGCAAATAATCCTATTCTTCCTTATATTAGAAATTCCTAAAATGTTTACTTTAGCTATAAATCAGAAAAAGCTAATAAATAGCGATATGTCAATATAAATCTCGAAAGTATTTTTTATGGTTAGCCATACTCGTATGAGCGATAAGGGAAGCTTTCGTTTTATAGAGTTCGTTTATATTATGAATGCTTGTATGTATATATGTATGTATGTATGTATGAGGCCATTTAGGCGCAGTGGGATATAGTTTGAGTGTAAGTGCAATGGTCGTGGGTTCGATTTCCATTAGAAGAATAAAATAATTTAAGCTTATTTTCACTTCTCGCCTCTGGTGCAACTCGAAGTTGTGTTTCGTAAAGTGACGATTTTAAAAAACAGAGAGCGGAGTGTTTTTATATAAAGTTCTTCCATACTATGCGAGAAAATGTTTGAAATTGTTTTTTTTTAGTTTTTTATTATCTTAATATCAGAACAAACCTGAAAATGACATTTAGAAAACGTATAAAAATTTGAACGCTGCGGGATTCGAACCCGCGCCTCCTGAATACCGCTCTCTCACCACTGAGCAATGTGATCATTTTTTTTCAAAATTGCTTATACATGTTTGCTTAATACATGTTTTCTAAATGCCTTTTATAATAACAAGTTTTCAATAACATTTGTTTTATACAAGATGTATAGTTAAAGCTGCCAGGTATTCAGCGAGGTATTCAGGAAGCGCAGGTTCGAATCCCGCTGCGTTCAAATTTTTATACGTTTTCTAAATGTCTTTTTCAATTTTCCTAAGCGTGGGATAACACTTTAAAAATGTTTAAAGAACAAATCTGATATGTATATATTGTTCAATGTCGATCTATAAATTTATAGATTGTATAATTTGTTTTCTTCACGAAACGGAATGTCACTTCGTTGCGATGCTTTAAAGTATTAAAATAATTTTATAGTTTTATATATAGTAGATACTTTCTTACAATAATATTTCTGTATTTATATAACATTAAAATAAGGAAATAAATTATAATATAGAATAATATAGTTAAAATTAAAAAAGGTTTAACTAATTTATAAACTAAATCTATAACTTTGGACAAGAAAAAGTAAAATTTGATAGTCATATAAGCGAAATTACGTGTGGAAATTGTACAAATATTTAAATGTAATACTTAAGTTATATATTATGTTATAGATTATATCGACCAAAGAATTGAGGTCAGAAAATGATTAATATTCATAGTTCCTTGAACAGCGGATTGAGTTTTATTAATGCGGTATTAGAGAAAAGGGAAATGAAATATTTAATAGGCAATGTATAGGCAAAATTTTGCTACTCTATCATTTTTTTTTCTGAGATGGCTTTAGATAAATGGGCTTTGTTTTTTAAGGGCTACAGGATTTAATATCAGAATGTTAATTTTTAAAAAAATACTGGATTAATAAAAACCAACAAAATAATTACATATTATTTATTAGCATTATTGTCATCACAATTAGTTGCAGGTTCGACTCCTATTAGAGGGAACGATTAAATTTCAATTATTTGATACTACGATACAACGCGAATTCAGTTCTGCCACTTAACATGTTCATGTGACACTCCCGATTATGTAATGTCCCAAGTTCAGGGAAAAGTGACCTATTATTGATCTATTATAATAGATATACATATATAGATAAAGAAACAGCTTTACGCATTTTTCCACAAAAAAGTAATAAAAGAAAATCCTTAAGGCATCAATAAATTATCCCCTTCCTGCTCCAAATTTAACCCACGTGTTTAGACTAGCGGAACTCAACGCTTTATTTGACCAGAATGGAAAATCAAAGTAACAAACATATAACCATTCCTCTTAGTTCTTACTTAAATATAATGTAATTCACAATCAATCGTGTTTATAGTCAGAGACTGTCCCACTGTCTTACTGGCCTATATTATTATCTAAATTTAATAACAGTATACAAATTGAACATTGACTACGAATGGGTCGCTAGTATTATAATAATACTAGCGACCCACTAGTATGTTCACATAAACGAAACAGTTAAAGTCGTATAGACTTTAGATGTTTCGTTATGTGGAAAATAGAGTAGCTTATGTTTTACCTTGAATTATTAACTATGTTTGTACCAAATTTCATTACAATCGACCAAGTGGTTTAGATTTTACATACAAACTTTCAGCCCCTATTTCAATTCTTTAGGGGTTAATTATTGAAAAAAGTACCTACGTTTCTCTCTGAATTTTCAACTATTTTCCTTCCAAATTTCATCCAAATTAGACCAGTAAACTAAACGTGAAAGTGTAATAAACAAACAGACAGACAGACAAACTTTCACATTAATAATATTAATAGTATGGATAAAATAATACAAATGCGTACCTCTAATCCACTTTATCGTCTTCCAAGACTACACTGAATAGTTTCAAATTTAATTACCGCCGACCAGAGTTGTGAGGTGTAAATTTGGAAGTAGTCGGCGGAATGGTTAAACATTTGTTCCCTAATACTGCTTTATAGAGAGAGATCTTTTGTTTGTTACCATAATTTGATTTACAATTAAAGTTTTGATTAACGATGATTGCTTTGATGGTGGGGTCTATAGATTAATAACTTAGGGCCGTATGGATGCTTTCTTGTTCTACTTACGCGTGTTCTAAAAATGAATTAGTAAATAAGTAAGGTAAATGACCAGTCGTGGCACAGTGGCACAAGCGTGTGACTGTAAACGACTGGTTGTGGGTTCGATTCCCACTCGAGGAGTGGAAATATTTAATATATTCCATTTTCTTCGCTCTGGTGCCGAGGTAAAGCGCGGCGTTAAGTTCTGCCACTTAACACGCAATAGGCATTGCGTGTTAAGTGGGTTCGGAGGCCCGAATTCGGCGGAAAGTGGGGAACGGAGTGTCTTAACACTAGGTTCCCTCTGCCTACCCTGCTGTGTGCGGGATACAGCGTGAAGATAAAAAAAAAAGAAATCGAACCCACAATCATTGGTTTACAGTCAGACGCTGACCCTACACGCTATAATAAATTTGTAAAGAAGATTCTCAGAAAAATATTCACTTTAAATAAATAATTTGATTGGTACCATCGTAGCACAGATGTCTGGCTGAACAATGATTGTGAGTATTGTTGTACGCATACGAAATATTTTCATGTCTTGTGTATTTTGAAAATGTACAATGTTTTATTTGTGTATTCAATAAATAATATAATTGTTTGAGTTAATAGTGGTAGAATGTAGTGATCTTTTTTGCGTGAGGGCAAAGTGCGGCGTTGAGTCAAAGTCATATAATTTTATTCAAAATAAGGAGTTACATTCATCATTTTTTGAACGTCAAATGGCTTAACACCAATTCACTAAAGTTAATTCCTCAGTCCTGAGAAGAACCGGCGCAAGCAACTCAGCGGGACTTCTTTTTTTTAAAGCAATTGTTTATTAATATACAAATATATGTGGCCAGTCGTGACCCAGTGGCACAAGCGTGTGACTGTAAACGACTGGTTGTGGGTTCGATTCCCACTCGAGGAGTGGAAATATTTAATGTTTCCATTTTCTTCGCTCTGGTGTAAAGGGTAAAGCGCGGCGTTAAGTTCCGCCACTTAACACGCAATGCCTCGGAATTCGGCGGAAAGTGGGGAACGGAGTATCTTTACACTAGGTTCCCTCTGTCTACCCTGCTGTGTGCGGGATACAGCGTGAAGCTAATATACAAATATATTGCTGACAGTGATACTTTTGAAATAGACTGGAGCGAGAATTTCATTCTCAAGGCGAGTTCAGTTACTCTACGCGTAATATCTCGGAATATGTAAGCGGAAAATGGAGAACGTAGGGTCTTCACACTAAATTGTCTTTATCTACCCTGTTACAAGGTAAAATGCTTGAAGCTCTAAGTTTAATTTAAAAGATTTATTTATTAGAAGAGGTTAAAATCAAATTTCTTAAGGTATTTTATTTATTTATTTAACATTAAAAATAATAAGATATAAACATCTTAATTTTATATATTCTAACCGTTAAACTAATTTTTAGTACTTTTAATGAAAGAACCTATTTCCACTGAAAAATCTCTTAAAAATTTGGATTATTCAGTGTTTTAGTGGAAAATAAAGTAGGCTTTATTTTATATCTATATATGTTATATTCCTATATATTTACTAGAAATAAATAGAAACAACTCATAATAATTATAAAATTCCTGTTTAAAACAGTTTCAAATTAAACTTATCTTTAGAAATAGCATTTGTTTGTGAAACTTTATTTATGAGAATAAGAATCAACTTAGTTTAGTTAAATTGCTAGAATTATCTGAGTTTGAACTTTGGCGAAACGCAACTTACGAGTGAAGAAATAATAAAAAGCAAACTACAAGTAAGTTAGACTCCAAAAGGTGAACAAAAGCATAAGCTGGTGTTGTACTTAAAGTAAATGTATTGTAGTTTACAGTAACTTTATATACAGTATTAGATATATAGAAGAGTCACTTATTGGTTCTGCATAAAGTAAAGTCAAAGTCAAGTAATTTTATTCAAAATAAGAAGTTACATGTGTAATAAAACTTACGTCTGTCTTCATAATTTCATATTTATTCTTTTATCCAACTTCTTTTTACAATAGTATCCGACCTAGCCTCTACGCCATGCCAAGTATAACTGCCACAAGTTAACAAAATCCGTCGCTTTTATACCATTTTGTTAGCTAAATACCCACATTTATTTATTATCTACCCTCATTTATTAACAAAACCCAACACTCGGCCATTCTGACCTCGTGCATGTCCTCATGCACGCAGTTAGAACCCAACACTCGGCATAGAGACTAGATTTACAATATTAACTTATTTCTAAAAAAACAAAAAAAAATCAACTGAAAATAAATATCATCATTACACGTGCTAATGGTGAACCACTTCACTCCACCGTTAACACTCATATTACTAATGGTGAACCACTTAGCTCCACCATTAGGTACTCTTATATTGCTTAAGGTGAACCACTTCACTCCACCATTAAACACTCTTATATTACTAATGGTGAACCGCTCAGCTCACTCATTAGATACTCTCATATTGCTTAAGGTGAACCACTTCACTCCACCATTAAACACTCTTATATTACTAATGGTGAACCACTTAGCTCCACCATTAGATACTCTTATATTGCTTAAGGTGAACCACTTCACTCCACCATTAAGCACTCTTATATCACTAATGCTGAAAAAAAACTCGCCATTAAACACATTTACTACAACGCTGAATTCATCAACTATGCACACAATTCGTCAAGTAAATTGATGAACTACATACACAACTCATCTACTATATACACAATTCGTCAACTATATACACAATTAGTCAACTAAATTCATCAACTATATACACAATTCGTCAAGTAAATTCATCAACTATATACACAACACGTCAACTATATACATAATTCATCAACGATATATACAATACATCAACTAAATTCATCAACTATATACACAACACGTCAACTATATACATAATTCATCAACGATATACACAATACAGCAACTAAATTCATCAACTACATACACAACACGTCAACTATATACATAATTTATCAACTATATACACAACTCATCAATTATATACATAATTCATCAACTATATACACAATACATGAACTAAATTCGTCAATTATACCGGGTGTATTTGTCTGACAAGCAACTTAGTACACAAAATGTAGAGCATAATATTTCAAGTCATACTTTATTTCAAATCAAAGTTGATGTTATTTCTTTATTATACACGCCTAAAAGAGAAAGAGATCTCAAGTATGTCTTATGCGAATGAAAAATGTCAGTTTAACAGCGCTTAATAGTATTTAGTAGTAATAGACACTTACGTCATTCGAGTTTAATTTTTACTACATCACGCATAATACAGAACGTGTAATTATCACAATTGAAAATACTAAGCCTGTGCAGTATATGATATTTGATTGATATTTTGTTCGTACTAACCGAGTTCTTATTAATTTATTCTCTCTTATTTGTTCAACTAGTTTTTGAACATATTAAAATTATCGTTTATCATTTTTAAAGAATAATTACAATCAGAGATTACATTGAAATACTAACATTCACTTTAGATCTTAATCCTTTGGGATACATTTTACAATTACTAATACTTATTACCGTAGTTATCCTGGTCAAACAGTATTCTTTACACAAATAGCCCACGCACTAGGTTTTAAAATTGGTTGTCCTTTTTACAACAAACGTTACAATATGTTCATCCATTTAAAAACCACTCGATAAGTACGAGGCATAAATCTTAATCAATACGAACTATGGTATTTGTAAATTTGTTTAAAAATCATTTAAAATTTGTTATAATAATTTAAGTTATAATAATTTATTTAAATTTAATTTCAAGTAATTGTTTTTTTTTTTTATTCAGTTTCTTCGTTTACTTATTTTTCAACAATGGCGCGTGTTCGCTTACTACATACGTGTTTTTGCAGAGTACACTGATATAACTAATCTATGGAGAATGTATCTCTCCTATTACGAACATATTAACATGTCGTGCATATATTTTTTTAGTGTTTTATTTAATTTTATGTTTTTTCCGTTTTTATAAGATTAAATAATTGTGTTTTTATTAATTGGGTGTGTGTACACAAACATCCTGTATAACTAAATTCAGGAAGTATATAGACAATTCATCAACTGTATTTATAATTTATCAACTAGTCTATTGTATTGTCCACAAAATAAATCATTCCAGTCTTACAAATTTCTTACTATGGAACACAACAAATATTATATTGTATAAAATTGTTACTAAACTTTTAACCATTCCAATTATAAAATATAATTTAAAAGAAAGTAGGTAGGTATTACAGTAATTAAAGTAAACTATTTAGTTTTGTCACTATCGTCTTTATCACTGTTACTATCAGTCACAGATCTCTTTACTTTTACCATAGTTATTGAAACTAATTTTGGTAATTTTAACTAATTTACTCTCTCTGTACATACGATACATACGAGTTTTATACATCCAGAATAAAGTCCCAGAGGTGTCTTATCAATAATATTATAATGGTTGTTCAAATTTCACTATCTCAGTCCTTCTCGTTTCTGTTTATATTTTGTGCAAATTAATAGCTTAAAATTATACGTTTGTATCTTTCGACATGTGCAGTATTGATTATGGTTAATTCGTTTACAGAGACAAAATCTTTTTAAAAATATTCGAAGTGAAACACGTTCCGCGGTCATCAATAACTATCAGAATTATAAAAAATAAATATCTTTTTACTTTTCGATATTATATTCTTAGGTTTAGAGTTCCCTCTCCCAAGATGACCAATTTCGTCATAATTAGACAACAAAGTTGCTATCTTACCCCAATTGGTACCCATCGTAATTTACTGTTGTCATAAGAATAACTAACAAATTTTATACGGAAAAATTGTTATTAACAATAATAATTTCTATGGATCAATCATTCAAAAAAAAATTTTATTTTATTTGTTTTGTCATATAAAACATTTTCCTTAATTACATATATTTTTATATACTTTATTCCATCAAAAACTAGGTCAGTGTCAAGTATGTCGTGAATTTAATTTATTTCAGAGTAATTAATCGCGCTTTGTAATAGCGATCGAAATTCACTACAGTCGGTTATTATTGTAAAAGTATATCCCAAAAGATACATTCTCACTTTCCGCAACAAACATACATAGCTAGGGTTTTAAGGACTTCAGCTAGAGAGTTTCTCTTCGAGAGAAGTTTGGCAGCTATAATAAGCAATTGGTCTAAATTATTAGTCATGGTCAAAATTTTATTCATGGACTGAAATTCCGCAGGGTATTTGGCTAATCCTAACAGCATACGATTAAACTCATATTGACCATCCGGGGTAATAAATGAAATAAACTGTTTGAACGTTCCTGAAATAGAGACTTTATAATAACCTGAGAATATATCTAACGTTATAGAATAGGATTGTCCCAATAATCCTGCTATTTCATCTTCAATTATTACATTTTTTTTTGTTTTAAACCTGAATTGGATATTGGAACATAGATTTTTATTTTTTTATTTCACCGTTAACATTTTCTTGTATAACCCCTAATTTGTTGCCTTTTGCCTGATAAAGCATGTATGGCCTTTATACTGCTAGCCTATCCTTGTTTGAAATCTATTTGAATAACGATATTTTGATTGTTTTTAATTTGTTACACGCCGCCTACTACACTAACTTGATTTGAAAGGTTTTGCTATTACGTGGTCTTGGACAAATATAAATGTATCAAATTTAGAGTTAATATAGCACCGCAAAGCGATCGGACCATACACATTAATATGACTAAGAGTTGATATGACACTGCAATTTCGGCTAAAGAGATTTTTTTTTGTGCACAAGGGAATTAGTTAAAAATATCTTAACATCTTAATACCAAATTGGTTATCAGTGCATCAAGTTTGTAGTACGAGAGTTTTGATTAAATGGATTAAATCTCAATTTTTAAAGTTACTTTCATAATTTAATTTGCTCCTAGAATTTCCCAGGTCGAACTTTGAACTTTATTAGAAATTGTATTAGTTGATCGAGGTCAGAACAACTTAAGTGTTTTTGTACTAAAGCTTATAGGTCTTATCACTTACTACGTATATCAACTAGTTAACCGCTTATCTGCCATTTATATCACATTAGTTTAAACAAGGCCAATTCTCTTAACATTATACTTTAAATCTACTTTTCCTCGTCAGCATATCCTCCAATGACTTGCTATAATTTTTCAGATTGAAATGCACTTAGTCATTTGTCTTGCCACTTATGCCAACTAAATTAAATAGAGCTTAAACATTTATATCAAATTTTAGGAAGTCCTTGGAGTTTATGTATAACAAAATAAATATTAGTTTTATGATTCTAACAGTAAACTATTGCACACTATCGTAAACTATTAATAAATGTCTGTCTGTAGTCCTTAAATATAAAAGATGGATTTTCTGACCTTTTACGTAGTTTTCGTAATGGAAAAAGTCCCGTCATTACTCCTACTTCGTTCGTTGACCACCCGACTGCGACCCCTGCTGCGTCCGCGATGCACGCCGACACCTCCGCGCTGCGCCCGCGATGCACGCCGACACCTCCGCGCTGCGCCCGCGATGCACGCCGACACCTCCGCGCTGCGCCCGCGATGCACGCCGACACCTCCGCGCTGCGCCCGCGATGCACGCCGACACCTCCGCGCTGCGCCCGCGATGCACGCCGACACCTCCGCGCTGCGCCCGCGATGCACGCCGACACCTTCGCGCTGCGCCCGCGATGCACGCCGACACCTCCGCGCTGCGCCCGCGATGCACGCCGACACCTCCGCGCTGCGACCGCGATGCACGCCGACACCTCCGCGCTGCGCCCGCGATGCACGCCGACACCTCCGCGCTGCGCCCGCGATGCACGCCCACACCTCCGCGCCGCGCCCGCGATGCACGCCGACACCTCCGCGCTGCGCCCGCGATGCACGCCGACACCTCCGCGCTGCGCCCGCGCTGCACGCCGACCCCACCGCGCTGCGCCCGCGATGCACGCCGACACCTCCGCGCTGCGCCCGCGATGCACGCCGACACCTCCGCGCTGCGCCCGCGATGCACGCCGACACCTCCGCGCTGCGACCGCAATGCACGCCGACACCTCCGCGCTGCGCCCGCGATGCACGCCGACACCTCCGCGCTGCGACCGCGATGCACGCCGACACCTCCGCGCTGCGACCGCGATGCACGCCGACACCTCCGCGCTGCGCCCGCGATGCACGCCGACACCTCCGCGCTGCGACCGCGATGCACGCCGACACCTCCGCGCTGTGACCGCGATGCACGCCGACACCTCCGCGCTGCGACCGCGATGCACGCCGACACCTCCGCGCTGCGACCGCGATGCACGCCGACAACTCCGCGCTGCGACCGCGATGCACGCCGACACCTCCCCGCTGCGACCCCGATGCACGCCGTCGCCTCCGCGCTGCGACCGCGATGCACGCCGTCACCTCCGCGCTGCGACCGCGATGCACGCCGTCACCTCCGCGCTACGACCGCGATTCACGCCGACACCTCCGCGCTGCGACCGCGATGCACGCCGACACCTCCGCGCTGCGACCGCGATGCACGCCGACACCACCGCGACCCTCGCGATGCACGGCGTCACCACCGCGACCCTCGCGATGCACGGCGTCACCACCGCGACCCTCGCGATGCACGGCGTCACCACCGCGACCCTCGCGATGCACGGCGTCACCACCGCGACCCTCGCGATGCACGGCGTCACCACCGCGACCCTCGCGATGCACGGCGCCACCACCGCGACCCTCGCGATGCACGGCGTCACTACCGCGACCCTCACGATGCACGGCGTCACCACCGCGACCCTCGCGATGCACGGCGTCACCACCGCGAACCTCGCGATGCAAGCTGCGACTTCTACTGCTACTGCAAGCCGCTAACCGAATACTTCATGTGTTCTTGTCTTCACTTCCAGGGTTCTGGTGTCACTAGACTGGTATCGCTTCGTAGTAGTATTGTCATGTTGCATCTCGAACAATTACATGAAACATCGTACAAGAATGTTATTAGGACACAAATAACATTTTTTTCCAATAGTATATATATATAAAAAAAAATACAGGAGCGAGTTATCCCACTTCTGAAATGTAATAAAACTTACGTCTGTCTTCATAATTTCATATTTATTCTTTTATCCAACTTCTTTTTACAATAGTATCCGACCTAGCCTCTACGCCATGCCAAGTATAACTACCACGAGTTGACAAAATCCGTCGCTTTTATACCATTTTGTTAGCTAAATACCCACATTTATTTATTATCTACCCTCATTTATTAACAAAACCCAACACATGCTTCATTATTTGAACGTCCAATAGTTTACCACCGATTCACTAAAGTTAATGCCTCAGACCTGAGAAGAACCGGCGCAAGATACTCAGCTGGACTTCTTTTTTTAAAGTAGTTGTATAGAATTAGCTATATAGAATAGTCAGTCACTAAGTCAGTATACGGTAACTATACAAAATAGACGTAATTTGACTATGTCTGTGTTTATTTCTCTCTACACGAGTGGTTTATGTATGAAATATTGTCGTAAAGTTAATTTTCTCTTTCATTTTTCTGTGTTATGATGAGGCACGGCGTTGAGATCCGCTACTCAACTCTCAAGGTCTTGGATTGGAAGGGAAAATGTCAATTAATTAAAAAGAAAGAAACTGTGAATATATATTTTTTAATACTTTATTAAAAAACTGCTTACCTTTGTAGGCAGAGATAACTAAGTGTTACGACATTTTGTCTTATTAACAGAACGTGGAAGTGAAAATAATTTAAATTTATTAATTTTTAAGTGGGATTCGAACCCAACACCATCAGGTATACAGTCAGATCCTGCCACAATGAACCACCACCATGATCTTAATGTTTCCCTATTCTTATAAGAAAATGCCACCTTCCAAGTTTTTCTTTAATATCGAAAAATAAAGACCACAGTAACTTGAAGCATAAAGAAAATTCAAAATGCAAAAACTGTTAAAAGATAAAAATAATATTACTGATTATAAAAAAAGCGCGGCTCACATTCACGTCATTCTTCACTAAGATCCGAGTCATTAATAACAGTTCCAAAATTTCATCTGTTACCAAGTTTTCATTAAAATTAATATCTTTTCATAACATTGTAAGGGAAAGTGAAAACTCAAACACACACATAAAATATAATTTTAATTAATAACACACAATTTCCTGTAGCCAGTCGTGGCCCAGTGGCACAAGCGTGTGACTGTAAACGACTGGTTGTGAGTTCGATCGACACTCGAGGAGTGGAAATTATATTTCCATTTTCTTCGCTCTGGTGTCGAGGTAAAACGCGGCGTTAAGTTCCGTCACTTAACACGCAAGCCTCCGTATTCGGCGGAAAGTGGGGAACGGAGTGTCTTAACACTAGGTACCCTCTGCTTACCCTGCTGTGCGCGGGATACAGGGTGAAGCTAAAAAAAAAAATGTTTCAAATTATTTTCACGAAGCATAAGCTATTTCACTTCATTATGGTGAAGTGGAACAATGACTACCTGTACGCCTGACGGTTTTGGGTTCGATTTTCATTTGCAGGAATATTTGGCAACAGAGCCGGATTAAGGTGATCTAATGGCAAATATATATAAAGTAGCAATTTGGCAAAGAAATAGTTAGTAAATGTTTGCTAAGAACAGATTTTGTGATAAGGTCGATTTAAAAAAAAATCACTTTTTCCCCGCGTAGAAGGTTTAGGAAGAACCTAGTACTAAGAAATTTAATTCCTCAATTTTGCGCTCGAACTTGGCATAACTCCATTTTGTACTTTGTCTTACCAGATCGGGTCAATGAAAATAATTTAAATTTCTCGAGTGGGAATCGAACCTACAATCAATTGCCATAACAGTCAGACCCTATCTCACTGCAACACGATGACGTCTACGGAATATAATCTTTTGAAGATTATATTAGATTATAGAAGTAATCTATATTTTCATTACTATTACGAAGCTATCGTCTAGTGAAATATATATGTAGCTAAAAAATATATGTGTATGAATTCGTCGGTACAGCGTCCAACTCTAACGTATTGGTTTTGGGTTCAATTCGCGCTAAGTGGCGGAATTTAACGCCGCGCTTTACCTGGACACCAGAGCGAAGAAAATGGAAATATAATTTCCACTCCTCGAGTGGGAATCGAACCCACAACCAGTCGTTTACAGTCACACACTTGTGCCACTGGGCCACGATTGGCCACAGTTATATGATTATATTTGAATTTTTATTTCTGCTCTGGGACACGATAAAACGCAGCGTTGAGTTCCGCAACTCAACACGCAATGTCTCGATTTCGGACATAATGTGGAGAACGGAGTGTCTTGACACCACATCCTTGGTATGCAAGAAAAATCGTGAAGCTATAATTTCTTGTATATATGTTTACTAAGAAAAGAAAATAACAAAGATAAGATAGTAAGGCGTCGAACCACAACGACCAAGTCAATACTGAAACAGGTCAAGCGGAGTACATTCGAATCCGCTTATCACGTTACTACATATGTGAAGCTTTTGCTTGTGTTCTGCTTCAATAATGCTATATATTTATTTAGAAAGTATACGTAGTACATATATATATTATGAATGTTAGTATATATAGATTTTTATGTTATGAATTTCTTTTTGTATTTCAGGACTAAAATAATGAATTTGAAATGTAAATTTAGCTTAAAAGCTTTTATTTTGATAAAAATAATCTATTTGAATTTATAAAATAAACCATAGTAGCACAGTAAGATAGTGACAATCTGACTGTAAGCGCAATGGCTGTGAGTTCGAATCCATTCCTTGAAATGATTTTTTGTTCCACGGTTAAGGTTCCGGCTGAAAACGAGATATTTTTTATTGTGTAGCAGATCTCAAAGCAGTGTTTTGTCTTGTTAGAATGAAGAATTGAAAATAAAAGAAGTAGCGGAGATCGAACCCACAACCACTCAGGTTAACAATTAAACACTGTCGCACTGCGTCACGATAGTCTTTTTGTTTACTATGTTACTATTAAACCACAAAAATAAGGAAAACCTTACAAACATGTATGGAATAAGAAAAGGATATATTTTTCATTTCACACATCCTTTTTATCTTACTTCTATATATATTATTATATTATTTTTTTTTTATATAGCTTCACGCTGTATCCCTTGCGGGGTAGTCAGAGAGAACGGAGCGCCAAACGCTACGGTCCCTGCATACTTCTTTCGCCTCGTCCACAGTCATCAACCTCTTCATACACGCCCTCCGGGGGGTCCTCATGCTTTTTACGTGACCTTCCTCCAGTATCATCGATACTGTGTTTTCGAAGGTCAACCGAGGTCTCCCCCTGCCTCGCTTACCACTCACCTTTGCTTCATAGATCTTTCTTACCATTCTTCCATCGCTCATCCTCTCGACGTGCCCAAACCACCTGAGCACGCCCTTCTTCATTCTTACTATGACGTTCTCGCTAATACCTGCCATTCTGTGTATCTCTTCATTGCGGATTCGGTCAGCTAAGCTGACTCCGCACATCTTTCGAAGAGATCTCATCTCCACAGCATTCATCTTTCTTTCATTCTTCTTCTGCAATACCCACGTTTCGCTGCCGTATAGCAGCGTCGGTACCAGCACTGCATTGTGCACAGCTAAACGTGCGGCTATGCTCACGTTCCGCCGTCGCATCAACGCAGCGAGGGCACCGTTAACCCTGTTACCGGCAGCAATACGCCTTTCAACATCCATATCATACCTTCCATCTCTGCTAAACATACTTCCCAAATATACCACCTCATTCACTTGTTCTAATTTCTTTCTGTTAACCATTATCTTACATTCCGTTCTTTCTTCGTCTCTTTCAAATACCAGAATCTTAGTTTTTTCCTTAAGAAATCAGAATCTTAGTTAGTTCCTTTTTATCTAAAGGAAACAAAAGATCAGAAACAAAATAGTAATACAATATTCTGTTCTCTATGCGTACTTTAATATTATTTAAGTGTTAAATATAAAAAAAGTTGTAAAATTAAGTTTATTTGATAAACTCAAATATTTAAACTTTTAACATTTCAAAATGTTATTCATTTTTTTTCTTTTTACACATACATTCATTACATTCATTTTTTTGCTACACGCTGTATCCCGCACACAGCAGGAACCTAGTGTTAAGATACTCCTTTCCCCACTTTCCGCCGAGGCTTGCGTGTTAAGTGGCGGAACTGAACGCCGCGCTTTACCTCGACACCATAGCGAAGAAAATGGAAATATAATTTCCACCTCTCGAGTGGAAATCGAACCCACAACCAGTCGTTTACAGTCACACGCTTGTGCCACTGGGCCACGACTGGCCACAATTAATTCATATACTTAGGAAAAATGCATGAACGCATGGCTTAGCGATCAGAGGGTTTAGACGGTTTCCAAAACGTGCAGGTTCGAATCTTGCGTTCAATTTTTTATATGTATTCTAAATGTTTTTTTTTTTTAAATAAGAATATTCAATACGAATAATATGAACTGATCGGAGCTGGAAAACATATAAAGTAAATTATAGCTGAGTGTAAAATCTTATAATATAGTCATTTTGTTGAATAACTAACTGATAATCCAATTTATGCCCAATATAGTGGGAAAATATATGAAAGATTGCTGTATATTTCTATTTAAAAGAACATTATTGTTAGAAAAAGTGTCAGACATGTATGGAGACAAAAAATAGTAAATGCTTTACAAGAAGACAAGCCTGGGCGTGTGGTGTTCCGCCACTTATCACAGAATGTCGAAGTGGAAGGCGGACAACGAAGGATCTGTGACCTAGGTTCTGTCTGAATACTTCTCTTTGTGGGAAATACTGTAAATGTAAAGTAGAAAACAAAAAGTATAAATTAAAGAAGACACAAAATAACGAAAATTGCTCAATTTCTTTTATTTTACTACCAACATTTAGCTTCAAATCCTGCTACATACCAAATATTCACACAAAAACAGTATTTATTTAGAGTTTTTTCGCAAAAATGTTCATAGAAAAATGTTCAGCTTTACATAATCTCGACTCCAATGTCTTACAAGCGTGAGCAAGGTTCCTACGATCCACTATAATCTCCCAGCGTTACGCGCTACGTGTTCGACAGGCTGTCATGTCGAGGGGCAAATTGGGTAACCTTTCAGTTTTAGATCGTGTATGGAAAATGTAAAATGGAAATGTGAATTTTTAAATATTTTTTTGTATAGAAGGTTTTTTTTTTTTGGAGTTTCTCGCAATTTTCCGCAAAGCAGGAAAATTAGAGAGAACGTAGTGTCAAGTCACTCCCTTAGCTTTTCGTCCGAAATTAAGATATTGCGTCTTGAGTGGCGGAACTTATCGTCGGGCTTTGCCTTTGGTACCAGAGCCAAGGAAAAAAAATCAATATAAAAATTCATTTTATAATTTAAATATAATTCTTTCGAGTGGGAACCGAACGCACGACTATCGCTTTGCAGTCAGACGCTGTTCCATTACTACGAGTTTGCCACTCGTTCAACCCTTATTACGATGTTTAGAAACTCGTCTCCTATATATATATATATAAATAAATATTTAAATAGGAAACAAATATGATTTTGGCATTTACAGCATATTAGGTTTACTACAGCCACGGTATGCTGATTTATCCGCGCAAGAGGAATTTAATTTGATCTTATATGTGTACTATTAAAAGCATGAAAAAGAAGCTTCACGCTTTATCTGCATTATAGATTTCCATATATTTATTATTGATATAAAATTTTGTTTGTTTGCATGTCTGTATGTTTGTCTGTTCCTTTGTTACGCTTTCACGGTAAATCCACCGGCCTGATTTGAATGAAATACAGAATGAAAATAGTTAAAGACCCAAGGTCAAACGTTTGCAAAGCCCTATAGGTATGAAATAAAGGAAAAAGTTTGTATAAAGAGTTGTTCATTCGTAGCCACGAGCAGTCGCTAATAGTAGAATAAATCAGAACAATTTAGTGTCAAGTAAATTCTCCACTTCCCGCCTAAATTTGGGATATTAGGTGTTGAGAATGGCGGAACTTAACGCCGTCCAATAAATTATTCTTAACTTTCAACTCACAATCACTCTGCAGGTTTAATTAAATATCTTCTATTGAACAAATGTTGTTGGATACTTGTTATTATAAAAGGCATTTAGAAAACATGTATTAAGCAAACATGTACAAGCAATTTTGAAAAATTTAAGCGCATTGCGCAGTGGTGAGAGCGCCTGGACGGTATTCAGCAGGCGCGTGTTCGAATCCGCGTTCAAATTGTTATACGTTCCAAATGCCTTTTTCAATTATCCTACGTGTGGAATAACACTTGTTTAAAAGTATTTATACTTGTAAAAATGTTTAAAAGTACTTGTTATTATAGTCTCCTTGTAGAGCATAAATATTTCTCTATACAATTCTTATATCAATCGAATACTGTTATACATATATATCTATATATAGTAACGCAAGCGCTTAGGGCTTGAATGAGAATGAAGTCGGTTGACCCATTTCATCAGTTGGTTTCATAGCCGCTGGCTATCTGGGTGTATTATAATTTTGCAATAATTTATTTATTACTAGTAATCAATTTAAGCTCCTGTATTTATATATTAAAGTTAAAAGTTCTAAAAAAATCCATCAAGCTTCACGCTTTTTCGCGCATAATCATGTCAGCGATAAACTACCAAGATGCTCCGTTTTCTACTTTACATCTGCAATTGAGACACTGCCTATTGCGTGGTAGAAATAGTAAAGTCACCTCCGTAATTTATAAAATGAGCACCCCACCAATGGGGCCTAGCTTAAAAATATAAAAACAAGCTTGAGGCCGGACTTGGGCTCTCTGCTTGGTCAGCTTTCAATAAGATCGGTCGTGTTGGATCGTACTTGTTATCATAATAAGTATAGTTAATTAGTGGTTAATTACTTTGTAATAGTTGATTTGTATTAGTTAAGGTGCTAATAAATTTTTATTTAAAAAAAATCATTTGTGTTTGTATTTTTAAGAATATAGTAAAGTAGCCCCGTCGAGGAGTTAAATACATACGTTTATTAGCATTCCTTGTATGCCACTTTATACAAAAGTGTAAATCATTATATGATAGCGTACCCAATATTTATTATATTAACTTAATACATTCTAATTAAACTATACCGAATAGTTTGCTTATAAAAATAGATGATATATGGCTCTTCCTTCATTCTTATAATTAACAGTATTACTGGTATATCTTTTCAGGCAATACTAACTACAAGCGTGCAAATATGGCTCCATTTAAAATTATGAACACAGGGACCAGTAGAGTTGATTTGAGATTTGAAATCACGACTAACATACAAAGACAGTTAGTATATTATAACTGCATCTTAGATAAATAATATTATAACTCAGGCTTAATAACATCGCATTTTTCCATCATATTTTATAATTAAAAAACCTTTGACTATACAAATTTTTTCCCGTGGGGGGACGGGTTAAGAATACAATTCCCCCCCGCCGCTGGGTAGCGTCCCGTAAAAGGCGGGTAACCCAGTAGTTTGGTGGTAGGAGATTCGTTCTCCGACTGGCTCGCGACCACTATCATGTCAAAGACGAACCGCCAAATATCTTATGATGTGTTCCGGTTCGATGGCATGTAAGCCAGCTCTCCCTATTCCCACCATTCCCATCCTTCCTCCCTCCTTCTGTCCTACATTGCTGGCAACGCATCCATAACTTGAATGTTGTCGATGTCTATAGGCGAAGGTAACCACATAACACCAGGTGGGCCTTCAGCTCGTTTGCCTCCTTTATTCCATAAAAAAAACAAATATAAATCACATTTTCAACCTAGAATCAAACCGGCACCCTATTAGAGAACACTAACTAAATCAACTTTAGGTACTGTCACAGTTAGGTCCAAATAATTAGACCACTGCAGCCGGAAAATCAACAGAAATGCCAATCAACGTCGTTCATTATCCACCCACGAGCTTCCATTTTCCATTGCAGAACAACACGAAATTCTTTGCACTATGAATACACATTGTATATGAAAGAAGGGAAGAATGGAGAAGAAATGCTATAAAAAATTGAACGTAGCGGGATTCGAACCTGCGCCTAATGGAAACTGCCCAAGCGCTTTAATTTTAAATTTAAGCTATATCTTTTATTCAGTTTCATGACATTTTTTTACAATGTTTTTTGTTAGTTATTACTGAGATGCAGAAGAAAGATTTTTACAATTTTTTGCTACGCAGAGATCATTTCTACAAACAACCGTTCGGCTAGAGAGAATGCTATTTATGAAATATTTTTTACATTTTACAATTTTATTCATATTAATATAAGAAATATTATATCACAACTATAGATTTTAGATCTATAGATAAAACAATATTTTTAATGGTTCTTTCTTGGGCAGTTGTCAAGAAACGCGGGTTCTAGTCACGTTAGATCTAAATTTTTGTCTTTCTATTTTTCAAAAACGCCATCATGGCACAGCGGGTCAGCGTCTGACGGTAAATAAGATTGGTTGTGAATTTGATTCCATTCAATGTTTTATTTTTTTTCTTGCTACGCTATGGTATGAAGACAATTAATAGAAGACAAGAAAGTGGAGACTGGAGTCTCTTGATATTAGGTACTCTCTGAACACCCTGCTGTACAAAATAATTCTGAAGCTGCTTATAAAAAAGCAAGACAATATTTTCTTTATAATAGATAGGTCGTGGCGCAGTGGCACAGACGTGTGACTGGTTGTGGGTTCGATTCCCACTCGAGGAGTTTAGGAAGAGGACATATTTAATATTTCCATTTTCTTCCTTCAAAGCGCGGCGTTAAGTTCCGCCACTTAACACGCAATGCCTCCGAATTCGGCGAAAAGTGAGGGACAGAGTGACGTAACACTAAGTTCCCCCTGCCTACCCTGCGTTATGCGGGATACAGCGTGAAGCTAATTAAGAAAAAGATGTAAAAATACATTAAACGTTAAAACAGTCATGACGTTAAAAATATTATATATAAAATATCACTTAGCATTGATACATTTATTTCTAGACAACAATGAACTAGGTTTTCCTTTTCATTTCAACAATCTATTTATTTGAATACCTATATATTATATCAACTGGCTTCTATGTTATTTATTTTTAAATTGAGAAAAATACCTATATGTTGGGTGAATTAATACGTGAATGGATTTTCTATTCACCATTTGCTGAACTGATTATGATAAAAATAATACTAAAATAACTAGATTTTTCATTGTCTGTGTATGAAATACTATATATAAAGTGAATGCAGAAAAAAGGAAAATAAGCATTCGATCATAACTAAATTATTTTTATTTATTCGCTGCTTTATTAAAAAAAAATATCCAATACTGCTCTAAAATAATATCATTTAGATTTACAAGGAACAAAATGTTATCTTAGACATTTTATCAATACAACCTGCCCGAACAACCAACAGACGAACGATAAGCAAAAAGTTGGACAAAGTCGCGTAATTAGCCAGTATAAATCAAAAGTCAACTCATAAGCCAAACAGATAAGAAATTTCAAACAAAAACCTTATAAATATAACGTTGAAAGAATCGTTAATATAACTTCTTAAAAAAGTGGCGATAAAAAGTAATTTATACCCGTTATAATAGAATGGAAAGGGCAGATCTCGTTTTGCTGACTTTATCTTGAATATAAAGAAAATACCTTTTAAATGATGTCCTGATATAGATACATTGGAGGAGCGGAAATAGCCCATTATTGTATTACGATATTAAATTAGATACACGCTTTCCTGTATAGTATATGGTATTCGGAGAGAACTTAGTGTTAATATACTCCGTCTACTCTTTCCACCTGAAATTACAGACATTACGTGGTGACTGGCGGGAGCTCAACCACGAGCTCTTAGTTCAGAGCGAAAAATTGCATATTTTTTTTAGCTTCACGCTGTATCCCACACACAGCAGGGTAGACAGAGGGAACCTAGTGTTAAAACACTCTGTTCTCCACTTTCTGCTGAATTCGGAAGCATTGCGTGTTAAATGACGGATCTTATTGCCGCACTTTGCCTCAATAGAATAAAACAATGAAAATAATTTAAATATAAATATAATTCTCAAAGTGGAAATCGAACCCACAACTTTCGCATTTCACATTCTAACGTCCCACAAATGCCTCATGCACAAATAAGAAACAAATTATTCACGTTTTAACAATAACCATTATTAATATTTTGTCCATATCTGATATTCCATATTTCACAGTGCCCAGAAGCTAGTTTTAAATAAATTTGTTATAACATGAACAGCTCTATGCTCTGGATATTGGCTGACGAGCAAAATACTTTTTAATGGAGATGAATGATATGCAAAAAATCGACATGACGAGTAGTCATTGTACATTCTCGTATCAAAGTTATAAAAACCATCCATTTACTTCAATATACATGTATAAGTACTAGCGACCCGCTCGCGGTATCGCCTGCGTAAAGTACACGACTGTAACTATTTCATAATTTGGCCCTTTCGCGTTCTCACTTAAATCACGACATTTTGTTTAAATATTATAAATTTAATTGTAGATTTTTTTGTTTGTAAACCTAATACATACATATAAATAAATAAATATTTAAAAATCCTCGTCTCAGAAATTATAGAACACACAGAAAAGAAATTTAAAAACACGCATTGATAAACCCCCGAATAATATTTTTTCTTATAAATTCCTTCTACAGACAGCTATTTGTTATTTTTTTACTCTATGTATAGATTAAATTTTAAGCTTTAAAGCTTTATTACGCAGAAACCAACGACGTGGGTTCGATTCCAAATCGGGGGATCAAATATATTCAAACTTATTTTCATTCTGCTACTCTGGTGATCGGACTAAACGCGTAACTTTGTTTCGCCACACAAGACCCAGGTGGAACGTGGGGAACGTTTGTTTGCGAATTTGTCTTAAATATTAAATAATAGAAATGAAATTACAAAATAATGGATTATAATATCATTTTTTATTATTTGTTACTCTAATTGATAACAAATTTACGTACAGAATGAAAAACTACTGAGGAAAAGAAAATTTCAATAGTTTACTCCCCTCTCACAGTTTATTACCTATTATGTTTAAATAATACAATATTTTACATGTAATCATTTATTGAGCTTGGTAGCAAGACATCAAGTGTCATACTTATATTATTATTCAATTACCCACTTGATTTAACTTTTTATATAAAAAGGTAAACAAATGATAAAATCATATATATAACATTACCAAAACAAAATCAACTTTTTTCAAATTTATTTCATTCAACAAAAACGAAAAACAAATGTCATCAATACTTTTGAAACCTTAAATTACTGTCCATGTAAAAATGTCACGTGACCTGACCTATGTAAATCAGATTTTCAATTTGCATTATTGAAAACTGAGCGAAGGCTTTTATACATGCAGCCTCTGATCCATGACGGCTTGTGACACTGAAATTTATATAATGACCCCTTAATACCCCATCTGGGATCAGAACCCAGGTCTCCTCTGAGTGATAACAGGTCAAAATCAATATTTACTCCTTTTCTCGCATAGCAGGGAGCGAGTCAGAAAGAACTTAATGTCAATCAACTTCATTTTCCACTTTCCGCTCTTAATCGGGAAGTTGTCGTGTTATTTGGCGCTACTGTGTTACGTTTAGGCTAAAAAAATTAAAAAAACAAAGTGGGAATCGAAGCCACAACCATCGCGTGTATGGTAAAAAGACGTTCCACTGCGTCATGACAATTTATATTAGGAAAGAGCAATTGTTAACTTTCTTACTGGCACCTTTGGGCAAAACTACCTTCCGAGCAGATGGTAGCTTATTATAGAACTTAATACTGACATTTTATCTTCATTTACAATTTGAAAGTAGTCATAACCTATTTACGAAGAATATTTAGGTTTCGAATTCAAATACGTCACTAAACTAAGCAAGCTGTTAATCTACCATAATAGCATGACAAGTGTCTGACCGTTTACGCTTAACACCTATGACATGTCACATATATTTTAATTAGAACTTTATAGTTATAGTAATAAAGATTAAAATTGCATCCAATTTTAAAGGCTTGAAAGCTTTAAAAGCTGTTTATTTGATTAGCCAGAAATACATACGTATATACTGTGGTCAGTCGTGGCCCAGTGACACAAACGTGTGATTGTAAACGACTGGTTGTGGGTTCGATTCCCACTCGAGGAGTGGAAATTATATTTCCATTTTCTTCGCTCTGGTGTCGAGGTAAAGCGCGGCGTTAATTTCCGCCACTTAACACGCAAGCCTCCGAATTAGGCGGAAAGTGGGGAACGGAGTGTCTTAACACTAGGTTCCCTCTGCCTACCCTGCTGTGTGCGGGACATAACGTGAAGCTATAAAAAAAAACATACGTATATGGATCCATATAGTAGTATGTATATATAGCGATACTTAAACTGGATTGCTTCATAAAATGTAGTTCATTATGCAATAGTAAAGTATAAAATGAAATTTTAAATTTCAACCTTAAATATTGTAATAGGCAGATAGCAAGTTTAATGGCTTCATAAACGCTAGGTATTTTTGGAAATTGTAACATAAATGAAGCATGTTGTATATTTGAAGCATGTTCTAGTTTAGCCGTTTGATGCAATTTTACTTTATAAACCACTTAGGATATGATAGATTTTTTTTAGCTTCACACTGTATCCCGCGTATAGCAAGGTAGGCAGAGGGAACCTAGTGTTAAGACACTCCGTTCCCCACTTTCCGCCGAATTCTGGAGTCATTGCGTGTCAGGTGGCAGAACTTAATGCCGCGCTTTGCCTCGTTATCAGAGCGAAGAAAATGGAAATATTAAATATTTCCACTCCTCGAGGGGGAATCGAACCCACAACCAGTCGTTAACAGTCACACGTATGTGCCACTGCGCCACGACTGGCCCTTAAATATTTTAAGTAGGCATATAAAGATTTGAAGGCAGCGAAACACGAACCCGCACCTTTTGGAGACCTCCCAAGGCTTCTGATCGCTGAGCGTTTTACATTCGTGATAATTTTTATATGCTTATTATAACGTATTTTTGTTGTTACTAATATATTTCTATAGAGAGATTTAGATGTTATTGACACATTTATCGTAAAAATTCTATTTAGTAAATGGCAAAAAGACATTATAGTTATACATTTTCCACATTATTTACGAATTTATGTCACTTCACACTTAGCTACTTTTACAAATATGGCCGTATTGTTTAATAGGTGGTGGAATCTATTAGTTTATTGCGTATTTTCAAAATAACGTAACTTCAGTTTTAACATTTTTTAAGTGATATTTAAACCTACAGTTTATTTATTATCAAAATAAAACATGTGTAAAACGTGTAAAAAAAAAGTACAATAAATACTTAATAAGGAATTAAGAAACTTTATTTACTAGATTATTCATATTCTAGCTTTTTATTTGCTATTACAAAATTGAGATTTAAAATAATAAATTTTTGATATTATTTTATTTTATTTATTGCCCGTTTATAGCGTTAATGTTCCCCCTGAGCAAATATACAAGACCGCACAAAATATACGATGGTTTCACAATGCTTATATATTGTATGGGCGGCCTCGAAAATATTTTATTGCTATAGAAAAATATTTTTAATTTAAATTAAATGTTGCTATCATGGCGCAATTATTGCATTAAATATGAAGGGATAGTGGGGAACGGAGTGTTTTAATACTAGGTCCTCTGCCTATCCTGCTATGTGCGGGATACAGAGTGAAGCGAAAAAAAAAGATATATAAAGGTTACATATATGTATATGTATCTAAATTTATAGTTTTGTATTTTTTATTATAAATCTATGAGTGTGCATACTATTTGCTTTATGGCTACTTAGCCATAAGGCCGCCTTTTGTACATTTTTTTGTGTATTATGTTCTTTACCCTGTTTTTATTTAATGTAGTGTACATTATAGTACCGCATAGAACCGCAGGAAAAAGGATTTATTATCTTGAGATTAGGCTATCTGTGCTCACCCTAGAGAACACACATAATCTAATGTCTAGACCAGTGAGTCTCAACCTTTTTTTTGTTACTGCACATATTTAACGATTCCAAAATTTGGCGGCACACAAAGAAAAAAATTTCAAATGATATAATTTAATAATATCAACATTATTATATATTTGCAAAATGTGGCGGCATACTTTTGAAATTTGGCAGTACACATAAGTGCCGCGGCACAGTGGTTGTAAACCACTGGTCTAGGCGCTTCGTTTTCCACTTTTCTTTGTGAGAGACGGAACTTTATGCCACACGGAGAAATGAAACCAATTTAAAAGCTGACCGAGTAAAAAAGTAAATAAAAAAAAAAAAAAAAACTAAATAAGGAAAAGGAATACAATCATCAATTAAGAACAACAAAGGCACGGAGCTGTGTCCGTGGAGAACGAAAACTCATTAAATAAAAAAAAAAAAAAAAAATACACGTCAATCACAATACACGTCGATGCCTTGATGACAAGGAAATGGAAGCGTATTATACATCGATATTTTGTCTTTAAACATGTTCTGTATATTTAAGGGGTTTAATGTATTTTGCTGGCTAGGTTACGTATTTTAACGCTGTATTTTGTCAAACCACTCGGAATACCTATTTCCCCTAAAAGAAAGATTATGAAACTTCTCTAATCTTAGGTAATTACGCTTGTCAAAGTTGTAACGCTTTCCAGATCTAAGATTCATACGAATTTATTGCTCAAATACAATAATATAATATTTCAGTTTAATTGTAATAAAAGTATTTTCAATATTTTTTCTTAAAATGTATTATTTTATTTTCAAATATCTATAGAAATTGCTTCCTACGTTGCGTAATTTAACTCCGCACTGTGACAAACCATCAGCTACCAGACTTACCATTCCAAAGACATATTTTCCCCTTTGTCACGTGGGGGGACGGGTTAAGAATACAATTCCCCCCGCCGCTGGGCAGCGTCCCGTACAAGGCGGGTAACCCAGTAGCTTGGTGGTAGGAGACTCGTTCTCCGTCCACTATCATGTCAAAGACGAATCGCCAAATATCTTATGATGTGTTCCGGTTCGATGGCATGTAAACCAGCTCTCCCTATTCCCACCATTCCCATCCTTCCTCCCTCTTTCTGTCCTACATTCCCAAGGCTGGCAACGCATCCATAACTTTAATTTTGTGGATGTCTATAGGTATCGATTTAACACCAGGCGGGCCTTCAGCTCGTTTGCCTCCTTTATTCCATAAAAAAAAATTAATCCCCGACTAATCTTAAGAAATTAGGCTTGTCAAAGCTGTCACTCAAACACAATAATATAATATTTGAATTCAATTCGATTCCAATATAAGATTGGAGAGACAAACATTTTGCAAGTGTCAATTTTACTTAATCCCGTGGAGTGGGAGCAGGTACGAGTAATTTGGTTAATTACGTTCTAAAGACGAGTTTGTACGTAGCCGTTGTGCTTAATTTATTTATAATATTAATTATTTACATTTTAAATATGTTATTATGCAGGAAAATGTTGAATTTTATATTAAATAATAACTTTAAAATACAAAAAATAGAGCTTGAAAGCTCAAAACATGGAAGTTCTTGTCTCGCTGACCAATAAAAACTCAATAGAAGATTTGATGTCGTGTTTGTGTTCTGTATCCTGAATGCGTAAACAACATATTACATATAGAGACTGCAAAGATAAAGAAATATACAAAACAATATACACATATACATGAAAATTGATTAGAAGCGAAGGTTCTAGTCCTTTTAAGGTGACCGTTACTGCCCTTAAGTCTCCTTAGAACTCGTAACGTATCACGAAATTTTGGTGCATTTAAAACTTTTTTTGTTTTAGCTTGACGCTGTATCCCGCACATAGCAGGTAGGTAGTAGGAACCTAGTGTTAAGACACTCCGTTCCCCACGCACCGCCGAATTCGAAGGCATTGCGTGTTAAGTGGCGGAACTTAACGCCGCGCTTTGCCTCCACACCAGAGCGAAGAAAATGGAAATATTAAATATTGATACTTCAATGATAAATATATATTTATTGTAAGTATTATATTGTAATAAATATATTTTTCGGAGTAAAAATTTAACTTTTAATCCCGCTACTTTATTTTACATTATTAATTTGCAAAATATAGGTCTCTGATTAAAAATACGAATAATATCAAAAGAAATATTACAATATTTAAAATATTGAAACTGTAATATTTTGATTGTAAAATCCAACAAAATGAGCTCTCGATGAGACTCCATTTCGGTGCTGTTGTGTGGTACTGAACTGTACACGCAATAATTTTAAACTTAATTCTCATTTGGCATTTTAAAGAAAATATTTTTCTCCTATAGCAAGGTGGTTAGTAAGAACCTAGTGTCTATACTCCGTTCTCCGCTTTCCTCCTTTTTCTAACACTTTGAGGCATCTGACTAAATTTCTCCATGTATATATTATGACCAGTCGTGGCCCAGTGGCACAAGAGTGTGACTGCAAACGACTGGTTGTGGGTTCGATTCCCACTCGAGGAGTGGAAATTATATTTCCATTTTCTTCGCTCTGGTGTCGAGGTAAAGCGCAGCGTTGAGTTCCGCCACTTAACACGCAAGCCTCCGAATTCGGCGGAAGTTGGGGAACGGAGTGTCTTAACACTAGGTTCCCTCTGCCTACCCTGCTGTGTGCGGGATATAGCGTGAAGCTATTTAATTTAATTTAATTTTTAGTATATATTATAATGCTTTATGAAATGTTAATTGTAAAGGAATGTATATTTATAATATCAAAGGGGAGGCACCTGGTTCCCTGAAACACAGGTAATCCTTGTTCTGGCGTCAGTCTCCATTCCAATTGATTTTTAGATTACTTTGTTAGCTTGTTAGTTAAAAAATGTCATTATAATATTTAAGATTTTTCGGTGTGAATAAATAAATACATTTTACCTTATGTTACAATTTATAGCAAGGCATTTTTGTTTTTATTATTTTTTTTTATAGCTTCACGCTGTATCCCGCACACAGCAGGGTAGGCAGAGGGAACCTAGTGTTAAGACACTCCGTTCTCCACATTCCGCCGAATTCGGAGGCTTGCGTGTTAAGTGGCGGATCTTAACGCCGCGCTTTACCTCGACACCAGAGCGAAGAAAATGGAAATATAATTTCCACTCCTCGAGTGGGAATCGAACCCACAACCAGTCGTTTACAGTCACACGCTTGTGCCACTGGGCCACGACTGACCACAAATTAAATTTTACCTTATATTACAATTTAAATAAAAGCTTATATTTATATATTGAAATAAAGATTCATCCCGCGAGGCTGTCAGATCAAAACATCAACGGTATAATCGTTGACATCTCATTAAAACACTTCCAAATCACAATGACTCGAATGAAATTTAATTTAAATCGCTTTACCGTATTTGATGAAAATATTCACTTGATTTCTAAACAACGCGACGCGACGCAGAATCTCGGTACAGAGCGGAGTTTTGTTGGCGATGTTTTTGTCATATTTTACTTTGTTACCTGAAATTAATTTGTACTTTTTATAGATTTAATTGCTTTTTGCGATATAATTTTCTTGTTTTATAGATTTTAAAGTGTTAAGCTGACTGACTGACTAACTGAGCTTAATAATGGACTCTCTTGAGTACATATACTAAGCCCTCTATGATTCCTAATCGTAAAATGTAGTATTATAAGTTAATAATGTAATTAGGTAATAATAATTGTAAAATAAAATTATATTTTCAAGAAACAATATTTAAACAAAAGGTATATATTATATATCTGTAGTATGTTAACAGAATTTTTAAAAAAGTGTTTAGGAAATATTAATAAATTTTATTAGGTTATAATAAAGCTATTTTAATCTTCAGTTCCACGTCTTTTCTCGCATAGGAAGGTAATCAACGAGAATTAACTGTTAAGATGAATCTTAAATCGAAGACCTGAGTCCTGAAATCGAGACATTGTGTGTGGAATGACGGAAGTTAAGAAAGAGCTTGTCTTTATTTTTCAAAACATTTTTAATTTAATTTAATAAAAACCTTTTGAAATATACTTCAGTCTATTCAACAGGCTGGCCATCGTGTTCCCAGAAGCAATGCGTAGGTAGACCGTATACATTTAGTTACGCTCTACCTACGCAGTGTCAACTTGTGTAGGTATTTCAATAAAGTTCAATGGAGCCTCCATTGCGCATTGGGACAGTGCCTGATTGTGACGCCATGGTTATGAGTTTGATTCCCACTTGGGGATTAATTTTTTGGTGGGGGCGTTAAGTTCTGTCTCTTAAGGGGCCGTTCAAGTAATAACGTAATAACGTGAGCACTGTAGGGGGGCCGGAGTGTCTCTGGTTTGCTTATTTTGGATAACATGAGGGGTAGGGGAGTCTACACGATGATTACGTTATCGTTGCTCATTAATTTTTTTACACGAAACTTTTATAATATGATAATTATTATTAATTACCAATACATTAATTGAAAAATATTTAAGTAAGCACGGGGGAGGGGGTAAGAGATTGCTCACTTTTGCTGCTGAGGGGGATTGGGGGGTAAATAATTGTTATAAATCTCCGTACTTAATACTTAAACGACCCCTAACAAGCAATATCTCCATTACAAGCTTAAAGCGGAGGGCGTAGTGTCTCAACACTATGATCTCTCTAACTATCCCGTTATACAGTAAAAAATATTGTAACAGTGATAAATCAACTAGTGTTTTTCATTCACAGTTTACACTACAATATGTATTCAGAGCAAAAATCAATACACCAATATCTATAGAATAAGAGGGCAAAATGAGAAATGAATTCGCCCAATATGAAAACCATATCTTTCGATTACTATTTTAATAACTCGCTTTACAGCACACGTTATGGGAGGAAAATTGTAACTTTACCTTATTGTTATAGTTATTTTTGTATACAAGTATTTTGTTTTGAAGGTCAGCGTGGCGTAGTGGGGCAGTGTTGGACAGTAATCGCGTTTGTAGACTCGATTCCTAGTCAGAGAAATTTAAATGTTTAAATTATTTTCATTTCTTTGCTCTGGCGTACGAGACAAAGCGCAGCGTTAAGTTCCGCCACTTAACTCCGAAATTGGCGGAAAGTGGGGAACGGAGTATCTTAATACTAGCTTCCCTCTGCCTACCCTGCTGTGTGCGGGAGACAGCGTGAAGCTAAAAAATACATCTATTTTATTACGTCCATCATTTTTTACTGCTACAAAGCCATATTTAATATGAAAAAGTTAAAGAAAAAATATTTTAATAAATATCTATTGACATACTTATATATTTACGAGTATACCTATTTATAAGCTATACGTTCGCGCTATAAAGAAACTCCGGTACGGTTGTTACAACTTTTGTTATTAGCTTCTTCGTAGGAAGATTTTTACAAAGAACCGTTACCTGAGACAATAAGTCATCGTACGGATCATCATTTAGAGAGCAAATGCGATATACTGAAGTAAATTATACTACTGAACTAAATAACTTACCTACAGTATGGTACAATTTACCGTAGTAAGTTTCATGGATACGTATATAGGTATATATTTCAAGAATTGATAATTCGGATGTAGATATACAAAATTAAATTAAATTAATTAAATAACTTTTAAGTATTTTTATTACAAGAATAACAGTGCAGCTCGATTTTATTACATTAATTTTGTAACAATTTGTGGCCAGTCGTGGCGCAGTGGCACAAGTGTGACTGCAAACGACTGGTTGTGGGTTTGGTTCCCACTCGAGGAGTGGAAATATTTACTATTTCCATTTCCTTCGCTCTGGTATCAGAGGTAAAATGAGGCGTTAAGTTCCGTCACTTAACTATTTTTCACTCAATTTCGATACATTGCAAGTGGAGTGGCGTAACTCATAATGGTTAGGCATTGTTAACCGGAAAGTCGACACAGTAGTTCTCATTTACTGCCACCGTGTCACAGTCAAAAGTAAATAATATTCACTTAGCTTTCATTATATACTATGTTATATTTACATGTAAAATACTTGATGTGCATAAAATATTACAAGTTTTTTTTTCACACTGCAGGGTAGGCAGAGGGAATCTAGTGTTATGACACTCCGTTCCCTATTTTCCGCCGAATTTGGAGGCGTTGCGTGTTAAGTGGCTTAACTTAACGCCGCGCTTTGCCTAGATACCAGAGCGACTACAATAGTCGAGTTTAATTTAATAAAAATATTCTATTATCAAAAAATACTTTTTGCTTTTACAATTTATAAATGCTACAAACTACAGGTTAGAGAACACCAACTCATATTTTAAAACTATATTGACTGTTTATTGGTTTTCATAACGAAATAAGTTGAAAAGCACAAAATTCCATACAAGCACTAAACTTACAACTTAAGAAGATAAAGTTGTGCAATCGAAGATGGAAAAGTTGGAAAGCTCCTGCAGGAATCAGCGTAGAACCAATAACAACATTACTGGCTGTGGGATAGCGGAATACCCACAATTGCTGTGTAGGGGGAAATAAATTACTTTTTATTTATTTATTAGATATACAATTCTTTATATGAAAATTAATTTGAGTAATTTAGATTATAAAAGAAAGTACAAAGTGTTAAGATATTACTTTTTCCACTCGTATTTGATATATTTTGTGTTAAGGGGTTAGTTTCAAAGATTTGAAATGATAATAATGTACCTAAATTAAATTACTCTTTCACTCTGCTGAGTGAGATCAAACACACGACCAATGACACGGCAAAGAGAACATAGTGTCAAGACACTCAGCTCTTCACTTTCCGCTGAAATTGTGTGTTAAATAGAAATTTATAACCTCACGTTGTTTTACCCAAAATGAGGTGATATTATAACAATTTACTAAGGACTAAACTCCTTAACAGTCAGGTACTATCCCACTGCGCCACGATGGTCTAGGTGTTTCATCCGGCTTCCTATAGCAACATTGAGTATTATAAATGAATTACAAGCGTGCATATATATATTGTTAGGTTACTGTTAATATGAGGGTAATTAACTAATAAATAAAATAATAATACCCACATAATTGTTTTAAAAGAGTGACAGATTTACTATATAAAGGGTACTTTTTGCTCTCAAAAGTTAGTACGCCGTCTTGCTGCCTGACGAAGGCATCGTGTTAAACGTGTAAAGTGTAATAGTTGGTAATCGTGTTATTAAACTAAAAAGTGTATAAATGTATAAATTTACGTGTTTTAATAGAGAAGTTGTGTGTGTATTAATAAATAAGTGTAAATTTGTTAAGAGTGCAAAAGTTGCGTAAGTACAAAACTGTACAAGTGAGTATAGAGGTAAGGGTGTATAAACTGAAACAATAAATTGTGTTAACTAAAAGTCACCTTTTACTTTAATCCTGATATCTGTCTAACAAATATCAGAAGTGGGATTCCACCGAAGTTTTTTTTTTACGCTTCGGTGTAATCCCGGTCTGCCCACATTACGTCAAGAGACAAGAGATGTCTTAAATGAGTGGAAAGGACTCAATTTATCGAGAGAGAGACTCGTCGCTGGTTTGTACTCACTGTTGCCACAAAAGGTGGTTAATGAGTGGGCGCAGTCGTGCCAGGCGATCGAGTCTTCACTGTTGCAGTGGTGCCAGGCAATCGAGTCGTCGCTGTCGCAGCGGTGCGAGGCGATCAAGGTGTCGCCCGCAGCTGTGCGAGGCGATTGAGGCGTCGCCGGCGCAGCAGCGCGAGGCGATTGAGGCATCGCCGTCGCAGCTGTGCGAGGCGATCGAGGCGTCGCCGGCGCTGCGGCGCGAGGCGATCGGGGCGTCCATGGCGCAGCGGCGCGAGGTGATCGAGGCGTCGCCGGCGCAGTGGCGCGAGGCGATCAAGGCATCGCCTGCGCAGCAGCGCGAGGCGATCGAGGCATCGCTTGCGCAGCGGCGCGAGGCGATCCAGGCGTCGCCGTCGCAGCAGGGCGAGGCGATCCAGGTGTCGCCGTCGCAGCAGGGCGAGGCGATCCAGGTGTCGCCGTCGCAGCAGGGCGAGGCGCAGCGGCGCGAGGCGATCCAGGCGTCGCCGTCGCAGCAGGGCGAGGCGATCCAGGCGTCGCCGTCGCAGCAGGGCGAGGCGATCCAGGCGTCGCCGTCGCAGCAGGGCGAGGCGATCCAGGCGTCGCCGTCGCAGCAGGGCGAGGCGATCCAGGCGTTGCCGTCGCAGCAGGGCGAGGCGATCCAGGCGTCGCCGTCGCAGCAGGGCGAGGCGCAGCGGCGCGAGGCGATCGAGGCGTCGCCGGCGCAGCGGCGCGAGGCGATCGAGGCATCGCCTGCGCAGCGGCGCGAGGCGATCCAGGCGTCGCCGTCGCAGCAGGGCGAGGCGATCCAGGCGTCGCCGTCGCAGCAGGGCGAGGCCATCCAGGCGTCGCCGTCGCAGCAGGGCGAGGCGATCCAGGCGTCGCCGTCGCAGCAGGGCGAGGCGATCGAGGCGTCGCCGGCGCAGCGGCGCGAGGCGATCGAGGCGTCGCCGGCGCAGCGGCGCGAGGCGATCGAGGCATCGCCTGCGCAGCAGCGCGAGGCGATCCAGGCGTCGCCGTCGCAGCAGGGCGAGGCGATCCAGGCGTCGCCGTCGCAGCAGGGCGAGGCGATCGAGGTGTCGCTGTCGCAGCGGGGCGAGGCGATCGAGGCGTCACCGTCGCAGCGGTGCGAGGTGATCAAGGCGTCGCCATGAATAAGGTAACTTTAACAGTAACGATAATAAACATAGTAATAATACAGACAGTATTGATACAGACAGTATCTATGCAGACAGTATTGATACAGACAGTATCTATGCAGACAGTATCGATACAGACAGTATCGATACAGACAGTATTGATAAAATGAACAGTGATATAGAGAATAGTGATACAGACAGTATTGACAAAGTGAATAGTAATACAGAAAGTAGTGATATAGAAAGTAGTGGTATAAAAAGTAGTGATAAATATAGTAGTGACACATATAGTAGTTATTCATATAGTAGTGATACAGACAGTATCGATACAGATAGTATTGATAAAGAGAACTGTGATAGAAACAGTAGTCATACAGACAGTAGTGATACGTATAGTAGTGATACATATAGTAGTTATACATATAGTAGTGATACAGACAGTATCGATACAGACAGTATCGATACAGACAGTAGTGATACATATAGTAGTGACACATGTAGTAGTTATACATGTAGTAGTTATACATATAGTAGTGCTACAGACAGTAGTGATACAAACAGTAGTCATACAGATAGTAGTGATACAGACAGTAGTCATACATATAATAGTCATACATATAGTAGTGATACATATAGTAGTGACACATATAGTAGTGATACAGACAGTAGTCACAGAGGGTAGTGATACAGACAGTAGTCATACAGACGGTATTGATACAAACAGTAGTCATACATATAGTAGTGATACATATAGTAGTTATACATATAGTAGTGATACAGACAGTATCGATACAGACAGTATTGATAAATATGGTAGTGATACAGAGAATAGTGATACAGACGGTAGTCATACAGACAGTAGTCGTACATATAGCATTGTTACATATAGTAGTGATACAGAGAATAGTGATACAGACAGTAGTTATACAGACAGTAGTCGTACATTCATAGTGATACATATAGTATTGATACGTATAGTAGTGATACGTATAGTAGTGATATATAAAGTAGTGATAGCTATAGTAGTCATACATTCAGTAGTGATACATATAGTATTGATACGTATAGCAGTGATACGTATAGTAGTGATACGTATAGTATTGATATATAAAGTAGTGATACATATAATAGTGATGCAGACAGTATCGATACAGACAGTATTGATAAAGAGAGTAGTGATACAAACAGTAGTCATACATATAGTAGTGATACATATAGTAGTTACACATATAGTAGTGATACAGACAGTAGTCATACAGACAGTAGTCATACATATGGTAGTGATACATATAGTAGTTATACATATAGTAGTGATACAGACAGTATCGATACAGACAGTATTGATAAATATGGTAGTGATACAGAGAATAGTGATACAGACGGTAGTCATACAGACAGTAGTCGTACATATAGCATTGTTACATATAGTAGTGATACAGAGAATAGTGATACAGACAGTAGTTATACAGACAGTAGTCGTACATTCATAGTGATACATATAGTATTGATACGTATAGTAGTGATACGTATAGTAGTGATACGTATAGTAGTGATACGTATAGTAGTGATATATAAAGTAGTGATAGCTATAGTAGTCATACATTCAGTAGTGATACATATAGTATTGATACGTATAGCAGTGATACGTATAGTAGTGATACGTATAGTATTGATATATAAAGTAGTGATACATATAGTAGTGATGCAGACAGTATTGATAAAGAGAGTAGCAGAACATATAGTAGTGATACATATAGTAGTACATATAGTAGTGATACATGTAGTAGTGATACATATAGTAGTGATACATATAGTAGTGATACATGTAGTAGTGATACATATAGTAGTGATACATATAGTAGTGATACAGACGGTAGTGATGCATTTAGTAGCGGTACAGATAGTAGTCGTACACGTAGTAGCCGTACACGTAGTAGCCGTACACGTAGTAGCCGTACACGTAGTAGCCGTACACGTAGTAGCCGTACACGTAGTAGCCGTACACGTAGTAGCCTTACAGATAGTAGCCTTACAGATAGTAGCCGTACGCATAGCAGCCGTACGCATAGCAGCCGCACACATAGCAGCCGTACACATAGTAGCCGTACAGATAGTGAACTTACGTTATTAATGGGACACATAGCTAACGAATGCAATATTGAAATTCATGGAACCAAATTAAAACATAGTGTAACCGAGAACAACGAATTCGAATAGTAATGATTAAGCGGTTTTGATTTTTAGAGGTAGTACTTAGTGGGGAAATTCATGAAAGAATAAGTCAATTAGGTATATAAATAAATATATATGTTGTTTTGGTTTTAATTGAGTTAGGTTGTACAAAAATTGGAGAATTAGCAATAATATTACCTGACAGTATTTCATATATATGTATTGTACATAGACCGTATCGATTATAGTTTAATTAAAAATAGATGTAAGAGAAATATTCAATTAAATGATGAATGCGGAAATTGTACGCGAGTCAAACATTATATACGAATACATGATTAGTTGTTATTTATATTGTGAAGATCAATTAGATTGTTTATCATGTTATTTAGAAGATCAATAAGATTGTTTATCAGTTTTTAAATATTTTTCTACTTATTTATTATTGCTTTATTTATTAAGATATTTTGCAACTCGGTCTTAATTACTTAGGTATTTTACTACTCTAGACTTTATTCATTAAGATATATACTACTACTATAATTTTGAGGCGAGTTCGCCTCTGGCGCGATCCGTTCAAGTAAACATACTGACTTTGTCACTCCAGAGTGCTCCAATATTAATTAAATAACAAATGTTCCGAAAATCAATGGTATCAAAAATTCAATGGTTTTTTTTTACAATACTTTAAATTAAGGAATCAGATTTACGCCGGCTGAGATACTATCTGGGTTCAAAATAGTTAGCATATCTAATAGTCATATACATAACTCGGTAAATGGTAATTTAGAGAACAAAACTGAAAATAGGGATTCGATTTGTGATAAAGTTGTAGTCGCGTAAGTAAAAATCACACGGCACTAAAACGGCAATACGGTAAACGTATTTTATACATTATTAACAGTTAACGAGTCAAAGCCGAAAGGTTTTACCTAAGTTTTCAAGGCCCTTATATTATAAAATAAGTAACGTTTTCGGTCATGACAGATACTGGCTATACTAAAGCGTGCAGTGTATCCTCTAGTCAATCTGATAGGTACAGTGAACAAGAATCTATACATTCTGAATTTCCAGACAACGTAATAACTAATTTAATTTTGCATGGAAAATGCTTAGTAGTATCATAAAATTGTTACATTGATAATGATTCAGTCGATATTTGTCACATAGATAATATGCATAGTATATATAAATTGTTGTATTAATAAATGAATTATCCATACATAGTGTAATACTTTATATAGAATCTATTTTAGGATGGGCAGATTGCCTCAGTTTGGGCAGATTGCCCCAGTTTGGTTGGGCAGATTGCCTCAGTTTGGGCAGATTGCCCCAGTTTGGTTGGGCAGATTGCCTAAGTATGGGCAGATTGCCTAAGTATGGGCCGATTGCCTAAGTATGGGCAGATTGCCTAAGTATGGGCAGATTGCCTAAGTATGGGCAGATTGCCTAAGTATGGGCAGATTGCCTAAGTATGGGCAGATTGCCTAAGTATGGGCAGATTGCCTAAGTATGGGCAGATTGCCTAAGTATGGGCAGATTGCCTAAGTATGGGCAGATTGCCTAAGTATGGGCAGATTGCCTAAGTATGGGCAGATTGCCCCAGTTTAAAAGATGGGCAGATTGCCCCAGTTTAAAAGATGGGCAGATTGCCCCAGTTTAAAAGATGGGCAGATGGCCCCTAGAATGTTTTGTTTATAAAAGTTTATATTATTGTAAGCGTTATCTTGTATATCTTTTCTATTACTTTTTCTTTTTTTTTTTTTTTTTTTTTTTTTTTTTTTTTTTTTTTTTTTTTTGTTTTGGAAACACGGGGTCGTGTTTCGGCGCAGGACGGCCGAACTGTTAGGTTACTGTTAATATGAGGGTAATTAACTAATAAATAAAATAATAATACCCACATAATTGTTTTAAAAGAGTGACAGATTTACTATATAAAGGGTACTTTTTGCTCTCAAAAGTTAGTACGCCGTCTTGCTGCCTGACGAAGGCATCGTGTTAAACGTGTAAAGTGTAATAGTTGGTAATCGTGTTATTAAACTAAAAAGTGTTTAAGTGTATAAATTTACGTGTTTTAATAGAGAAGTTGTGTGTGTATTAATAAATAAGTGTAAATTTGTTAAGAGTGCAAAAGTTGCGTAAGTACAAAACTGTACAAGTGAGTATAGAGGTAAGGGTGTATAAACTGAAACAATAAATTGTGTTAACTAAAAGTCACCTTTTACTTTAATCCTGATATCTGTCTAACAATATATTATGATTGTGTGCGGCCAGTCGTGGCGCAGTGGCACAAATTGTGATTGTAAACGCGATCGGTTGTGGGTCCGATTCCCACTCGAGGTGTGGAAATATTTAATATTTTCATTTTATTCGCCCTGGTATCAAGGCAAAGCGTGGCGATAAGAACCATCAGTGCCTCCAGAATTCGGTGGAAAGTTTGGAACAGAGTGTCATAACAATAGGTTCCCTCTGCCTATCCTGCTGTGTAAGAGACACAGCGTGTAGGTAAAAAAATGATATCTTCATAATATATACATACATGCACGCAGATACATACAGAATCTTATCTAATCATAGTAAAAGGAGTTAATTTACCAAAGTAAGTAAAAGAGTAAAGTACCAGGCTTAATATATCGACTATACGATACTTCTATTGGCAAGAGTACTAACCGCAAAGTGTAACGGGAATAAAAAGTACATACATATAATTAGAACCAACGTGAACTATTTCTTTATTTGATTTAAAAACCACTAAAAGCCTATTTACATGATTTCATTAAGTCAGCTCAAATGGAAGCAATTTAAAAAGCTTTTTCATTAATAAGTTTTTCACACAAGCGTGTGACTGTAAACGACTGGTTGTGGGTTCGATTCCCACTCGAGGAGTGGAAATTATATTTCCATTTTCTTCGCTCTGGTGTCGAGGTAAAGCGCGGCGTTAAGTTCCGCCACTTAACACGCAAGCCTCCGAATTCGGTGGAAAGTGGGGAACGGAGTGTCTTAACACTAGGTTCCCTCTGCCTACCCTGCTGTGTGCGGGATACGGCGTGAAGCTCAAAAAAAATAAAAAGTGTGATACATTTTCTAAGTAAATTACTAATTTTAAAGTTTTAAAAGAATTCATGTTTTGAAAAAGAATATTAGAATACTGTCGAATGTCTATTGATCTTTGTTTGAATGAAAACTGTGCTATAAAGTGACGGCGGTTTAAAGTATATTTTTCACGTTCAAGCATTTTCAGTAATTTTTGAATTAAGCAGAGCCAAAGTAAGAGAAGAGTTAAAGGTAACCTCTCTCTGGATAAAGCCCATTTAGAGAACCTGTATCTAGCATAGACAGCAAAAAAAAATTTTTTGCTGTATATACTTCACAGGTAGGGTAAGTTAGGCAGTATAAGTAAATATAATAAATAAATAAATTATTAACGCACACTGGAATAAGATAAAACGCGGCGTTAAGTACCTTATATATGTAGGAAGTTGAAAGTGAAGTATCAGGACACTAGTTTCTGCCTACCCTGCTATACACGGTAAAGCATCAAATTGAAAGAAAAATGCTTTCGAGTTACATTTCGAATAAAACCCTTAAGTTAAACCTCGCCTTTACCACAGTGCTCCATCATAAAACATAAATATCAAAAGATATCAAAACTGAAATTCTAGATTGCCATTTTATTAAAAAAGCCTTATTAAAACTCATAGTATAAAGTGTCTCTACAATACTGTACAACGTATCTGAAGCATATTTAGATGTACGGAGAAGCCTGTTCTAGTTCGTGGCTGACAGTTTGATGAGCAACTTCTCTCATGTCCTAATTAGTGTTATAATTACTGCTAACCTCAAATGCAAAGGATTATATTTTTATTTTGAAATAACTCTATAATGAATGTAGGCTTTGCTTTTAGGAGACAGGTAGTGTGTGTGTTCTTTGTTTCAATGAGGTTTTTAATGTTCTCTCGTATAAAGAATCACTGTATAGTAAGTTTATTTAATAGGATCCATCGTGGTGCAGTGGAATAGTGTAAAATTGTCAAAGCAATGGTTGTGAGTTCAATTTCCACTAGGAGAAATAATTATATTTTTAAATATTTTCGTTAGTCTGCTTTGGAACGAAGCGTTTTGACACTAAGTTCTCCTTCTCCTAGATTCCATTTCAAGGTAAAATATTTTTAACCTAATTAAAAGTATTTGCTACATTAATTGCAGTATGTTTGTGGCCATTTATACAAACGTCCTAAGCGCCTCAACTTGTTAAATTAATGCATTATAATTAGTGCACGTGGCGCATATCTGATTTAGTGATTGTTATCGAATCAAATATCAATCGGGCGAACTGTTATATATGGGATAATCATTGACGATGCGGCAAATTATTTACTAATACAAAAAATATTTACTAAGACAGAATATGTTTGTAAGATGTTGATGTTTTAAAATTTTTAGGCTTCATGCTGTATTCTGCACACAGCAGCGTAGGCAGGGGGAACCTAGTGTTAAGTGGAGTGTAGTGGACGGAGTGTCCGTTCCCCACTTTCCGCGAAATTTGGATGCATTACGTGTTAAGTGGCGGAACTTAACACCGCGCTTAAGTTTTTAGGAAATCTGTAATATTTTTATAGGTAGCACGATTCGAACCCACGCTTTTAGAAACCAACCAAGCGCTCTAACTGATAAGCTACGCTTTCTACATCCGACTACGTTAAAATTCTTATATGTTTATTTAAACTTATTTTTGTTTCTTACATTTTCTTGAATAAAATCCTTAATATCTTAACATTAACAGTATATTAAAAATATATTTACAAATACTTATCTGAAGTCTACCGTATTTCGGTATTTTATATTAGAAGTTAGTATTAAATGTTAAAATTATTTAAACCGGTGAAGATACCGGTGAACGATACAATTAGTCGAATACACATTCTTGCTCCACTGTCTTTGGATACAGTGTCTCTATTACACAAGGTTTTCTAGGTACTTTGAAGATAAAATATTTCTTCAGCTTTACTCTTTTCCTCGCATAGCTGAGTAGTCACTGGGAATCTAGTGTCAAGATAATTCCACTTTCCTCCCGAAATCTAGAAGTTACAGTGGAGGAACTCAACGCTGCGCTTTGTCTTTAGTACCAGAGGAGACACTTCGAGACATTACGTGTAAAGTGGTGGAACTCAGTTCCGCGTATTTGTATATAGTCGGATTATAAAATAGGTGTGACCAGTCGTGGCGCAGTGGCACAAATGTGTGACTGTAAATGACTGGTCGTGGGTTCGGTTTCCACTTGAGGAATGAAAATATTACATATTTCCATTTTCTTCGCTCTGGTATCGAGGCAAAAGCGCGGCGTCAAGTTCCGCCACTTAACACACAATGCCTCCAAATATAAAGAAAAGAAAATAAAAGAGGTTGGTTCCCATGATATATATGAATTATTTGTATTTCTCCTCTCTGTCACTTAAGCCATAGCGCGGCGTCGAGTTACGTCGCCACTCAGCGAGTATATATTAGCTAGCACTAGCTGCTCTCTGACTCCTATGCGGGAAAAAGCGTGAAGCTGCTAACACGCTTATGAAAACTGACAAAAGTGCTTGTAACGATCTAATTAAATGAATAATGATTTAATTTTGAATAAAAAAGTTACCAATAAAGATTTCCGCTTACTAATGCAAGATCGTCTACACCTGAAAGTTTTCAGTGAAGTTCACGACTTTACATAATATGAAGTGTTAATTCAGGAATTCAGGTCAAACGGGAAATCGATGGCGCGGGTTTGATGAATGCCACCAACGGCTAAGTGCAGAAATAACGTTCTTGGCTGATATTAATGTCTTAATCGTTATTAATTGTGGATCTTAAATGAATCTTATAGAAGTAAATATGGATTTTCCATTGAATTGAATTGAGGCCATAGATGCCGTCGTGGCGCAGTGGGACAGCACCTAACAGTAAAGCGATAGTTGTAGGTTTGATTACTACTCGGTGGAATTATATTTTAATTTTCGGTTCTTCGCTTTGGTACCTAATACAAAGTTTGGCGTTGAGTTCCGCCTGTCAACATGTAATAGACAGAGTGTCTTGACACCACGTCCTCTCTGCTAAACGGGAAAACAAATGTAGCTGTTCTAGACTGTAGATTAATTTACAGTCACATACGTTAGCCAGTCTAGTTGTGACCACGACATAAAGTTAAGTATGTATAAGTAAGTAAGTTAACCCTGCAGTGGTCGCGCACCAAAATGAGACATCAGTGGTCGCGTGGACTACATACGTAGTCCATTTTCAAATGGAAATAGCTTTTGGTATTAATATACTTTTTTTACTTTACTTGTGGGATTATAGTCAGTACTGTATGCTTAACTATATAAAATCAGCATAACATAGTTATAACCTCTTTTATATAACTATTAAACAAAAACAAAAATACTTCTCTAAATTGGCATAAAAACAACAGGTTTCGTATTGATTGTGATGACAGTCAAATATAGTTATGAAAATAATTAATAAATAACATTTTCTACACAGGAAAGACACATCATCGGAAGTAATTCCCACAAATAAACTTTTTGCAGGCAGTCTACGATTTACAGATGTTTTTATTGCGTGTTCTTCCATACTTGTTACGACGTACTTCATTACTTGACGTCATCTCTCAAGCTAATGCTTGTTTTTCTTTGTCTGTAATATACTTAGGAAATATTAATATTTTATTGTCGAAGACCTTGTCAATGAATTTGAGTTAATTCTTTTCCCAGTCAATGGTTTCATCCAACCTCATCTGATCGTCAACGAAAACACACACAGTTTTGAATGGCAGTGTTTTGCCTGGCTATTCCGTTCGGACTAGGAGGAACAAACACTATAGTATGCCTAAGGGTTCTTCCTCTAACCTGAAGAATTGTCTTAGACCACATCGTGTCATCAACTCTGGTGTAATAATCATCACGCTGTGATTTTCGCTAAGGTGGTTCCTCATTTTCAGAGCTTTCGCTGTCCCTTGACTCTGATATCTTGCTCCTGTTCTAATTCTTAGTCGTGATTCTGTTCTTCTAAGTAATCTACTTCCTCATCCGAGCTAGACTTAGCTTGAGAACCGTCGATGTCGGCTTCAGCTTCTCTCAACCACACCTCTATCGGTGCAGCTTGTCAATCACCCATTTTTATCCAAAAATTTAATGTTAGATGAATCTCCAATAAGATAACATAACAAAATCATATTTATATTACATATTTATGACAATTTTAATATGAAATAAATGAAAGCAAAAAAGATACTAACAGGAAAAACACTTACGTAAGTGGTCGCGTGGACTACATATATAGTCCAGGAACTTTGCAAAGCTACTAATAATGCACCTACGCATGATAGGCGCTTCCCATGCACTGAGTACGTCCCTGGATTGGTCATTTGAAAGTACCTAGCGCCACAAAAAACTAACGCTTGCCGTTTACAAAATAAAACGGATTTTGTATCAGTGGACTACATATGTAGTCCGCGCGACCACTGCAGGGTTAAGGAAGTAAGTATAAGTACGGCACGTTAAGTATAAGTATACATTCGACTCAACAACAAATACAATGTTCACCCTCAATACAGTGTGAATACTCCTATCCTAACGTCTTAATCAATCTTAATTATGAATCTTCAATCAGTCGTCTTATTTATTATATAACTCCTCGAGGATTTTCCCAGAGGCAATGACAAGTACACAAGTATACAAGGAGGTTTATGACAGTGGCCTACACGGTCTACTTAAAAAAAGCTATTTATTTTTCTATTTCCTTTGTTTCTTGCTGAAAAATATGTGTAGCTATGTTTTCTTCTTCAAATCCTTGTAACATGTAAATATTTTCTGCTGAGGTATAGAATTTAACATTAAGCTTTTATCAAGCCAGACTGGATACAAATATTATCATTTTTAATGACTATTTCTTTAGCTTCATGCTTTTGCCCGCATCGCAGAGCAGTCGCAGAAAATATAGCATCTTTAATAAGACATTCTATTTTCATCAGAAATAGAAAAATTGCATGTTAGGTAACAGAAGTCAGCGTCGCAGTTTGTTTTAACCACAAGGAAAGTGTAAAAACAGTTTAAATGTAACTAGCGTCCCACTCGTGGCTTCGCCGCGTGAACTACGTTACTGTTTCATTATATTGCAACCCTCGGAGGTGGATTTTTGAAAAATAAAGTAGCCTATGTTTAACCTTTGATTATTTATTATATACATTCCAAAACTCATTACAATCAGTCAAGTCGGTTAGATTTATCATATAAAATTTTATCCCCTATTTCAATCCTTTAAAAGTTTAATTGTAAAAAAATAAATAACGCATGTTTGACCCTGAATTATTTACTACTTTCGTTCTAAATTTCATCCAAATCAAACGCTGTCCAATACACCACGATATTATACAACTATTTTATGTAATATAAATAACTGTAATACAAAGCATAAAGAGCGTTAAGTATAATTATACATTCCGGCAAAAACTGTTCTCACCCTCTATACAGTCTGAATACTCGCGTCCTAAAAGTTACATTTAAAACAGCGACTTTACAACGGTGGCTTTTGTCTCTAAAATATTATAATGTAGAAACTTTTTATACTTAACAGGACACTACTTGATGTAAAAAATAAAAATCTTCAAACTTACCACCGCTAAAACGAGGATAACTGTGTGTTTTAATATGTTATATTATGATATTTGCATAACTTTTCCTACGAATTAAGCTCGTTTTAATACAAAATGTTCTTATATTTTTTGTTGAGGTTCGGTTTTTAGAATGGAGCGAAATCAAATATGATCTCGAGCGCTGCGTTTAGTTCCGCGACGCAACATGGAATGTATCGAATTCAGGCGTAGAGTGGAGGAATTGTCTTGATATTAGGTCTAACTCTGCTGTGCGAAAACAAAATCATATATAATTAATAGGTACCTATTAATTGATACCTATAATAATTTCAATATATAAAAAATATTACTTAAGATAGTTATAAGTTACTATTTACTCCTTTTTAACTAATAATTGATAGTGTTAGGTTACTGTTAATATGAGGGTAATTAACTAATAAATAAAATAATAATACCCACATAACTGTTTTAAAAGAGTGACAGATTTACTATATAAAGGGTACTTTTTGCTCTCAAAAGTTAGTACGCCGTCTTGCTGCCTGACGAAGGCATCGTGTTAAATGTGTAAAGTGTAATAGTTGGTAATCGTGTTATTAAACTAAAAAGTGTTTAAGTGTATAAATTTACGTGTTTTAATAGAGAAGTTGTGTGTGTATTAATAAATAAGTGTAAATTTGTTAAGAGTGCAAAAGTTGCGTAAGTACAAAACTGTACAAGTGAGTATCGAGGTAAGGGTGTATAAACTGAAACAATAAATTGTGTTAACTAAAAGTCACCTTTTACTTTAATCCTGATATCTGTCTAACAAATATCAGAAGTGGGATTCCACCGAAGTTTTTTTTTTTTTTTACGCTTCGGTGTAATCCCGGTCTGCCCACATTACGTCAAGAGACAAGAGATGTCTTAAATGAGTGGAAAGGACTCAATTTATCGAGAGAGACTCGTCGCTGGTTTGTACTCACTGTTGCCACAAAAGGTGGTTAATGAGTGGGCGCAGTCGTGCCAGGCGATCGAGTCTTCACTGTTGCAGTGGTGCCAGGCAATCGAGTCGTCGCTGTCGCAGCGGTGCGAGGCGATCAAGGTGTCGCCCGCAGCTGTGCGAGGCGATTGAGGCGTCGCCGGCGCAGCAGCGCGAGGCGATTGAGGCATCGCCGTCGCAGCTGTGCGAGGCGATCGAGGCGTCGCCGGCGCTGCGGCGCGAGGCGATTGAGGCATCGCCGTCGCAGCTGTGCGAGGCGATCGAGGCGTCGCCGGCGCTGCGGCGCGAGGCGATCGGGGCGTCCCTGGCGCAGCGGCGCGAGGCGATCCAGGCGTCGCCGTCGCAGCAGGGCGAGGTGATCCAGGCGTCGCCATCGCAGCAGGGCGAGGCGATCCAGGTGTCGCCGTCGCAGCAGGGCGAGGCGTAGCGGCGCGAGGCGATCGAGGCATCGCTTGCGCAGCGGCGCGAGGCGATCCAGGCGTCGCCGTCGCAGCAGGGCGAGGCGATCCAGGTGTCGCCGTCGCAGCAGGGCGAGGCGCAGCGGTGCGAGGCGATCGAGGCGTCGCCGGCGCAGCGGCGCGAGGCGATCGAGGCGTCGCCGGCGCAGCGGCGCGAGGCGATCGAGGCGTCGCCGGCGCAGCGGCGCGAGGCGATCCAGGCGTCGCCGTCGCAGCAGGGCGAGGCGATCCAGGCGTCGCCGTCGCAGCAGGGCGAGGCGATCCAGGCGTCGCCGTCGCAGCAGGGCGAGGCGATCCAGGCGTTGCCGTCGCAGCAGGGCGAGGCGATCCAGGCGTCGCCGTCGCAGCAGGGCGAGGCGATCCAGGCGTCGCCGTCGCAGCAGGGCGAGGCGATCCAGGCGTCGCCGTCGCAGCAGGGCGAGGCGATCGAGGCGTCGCCGGCGCAGCGGCGCGAGGCGATCGAGGCATCGCCTGCGCAGCAGCGCGAGGCGATCCAGGCGTCGCTGTCGCAGCAGGGCGAGGCGATCCAGGCGTCGCCGTCGCAGCAGGGCGAGGCGATCGAGGTGTCGCTGTCGCAGCGGGGCGAGGCGATCGAGGCGTCACCGTCGCAGCGGTGCGAGGTGATCAAGGCGTCGCCATGAATAAGGTAACTTTAACAGTAACGATAATAAACATAGTAATAATACAGACAGTATTGATACAGACAGTATCTATGCAGACAGTATTGATACAGACAGTATCTATGCAGACAGTATCGATACAGACAGTATTGATAAAATGAACAGTGATATAGAGAATAGTGATACAGACAGTATTGACAAAGTGAATAGTAATACAGAAAGTAGTGATATAGAAAGTAGTGGTATAAAAAGTAGTGATAAATATAGTAGTGACACATATAGTAGTTATTCATATAGTAGTGATACAGACAGTATCGATACAGATAGTATTGATAAAGAGAACTGTGATAGAAACAGTAGTCATACAGACAGTAGTGATACGTATAGTAGTGATACATATAGTAGTTATACATATAGTAGTGATACAGACAGTATCGATACAGACAGTATCGATACAGACAGTAGTGATACAAACAGTAGTCATACAGATAGTAGTGATACAGACAGTAGTCATACATATAATAGTCATACATATAGTAGTGATACATATAGTAGTGACACATATAGTAGTGATACAGACAGTAGTCACAGAGGGTAGTGATACAGAGAAAAGTGATACAGACAGTAGTCATACAGACGGTATTGATACAAACAGTAGTCATACATATAGTAGTGATACATATAGTAGTTACAGACAGTAGTCATACAGACGTTAGTCATACATATGGTAGTGATACATATAGTAGTTATACATATAGTAGTGATACAGACAGTATCGATACAGACAGTATTGATAAATATGGTAGTGATACAGACGGTAGTCATACAGACAGTAGTCGTACATATAGCATTGTTACATATAGTAGTGATACAGACGGTATTGATAATGAGAGTAGTGATACAGAGAATAGTGATACAGTGGTAGTGATACATATAGTAGTCGTACATTCATAGTGATACATATAGTACTGATACGTATAGTAGTGATAGCTATAGTAGTCATACATTCAGTAGTGATACATATAGTATTGATACGTATAGCAGTGATACGTATAGTAGTGATATGTATAGTATTGATATATAAAGTAGTGATACATATAATAGTGATGCAGACAGTATCGATACAGACAGTATTGATAAAGAGAGTAGTGATACAAACAGTAGTCATACATATAGTAGTGATACATATAGTAGTTACACATATAGTAGTGATACAGACAGTAGTCATACAGACGGTAGTCATACATACGGTAGTGATACATATAGTAGTTATACATATAGTAGTGATACAGACAGTATCGATACAGACAGTATTGATAAATATGATAGTGATACAGAGAATAGTGATACAGACGGTAGTCATACAGACAGTAGTCGTACATATAGCATTGTTACATATAGTAGTGATACAGAGAATAGTGATACAGACAGTAGTTATACAGACAGTAGTCGTACATTCAGTAGTGATACATATAGTATTGATACGTATAGCAGTGATACGTATAGTAGTGATACGTATAGTATTGATATATAAAGTAGTGATACATATAGTAGTGATGCAGACAGTATCGATACAGACAGTATTGATAAAGAGAGTAGCAGAACATATAGTAGTGATACATGTAGTAGTGATACATGTAGTAGTGATACATGTAGTAGTGATACATGTAGTAGTGATACATGTAGTAGTGATACATGTAGTAGTGATACATATAGTAGTGATACATATAGTAGTGATACATATAGTAGTGATACAGACGGTAGTGATGCATTTAGTAGCGGTACAGATAGTAGTCGTACACATAGTAGCCGTACACGTAGTAGCCGTACACGTAGTAGCCGTACACGTAGTAGCCGTACACGTAGTAGCCGTACACGTAGTAGCCGTACACGTAGTAGCCGTACACGTAGTAGCCGTACACGTAGTAGCCGTACACGTAGTAGCCGTACACGTAGTAGCCTTACAGATAGTAGCCGTACGCATAGCAGCCGTACGCATAGCAGCCGTACGCATAGCAGCCGTACACATAGCAGCCGCACACATAGCAGCCGTACACATAGTAGCCGTACAGATAGTGAACTTACGTTATTAATGGGACACATAGCTAACGAATGCAATATTGAAATTCATGGAACCAAATTAAAACATAGTGTAACCGAAAACAACGAATTCGAATAGTAATGATTAAGCGGTTTTGATTGTTAGAGGTAGTACTTAGTGGGGAAATTCATGAAAGAAAAAGTCAATTAGGTATATAAATAAATATATATGTTGTTTTGGTTTTAATTGAGTTAGGTTGTACAAAAATTGGAGAATTAGCAATAATATTACAGGACAGTATTTCAGATATATGTATTGTACATAGACCGTATCGATTACAGTGTAATTAAAAATAGATGTAAGAGAAATATTCAATTAAATGATGAATGCGGAAATTGTACGCGAGTCAAACATTATATACGAATACATGATTAGTTGTTATTTATATTGTGAAGATCAATTAGATTGTTTATCATGTTATTTAGAAGATCAATAAGATTGTTTATCAGTTTTTAAATATTTTTCTACTTATTTATTATTGCTTTATTTATTAAGATATTTTGCAACTCAGACTTAATTACTTAGGTATTTTACTACTTTAGACTTTATTCATTAAGATATATACTACTACTATAATTTTGAGGCGAGTTCGCCTCTGGCGCGATCCGTTCAAGTAAACATACTGACTTTGTCACTCCAGAGTGCTCCAATATTAATTAAATAACAAATGTTCCGAAAATCAATGGTATCAAAAATTCAATGGTTTTTTTTACAATACTTTAAATTAAGGAATCAGATTTACGCCGGCTGAGATACTATCTGGGTTCAAAATAGTTAGCATATCTAATAGTCATATACATAACTCGGTAAATGGTAATTTAGAGAACAAAACTGAAAATAGGGATTCGATTTGTGATAAAGTTGTAGTCGCGTAAGTAAAAATCACACGGCACTAAAACGGCAATACGGTAAACGTAGAAAACCTCCGCGTGAATACAAAATAGGAGATCTTGTTAGGGTTTTTCATTATTAACAGTTAATGAGTCAAAGCCGAAAGGTTTTACCTAAGTTTCAAGGCCCTTATATTATAAAATAAGTAACGTTTTCGGTCATGACAGATACTGGCTATACTAAAGCGTGCAGTGTATCCTCTAGTCAATCTGATAGGTACAGTGAACAAGAATCTATACATTCTGAATTTCCAGACAACGTAATAACTAATTTAATTTTGCATGGAAAATGCTTAGTAGTATCATAAAATTGTTACATTGATAATGATTCGGTCGATATTTGTCACATAGATAATATGCATAGTATATATAAATTGTTGTATTAATAAATGAATTATCCATACATAGTGTAATACTTTATGTAGAATCTATTTTAGGATGGGCAGATTGCCTCAGTTTGGGCAGATTGCCCCAGTTTGGTTGGGCAGATTGCCCCAGTTTGGTTGGGCAGATTGCCTAAGTATGGGCAGATTGCCTAAGTATGGGCAGATTGCCTAAGTATGGGCAGATTGCCTAAGTATGGGCAGATTGCCTAAGTATGGGCAGATTGCCTAAGTATGGGCAGATTGCCTAAGTAATGGGCAGATTGCCTAAGTATGGGCAGATTGCCTAAGTATGGGCAGATTGCCTAAGTATGGGCAGATTGCCCCAGTTTAAAAGATGGGCAGATTGCCCCAGTTTAAAAGATGGGCAGATTGCCCCAGTTTAAAAGATGGGCAATCTGCCCATGTTTAAAAGATGGGCAGATTGCGCCAGTTTAAAAGATGGGCAGATTGCGCCAGTTTAAAAGATGGGCAGATTGCCCCAGTTTAAAAGATGGGCAGATTGCCCCAGTTTAAAAGATGGGCAGATGGCCCCTAGAATGTTTTGTTTATAAAAGTTTATATTATTGTAAGCGTTATCTTGTATATCTTTTCTATTACTTTTTCTTTTTTTTTTTTTTTTTTTTTGTTTTTTTTGTTTTTTTTGTTTTGGAAACACGGGGTCGTGTTTCGGCGCAGGACGGCCGAACTGTTAGGTTACTGTTAATATGAGGGTAATTAACTAATAAATAAAATAATAATACCCACATAACTGTTTTAAAAGAGTGACAGATTTACTATATAAAGGGTACTTTTTGCTCTCAAAAGTTAGTACGCCGTCTTGCTGCCTGACGAAGGCATCGTGTTAAACGTTTAAAGTTTAATAGTTTGTAATTGTGTTATTAAACTAAAAAGTGTTTAATTTTATTAATTTACGTGTTTTATTAGTTATGTTGTGTGTGTATTAATAAATAAGTGTAAATTTGTTAAGAGTGCAAAAGTTGCGTAAGTACAAAACTGTACAAGTGAGTATCGAGGTAAGGGTGTATAAACTGAAACAATAAATTGTGTTAACTAAAAGTCACCTTTTACTTTAATCCTGATATCTGTCTAACAATATTTAGCTTCACGTTTTATCCCGCACAAAGCAGGGTAGGCAGGAGGAACCTAGTGTTAAGACACTCCATTCCCCACTGTAAATATACAAACTAAATTATCCCCATATCAGATTTGAACCCAGAAATTTAACATGGCGTATTATACCTATACTATAATTATAAAAGCCTTTCTTTATTTCGATTTGCAATTATTACAATAGTTAATTTTGTGATTTTTATATGTATCTCTGTTAACCAGGTTTTATATATTCTTTATTGCACTTAACAAAAATATACATGAGAAATATTAAAAAAAAAAAAAAAAAATAAAAAAAAAAAAAAAAAAAAAGGTTTTGAAGAAGGCCTTTAAAATATATGCTATTTTGTTCTGTTATTTGTTCTTTTTTGACCATAAATTTTCTGCTAGACTATTTATGTCATCTTTCCTGCATATAAACTGGGGCACTTTAATTAACTTATGGGAGTAGATTATGCAGTTGTATAAGTTGGATCTGAATTTCAAGGAAAATGTAAAATAACAAATAAATAATTGTTAAATAGCAATCAATATAATAACATCTTTTGTTTTCGCAATTTTTACACATTTTTAAATTAAACTATTTTAGCCGAAAAAAAACATAAATTTTAACATTTCAAATTATAAAATGTTAAAATTTTCGTTTTTTTAAATGCATTTTTCTCCGTGGGCACAAGCAGGCTGGGACTGTATGTGTGGCAGTCGAATAAGTAGTGTCAAGACACTCTGTCTTCTAATTTCCGCCTTAAATAAATACTTTACACGTTAGGTGGTAAAACTTAAAGCCACTCTTTGTCTTTATTACCAGAGAAAATAATATCGTACCTCCGAGTCGGAATCGAAGTCACAACCATCGTTTTTCAGTCAGACGCCGTCCCACTGTACCACGATGGCCTCAATTCTATCATAAGACTAATGAAGATCCACAATTAATAACGATTAAGACATTAATATCAGCCAAGAACGTTATTTCTACACTTAGCCGTTGGTGGCATTCATCAAACCCGCGCCATCGATTTCCCGTTTGACCTGAATTCCTGAATTAACACTTTATATTATGTAAAGTTCACGATCACTGAAAAGTTTCAGGTGTAGACGATCTTGCATTAGTAAGCAGAAATCTTTATTAGTAACTTTTTTGTGCAAAATTAAATTATTATTCATTTAATTAGATCGTTACAAGCTTTTTGTCAGTTAGCAGCTTCACGTGAATGTGTAAGCAGCTTCACGCTTTTGCCCGCATAGCAGGGTTGTCAGAGAGCAGCTGGTATCAATACACTCGCTAAGTTGTGACAAAACTTAAGTTTAGGCATCATAGAGGAGAAATGGAATCAATTTAAATATAATTAATTATTTCTCCGACTGAGAAATGGATCAACAAACCAATCATTTTTATAACTGAACGATATACCATGTTGTAGCACGTGACAAAATAAACGGTGGTGAATTCCGTCATCCAGAAATGTCTCGATTTCGGCCGGAAAGTAGAAAATCGAATGATTTGACACCCAGCTATGTATGTGGGAAAAAGCGTGAAGCTGAAGAAATATATTATTTTATCTTCAAAGTACCTAGAAAACCTTGTGTAATAGAGACACTGTATCCAAAGACAGTGGAGCAAGAATGTGTAGTATATTCGACTAATTGTATCGTTTCGTATTCACCGGTTCAAGTAATTTTAACATTGAAAATACTACGCTTAGGAAAATTGAAAAAGACATTCGACGCAGCGAATAGTAGAACGCATGGCTCAGGCGTGAGAGCGCCTGAACGGTATTCAGGAGGCGCGGGTTCGAATCCCGCTGCGTTCAAATATTTATACGTTTTCTTTAAATGTCTTTTTCAATTTTCCTAAGCGTGGAATAATACTTTAAAAGTAAAATACTACATTTTAAACGAAACATGGTATATAACGAATAATTCAGATAAATGTTCGTAAATATGCTCTTAATTTTCTGTTAGTATTGAGATATTTAGAATTGTATTCAAGAAAATAAAAATAAGTTGTAATAAGTGTATAAAAATTTAGATGTCGCAGAAAATAGAACGTTTGGCTTAACGGTCTGAGCGCTGGGACGATTTTGAAAAAACGTGGGTTAAAATCTCGCTGTATTCAAAAATTTAATATATTTTCATATAATATATTAAAAAATGTAATAAATAAAATAGCTTCACGCTATATCCCGCACACAGCAGGGTAGGCAGAGGGAACCTAGTGTTAAGACACTCCGTTCCCCACTTTCCGCCGAATTCGGAGGCTTGCGTGTTAAGTGGCGGAACTTAACGCCGCGCTTTACCTCGACACCAGAGCGAAGAAAATGGAAATATTAAATATTTCCACTCCTCGAGCGGGAATCGAACCCACAACCAGTCGTCCATAGTCACACGCTTGTGCCACTGGGCCACGACTGGCCACTAATGATGATAATAATAATGATTTACATTATATAACATTAGGTACATTAGGTATATTATAGTCACAAAGTCTACGCAAACGAAGTTGCGGGCAGTTGCTAGTCCCATATATAACAGTTCGCCCGATTGAAATTTGATTCATTAACAATCACTAAATCATATATGCGCCACATGCACTAATTATAATGCATTAATTTAACATATTGAGGCATTTAGGATGTTTGTATAAATGGCCACAAACATACTGCACTTAATGTAGCAAATACTTTAAATTAAGTTAAAATTCTTTTACCTTCAAATTGCATCTAGAGTAAAAATAGCAGCTTTATCCCGCATAACAAGGCAGTCAAGTAAATTTTAGTGTCAAATCACAAGAGGGAACCTAGTATTAAGACACTTCGTTCCCCACTTTCCGCTAAATTCGAAGGCATTATGTGTTAAGTGGAGGAACTTACGCCGCGCTTTACAAAACATTTAAAACTATTTTTATCATTACTCCAAGTGGAAATTGAGCTCACAACTATTGTTTTTACAATTATACACTATTCCTCTGCACCACGATGGATCCTATTAAATAAACTTACTATACAGTGAATCTTTATACGAGAGAACATTAAAAACCTCATTGAAACAAAGAACACACACACTACCGGTCTCCTAAAAGCAAAGCCTACATTCATTTTAGAGTTATTTCAAAATAAAAATATAATCCTTTGCATTTGAGGTTAGCAGTAATTATAACACTAATTAGGACATGAGAGAAGTTGCTCATCAAACTGTCAGCCACGAACTAGAACAGGCTTCTCCGTACATCTAAATATGCTTCAGATACGTTGTACAGTATTGTAGAGACACTTTATACTATGAGTTTTAATAAGGCTTTTTTAATAACATGGTAATCTAGAATTTCAGTTTTCATGTCTTTTGATATATGTGTGTTTTAAATGGTGAGAGTGCAGTGGTAAATACGAGACTAGAATTGTTTCTAGTATCATTTTCGAGTCATATTTTGATCCAAGCCCTTGTGGGCTCGGTTCAAAATATGACTCGAAAATGTCAGTTCAAAATTTAAAAAAAAAACAATTTAAAAAAGGCATCTATACTGTCTTGTCACCATCTCCATTTTATTTCTTGGGTACCAAAACATGATGGTATTCTTTCAATTTTCATTATTTTATTTCAATACTCGTGTGTTTCGGTTCGATGATATGTAAATCTGATTTCCTTATTCCCAAAATTCCCATCCTTTCAAAATAAATTTAAAAAAACGAACTATAGCTTAAATATATACTATAGTATAACTATAGTATAACAATATGTTATTCGAGTTAATGGCACAGCTTAACAACCGCTATCGATTTATGATAAAATACGCATTATTCATTTCTCTGTGGATTCAATATTGAAATGAAACTATAATAGTATCTTTGAAATATTATATCAACGAACAGATGTCATCAATACGAAGTATATAACTGCAAAGTAGTAATTAGAGACACTTTCTACCTAAGGAGAGACAGCAGAGTATGCGATAGTTTTCTCCAGGTAAATTTTTCCTCGACTTTTTCATATATATTACGCAATTATTTTTTGTTTCAGCTTCACGCTGTATCCCGCACACAGCAGGGTAGGCAGAGGGAACCTAGTGTTAAGACACTCCGTTCTCCACTTTCCGCCGAATTCGGAGGCATTGCGTGTTAAGTGACTTATATTACGCAATGAGTAGCAATATCATAACCACACCTAAAACAATTGCGTACAATCCATACTAATATTATATTCTGTCGGTTTGCCTGTCTGTCTGTCTGTCTATCTGTTACGCTTTTATGGCTAATCTGCCGGTCGCTTTTGTCTTACTAAGACAGAATGAAGAATTAAGTTCTGCAGTTCAGTGCAATATCTCAAAATCAGGTGGAAAGTTAAGAATGGAGTATCATAAGTATCATGTACTCTAATTAAAGTACTATATTGGACAAATTAAAGCTTTCACTTCTATTTTATACGTATGTATATGCTAAAAATATAAAGACCGTCTCAGCGCAGTAAGTCGACGGCGGTATTTGTGTTCACAATTGGTAGTGGGTTCGATTCACACTTGCACGAATGATCACATTTCAGTAATTTTTTTTCTCTGCTCTGGTGAACTAGTCAAAGCGCTGCATTAAAACCCTCCACTCAATACACGAGGATTTGAATTCGGGCGTCAATGGAGTCAATGGAGTGTTTTGACAGATCCAGAGTCTCTTTACACTAGTTTTTCTAACTGACTACCAATAAAATGAGGGTATTTTATATATAGACAAGTACGTTATGTTCAATGTCCATACTTATATTATAAGTGCAAAAGTCTGTCTGTTTGTCTGTCACGCTGTCACGGCTAATCTACCGGACCGATTTTGATGAAATTTAGAATGAAAGTAGTAAATAATCCAGACAATTTCAAAACTCAATCTCTAAAAGGTTGGAATAGGAGATGAAAGTTTATATGAAAAATCTTAACCGCTTGACCGATTGTAATGAATTTTCAAAAAATACAGTTGATAATCCAAGGTTTAATATAGGTTATTTTATTTTTCAAAAATCCACCCCCGAGGGTTGCAATATAAGGAAACAGTTACGTAATTCACGTGGCGAAGCCGCGAGCGGGCCGCTATTATTTACATATATTTCATACTACCACAACACTCACAAAAGTCACTGAAAAGTTAACATAACACAGTTAAATAGACTCACTAACAGTAGAGTTCCGTCTACTCATAAATTATATAGATAAAACAACACTTTACTCTTGCAATAACATTACTGCAAACAAACTTATACAAACATATACATATTCTTAATATGTATACAATGTTATACTATCTGCACGCTCGCGATATGCACATCTAACAGGACATTTTAAGAAAAAAAGGCTAAAAACGTTCACATGTACGTTAGGTTAGCAGTTAAAGCGTTTGGACGTTTTTCGAGAGGTACAGTGGGTTCGAATCCCACTGCGTTCAATTTTTTATATTCTAAAAATATCTTTTTCAATTTCCTAAGTGTATGCATGACACTTCAAAATATACGCACAACTAATATTGATGGTTTTATTCTCCGCATGGCATAGTAGGCAGAGAGTACTTAGTGTTAAGACACTTCGTTCATTGATTTCCGTTCGAAATCAAGATATTTTGATATTGATTTGACGGAGTTCAACGCCGGGGAGTTCAAAATAACTTAAATATATTAATTCCCCTGTTGAGAATCGAACCCATAACCAATCATTTACAGTCAGACAATACCCCACTGTGTAGCCATGACAACCAGGTCATATGTACTATATAAATTCTTGTATCAAAACATCTCATGAACATTATTATAATCGATGGCATCACTTTTCCACGTGAAACTCTATATTTTGAGATATTATAATAGCATACATTGTATAATGTTTTAAATTAACGTTAATATATGACAGCTCTGACAAAATTGTTTATTTTATTTATTTTTACTCATTTGTTGTATTATGTTATACAGTAATGAGTACCTTGTTACGTATCATATTATTACATTTTTCCAATTTTGATAGTTATTAAACAAAATGTATTATTACGAATACATTATTATTATATGAAAATAGTACAGTAACTTAAAATAAAATTGAAAAATATATAAAAATAAAACAACTATGCAAAAAAATAACAAAATGATAATAAAATGAATACAAATTATAACTAAGTTCAAATTAGTTGGGAAAAATATCTATTTTTTTTATATACAAATTTTCGAATGGAATTTGAATTCACACCATCAAGTTCTGCCACGTGGACGCAACAACACAACGATAACGTCAAAAATCATCAAACAAAAAAGAAATTTCCAAGAAAAATCAATTAAAAACACGATCTAACCAAAAAAATCTCGTCTATTATTTCGAAAAAATTAATTCGAAAGCTCTCCAAACAACAAAAAAAGCTTTTCATCGCTCCGCTTCTGCATTTTATCAGTTTATTTTAAGCCACTTGGAGGCCCTTTACGTGCCCAGAATAAATTTACCTACAAAAACCACCACTTAAAACTAGGAATGTTGAGAAAAATCATTTTTAAAATATATTTTTTGAAGGTGATCCTAATTAATTGCCGTGTATGTTGTTATAATTGCGAAGATAGACTAAGTAGTTTGCTTTCACCTGAGGCTCAAGGCTTCCAGAAGTTAAATGGGTCTTAATTAAAAAACGTTATTATGTTATACTGGCTTCCTGCTCCGAGTTTTCTTGAGTGAAAATAGATTTTATGACTTTGTTTTCAATTTCTAAAAAAATACAAAATTTGCTATAATGCTATAATTTTTTTTTTTTTTTTTAGCAGGGTAGGCAGAGGGAACCTAGTGTTAAGACACTCCGTTCTCTACTTTTCGCTGAATTCAGAGGCATTGCGTGTTAAGTGGCGGAACTTAACGCCGCGCCGTACCTCGCCACCAGAGCGAAGAAAATGGAAATATTAAATATTTCCACTCCACGAGTGTTAAATGAGTCTTAATTAAAAACCTTATTATGTTATACTGGCTTCCTGCTCCGAGTTTTCTTGAGTGAAAATAGATTTTATGACTTTGTTTTCAATTTCTAATTAAATACAAAATTTGCTATAATGCTATAATTTTTTTTTTTTTTTTTTTTTTAGCAGGGTAGGCAGAGGGAACCTAGTGTTAAGACACTCCGTTCCCCACTTTCCGCCGAATTTGGAGGCATTGCGTATTAAGTGGCGGAACTTAACGCCGCGCTGTACCTCGGCACCAGAGCGAAGAAAATGGAAATATTAAATATTTCCACTCCTCGAGTGTTAAATGAGTCTTAATTAAAAAACCTTATTATGTTATACAGGCTTCCTGCTCCGAGTTTTCTTGAGTAAAAATAGATTTCATGACTTTGTTTTCAATTTCTAATTAAATACAAAATTTGCTATAATGCTATTAAATAATTATTAATTGAAATCCTGAATGCTGTAAAAATGAACAAAAAACAATTATTCACTATAACAAATTATAAGGCCAGTCGTGGCTCAGTGGCACAAGTGTGACTGTAAACGACTGGTTGTGGGTTCGATTCCCACTCGAGGAGTGGAAATGTTTAATGTTTCCATTTTCTTCGCTCTGATGCCGAGATAAAGCGCGGCGTTAAGTTCCGCCACTTAACACGCAATGCCGCCGAATTCGGCAGAAAGTAGAGGGAACGGAGTGTATTAACACTAGGTTCCCTCTGCCTACCCTGCTGTGTGCGGGATACAGCGTGAAGCTAAAAAAGATTTATAAGGTTTGGCTGACAAATTCCCTCAGTTTGACAAAATACTAATAATAGTTGGATCCCATCAACCAGTATACAATGTTTCAAAGAAATACTGAAATAGAATGAAATGAATAACCAACAGAATAATTCAACTAGTTACGATTTTGTGTCTGCTTATAGCTACAAAATGATAAATAGTGTCTTATTCGGACGATTAATTTTATATTTTTTACGCCTTTTATCCGCTCTGATACCAAAACAGCGCGGCGTTGAGTTCTGCCGCTTAAAATGCTCTCGAGTGTAGACTAAAAGTCGATAATGGAGTGTTATGCATTAGGTCCTCTCTGACTATCCTCAAATGCGTGAAAAAGCGTGAAGTTGCGTGAATTCTAATGTATATGTAAACATGTATATATTACATTATATATCTACAGCTTAATTCTTAACACGTGTGTTTTCAGTATCTCAGGCGGTATTTACTTTCAATTCGAAACTTCTTACAACTATGTAGTCTAGTATATTTAGTCCATTCTACGACGTTATCTAGGAAACATATATATATGAAATACTTTGACTGTAAATAAGATATAACTAAATTTTAGAATAAGAAAAATTTTTCTTTATCACTTTTTACCTTAAAAATAATATATGAGTTTTTTTTTTTATTATTCTATTTTACTCTACGGACATAAGGTCTGTACCTTTTTTAACACGAATCTTGTTTTATCATATGCATTTTTTTGTTTACGATTTTAGTACTTAAAACTAAGACTTAAAGAATATACCCTAAGAGAGTCCAGTTATTATAAATTTACGTTGCCTGTTTTCATTATATACAATTTTCCTATCATAATGAAGATAAATGTAACCTAAATTAATTTATTATAGGTGTATCACTTATTTTATTTCTTACTACTACATACATATATGTATTTCTATTTAATATATGAGTTAAAAACTTATAATTTGAGCGTAGCAGGATTCGAATTCATACCTCTTGAAAACCGTCCGAGCCTGATCGCTAAGTCATACGTTCTACATCCAGTTACGTCGGAATTATTAACCCTAATTATAATATATTTGTGTAATTGTTGAAGTAAAACAAATTGAATGCGAACGAATGGCTTCCAACAGGTGTAGGTTCGAGTCCCCCTGCGTTTCCATTATTATATGGGTTTCAAAAATATTTTTAGTATCCTAAGCGTGTCAATATTAAAATATTATTTTTACTATATTGCTTGTAGGCGCAACGTGTAGCGCCATCTTTTACAGTTGAATATTTTATATCTGTGACGTTACGTGTCAGTTGTCAGGTGGTCGGTATGGCTAATGCGTAGTGGCAGAAACTTGTTAGTAAGAAAAGTTATAAAGCAGTCGTTGGACTGGCAGTTGCATAGTTGACGTTAAGCCGCGGTAGTGTTAGTTACTAGGCGGGACGCCCTGTCCCTGTGTGTTTCTAATATAACGTGATTAAGTGTTAGTTAGGTGGTGAGAGGAGCTCGGGCAGTGGAGGTGAGTGTTTATGCATTATAAAGGGATCCCTTAAGCCTGCACTTGGGTCACAAGCCCCAGGCACTGCCTGAGAGTCCTCTCCCTATAATCGTGATGGGTTCGGTGCCCCATAGTCTCTATTGCGTATCGTAATTTATATGCGTTAGTATAGTGTGTAATGTTATAACACGCTCCTGGCCCGTTGCCTATGCCCAAGAACCATTCCTGACGTTTATCAATCTACCTACATATCCGTTTACGTATTTGTGACATGAGATGTAATTCCTATATGTGTCACTTATATCATAAGTGACATATCATCATCGTCTCTCTCTTTAGATATGCTACATATATATGCTTTAAATGTATTTATTTATTTGCATAACTTTGATACTTATAATACATACAAATTATTATTTTTTCATCCGTATATGTTTCCTGATCTTATTAAAATAGACTGTTTATTTAGCTTTGTATTTAACCTCCACTTCCTTTTTTCCATATTTAGCTTATTTACACTTAAAACTGATTGACTGATTTTATTTGAAAAAAGTTCAAAAAATAATATAATAACTTATGATAAACAATTTCACTCAGATGAAAATAAAACATGTTTTTCATATATATGTCATAATAAAAACTACCTCTATAGAACATAGAGAAGTACATACGCACACCCATCAATTTCCATCCAGAATTAACGCTACTTAACTCAATCTACCTGTCTCGAGGTATGCAATTTAATAATATAAAGTGATACATGCTCATATAACAAGCTCCCAAGCTTGTCTAATAGAAACTCAATAGAGCATTTCGATGCATGTCGCTTATTGCATAATCAAGACCGAACACGAGATGTGATGACGGGACGAGTTATTGAGGACTGATGAACAGGATAGTGGTGTGATGGATATCGATATTCGTGTTATTAGTTAATTAATATGAGGCCTGTAAACGACTGGTTGTGGGTTCGATTCCCAATGGAGGAGTGGAAATATCTAATATTTTCATTTCGTTCGCTCTGGTATCAGAGACAAAGCGCGGCGTTAAGTTCCGCCACTTAACACGCAATGCCTCCGAATTCGGCAGAAAGTGGGGATTGGAGTGTCTTAACACTAGGTGCCCTCTGCCCGCCCTGCAGTGTGCGGGATACAGCGTGAAGCTAAAAAAAAATATGAGGCAGTTATGGTGCAGTGGAGCAAGTAAGTCTGTAATCGTGATGGTTGTAGGATTTTTTTTATTTTTTATTTAAACGCCATAGACCCGATTTCCGTGTACTTTTCTGCTTTATTTTCTTATTTCTGTTTGTGATTTTTTTTAATTTGTTTTAGCGAGTATACTCGGTCACACGTGTTTTGCAATTCGTACGTAGGTCATTTCATTTGTTTATGTAATAGACAGACTGCTCCCTCAAAGACTCAGTTCCGGTGGTTGATGGGTCACTATCCTCCTCTTAAGCAGTGCATATAGCGCCAGCATATGTTGACTGATGATTGTAGGTTTGATTCTCCCCTAAAGAAAATACGTATGTACCATTTTCATTTCTCCGCTCTGGAGAAGGCAAAGCGGCACGTTAAGCTCCGCCACCCAACACGCATAGACTCGAACATTGCGTGGGCAGTGACAAGATTTCCGTCGTTAATAAAGATATATGCTTTCTCAGTAATCAGAGAGAACTTGGTAGCCTCCAGTAGGGGATGTGGTATGTCCTTCATAGGGTATAACTAACGGGTTCAGGTCCCTCTGGGTTGTTATGAACTATGTGATCTTAAACAACTTAAAATATTGCTTACGCTTAAATAATTATAATAAATATATGGATCGTTCTCATAATATTAAAGACAAAAATAGCCGTCTTAAAATGGTTATTTTTATGTTTAATTCAGTTTAATTCAAATGTAATGTTTTAAAATATAAATATTAAAAAATATTTTAAAACATTACATTTGGTTTCAATTAAAAGCTATCACAAAGTTTGTATCATTATCACAAACTTACATTTGTCAATATTTTGAAAACAAAATAACACTTGCAATACGTCATATGATCCCTTTGTACACCAAGACACAGGCAATCAAACACAATCGAAATACAACCAATTCAATGAGGAATTTCAAAAACTCCACAATCTTACAAATCGACTTTTACCCAAAAAATATAATCAAAAAAAATAATAACTAAAAAAAGGCTTTAAAATATAAAAAAACTGCATCGATATCGTACCATCTCTGCAGCGATGACCGGTTCTCTTGTCGCCTGTCACAGTCGTTCCGCTCCAGCGGGGCTTGTCACGGCTGACGGGACCGACCACGCGCCAGCCAATATAACTTTAATGAATCCACTAGTTATATACTGAAATCAGCATTTAATTAATTCAATTACATTATCTGTGTATAATGTTATATTTAATAGGTATAATCTCGTAGATAAAAGTTTGGAGTACTGTGTGGTCATCAAAGCGCGAGTTTTAAGCTTGAAGCTTATGTAGAAGGGTAGGTGCGATTCTTTATTTATAATAAGGGATAAATTTGCAAAATATCTGATATACAAATTTAAAAAACTTATAAAAATTTGAACGCAGCGGGATTCAAACACGCTCCTCTTGGTAACCGTCCAAGAGGTCTTACCTTGATTTACATCGAACGTTTTACATTCTACGGCTACGTCGAAGTTCTTATAAGTTTATTACAATTTATTTTTGTGATTAGTGTCTCTAAAGAGATTGTTTTAAGGAGCGAGTTCGAATGTCGCTGCGTTCAAATTTGTATACTCGTAGGTTTTATAAAAAATGTTTTTCAATTTTAGTTAGTTCAGTTAAGATTAATTAAAACTATAAACATAATAAAAAAATGCAGCAATTAAATCATAAAGTATTAAATTTCCTAAACTATTCTGTTAATTAGTTAAACTAAATCGAATTTACTCGCATAATGGGGCAGTCAGAGAAGACCTAACGTCACTTCATTTTCCACTTTCCGAAATTGTGATATTCCGTATTGAGTGGTAAAACTCAATGCCGCGCTTTATTATAGGTATCAGAGCGAAAAAATGAAAATTTAAACATCACCCCTCGAGTGGAAATCGAACTCAAAACCATTGCTTTACAACCAAACGCTGTCCCACTGCGCTACAACTGCCTAAATATATAACCAATATTATAGATAACTTTAAACATTTAAGTGGAAACAAGCAGTTATTTGAAAATTAAAATCTATGCCAGCACCAAAGTCAGTTGGCAAATATTTGTAAGACAGCAACGAGTCTATCGAGTTGTTTGCACTACGCTAGCAGCTAGTTACGTCGGGAAATGATAATCACCTATACCTGTATAACGATGTAAACTGGGTTACCTTCTACTATGTATGTATATGTTACTATACACTATGTATAATGTAGAATTAAAATAATGTATATGAAAGTTACGCTTTTATTCCGTATAGCAGGGTAGTCAAGGATATCCTGGTGTCCACTTTCCACCCGAAGTCGGGGCATAGTGGTGAGTGCCGTAACTTAACTCCGCTTTTTGTATTACGTACTTGAACAGAGAAATGGAAATATTTTAAATACTAGCGATTACTTCCAACTTTGCCTATAACTACATAACTTTTTATACACAGTTCATCTATTTCCACCTGTAGGGGTTGGTTATTGAAAAAAACAAGTTGTCTATGTTTAACCCTAGGTCTTAAACTATCTTTATTTCAAAATCCATCAAAATTAGGGTAGTAAATCTACCGCCTACACATCTGTGAAAGCATAACAGACATACCGACAGATTTTCACATTTATACTAATATTTATAACTAGCGGCCCGTAATCTACGTGGCTCTTTCGATATATTGCAACCCTCGGTGGTGGATTTTTAAAAAATAAAGTGGCCTATGTTTAACTTTGGGTTATCAACTATATATATGCCAAAATTCATTACAGTCGATCAAGAGGTGTAGGTTTTTCATATAAAGTTTCATCCCCTATTTCTACCCTTTAGAGATTGAATTTTGAAAAACTAAGTAGCCTATGTTAGATCCAGTCATTTTTACTACTTTAATTCTAAATTTCATCCAAATCGGACCGGTAGATTAGCCGTGAAAGCGTGACAGACAAACACACAGACATTCGCATTTATAATATAAGTATGGATAGTACGGTAATCATACCTCCGAGTGGGAACCCACAACCATTCGCGATTATAGACAAACGCTCCCACTGCACCACGACAGTCATTAAAGGTATAATACTTTTGCACACCTACACAACGATTTTCCACATGAAAGGGTTGGCTGGTAGAGAATGCTTTATAGCGTTAAGCCCTTTGTGTATATTTATTGTTTAAATTCTGTTCAATAAATAAATGTAGGCATTTATTTTATTTTACTTAATATATAATTCATATCTAGATATGGATCTGTTCCATTATTCTGTTTACAGTTATTATATAAAAAGAAGGAAAGTAAGCCGGAAGGCCGGAAGGCAGAACCTGGCTAGATTGGTAGAAAGAGTTATTACGATTACTTACATTGAAAATAGAGGCTAGTCGTGGCGCAGTGACATGGACGTGTGACTGTAAACGACTGGTTGTGGGTTCGATTTCCACTCGAAGAGTGGAAATATTTAATATTTCCATTTCCTTCGCTTTGGTATCCGAGGCAAAGAGCGGCGTTAAGTTCCGCCACTTAACACGCAATGCCTCCGAATTCGGCGGAAAGTGGGGAATGCAGTGTCTTAATACTAGGTTCCCTCTGCCTACCCTGATGTGTGCGGGATACAGCGTGAAGCTAAAAAAAAAAAAAAAAAAATTGAAAATAAAACATACCGTAAAATACCAATAAAAAATAACAATTTTGATACGAATCCACAACCTTCTTAATTACGTCAGCTTCTTCCTTCTCTAATAGAATAAGTAAAGGCACTTCCAAAGCAAAAACCAATAAATCTTAAACGTTTACAAAAGTATCGAATGTCTCATTAATTTCCATGTAATTAATGTTAATTAGAGCAACTTAATTAGCAAAAGCGAAATATATTCCTTTGAATTTATTCTCAAACAAAATGAGCACATTAGTGGGCAAATTTCAGAGTAATTTTCAATTGGCCAAAATACCTACAGAGCGATAACATACTATCTAAAACAGTTTAGGTACATCAACGAAATTGAACGGCCCAATTGTATATAGGCATAATGGTGGAGATCTGCAAATGGGAGTAGGGTGGTTTACAATTGCACGTGTAAATTTAAATTTTAATCTAAATATTAAAATCTGAATATAATATATATAGAGAGATACTAAGTAAATGCGCATTACGAAGGGCCCCTTAAGCTTTCACTTGGGTCCTGGGTCACAAGCCACAGATAATACCCTGAACTACTTATTCAGCACTCATACTCTTTCCATGGAATGATAAGGGGTTTTTTCTCTATAGTTAATCGATGTTAACAGCAATGGCTCCTTCGTCCTGGATCTATTAAAAAAAAGCAAGTTCTTGCCTGGTCTGATCTAGCAAAGCTTAAAGGTTGTTGCGTAAAATCGTGCACTGAAAATCCTTCCTGCAGACTCTAGAAAAGAATACCGTTATACCGTCAGTTTAGAATGTAATATCCGGTATTTCTTTCGAGAAATCCTTATTTTGAAATAATTATTATAATACAAAAATGAAAAAATAAACAAAAATTACAATAAAAAATGTAATAAATTAAAACAAAATATTAAATAACAAATAGAAATAAAAAAATAAATAAAAAAAATACTCTGGATGTCAGGATCGAACCGTGGACAAACGTAAAAAGCAACGGCTCTTCTAACTGAGCTAACACACCGTTGTCAATCGTTGCGAAATTGACATTCGTATGCCAATAGAATTGAATAGATAGACTGCACTAAGAATTTAAGTTGCTGCTTCATAACACGTAATTCTTATTTAATAGTCAACTGTCTATAAACCTTTGAAAAATAAAGGTTTTCAATATAAATACGTTTTTTTAAAGATTTTTAAAGTGTTATTCCACACTTAGGAAAATTGACAAAGATTTGCATTGCTCAGTGGTGAGAGCGCCTGAACGGTATTCAGTAGGCGCTGGTTCGAATCCCGCTGCGTTCAAATTTTAATACGTTTTCTAAATGTCTTTTTCAAAAATATATCTTTTTATTTAAAAGATTTTCAATATAGTCATATTCTTTTATTTTGATTCTCCATACAACATACATAATAATAAAAAATATGCCCCCCACTACTAATCAATAGTTGTTCATAAAGTTTACAATGTACACATATTGTTGAACAGTAATTTAACTTCCAGTTTAGTAAGATATACGTGAAACTCGTTATTGTACTTCAAACTAACAACAATAAGTATCTACTAGCGATGTAACTAACTTATGTTATGGAAACATCAATTTGTTCGATAATTATTATGTTATTTGTTTTTGTACTGTTTATTTATACCTATAGATGACGTGGTTGCTTGATAAGTGATTCGGTTCTCCGCTTGCAGTCAATTTTTAAGTAATTGTGTATAAAATATCGTGATTCAATGCGCGGCGTTAAGTTCCGCCGCTTAACAAGCAATGCCTCCGAATTCGGCGGAAAGTGGGGAACGGAGTGTCTTAACACTAGGTTCTTTCTGCCTACCCTGCTATGTGCGGGTTACAGAGTGAAGCTAAAAAAAATATCGTAACTCAACGCTGCACTTTGATTAGCTAGTAAGTAAAGTTATTATATATTAAACATGAAATTTCATCAAATTTCGAAATATTGGCGTCACTGTTATATTTAACAATATAAATTATTCATTAGGGTATGTCAAAATTAACGTATGAATTACCCTGTATTTAATAGGTGTACATGTGGGACTGGGCGTTAAGTTCCGCAACTTAACACGCAATGCCTCCGAATTCTGTAGAAAGTGTCTTAACACTACGTTCCCCACCCTACCCTGCTCCGTGTGAAATACAGTGTGAAGCTAAGAAAAAATAATAATTAATAAAAGAAGAAAAAACTTAAAAGTGGATTCATTTTTATGAAAATTATATTTTTTTTTTAGCTTCACGCTGTATCCCGCACATAGCAGTGTAGGCAGACTTAACGCCGCGCTTAGGCTCAACACCAGAGCGAAGAAAATGGAAATGTTAAATATTTCCACTCCTCGAGTGGGAATCGAACCCGAACGAAACCCGAAAATTATATACTATAATTAAATATATCAAATTAACAAAATAAATATTACATATACCTACTATATTTGACATATAGTTTTATATAACGTGACGTAACCGTTACAAAGGCAACGCGTATTTTATATTATATAAAATACACTAGGGGAGACTAGTTATATAAAATACACGAAAACCGCCCAGTCTGCAGCCAGCCTTGCCATCCAGATAATTAATTTGAATGAGATTGCAGTACATAAAACAATGATTATATTTCATCCCCGAATAATACACACCCAATAACGTCGGCCTCCATTAGCCACGGACGGTGGGAAATACCGTTCACAATTTACATGCTAATTAAAGAATCGATATCAGAAGTAAATTAAATTGTTTGTTTAATTATTCTTTTATTGCTAAGGAGTTTTGTTTGGGTTTTTGCTTTTTGTTTGATCAGTTAGAAAAAGTAGCATTTAAATTATAATGGCCGGTTAAATTATCCCATTTTTGAAATTGGCGTGGATAAGGAAATAAACATATGAATATGCCATGTCTCGGATTCAAGCGGAAAGTGGAGAACGGAGTGTCTTGACTCTTGGTTCTCTTTGCCTACTCTGCTATTCGGGTAAAAGCGTGTAGCTGTAATATAAGAAAGTTAGTTTTCATTAATCAATTCGATGGGGGTCCGTTTCGTTGCAGAGAGGGGCTCGGGGCCGTTTCTGAGGCTTGCGACATAAGTCCAAGCTTAAGGGGCCCTTTTTAAATACATCAACGCTTACCTTGACTGTCTGAACTCTTTTCTCTACTTAAATGTGTAAAAAATAAGCTGTTTGGCCAAAACCCGTATATTCGACTTTACGTGATTATCTAACAAATAAATAAACATGAAGCCTTCCTAAAGTTAAAACAAAATGAATATTAATTTTCAATGTTAAAAATATATTTTTCTTCTTATAGAGGCCGTCGTGGCTCAGTAGGATAATGTCTTACTATTAACTCAATTGTTATGGATTCGACTCCCATTCGAGGGAATGATTATATTTAAATTTTCATTTCTTCGCCCTGGCAGTAAAGAAAAAATGCGACTTTGAGTTCCGCTACTCAACACGCAACCTCTCAACTTCGGGTGAAAGTGGAGGACGGAGTGTCTTGACACTATGTTCTCTCTGACTAAGCTAAGCGGTGAAAAGAGTGAAGGTGCAGAAAGTGTTTTTTCTCCGTTTCTGAATACATATACGGATGGTGTCCGTAAATACCTATATAATTTTTTTTTTTTTTTTTAGCTTCACGCTGTATCCCGCACACAGTAGGGTAGGCAGAGGGAACCTAATATTAAGATACTCCGTTCCCCACTTTCCGCCGAATTCGGAGGCATTGCGTGTTAAGTGGCGGAACTTAACGCCGTGCTTTACCTCAACACCAGAGCGAAGAAAATGAAAATATTATATACATATTTCCACACCTCGAGTGGGAATCGAACACACAACCAGTCGTTACACGCTCGTGCCACTGGGCCACGACTGGCCACAACTGGTGACTGGACACAATATAATTGATTACTTCACTAAATTAATTCGAACTCGACGGACTAAACTATCTATTGTTAAACACTCCAGCATAATGTTACAAGAATCTATCGGATACCTTTTGACGCGACGCAGACGTACAGACGTCCTGATTGATGGCAATGTGTCAGAGAAAACGATCTGAATAAGGACAAGCAGTTAGGGAGAAGATAATCACATAAAGTCGCTTGTGTCGATTCTTTAGAATGTTTTTTACAGTTTTTCACACTTTAAAGGCCGTCATGGCGGAGTAGGAGAATGTCTGACTTTAAACGCGATGGTTGTAGATTCGATTCCCACTCTGAGAATCATTTTTTTTTTTTTAATGGAATAAAGGAGGCAAACGAGCAGAAGGCCCACCTGGTGTTAGGTGGTTACCTTCGCGCATAGACATCCACAACATTAGAGTTATGGATGCGTTGCCAGCCTTGGGAATGTAGGATAGAAGGAGGGAGGAAGGATGGGAATGATGGGAATAGGGAGAGCTGGGATAGTGGTCGCGAGCCAGTCGGAGAACGAATCTCCTACCACCAAGAATCTCCTACTGGGTTACCCGCCTTTTACGGGACGCTACCCAGCGGCGGGGGGGAATTGTATTCTTAACCCGTCCCCCCACGGGAATTACATCATTATAATAAAATATTCATTTTTTTTTTATCTTCCGCTGTATCTCGCACACAGCAGGGTAGGCAGAGGGAACCTAGTGTTAAGACACTCCGTTCCCCACTCTCCGCCGAATTCGGAGGCATTGCGTGTTAAGTGGCGGAACTTAACGCCGCGCTTTGCATTGCGATATTCTATAAACAGTTATTTAAAAAATAACCCAAGTGGAGAACCGGATCACTTATCAAGCTACCACGTCTCATTTATAGGTATAAACAATACAAAAACAAATAACATTCCCACTCTGCGAGTGATACACTTTTAAACTTTCATTTGTTCGCTCTAGTACCAAAAGACAAAGCCGGGCGTTGAATTTAACCAATTAACACGCAGTGGCTCGATTTCATACGGAAAGTTGAGGACAGAGTGTCTTAACACTAGATCTCTCTCTCTCTCTATATATATAGATCTCTGATCTCTAGATCTAGATCTAGATCGGACTATCCTGCTATGTGGGAAAATTCGTGATTAACTTATAAAATTACATGAATTTAATGCAACAAAATTTCAAAGTAAACAAAGTTTGTATGAACTTCCTCTAACCCATAAAAGAACACGACGAACCGAGTTAACTAACCTTTCGCCAAGCGCCGATTCAAAAGTGCTAACATTTGAGTTAGTATTTTCGATAATCTCAACATTATCGAAGTTTGCTCTTTAATATTAAAGTTAGTTCATCTTTATTGGTTTAGATTGAAATATTTTTTGAATTGTTTAAGGATTCTTCGTAAATTAAAATATTTGTCTGGTGGTAAGAGGTTATGTTATTGTTTTAAAATAAATGTAGCTTTAAAAAATAGTACGAAGTGTAAAATATTTTTTCATTATTCTTATTTTTACGTAGCTTTAATTATTTAAAATAAAGCTTTAAGAACTCTCACACTGGTTACATTAGAATCGGCACTGTTAAAAGCTTAAGTATCAATCAAGAGCCTCGATCTTTAGGTTAACAGAAACTGTGTACATGAATTTGAACAGGATATATGTGTTGACACTAGATTCTCTATGACCGTCCTGCTTTGCATGTAAAAGCGTTCAGAGTATATAAAATGTTGTTTTGTGTTACTTAATAAAGTTATTTTTTACAAAAAATGACTTGACTGTGACATCAAATAAAATGCGCCAAAAAGTAAAAATAATAATCACATATTCAGAATAATTTTGGAGATAATTTTGGAGTCGGTGTCAATCACGTGGGGCTTATATACGTCTCGCCACAGTTCCGGTCGACTCTCACATTTAGGTACGTTCTTCACGTTCTTCGCCTCCATTCTCTACAGCCGCCACATTGTGCTACGTCTCTGAGCTACGTATCAATCCCATTTTAGTAATTATAAGCCCACATATAATATCTTTGTAGCCAGTCGTGGCGCAATGGCACAAACGTGTGACTGTAAACGATTGGTTATGGGTTCGATTCCCACTCAAGGGGTGGAAATATTTAATGTTTTGATTTTGTACAGTCCGCTTTTGAAATTGAAAAGTCGTCTATAACCTTTCTTAGTCTTTAGGCATTTTTTTAGGTAATTTTATTTAAATCGGTTTAGTAGTTTAGGCGTAATTAAGTATAACACAATAGACAAAGTTATTTTCGCATTTATAATATTAGTAATAATTACGAATAAATCAAAAACTACTGGTCAGAAAGATCTGACCAGTAGTTTAAATTTAGTTAAAAAACTAAATTTAAATGGTACCATAAAAGAGGTATGTGATATTATATAAAAAAGAACTATCTAAATTAATTCATTAAGTAAAAAGATATGTGGTAAAGTACTTAAAAAGTACAATTGAATTGAAAATCTTGAACTTTTTATGATGTCGGGTAAAAATTGCTACTAGGATTTTTACTAAATTAAAAAACGCGGCTACACAGCAAGTATTAGCTTTCATATTAAAAAATAATTATCAAAATTGATTCTCTCAATAAAAGGATATGCTGTAAAGTACGTAAACAATAGACTCGAATTGAAAACTTTTAACTTTTTCTGAAGTCGGTTAAAAACTACTGGTTAGATCTTATGTAAACTTGAATGCGACTATACAGCAAGTATTAGCTTTCACATAAAAAACAATCATCAAAATCGATCGACTCAGTAAAAAGTTCGGCGGTTACATACATAAAAACAGCCGAATTGATAACCTCATCCTTAAGGAAGTCGCTTACAGTTAAAAAATAATACTAACAGATTTCGGTCGTCTTTGTATTATGTTTGTCTGTACTACGATTAATTATGTTTGTCTTATTTCATGTATTCTATTATCTTTTGTTATATGTATATGTGCAATATCTAAGCTTAGAAATTAGTCCAAAAATAATAAATTCAACATTATTCATAAATTATGATTCAAATCTTATATTGGTCTGCAGATAGTATTATAACTAACGTACTCGTGCTATTACAAAGTGGGTTGAGGTATGGTGCGACTTATAGCGATAGTTATTCTTTATTAAGAAATTAACAAAAAATATTTTTTTGTTTTATTTTACATAAAAAACGGGAAAGTGGAGAACAGTGTCACAACAGTAAACCTACTTACTATTATGTCACTTCTGTTTCGGTAGATTAATGATAAATAAATATTTTTCTCGATAAAATAATAAAGGTGCTGTGAATCTTGAAAATATTTATTAAAAATCTCACATCAAATTTAAAATGGGTCATTTGACCTCTTTTTGCTAGTGATGGTGTTAATGTTATTAAACTACTGGTTGACCTTAAAATAAATAAAAGTAAATGAATAAATGTCAGTCAATATGTAACAAAATATATGGAATACATACAATGAAATTTCGTTAACTTAACCGTTTCCCACTTTTACTTAGCTATAAAAATCTGCAAAGGACAGAGAATTTCGTCCTCAACCAGGGACAATGCCAAATCTTTATTTACATAAGAAGTTTAATTATATAAAATTGAAGTAATTAAAGAACTGAATTAGTGAAGGACTATCGATAGCCCTTTAATTTTAAAGTGATGTTATAATCGTTTAGAAAATTTAAAATTAATGGATGCGCGTATAGCTTAATATATTTATAGCAATACGACTTTCGACGACGATTCAAAATGCTATAATAAATTTTAATAGTTTATTTTAGGTGTGAGAAATTACGTTATTTTTTAAAAAATAGGAGTTGTAGCCCGTAAGGTCGTTCACGTAGATAATAAAATGTAAAATATAATGTTAGTTTTTGTTAGTTTAAAAATTTCGAGAAATATTCTCTTCTTTCGTTTCCCTTCCCTTTACACTCCTCAAGGAATGTATTTGGACATATCAAATTTAACTTTTTGACGCCCAGTAGTTTTAGCTGTATATTTTCTGTAAGTAATGCAAGAGTTATACAGTTATACTTATCTATGTCTATACGTCCAATGTTAATTTATATTATGCCCTAATATACATAAATATAATTTAAGCTGCGCCGCTATCAGTGGCACAGCACAATTATCATAGCGAATGGTAATTAAAATAGAAATACGATATCGAGTGTTCTCCAGAGGCTCGGACAATAATTGGAACCGCTTTATACCGTAACTGATTCTCTTTTATATTCCGAGATATTGTTGTTAAGTTTTTAATGATAAAAGAATAGTATAGAAGAAAAAATAAAATTGTAGACAATTGTATGGAAGTTGTTCTATTTATAGCTTGTTGCGTTATTTAATCAGTTAACGCCACATTTAAACCAATATTGTGAAAACCATATTATTTTTACATTATATAAAAACACATAAAACTAAATAAATTAAAAACACATAAAACTTTTTAAAAACAAACTGGAAAAGTTTGTTTAAAAACAAACTTTTTTCAATTTATTCTTAGAATGCTCTTCAATTTGATATCCATATTATGAGAGTGCATAAAATAGCTAGTCCGCCATTTTCGATGATCCACCATGTTGGCCTAAAAATAAAATATAGCCGTACAGTTACCCATGTATCAAATACCAGCTGTGATTAAAAAAAAACGTGTATAATACTAATAAAAATTCAGCTCTAATGGTTAAGGATATATAAGATAACTGCAACCCAATGAACAAACATTCATTGCAAGTTAAATTAAAGCTTGCAACTAAATAACAAGACAAAGTAATAAAAACGTCAGATCCAGTATCGTCAGATCCAGTATCGTCAGATCCAGTATCGTCAGATCCAGTATTGTCAGATACTGATATTAAGTAAAACCCTAGTTTCAATAAATGTCGGTCATATCACAAAATATGATCAAATAACCAAATTTTGAAGATCTAGCTAAAAGCTCGAATAATGTGGTACAAAATAAACAAATAAACCAAAACTAAACAAACCCTACCCTACCCTATATAGATGAACTATTTTATATCATATACTATCGGCCCGCTCGCGGCTTCGCCGCGTGAAATATTTCGTTATATTGCAACACGCGGGGGCGCATTTCAAAAAAATAAAGTAGCCGATGTTTAAGCTTAGATTATCAACTATATTTATGCCAAAATTCATTACAATTGGTCAAGCGATTTAGATTTTTCATATAAACTTTCATCCTAGGGGATTGAAATAGGTTCAACCCTGTAGAGGTTGGTTTTTGAAAAAATAAGTAGCCTATGTTACCCAGTCACTTTTACTACTTTCATTCTAAATTTCGTGCAAATCGGACCCGTAGATTAGCCGTGAAAGCGTGACGGACAAACACAGACTTTCGCATTTATAATATAAAGTATGGATAATTAGAAGCCTCTTTGACGCGTTGCCTCGGCAACGTCTATCTCGTCGTCACTTTATATCGACATGCATGTCAAGTATATGGTAGTTTATGTAATAAAATATCTGGCGACTATATTCCTTTCAAGAAATTGTTATTTTGAAATAATGATTACTAGGAACCGTCTCTTTGCTCTGCATGGCGGAAAGAGCTGAGCAAAGTACATATTTAATGTTATTACATGTTAAAAAAGTTTGCAAAGCAAACACTTAACACTAACATAACACTTAACTTAACGTTCCTAACGTTTCAACCTAAGTCTATGGGCACTTTGGACCATTTAATTACCATTTATTCTAATACAATTACAATTGTCACCAAGAAACTTCACAGCACACAAGACACTATGCTCGACATCTCTGCTAAATTTCATAGGTCTACTAAAAATAGCGTAGGAAGAGTTAAACCACAACGAAACACACTTTTGACTAGTAAGACCAACAATAAAAAAAATGATAAAATAAAAAAAAATATTATAAAAATCTAATAAAAGCAAAAACATGAATGTCAGGACTGTGGACTGAAGCTAAAAAAAACAGAGCTATTACGTCATTGCTTATACAACAGTATTGCGAAGTTGACAGTATAATGATATTTTGGCCGTTTTTTTTTCCTAAAAATACGGAAAAAAGGATATTTTTTCAAAATGAAACATATCTAGATCGATTTCATATATTTTCATTTTTTTCACTCTGGTGTCGAGGCAAAGCGCGGCGTTAAGATCCGCCACTTAATGCACAATGCCTCCACATTGGGGCGGACAGTGGGGGACGAAGTGTTTTTACACTAAGTTCCCTCTGCCTACCCTGCTGTGTGCGGGATACAGCGTGAAGCTAAAAAAATATATATAAAGATTTCACCTTGCATAGACGAAATTCAAAGGATTAAAAAAATATTTACTTAGCCAAGCCAATTTTGCTACTCAATAAAACTATATGAGTATAACTTAAAACTTAAATTATGTGAAAATGGCAATTTTGCAACCACTTAAATAAAGCCTAAGGCCATTATCCGTAATGACTTCACCGCGACTCCTATACAGAGAGCTAAATTGCGTAGCGCTTTTACAATAGTATATTATATACGTACTTGGAAATAGATAGCGTATAAGATATTGTATATAAGTATTTACTGCTTTGGGCGCAGTGGGACTAAATCTAACTATAATTGCGATTAGTTTTTTTTTATTAGCTTAACGCTGTATACCGCACACAGCATTGTAGACAGAAGGAACTTAGTGTTAAGACACTCCGTTCTCCACTTTCCACCGAATTCGGCAGCGTTGTGTGTTAAGTGGCGGAACTTAATGCCGCGCTTTGCCTCGACACCAGAGCGAATAAAATGGAAATATTAAATATTTCCTCTTCTCGAGCGGGCATTGAACCCACAACTAGTCGTTTTCAGTCCCACGCTTGTGCCACTGCGCCACGACTAGCCCCGAATGAATCCTATAAAATTACTTATTAGACCATGACTTTTGATAAATGTTTTTAAAAATCACAGTATTTGCGTTATAATTTAGAGACGAATCATACTAAAGTTTAGGGCTTTCAATTTTTAATTATATAATTTCGTTTGACTGTTGTTAAGCTTTTTTAAAGAAATCATTTTTCGTACACAGATTTATTTATTTAATTATATTTTAATACTATCAAAGGAGATTACTTTATCTATGTAAATGTTTTGTTTTTTCTTACAGATAAATGCACCTGACGACAGTAAGTACAAGCATATTTATTTTCAATAATATATACTATACATAATTATTTTAGACTAGCGGCCCGCTCGCGGCTTCGCCGCGTGGATTATTTCGTTATATTGCAACCCTCGGGGACGCACTTTTAAAAATTAAAGCCTTTGTTTAAGCTTAGATTATCAACTATATTTATGCCAAAATTCATTACAATTGGTCAAGCTGTTTAGATTTTTGAACAAATAAGTAGCCTATGTTAGACCCAGTCACTTTTACTACTTTCATTCCAAATTTCATCCAAATCAGACCGGTAGATTAGCCGTGAAAGCGTGACAAACAAACACACAGATTTTCCAATTTATAATATAAGTATGGATTATTTCAGAAAAAAATGACTTTTTACATAAACTTGACAACATAATTTCGAATATTTTTAAACAATTGAAAAAATAAACTTAATTCAGGTGTAGAAAATATTTAAGTTAAAAAATTAGCTTTAGCTTTTACCCACATGTTAGGGCCAGTTTCAGTCAGAGAGAACCAAGTGTCACGACACTCCGTTTTCGCCGTTTTCTCCGCTCAAATTCATAACGTTTGTTTTATTTACCAGAGCGGGGAAATGAAAACAATTTTAAATATCACTTCCGGGTGGTAATCGAAATCACAACCTTGTGTACAATCAAATGCTGTTCCACTGCGCCACGATAACCTTTCATTTTGGTTTTGTTTTTTTTGTTAATTAAATAATATATTTTAAAACTGTTAAAATTCCAGAAATAACATGACCGTATCACAAAGGATATACGTACATACCTACATGACGCTCTCATAAAGGATTGCAGTTGATGACAATAGACAAGTGAGGTCAGGTTAGGACAATTGTATAGAGATCGGTTCTACTTATTGCTTATCTATTGCAGTTTATTTTTTGTTCATTTTTGGGGATGCATGGTGGGCTGCGATCCAATTTCGTATCTCGTTATAATAAATAGGACGAGTTGATTAAAAATAAGGATTTTTTGTAAGATTATGAAATTTTACTTTAAAATTCTAACTTCTATTGTATTAAGTCTGTTAAGTAACTTCATGTTATTGTCTTTGTATTCTGATCTCAAAGTCAAGTCAACTTGTCTTTCGACTCAATGCGAAATTTGAAGTTCTTGAACAGCCCTCAACATAAATAGTTATGATGTAGATATATATATCTGTGCTATAAGGTGAGCAGGTTAGAATTTCAATTTTCTATTATTTTTTTTATTAGGTATAACTTTCTGACAAGGTAATATCTCTCTTGACCTTATAAAAGTTTCTTTCAGTGAACTAACTTTTAGTAGCTTTAGTATCTCTCAAATTTACACTTTTCAATTACTTCTGTTCCTTCAGAACCGTGAATTTCAAAGAATTTGCATAAAATGCTGCATTTTGAATTCAATAAAATGAATTTCTTACGCTAACGGCGGAGTGCGAAGTTTTGCACCTAAATTTTTTTCACACATTTTCCTACATAAGAAAGAGTCAGAGAAAACCTAATGTCAAGACACTCCGTTTTTACCTTTCTGTCCGAATTCGAATCATTGTTTGATATGTAGCGGAGCTCAACGCCACTTTTAGCCTTATAAACTTCTGGTTTTAGTATTATAAGACTAAAACCTAATATTTTTAAATGTTACCCACAATAGAATTCGAACCCACAACATTCACGCTTAAACATAACATCACAAAACAGTACTTTTGCAGTATTTTTATCGATATTCATACATTTCCCAAAACAACTAACATTTCAAAGATATTTTCGTAGCGGTATATTTGTGAAGTGTGAGTACTTGTACGTATAACGTGGTTTTATTTAAATAAATAAAAGACACCGTTTAAACTGGACAGCTCGGGACGATAGCAACGGTTTTTCAAAACTCGTCGTCGGACATGTTTGTTGAAGGCTTTTTTTTTTGTTTTAAATAAAGTGGAAAATGTTTGTTGGCTTAGTGGCCAGATGTGTTTGATGCTGCCTTTGTGATAGTTGTGTGCTTCAAATCTTAATTGATATTTGTTAAATATTATGTAGTATTTCTGATAAATGTACGTATTTTGTGAATATTTTTTTCTTATACTAAAAAAAAAAAATAGCTTCACGCTATATCCCGCACACAGAGGGCAGAGGGAACCTAGTGTTAAGACACTCCGTTCCCCACTTTCCGCCGAATTCGGAGGCTTGCGTGTTAAGTGGCGGAACTTAACGCCGCGCTTTACCTCGACACCAGAGCGAAGAAAATGGAAATATAATTTCCACTCCTCGAGTGGGAATCGAACCCACAACCAGTCGTTTACAGTCACACTCTTGTGCCACTGGGCCACGACTGGCCACTTTCTTATAATATATTCCTAAATTTGTTCGTCGCGGCGTTGAATTACGTCACACAACACGCAGTCAGACTCGAACATAAAGTGAAGAACAGAGTGCCATTTCTCAATAGTGTGGTCACACAAAAGGAAATAATTTAAATAAATCATTCCCTCAAGTGGGAGTCAAACCTACAACCATGACGTGTACTAATAGTCGAATTCCATGACCCAAGATGTAATCCCTCTTTTAAAAAAAGCAGCAGCATGCTTTTACCCGTATAGTCGAGTAGTCAGAGAGAACCTAGTGTCACGACACTCCGTCCTCCGCTTTCCACCTGAATCGAGATATTGCTTGTTGAATGGTCCACCATTCAACTCAAGGCCGCGTTTTATCTGAGGTTCCAGAACTAACAATTGAAAATTTAAATATAATCATTCCGCGCAGTAGTAATAGTTAGTAATCTATAGCGTATACAGTTAAAAACTGTTCCTCTGCGCCATGAGGGTCTCTCTCTCTCTCTCTCTATTTAAATAAAGTAAAATTACACAAAATAACCTTTAAGCATATTTAAAGTAAAAGAACTAAACGAAACCAAACCTGTTACCACCTGCTACAACTAACATCGCAACTAACCCACACATAAAACTCAATACATATTGGTATATGAAAATATTGTAATCTGCCGATCGCATTCAGATGCGATAGAATTGTATTTTTCGTGTTCGTTCATGCGTACAGGAAGGGAGTATCATCAAAACCATTTTAGTGTTCTGTGGACGGTATTAACTGAATTTTATTTTATTTTCACAAATATTACGTGAGATACTGTAACTTTTTAAAAATGTTATTTTCAGACTAAGGATATGATTGTCTTTTTTTTTATTTTTTAGGCAGAGAGAATCTAGTGTTAAGATACTTCATTCCCCACTTTCCGCCGAATTTTGGAGGTATTGTTAAGTGATGGAACTTAACGCCGAGCGTTATCTCGATATCAGGGCGAAAAAAATGGAAATAATAAATATTTCCACTCCTTAAGTGGTAATTGAACCCACATCTAGTCGTTTACAGTCACACGTGCGTGCCACTGCGCCACAACTGGCCCCATATGGATATGAAAAATAATTTTAAATAACACTTAATACTATAAATATTTAAAATATTTAACATGTTGTGCAGTCTTGCCAAACGATAGTTCGTAGAATAAAGCGTCGGAATCGGAGTTCTTTGGATAGCAGAAATAACATAATTCGAAAACCGGGTCATGAACCTACGCCTCTTGGAATCCGTCCACGCACTCTGCCCGCTAAGCCATACGTTCAGAACGCTCACTCTTTTATACGTTATTCCAGTAGTCTTTTAATCGACAACCATCGCTTGAAGAAAATTATTTTCCTACTAAATAACTATCAAACTGAAACATTACAATGTAATTATAAGAAAATAACATAGTATGTGTCAAGTAAATTGTTTTAAAACATCAAATGAAAGCAAAGTATACTTAGAAACTAAACAAGCCCCACATTCTTAGCTTTCTTGTGCATATTATATATTAGTAATCTTTAAACATATTCAAAATATCTAAAGGTAGCGAGTCCCTAACAAGGCTAGAAGCATATAAAGAGATCTTTTTTTCATTTTTTTAATACACTTAAGGCTATATTTTTTTAGAGTCACACTAAATTTCGCACACGGCAGGGTAGACTAAGGGAACCTTTTTTTAAGACACTTTGTTCCTCATTCTCCAACGAAATCTGGAGGCATTGCGTGTTATATGGCAGAACTCAACTCCTGAAATGTTAAATATTTCAATTTTCAAGTGGGCATCGAGCCTACAACCAGTCGCGTTTACAGTCATACTATGTGCCACTGCGCCACGACACATCTCAATTTGGATAATATTGTAACAAACGTAATAACAGAAATGTAATGTAATAACAAACATAATAAAATACGATAAAGAAATAAGGGAATTTCCACAGGATTTTGTACAAAAAATCCAATTACAGGGAACTATATGAAATTAAAAACAGTATTATTGGGAGATTGCTTGAGATTAATTAGGTGAGCAACAAGATTAATATTTGTATTACCAACATCTGTAGATTATCATAACTTTGAGAAAGAACAAAAACACAGTAAATAACCATTAATAAGCGTCGGACTATCCAGCTGTAGAACGTATGGCTTAGTGGCTAGCGTGCTTGAACCGCAGTCAATAGACGCGGGTTCAAGGCCCGTTATATTTAAATTTTTATACATCTTCATGATCTTTTCCGCGCAAAAGGATAATTAGAGAGAGAGAGCTTTGTGTGAAAACACTCCGATTTCCACTTTCTGCAGGAAATCAAGACTTTGCGTGTTGGGAGCCAGATCTCAACGCCGCGCTTTATCTTTTATAGAGTGAAGAATTAAAATAAACTAAAAGTTAATATTGTACATTTATAAAATATTTGTAAATAATACTTTAAACATTTAAATCCCCATCTTTACTAATATTATAAATGCGAGATTCTATCTGTTAAGCTTTCACGGGTCCAAGATACCGACTCATACATGTACTATTCCTTTTCAAAAATCCACCTCTAAAGTATTGAAATTAGAAGATAAAAAAAAGTTTAACCCACTGAAATTTGTTCTTATTAATCATTTTTTGTTATTTGATAATATTAGAAACGAGAAAACGTCACTGAGTAGAATTTTTATCATTTGGCCCACCTTTCAGTGTGTCAGTTTGTACTTCTATCATGCTAGAATACCTGAAATAGAAATCAAGTATTTCGATATTAATACCATCGAGCCTGGAGTTTCACAAAGGATAGCTTTAATTATTTAGTTTTTCCAACTTCGGTTTAGTTTATTTTAAACTATAATTTCGTTATAATCTAAGAAGATATAAGAAGAATAGCGTGTTAAGCGGAGAAAAAACGTAAGCAAAGCGTACGTTTAGCAAACTTTTAGAAGCAAAGCTACATACCACCATTTAAATGTCCCTTATCGATTGACATATTCATATACTAGATTATAATTTAAGTGAGCACGTACTCCGGCAAGAATAAGAAAAAGGCAGTAGCGGGCGAAACCTCGAACGAGTCGCTAGTATTCAAAAAGAGTTTTCAACTAAGGTACCTATAAGTTAAAGTCTGAGACAGGCATTATTAAAATCATATCGACAACGCATCGGTTGCGTGGGGAAGGACGCGAGACGTCACGACATGTGCGGGTATCGTTTGCAAATATCAAACGAGGGAAACATTTGAGGAAGTATTATAGCTTATAATATGGATTACAGCTGTTGCAATTATATATTTTTTTAATTATGATATTATGTACTTACATGTACATACTAAGTATCTGATGAATTTATTTATATAAAGTTCTCGTACTTATGTAATTATTAAATTTAAAACTTATATCTAGACCTAGTCTAGCTCTAAATTAGGGCATTTATTTAAAGTTTTAAAAGAACTGCCCAAATTAGACATAGATTAGATGTAACTATATATTTTAAAAGCCATTTTATAGCTTTCCCGTAAGGATGTATATGTAATACATTAAATAATATTAAAATAATATAATAAATAAGAAAAATATTTATTTGCAAATCATAATTATTTCCGTAACGGGGCATAATATACATACAAAGTATACATTATATTCGACTAAAGTACGTTGAATCTTTTGTAATAACTTACTTTTTAAAAATAAACACCTTTTAATTTTGAAAATACTAATATTATTATTAGTTATGACATTCGTGTCCGAAACAAAGTGAAATAGATTGAGTATAGGCAATAGAATAAAATAATTCCCTATAGGTATAGGTATTATAGGTGCTTATAATACCTATAATACGGAATGGAAAACAAACGATTCATCAGCATTCCTACTATTATAATCCTAGCAAATAGCGTTCAGACACGATCGAAAGAGATCAATGGCTGGACTTACGGCTTTACGTGGTCTCTCAAATAAAAGATCTGCGTTCTTCGTAATTTCTACTAAGAGTTGCACAAATTACCAGAGTTTTGCTATTTAAAATATGTATTGACTTTCTAGTTTTCGTTTTCAATAATGATATAGTAGCTGTTATCAGTCATACGTATGTTTAACAAAAATTTCCCAATTTATTACAGACCTGACAGTTCAAAGTTTATGAATATAATTTCGTCCCGTGGGGGGACGGGTTAAGAATACAATTCCCCCCCGCCGCTGGGTAGCGTCCCGTAAAAGGCGGGTAACCCAGTAGTTTGGTGGTAGGAGATTCGTTCTCCGACTGGCTCGCGACCACTATCATGTCAAAGACGAACCGCCAAATATCTTATGATGTGTTCCGGTTCGATGGCATGTAAGCCAGCTCTCCCTATTCCCACCATTCCCATCCTTCCTCCCTCCTTCTGTCCTACATTCCCAAGGCTGGCAACGCATCCATAACTTGAATGTTGTGGATGTCTATGGGCGAAGGTGACCACTTAACACCAGGTGGGCCTTCAGCTCGTTTGCCTCCTTTATTCCATAAAAAAAAAAAAAAAGATTACTCTCTAACAATAATTCTTTGCAAGAATATTATAATCACATTAAATTGTGAAATTAAACATTTTTGATGTCTAGTCGGAAAACTAAACTTGTAATAAATTTATTGCAAAATCAAATTTTAAGAGAGAAACTGTTGTTTCTCTCAGGATTTTCGAACAAGGCGCAGTGTTTGTTTGACATTATTATATTAACTGACTATTATAAAGTGCTTCACGGCCTAGTTGTACAGAGTATATTTTCAATATATATGTAAGTCAATATTAGCCATGTATAATAAATGTTACCCGAGTAGGAATCGAACTCATAGCCATGATATTACAGTAAGATACTTCCTGACTTCCTTACAAAATTAGATAACCGGTAAAATAATTAAAGATTAGAAATAACACAGCTGTCACTGAGCTGTGGTCCTACGGCTGATTTATGTGACTTTTGATTCCGAAAAGAGTGTTTTAGGTTTACAAAGGCGTTCATCTTTCATTTTATCTGTGACCAAATGTATGTTAAGTAGTTAGGAACATTAGGAAGTGTCAATATTAATCATATTGAAGTCTTGAAGCCATCGTGGCTCAGTGGGAGAGCGTCTGACTGTAACCGGCACGATTAGTTGTGGATTTAATTCCTATTCGGTAAAATCGTATAATCATAATTTCATTATTTTCATTTTTCTATTCGGGCTTGTTACTCGCTACGCTAGTTGTATGAACTTACATTGAAGAATTTCCTTACACACTTTAAAAAGGAATCGCCATCATATCTATCCCCCGACGATTTGTTTGACTTGGTAATAAGTTTCCTGATGATAAAAATGTACTTTAATTTGACCTTCGAATATTAAATGCTCAGAGAATGCTCATTTTATGAAAGAGAAAGATCATCATAAATGAAAGAAAAAGAAATAGCTTTCATTTGTAAAATTACCATAAATGTACTACTATATACCTATTAGTTAAGTAGCTTTACGCTTTTTCCCGTATAGCAAAGTAGTCAGGGACAACGTTGTTACAGGACAGTGCATTCCCCACTTCCCGCCCAAAATCAAAACATTGTCTGTTGAGTGGCGGAACTCAATGCTGCGCATAATCCAGAGTTATCTAAACTAAATTTTTGGAGATCGTATAAAAATTTAAGCCCGGCGGGATTCCAATTTCCGCCTCTACGAAACCGTTCCAGCGCTCTCACTGCCAAGCCATGTGTTCTATATCCAGCTGCGTCGATTTTTTTAAACGCCTATTGCAATTTATTTTTGTTATTGACTATTGCAATTTATTCTTTTTGTTGATGATGATTGATCTCTGCAGAGAGATTTTTGCAAATTTCTGCTACCTTCAGATTATTAGACGAACAATCGTTTGGTAAGGGATAATACAATTTATTAAATATTTTTAAAACTTAAAAAAATGTTAAAAATATTATAACTCTTTTTAAAAGACCTACCCGGTACCCTACAACACATAGTATAACACAGTGGCTTAGTAAATATTTTCCCATATAAGATCGTGTCCGTCCATATGTTGCCACAGGACAAACAGACGCTGGTCGCTTGTGGGTCGCAAACCTCTTTGATTTACCCTCCACTGCCTTCCTTGCCTTTGTGAGGATAAGAACGTCCTCCGCTTCTTTATTTTGTATCTGTAAAATAAACTACTTGTATATGCGTGTTTTATTTAAATGTATTCTTTTTTGGTGTCAATTTTTTATTTTAATGGCGGTGTTGAGTTACGCCAGTTGTTATATTTGACATAAAGTAGGAAATGTAATGTTTGTCCCAGAATTAGTCAAATGCGTATCTAAAAATTATAAGTTTTACTGAACGGTGCTTAGTTGTAAAATATACAAGCTTTAGCCAAATTCATTCTTGCGATTCCACTACAAAAAAAACAAAATTAAAAATTTTGAAAAACCCACGACGGTTTAATTGTAATTGAAAAAGGATAAAATAACTAGAAATCCCCCGCCTAAAAGAATATATGTAACGAGATGATGGGGACGACTTCGTCGGAGCTGCCATTACTTTAAGTTTGCTAACTTCTCCTAGGTTTTCATGCTGTTAAAACAGGTTTAGGAAAAAATTAAAATATTAATATGAATTTACAGTTTTGATAACTGATATTTATTTTAAAGAAAGAACGAAATCTATACTGTTAGCTACTATATTTAAAATAGAGGTTGCAACTGGCAGCCCCCGACGAAGTTGTCCCCATCATCTCGTTACATATATTCTTTTAGGCGGGGGATTTCTAGTTATTTTATCCTTTTTCAATTACAATTAAACCGTCGTGGGTTTTTCAAAATTTTTAATTTTGTTTTTTATTTTAAACTTTTTAAAGTGAATAGATACACATTATATATTATTACATAATTTCGAAATACTTTATATTAATCTTCATGCAAATCCAAAAGAAATTATAAGCCCAATGCTTTCTGGTTATAAAATGCCTATTGCAGCGCCTGGCAGATTGTCACCGTAACATTTTTAGGAAACTTAAGTCTAACCAAATCAGTGAAAATCACAAAACCCACTAGTAGTTTTGATTTTGAACAAACTAATTTATACTGTAGCGCCCCGTGGTAGTTTGTGATATGGCATATAAAAACACGCAACAATTAAACCTGAACCTATCACAGAAAACCGCATCTAAATAGGTTTCACACAAAAATACAAACAAATGTTTACTGCAGCGCCCCCTGGTGAGTTAACACGATAAAGCATATCCAAGAACATGCACTAATTAAACTTGAGCTTATCACTGAAACTGCATCCAAATCGAATTCGTCATTTTAGCTTTGCACAAACAATATTTTACTGCAGCGCCCCCTGGTGACTTGTCACCGTAATATAAATTTAAAAACATGTACTAAGCAAAGCGGAATCTAATACTGAAAACTCTTTCCAATCGTACTAGTCGTTTTTGTTATACACAAAAAATGGAAGCAGCTACTTACTGCAGCGCCCCCTAGAGAGTTGACACATACTTGAAAATATGCACTAAGTAAACATACATGACACATATATGAAAATATGCACTAAGTAAACTTGAATCTATCATTGAAAACTGCATTCAAATCGGACTTGTAGTTTTGGAAATAATTGACATATCAATTTGCACAAACACACAAACAAACAAACAAACAAACAAACAAACAAACAACCTCTCACCCCAAACACATATACAGTCGCCGTTCCGTCGCGGGTAAAAATATAAAAAAGTTTATTATACATATATATTTTAATACTTTAGTTTGACTTATGGTCAAAATTAAATTATGTAACATACGTATTTGCAGTGAAGTTCGAAGTTATTTATTTCACTGTAAGCCACTGTATGCTAAGGATACCATTGTATGCTTCAACTAACCGAACGGAACAAATTATATATATATATTTGGCTTCACGCTGTATCCAGCACACAGCAAGGTAGGCAGAGGGAACCTAGTGTTAAGACACTCCGTTCCCCACTTTTCGCCGAATTCGGAGGCTTGCGTGTTAAGTGGCGGAACTAAACGCCGCGCTTTACCTCGACACCAGAGCAAAGAAAATGGAAATATAATTTCCACTCCTCGAGTGGGAATCGAACCCACAACCAGTAGTTTACAGTCACACGCTTGTGCCACTGGGCCACGACTGGCCACAAATTATATACTTTACACATACTCTTATGCGGGATTTGAACTGCCAACCACTGCGTACACTTTTTCTTTCCAAACATAGAGTTATACCATCACAATAGAGTTATATAGACGTCAATAGTGTCAAAATTGATATACATGTCTATATAAAAAAATATATATTTTAAGTGGTATGAAAGTCGATACCATGCTACTGGCAGGTATTCTGTTTTTGACAACGCTGATTGCTCTAACAATATTTTGTTATTTTATTTTGTTTACAATATAGTAAATAAAAATGATTTTTATTTCGAGGTACCCGTAGTGAGTAAAAAAGGCTTTTGACTCTATTTATTTTTTTAAATTACAACACATGGCTAGGGATCTCTTTTAGGGAGAAAATATATGTTATATTGAAAATATGTGAATATTTTAAAAGCATTTGATTTTTTGCAATACGTAACCTTTTGGGGGAATTATTATATTATAATTATTTTTATTGGCCCGCTCTGGAAAGTGAAGAACACTGTCATGGCTATTGACCCTCTCTGTTATAAGGAATAAAACGTGAAGTGGAATAAAGTCGAATTCAAAACTATGCATTATATGAACTTAAAATAATAATTAGATTTAGTTGTATACTTTTTTGAAACTTGTATTATTAACACCGTTACTTGCCCTGTTTACTAGAGCCGAGTAGATTTTAATACACCGCTCTATAATTCAATTATTAAAATTCCCGTAAGTACGAATCGAACGCACTACCAATCGTGATTACATTCAGACACTATCCCAATGTTCCACGAGAACCTCGTAAGCTTAGATGGCGCTCTAATTTCAAGTAAATCGCGTCTAGCTGAAGCTTTTCTGTAAAATACTAGTATAATAGGTATATAGCGTTTTATAAAATAGTACAATAATTAACAGCAGTGAGGCATACAACTGGTGTCACTTACAGAGGACGCCCAGTTTATTCTGTCTATATAATATATAGGGGTCATTATATTACCCTTGATGAAGATGTGTAGTTAAAGTGCTTGAATACATAGGCAGTAGTTTTAGATTCAATTCCCATTTTTTTTTTTTTTTTATTTTCTTATAGTATTATTGTCACACTTAGGAAATCAAAAAACATTAAATAATAAGACTTTCGATGCAGAGGAATAATGAACAGAACGCATGGGGATTTCGAGGGTATCGAAAAGGCGCAGGTACAATTTCGGCTGTGTTCAGATTTTGGTACATTGTCTATAATTTTTTTTTCTTTAATTTAGCGTTGGATAGCGCTGGGTTACGCGGCCCACTTATTGATTCTTAATGAAAAGTTAAAGTGAAAAGTAGATAATAATACACGCTTTAAAATAAGCTCTCATTTTCTTGAAAGGTATGTATTGTGATTAAGTAAGCTTAGTCAAAGTTGGGTATATTCTTGAGAGCTATATACCTTTTTATCGTTTTTTTAAAGTGTTATTCCGTGCATAGGAAAATTGAAAAAGACATTTAGATAACGTATAAAAATTTTGAACGCAGCGGGATTAGAACCCGCGCTTCCTGGAACCTGCCCCGGTATATACCTCTAAAGAATATACGTAACACGATTTCCATCGGCTTACATTATGTAAATAAATATATATTTGTAACGCGGGTATCTACAAAAATTTGACACTTCGCCTCTAGAATGTAGTTTATATTTTTTTTTTAGCTTCACGCTGTATCCCGCACACAGCAGGGTAGGCAGAGGGAACCTAGTGTTAAGACACTCCGTTCCCTACTTTACGCTGAATTCGGAAGCATTGCGTGTTAAGTGGCGGAACTTAACGCCGCGCTTTGCCTCGATACCAGGCCAAAGAAAATGGAAATAATAAATATTTCCACTCCTCGAGTGGGAATCGAACCCACAACCAGCCGTTTACAGTCACACGTTTGGCGCCATTTATCTCTAAAAGACTTTATTCCGTCATATATTGGAATGCGAATGAAAAAATATATATTAAACATCAAAACATAAATTGCTTGTTATATACAAGTTAGTAGTTACACTACGGATATGTCGGCTTGAAATAATGTTTTTGCCGCATCGTACAATTTATTATTCACAGTATAAATATCGAGTACGTATATACAGTAGATAAGTAATGTAATGTCACAATATTTTATTATTTTGTCTTGTGCTTCACACTTATTCTTATTTGACGTGTTTCCCACGTGGCAAAGTTGTAGGAGAGAACCTAGTGACAAAACACTCCGCTTCATTCTTTTTCACGCATCTCTAATATAACGCAAAAAATGTACATAAAACTTGCCTTACATCACTCCGTCCTCCATTTTTGCCTGTTTTATAAGTTAGCAAACCCCACTGAATTTTACCTGAACGAAAAAACAATATATTTTTTAATGTACTATACACTCCCTTTGTAGGATTTGTATCCAACAACTATTAAATTACCTTTAAAAAAAAATTGTGTACTTATAAATAGACATTGCGGGACTGAAACCGGCGCCTTTTGGAAACTGACGAATCTCTCTGAACGCTAAGCCGTATCGTGTATATCTAGCTTCATCAACATTTTTATAACCTTCTTACAACTTATTTCTATTGTAAACATCTCTGTAGAGTAATTTTAACAAATTTTTGCTATCCAAAGATTACTTTTATTAACAATCAGTAACGTTAAGTATTTAACAAAAAAAACAAAATTAAAAATTTTGAAAAAACCCACGACGGTTTAATTGTAATTGAAAAAGGATAAAATAACTAGAAATCCCCCGCCTAAAAGAATATATGTAACGAGATGATGGGGACGACTTCATCGGAGCTGCCATTACTTTAAGTTTGCTAACTTCTCCTAGGTTTTCATGCTGTTAAAACAGGTTTGGGAAAAAATTAAAATATTAATATGAATTTACAGTTTTGATAACTGGTATTCCTTTTAAAAACTTTAAGAACGAAATCTATACTGTTAGCTACTATATTCAAAATAGAGGTTGCAACTGGCAGCCCCCGACGAAGTTGTCCCCATCATCTCGTTACATATATTCTTTTAGGCGGGGGATTTCTAGTTATTTTATCCTTTTTCAATTACAGTTAAACCGTCGTGGGTTTTTTCAAAATTTTTAATTTTGTTTTTTATTTTAAACTTTTTAAAGTGAATAGATACACATTATATATTATTACATAATTTCGAAATACTTTATATTAATCTTCATGCAAATCCAAAAGAAATTATAAGCCCAATGCTTTCTGGTTATCAAATGCCTATTGCAGCGCCTGGCAGATTGTCACCGTAACATTTTTAGGAAACTTAAGTCTAACCAAATCAGTGAAAATCACAAAACCCACTAGTAGTTTTGATTTTGAACAAACTAATTTATACTGGAGCGCCCCGTGGTAGTTCGTGATATGGCATATAAAAACACGCAACAATTAAACCTGAACCTATCACAGAAAACCGCATCTAAATAGGTTTCATACAAAAATACAAGCAAATGCTTACTACAGCGCCCCCTGGTGAGGTGTCACCACGACACATATACGAGAACACGCGCTAATTGAGCCTGATCCTATCGTTGAAAACTGCATCAAATTCAGACTCGTAGTTTTAACTTTGCACCATCAAATGTTTAATGCAGCGCCCCCTGGTGAGTTCTTAACGTAAAAAAAAAACTAAAAACATACACCAAGTAAAGGTAAATCTAATACTGAAAACTCTGTCCAATCGGACTAGTAGTTGTGGTTTTACATTAAATATTACAAACAAATGTTTACTGCAGCGCCCCCTGGTGAGTTAACACGATAAAGCATATCCAAGAACATGCACTAATTAAGCTTGAGCTTATCACTGAAACTGCATCCAAATCGAATTCGTTATTTTAGCTTTGCACAAACAATATTTTACTGCAGCGCCCCCTGGTGACTTGTCACCGTAATATAAATTTAAAAACATGCTCTAAGCAAAGCGGAATCTAATACTGAAAACTCTTTCCAATCGTACTAGTCGTTTTTGTTATACACAAAAAATGGAAGCAGCTACTTACTGCAGCGCCCCCTAGAGCGTTGACACATACTTGAAAATATGCACTAAGTAAACATACATGACACATACGATATGTATATGAAAATATGCACTGAGTAAACTTGAATCTATCATTGAAAACTGCATTCAAATCGGACTCGTAGTTTTAGTTTTGCACAAACAAATGTACTTACTGCAGCGCCCCCTGGTGAGTGATCACCGTAACACATACATGAAAAGATGCACCAATTAAACCTGAACCTATCGTTGAAAGTTTCATCTAAATCGGACTAGTAGTTTTTGCTCTGCATAAACAAATGTTTACTGCAGCGCCCCCTGGTGAATTTTCACCGTAACGAAAAAACAAAAATCTTAAAATATGCACGATGCAAAGCTTAATCTAGTTCTGAAAACTCTAGCCAATCGGATAAGTAATTTCGGTTTTAGACAAATAAATACAAAAAAAATTTTAGTTTTACACAAAAAAATACAAACAAATGCTTACTACAACGCCCCCTGATGAGTGGTCACCATAACACATATATGAAAAGATGCACCAATTAAGCTTGAACCCATCCTTGAAAGTTTCATCTAAATTGGACTAGTAGTTTTTTCTCTGCATAAACAAATGTTTGATGTAGCGCCCCCTGGTGAGTTTTCCCTGAAACAAAAAAAGAAAAATCTTAAAATATGCACCAAGCAAAGATAAATCTTTTTATGAAAACTCTTTTTAATCGGAGCAGTAGTTTCGGTTTTAGACAAATAAATACAAAAAAAGTACAAACAAATGCTTACTGCAGCGCCCCCTGGTGGTGTGACACGATAAAACATATCTAAGAACATTCACCAATTAAACCTGAATCTATCACTGAAAATCTATCGAAATCAGACTACTATTTTTTGAGATAATTGAAAACATTCGTTTTCACGTAAAATGCTTACTGCAGCGCCCCCTGGTGAGTTAAGGCAATAAGACATATCTAAGAACATACGCCAATTGAACCTAAACCTATCATAGAAAACCGTATCAAAATCGGACTTATAGTTTTGGAAATAATTGACATAGTAATTTGCACAAACACACAAACAAACAAACAAACAAACAAACAAACAAACAAACAAACAAACAAACAACCTCTCACCCCAAACACATATACAGTCGCCGTTCCGTCGCGGGTAAAAAGACATTTAAAGAAAACGTATAAAAATTTTGAACGCAGCGGGATTCGAACCCGCGCCTCCTGAATACCGTTCAGGCGCTCTAATTTTAGGCTCGCTAATTTTTATACGTTTTCTTTAAATGTCTTTTTCTAATTTCCTATGTGTGGAATAACACTTTAAAATTGTTTAAAAAAAAGTATTTAACATGTTAACATTCTTTAAAGTGTTGTTCACATATTTAGTATATGAAAAACATTTTTAGCCTCTATTTAGCCTCTAAAAATTTAAACGCAGTGAGATTCGAACTTGCAACTAACCTCATTGTTTATTTTTTCAAATGTAAAAAATAAAAAAATAAATAGCTTCACGCTATCCCGCACACACAGCAGGGTAGGCAGAGGGAACCTAGTGTTAAGACACTCCGTTCCCCACTTTCCGCCGAATTCGTAGGCATTGCGTGTTAAGTGGCGGAACTTAACTCAAATGTACATTTAAATAAAACAAAATCAACATTCAACAATTCCCAAAGAACTTAACACAAACGAAACAACCATTCAAAGTGTACATACAAAAATAGAAACAGCTTTTGATTCAGACCGCATACTCGTATTGACAGCACAAAGGTGGCCTTCTAATTAGAGAGCACAATAAACAGGCTAATGCAGAACTTTGGCTCAGGGGATATCTCTCATTGACGTTATAACAGTAGTAGTAATTAGTTTTTAAGTAATTGCTAGTACAGCTGAGGAAATCTAGTTTAATTTATTTTATATTTATTTATAGAAGTATAAATAAATAAAATAAAAGAAAAATAGCCTTTATTCTCTGACCAATATTTTTTTTTACACACTAAATCGCTTATTAGTAATTTAAAGTACCTTTAAGACTGAAAATGTTATGAGTAGTTGAGTACACATACAACATTTTATGTATATTAAGCTACTATTACTACTAATTACATTAACTTATTTCATAACCTATTTTATACTATTAGTGTTACTATATATGTATGTTTTTTTTCTGTATTTAGATACTTATTTACTACTTAATTATATTCTACTAATTAACTGAACTATATATTACTTAATTATTTCAACTTATTTCATAGCCTATGTTATACTTTTAGTGTTCCTTCCTAAATATATTCTAAATATTTGTAGAAGTAACTAGTTGTAAATTTATGTGTATTGTCTTTTGAAGTTGTCGTGGCGCAGTGTGATATAGTCTGACTGGAAGCACGGTGGTTGTAAGTTTGATTTCCACTCGAGGAAATGATTATATTCATTGTTTTTTCATTTCTCTCCTCTCTTCATTTCCGCCAATTAACACAGTATGTCTTGATTAGTGGAAGGAAGGAAGTGGAAATCAGAAAATGGAATATTATGACACTAATGAGAGAAAACCGTAAAACTTAAAATAAACTATTTTAATCATATTAATAGCTTATATTTTGATATTTCAAAATATAATCCATAAATCTGACGTTTACAGTCGTCCACTTTGGTGAAAGGTAGATTGAGGTGACCTTCATCTATTAGTTAATACAAAAATTATATTAAACAGACCATATTAGCACTAGGTTTTCTGACTAAAAAAACGTTTAAGCTTAAAAAAATATGTACTTTGAAAAGAAATAACAAATTGTGACGTCTGTTGTTACCTTTCTTTGTACTTACAAAACTGACTTCGCAACGGGATTTGATTACGCGCCTCTTCGAAACCGTCGAAGAGTCCAAGGGTTTATAAAAATGTCTTTTTCAGTTTCCTAAGTGAAAGAATAACACTTGAAAATGTTAAAATTTATTATTTATTTTCATCTATATACAATAAACTACTACGAAACTTTCTCAAACAATCCGTTTTAATTTTTTGAACAAGCAACATACTCGTATATACGTAGGTAGCTGCATTCATACAAACATATTTTTAGAATTTTATTCTACAAATGTTAGAGCTTTCTGTGGGGAAGCGCCTGCGGTTGTTACTCGGTCGATCGCATCCTAACCCGAAGTTGAACGCATTGTTTAGTAAGAGAATTCTCAAAAAACCGTTAGTTTTTCTGTGAACACTAGCTTTTAACTACGAAAAGAATATTCCGTTCGGTAAAATTAACAATTCTGATGGATATTTTAATATTACACGCAATTTGGTATATTTGATTCTCTTTTGAAAGATTTTTTCTGACGTTTTCCCTATTCCTGCTATTTAAGTCTTCATGAGTTTTTTCTGTCTTCTACGCGTGAACTAAGGCTTTCTTTTTTTTTTTTTTTTAGCTTCACGTTGTATCCCGCACACAGCAGGCAGAGGGAACCTAGTGTTAAGACACTCCGTTCCCCACTTTCCGCCAAATTCGGAAGCATTGCGTGTTAAGTGGCGGAACTTAACGCCACGCTTTACCTCGGCACCAGAGCGAAGAAAATGGAAATATTAAATATTTCCACTCCTCGAGTGGGAATCGAGCCCACAACCAGTCGTTTACAGTCACACGCTTGTGCCACTGGGCCACGACTGGCCACAGACAACTTTGAACTAAGACAACTCAGTGTTATTGCGTTGCATGGGATCTTCCGACGCAAACGTAGAACAAAGACGTCCCTTTTGTGCGTGTGCGTTGCGATGTGCCTTACCGGTCGCCTCTATCGTCTCACCTAACCAAACCTCCTATATAACCAAATTCGAAAAGCCTAGAAGCCTTTTTGTCTCTTTAAGCTTTTCACGCATGATAGTGAGAGAGAAGGTATTTACGGATCGCAAACTTGCATTTCTTCGTACTAGAGCGGAGAAATGAAAATAATATAAATATAAATACTTTTTTAAGCCATCTTTTCTTCGCATTAGTACTTATGACAAAACGCGGCCACTCAATGCATAACGTCTCGATTTCGAACGGAAAGTGGAGGATGGAGTATATTGACACTAAGTCGAACGGAAAAAATATCATTTTTTCCAGTGGGAATCGAATCCACAACTAGACACGTTTAAAATCAAATACTTTCGCCCTTCGACACGACGTATTAAGTAATAAAAACAAAGACTTTAACGATCTCTCTGTTTCTCCCTTTTTTATTTATCTAATATAAATTACTTAATATACGGAAGTTCCATTAACAATGCATTCCCTCCTGTTAATGATTGATGGCGGATCTAAACTTCTGAAACATGTCAACCGACGCCACAATACGGAACAATTGAAACGATTACTGTAATTGAATAGCGGCCGATTTGTTGCCTTAAAGAAATTTTTCATACAGCCACAAAAATTTCTACGGGAATATATGAAAAATATACTCTAATTTTAAGGGAGTAAGGTTCAAAGTACACTGGGGTGTCATTTTAGACGGTATCTTAAGGTAAGCGCCCATTGAAAACAGTGCTATTGCTTTGCGATGTTAACTTGAAATGAAAACCGAATTGTTATTTTCAATTATTTATAGTATAAATTTTGCTTATATATCTTGAAGCTATTTATTACAAAAATAAATACATTTACTGTATATTAAGATTATCAATAAAAGTTGCCCAAAAGTCGTTGATTTCGAAATAGTTTGAAGGTTAGTGGAGTTCGATAATGGGCTAAGTCATTTTAAACTCACTTACCCTTTATTCAAATGCTGTAAAAATTGTGTTTTTACGTTAAGAAATTAAAGTGAATGCTAATAAAAATATTCATATACGAATACTTTTAATTTTGTTAAAACTTAAATTATTTTCAATATAACTATATTACTGGGTGTTATTACGCCAATTTGAGTAATGAGTTAACGGATTAAAAGATTAAATAGTAATTAGTTAATACTGGAGGCACCTCCCCATATAATTAAAAAGCCAGGCAAGTACATATAAGAAAATCACCATAACTACTACTGTGGATGTTTGTAGGAACTTCCTTCCACGTGCCAAATAACTGGAAAGGTATAGACGTCTATCTCCACCTCAAAAGCCGACAATGCATCTGTAGCTCTTCTGGTTTTACGAGAACAAGGCTTTTGGGCGGCTGTGTTCACATACCATCAATTGACCCGTACGCATATTTGCCTTGTATATACTACAAAAAGATCTGTGGCACGTCTGCGTCAATTCTGTATCACGGACAAAAAATCTTAAATTTACATAATATTTATTATATTATTTAATAGCTTTTTCATTATAAAATTAATGCACGGCATTAAGTTCCGCCACTTAACACGCAATGTCTCGGTTACGGGTGGAAAGTGTAGGAGCGTCTCGCCGTTAAGCCTAACAGCTTGGCGAGCACAAATATGTTTGTATTAATTGTTTTAAATAAATAATAAAAAAAATTAAATAAGCAATACAATAAAAAAAATATACTTGTAAAAAAAGGATGGAGCGTCTTGACACTAATCTTTCTATCTAGATAGATAGAAAGATTAGTGTCAAGACGGGTAGATACCCTGCTATAAAAAAAACGTAAAGCTACTTTTATATATTTTATATCTAAAACTAATATAATATTCAATAGAAGCCGAGGTTTAACACGAAAAACATTTCGAATTTGATTTATCGTCGATACAAGTGGCGCGGTATTCGCTTATTGCGATGAATACGTAAGAAGAAGAATGTCGGGACGCGAACGCGAAATTTATGCTAACGTCTCTTGTTGATTGTTTCTGAACATTTTTGCGAAGTTTTTATGTATTCGAAGCTATTTGGTAAGACATGGGAAGTGTGGCTGGTGGGACTGACATTGGCGTTTGACTGACAATAGTGACAAAGTACGGCGTTGAGTTTCCCCACTCAGCGTTAAGAGCATTAAGTGTCTGGACACCATCTTCTTTCTGACTAACCTAAATAAAGATTTTATAAATGATAACACGCCTTTGGAATGAAATGTTCGCTCCAAGCTATTTGAAAAGTATCACTGTCAACAATAAATCTGTATATAACAATTACTTAAAAAAAAAGTCCCGTTGAGTTTCTTGCGCCGGTTCTTCTCAGGTCTGAGGCATTAACTTTAGTGAACCGGTGGTAAACTATTTAACGTTCAAAAAATGAAGTATGTAACTTTTTATTTTGAATAAAATTATTTGACTTTGACTTTGACTACCGTCGCTGTGCTGGTAAAAGTTTAAAAGCTGCTTCTCTTTTTTCTTTGTATTGTTTATATTTTGCACGACGGCATATTTATCTGTAATAATTCATCTTCCATTGTGTGTTCAAATTTAAGAGTAAGTTAATTTAAGGATAAGTTATGTTACTACATCTAAACAACAAGAACATTAACTATGATTCTATTTCATTGCCATCTTAACGCAGTGTGGCAACGTCTAATTTTAAATATGATAGCTGACATTTTGATCCTTACACTGAGAAATGATTACAATCAAACTTCTTTCATTTGCCCACTCTTATAAGACTTAATATTTGGAATTAGAAAGTAAAGAACAGAGTGCCTTACCACTAAATTCTCCTAGCCTCTTCTGTGCAAAAAAAAAATTGAAGAAATAACTAAAGTTATTTTTAAGCTTCACGCTTTTTCCACACAACAGGATAGTGCTAAAACAAAGAGAGAAACTGGCATTTAGAAATCGTATTAAAATTTGAACGCAGCGGGATTCGAACCCACGCCTCCTGAATACCTTATTTTTGTTATTATATATTTACAACTTATTTTTGTTGTTAAATAAGTCGTAATAAAGCGTATAAGAATTTTGACGCAGCGTGTAGCTGAACGCATGGCTTAGTGGTGAGAGCGCCTGGACGGTATTCAGGAGGCGCAGGTTCGAATTCCGCAGCCTTCAAATTAAACGTTTCCTAAAATGCTTTTTTTAATTTTCCTAAGTGTGGACACTTGTGAACACTTTAAAGTCTCAATATTCCCATCCTTCCTCCTTACTTTTTGTCCTACATCCCCGAGGCTGGCAACGCATCCATAACTCTAATTTTGTGGATGTCTATGGGCGAAGATAACCTTACTTAACACCAGGTGGGCCTTCTGCTCGTTTGCCTCCTTATTCCATAAAAAAAAAAAAAAAACCCTGTAAAGTGTTTGAAGAAACTGTTTAGAACTCTGCTCTCAACTACAGTTAATGCAGCATTAAATTAATTATACAATATAAAAAACGCCGTTTGTAATCCATTAAATCTCTAAGGCTACAATAAATTAATGTATGTATATAAACAAAAAACAAACTGTCTGTCACAAGATTTGATTTACGACACAGCTCTAAATTCTTAAGCTTGCAGGCGAGTTCCACTCATTTGTAACAATATTTCATAATACTGAAAGTCGCTAATACGACGTCGCGGGTGTCGGTCGTAACTCAATAAGAACTAGGTACCCACAAAAAGGTTCTCATGAAGTGATTTAATATCACACGTTTAGTAGAGATGTCATACAGTTAGTATAGATATCCCTGTTGGCCATCATAGCGCAGTATGATAACGTTTTAATGTATTTATTCTTTTAGAATAGTAGATAGTAATGTAACAAGTAAATGAAAATGCAAAATGCATATGTTAACAAAAGGTACAGACTCATGTCCGTAGAGCATAATATAAACAGTTAAAAAAATGTCTTAATATAATCACGATGGTTGTGGGTTCGATATCCATATGGAGGAATTTTTCATTCATTTTTCTGCCAGAGCACCTAAGACAAACTGCGGCAGGAAATGCAATGCGGGAAACGCAATGTAATACGAGAAAAAACGAATGTATTTTCAATTACCAGGAATGGAAAGAGTGTGACTGAAAACGGCTGGTTGTGGGTTCGATTCCCACTCGAGAAGTTGAAATATTTAATATTTCCATTTTCTTCGTTCTGTTATCGAGGCAAAGCGCGGCTTTAAGTTCCGCCACCTTAACACACAATGCCTCCGAATTCGGCGGTGCGTGGGGAACGGAGTGTCTTAACATTAGATTCCCTCTGCCTACTCTGCTGTGTGCGGGATACAGCATGAAGCTATATATATATATATATATATATATATATATATATATATATATATATATATATATATATATATATATATATATATATATATATATATATATATATATATATATATATATGCCACTTATAAAGAAACGTAAAATAAAGAAGTGCTGTGAACTTGTCATATGTTCGCTTAGTAAAACATAATATACACATTACATCATAACCGACGGACATAACTTGACATTTTATCTAATCAGACAAATATGGCTTCCCATTCATTTCTTCTAAAGAAATAGTTAACTAAATTATATTTTCAATATATACCGATATTCAATATTTATCGACCAACGTAGGGCAGTGTTTGACTACAAACTTGAACGCACACAATACACACACCATCTCGTATACGGACTGAGCGAAGCAAAGTCCCCCACTAAAACGGTGTCGCAACCCGAGATTCGAGTCTCAACTCCCTTGCCACGCCATTGTCGTCATTTGATGGCTTCCTCACAAGCGAGGATTCAAAGCCAAGGTCAGAGCTCATATAGCTCGGCCTACCCTCAAAGCCTGGTGACGCTGTCAAAGCCACTCTGGCCAACAGCATATTACACGGTTGCAAAAAAAACCAAACTTGATTGATTGTGGCTTCGATTTCCAGTCGAAGAAGTGTCTGTAGTATAATTATCTAGTAAGACAAATTACGGCGTTTAATTCCACCCCTTAACACGCAATGTTTCTTATTAGGGTGGAAAGTGAAGAAAGGTATGTCTTGACACAGGTTTTACCTGCGTAAAAATGTATTTTATAGCTTATTCTAATAGACTCTTCGTGTAATACATCTATATGACAAAATGACGAGGGACCCTTCTCATACGACATTTGAAAGGAAAGTGTAAAATGAGTAATGACCTTTGAACAAGTGATCTGTTTTACTAATTATCACATTAAATATCTTCTGAGTAGGGTATGTGGTATTATAAATGTTTAATAGAGTGACATTAATTAACTAGTCAAATATTTATTAATATGCAGTTGCATAAACTGTGACTGTAAAGCGACTGGTTGTTGGTCTGATTCCCACTAAAGGGGTGGAAATATTTAATTCTAAATATTTCCATTTCTTTAGCTCTGGTGTCGAGGAAAAGCGCGTCGTTAAGTTTCGCCACATAACACGCAATGCTTACAGAATTCGGTGGAAAGTGGGGAGTGGAGTGTCCTACCACAAGTTCCCTCTGCCTACCCTGCTCTGTATGCGGGATACAAAGGAAAGCTAAAAGAAAAATATTCATTTTTTCATTTGGTCATTTTCATTTTCTCATTTCTAATGAACCAGATAAAACAAAGAGTTAAGAGTCTGCCACTCCAACACAATGTCTAGATTTAGGAGAAAGCGGAGAATGGAATATCTTGACACTAGATTATCACTGACTATCCTTTGCTTCTGAGGCAACAGCGTGAAGCCAATAATATATTAATTCTACTAAAGAAAACATATAAGGTAAAAGGGTTCAATAAGGTACTCGAGTAGAAGGAAATTCCATATACCCACACTTAATAAAAAGAAAATTTATAAAAATGGACTCCATACACTAGGATATTAACAGATTATCTTACTTTAAGGATATCTATTTCGATCCCAAAACACGTAGAAAATAAAAACAACATGTTATTTAGTACAGGTATAAGAAAAGATAATCCCTTTAGTATTTCACAGCGGAATACCCACCCACATTGGCTGAGTACAAAACTTCGACGTTCTCAGCTGCGTTTTGTGAATTTGTTCCGAACAATTTCTTTGTTTACAGCTTTTTACGAAGCTCCTAGAATCGCAGCGCAGCTTTCATTTACCACTTTGACAATTACCCACTCGACTGTGTTCGAAATATTATAATAAAAGTTGAAATTCACTCGTTGTTTAACTTTATGTGTTTATGTAGTTGGGTGATGAGATGGGATTTTATTATAATGCGGGAAATAAATGTTATGTATTTTTTTTATAATAGCATGTTTTAATCTTTTTTATTAAAAAAAGTGGAAAAAACATCTTCATGTTTTTCCTAGAAGTCAGAGAGAACCTTAGTGTCAAGGCATTTCATCCTTTTTTTGTCTTAGTTACCAAATCAAAGAAATGAAATTTGAAATGTAATCATCATCATCATTCCACCGAGTAGGAATGGACTCCCCAACCAACATGATACAGTCAGAAGGTGTCCCACTGCGCCACAACGGTTCTGATTTGATTTATGACTAGATTTGTTTTATGTATTCTCTTTATTTCTAATGCTTTAGAAGTGAATCATTGTTTTAGTGGTCTCACTTCTTGTATTTTTTATATTATATTTTTTATTTATTTATTTGTGGAGCAGAGGCACAAAGTGGCGGAACTTAACGACGCGCTTTGCCTCGAGCGGTTTACAATCACACACCTGTGCCACTGCACCACGACTAGCCTCAATATATTTAAAATGTCAGTGGTGTTAATTTAGTAATTAATAAAGTTTAAATTACAACTGAAGGGTTGTTTATATTTGCGATATGGCATGAAGTAACTGACACGTACGTATATACGTATTTTAAGTTTCCTTAGCATTTTATATGTACGTCACTTTATACAAAACAGTTTATAGCTGGATCATAAACGTCTGTATTTATTTATGTACTAATAATTATTAACAGCTTAATTTATTAAAACTTTATTTTAACTAATTAATTTAATAGATTTCTGATTATTATTGCAAAATTATTTGCACATTTATACATTATATAAGTACATTTTTGTCTCTTTCTGCATATTTTTAGGAGAAAGAGGAGGGGTCATTTTTTAAGGCACATAAATTTTCTAGTCCCCATTCAATAGATGCGCACTGAACTGTTCTAAAATTAAGCTCACTGTGAAGTAAATAACGAAGAAGAATAATTTTACTAAAGTTTACTAAAATTGTAGAAAAAATTAAGAGCCTTTTGGAGTCACTCTCATAGCTAATTAATCTGATTATTGATCGTCAAAGTCTTACTTTAGTTTAGGCCCTAAATTTAAAAGGCTTAGAAAAGATATGAGCAATAATATAAGCAATAATTATAAGACAAGAACAAAGAACGGCGTTGAGTTCCAAAAACTATTACACAATAAAATCGTGAAGCTGCTTCTTTCATAAGGCAAAAAGAACACTGAAGAAAAAGACTTGTACTTATACAGTACTTGAAGAACGTATGGTTTAGCGGTCAGAGCGATTGGACGGTCCAAAAGGTCGATTCCAAAAGGCGCGGGTTCGAATGCCGCTGCGTTCCAACTTATATACGTTTTTAAATGTCATTTTTAAATTCCTAAGTGTGTAAATAACACTTTAAAATGTTAAAAAAATACTATAGAATTCATTATCTATATACCTATATGTATAATTCAATTCATTTCATTAAATAAACTTACAACTGATATCGAGAATACATTATGAAGTTCCACATTTCATACAAAACTCAGAAAGCTCGTGGTTTTCAGGTCAAAAATATGAATGTTCAAACAAACATACATTGTATGATAAATGGGCAATGCATTAATAGAGCGACTATCGACGACTCGACATAAATTTCGGTTATGGTCCGCATTTGTCGTCGTAATGTGGCGTTGTAATATAACGGATACGTATATTTTGTGTGTATTCATAATATGTATACATATTTACGTAGGAGTAGGTTGTAGCGGTGTATTGTGTTATGTAGTTAGTTAAATGCCGCAATTGTATGTAAAATGGTGAATTTTCCTTTTTTTATGTTGTCGTTGGAATTTTAGGAAATTAACTCTTAGTTCTTTTTCACACTTCCTAAGTAACCTCCTTTTTTCTGGAGCTTACCCTGCTAGCTCCAGAAAAAAGGAGGTTACTTAGTCACAGAGTCACAGAGAATATATTATCGAAACACTCCGTTGTCCGCTGATCCTGAAATCGGGACATTGTGCTAAAATAAATAATTTAAATATAATCATTTTAATTGGAATAGGAATCTAACACACAACCAACGCACTTACAGTCTGCACCAAATAAATAAAATTTTAACGCGAAAAAGGTAAAAGCCTTACTAAAAATTGTAATCACAACAACCGTCATATGCTAAGTGCATAGGGCCTATCGTGACGAAGATAAAATTAATTAATAGGTCATTAAATTATTTAAACAAAGGCTAACGACTAAAGCAAATTATAAGGCGACTGTCGACGACTCGACATAATAAACATTTTTCCAACTTTACGCCTTTTCCCACATCAGTAAGTAAGAGAGAATCTAGCTTTAAGACACTCCATTTTACCACTTTCCGACCTACTTCAGAATTCCATGTTAAGTGACAGAAATAACGTTTTTTTTATCACAGCGAAAAAAGGAAATAATTTCTATTTTATAACCTTTTCCTCGAGTTAGAATCGAACCCACAACCCAATCTTTATAATCTACTGCAGCGATTAAAAGCATAATTAAATAAAATAAATGACCATTTAAAATAACAAACAAAATTTAAAGTATTCGCAAAGTTAACGTTTACGAAGCAAACAGTCGGGCCTGGGTGTAACCAACAAATCGTTATTGCGAGTGAATTCCATATAAGTTGTATTGGCTTGTCAAACACACGCGCCTTAAGTGGTTTAAGTTTTAATTGAATTAACGTTTTCCAATACTTCACGTAAATACTGAAGTGATTCCAACGGAAACTCTGATTACAACAAAAGGGCAAACGTAGGTATGAAGATGTACATACGAGTACATCTATTTATCTATACCTAAGTAAAAAAGTGTGTCTGTGCAAGAAATATATTTAAGAAAAGGCAATTTAGGGAGATGTGAAAACAGTAATATAAAGATTTATTACTTTTTATCAGCTTCACGCTGTATCTCTCACATATAACTTAGTGTTAAGACACTCCGTTCCGCGCCGCCGCCGAATTCGGAAGCGTTGCGTGTTAAGTAAAGGAACTTAACGCCGCGCTTTGCCTCAACACCAGAGCGAAGAAAATGAAAATGTTAAATATTTCCACACCTCGAGCGGGAATCGAACCCACAACCAAGCCTCTTTACAGTTCCACTTTGTGCCTCTACTGTCTCCTTTTTAGTTTTTGTTTGTCTGTATGTTTGCCTGTTGATCTGTTTTTCTGTTTGTATGCGCACATCGTAGTAGTTACTAGACAGATTTGAATGAAACTTTTTTCATAGCTTTTAATTCAAGGCAGTACTTAGAGTATGATTGAATTCTAAGTTTGGAGCACCTGATGTAGAACCATAATAGATTAACTAAAATATAAAGATACAATAACTGGAACGGCTTGAAGATGAGGAATAATTATATATTTTATTTTATATTAAATATTTTTTTTTGTTTTGTTAGTAAATAAATAATATTACCTCTTTATTTAAAGGTAATATGTTCAGAAAATAAGGAAAAGCAACAAAAGTTATAATATAAAAATGATAATCTCATCATTATTAGTAGATCCTGGCTTCAAGTGTTTTACTTTCAGCTTTCCTGCAGAGGGTTGTAAGAAATAACCAAGCGTCTAGATACTCCGTTCGATTTGTCACTTTCGTCTAAACTCGAGACATTGCATAAGTGGCGGAACTAAACGCCGCGATTTATTCCGTTCACCAGATCTAAGAAATGAAAACAATTTAAAGATCATAACCTCCGAGTAGGAATCGAACTCACAACCATTTGCTTTTACAGTTACGTCATCCATAATACTTTTTTTACTTTCTCAATACTGAATCCATATGTGTCTCAAAAAAGAATTCAAATTTGCATACATTTTCAAGTAACTTTAAAATATTTTTCTCTTGTACGTACAAAATATAAAGAAAAGAAACTTTGCTCATTTTAATACGCAAATCGAAGTCGCGAGTTAAATATACATTACGTAGTCTTTTGAAATTGTGAAAATAACTATGCCTGTTTCTTGTAGCTTATCATAGATTATGAGAAATGTAGATTTGCCATAACGTATCAGTATACATTTTTTTTTTTAGCTTCACGCTGTATCCCGCACACAGCAGGGTAGGCAGAGGGAACCTAGTGTTAAGACACTCCGTTCCCCACGCACCGTCTAATTCGGAGGCAATACGTGTTAAGTGGCGGAACTTAACGCCGCGCTTTACCTCGACACCAGAGCGAAGAAAATGGAAACATAATTTCCACTCCTCGAGTGGGAATCGAACCCACAACCAGTCGTTTACAGACACACGCTTGTGCCACCGGGCCATGACTGGCCACTATCACCGGGCCACGACTGGCCACTACCAGTATACATCATGTCGTAATTTAATAACTATTCACTTTATACGGTGTTTTGATTTGATATACTCTATGTATAATATTAAACAGGTTAGAATTTATTAAACAGGTGAAGTTAGTGATTATTCACTATTTAATATTCAGAATTGTAGAATAATTACATTTTTGAAAAAAAAAGTGTTATATTTTTTGAAAAGCGCAATGCTGAGTTCCGCCATTTAACACGCAGTATCTCGTTTTCGCCCAAACTTCTCTTTAACGGGTAGTTTATTTTTATATTGTTTAATTGATATACGGGAAAAAGCGTAAAGTTGTAAAAATAAATATTTCTTACATATCCTTTTTTCTTGATATTCGGATCAGATTAAGTTCCTTACTTCCTAAGATTCCTTACTATATGTCCATATATTTTAAGAGGCTATAAAATTTAGAACACGATTAAGCTTAAAAATATGGATATTTCTTTTACAATATCGTGCTGTTAATTCCCAACAGTCTGCAAATATAGCCATGGCCGTCACAAAGTGACAGACCTAACACCAGGCAACCACTTTGATTACTTTTACTGACTCTTAACGAGACTCGTTAAGGGTTTAAGTTTTTAAATTTATCATTTAATATTAAACTTGTTGTAGGAAAATACATCCATATTTTTTAATATAAATTAAGCTAATAAAATGAGAACATAATTTGCAGATAAATATGTATGTTAGGTATTAATTTCACGAAATTAACGATTATTCGAATATTTAAGAGGCGGCGTTGAGATGATATGTTCCTTTTGTAAAGCCTGAAATAGTTATTTTTGAGAAAGGTGTATTTATTATATAGTCCCTTATTTAAACTTAAAAAAGTTTTTTTAAGGCCATGTTGCGCAGTGGAATGTCTGACTATAAACACAATTAGTTAGGGGCTCTTTAACATTTTTTTTTTTTTATGGAATAAGGAGGCAAACGAGCAGAAGGCCCACCTGGTGTTAAGTGGTTACCTTCGCCCATAGACATCCACAACATTAGAGTTATGGATGCGTTGCCAGCCTCGGGGATGTGACAAAAAGGAAGGAGGAAGGATGGGAATGATGGGAATAGGGAAAGCTGGCTTACGTGCCATCGAACCGGAACACATCATCAGATATTTGGCGGTTCGTCTTTGACACGATAGTGGTCGCGAGCCAGTCGGAGAACGAATCTCCTACCACCAAACTACTGGGTTACCCGCCTTTTACGGGACACTACCCAGCGGCGGGGGGGAATTGTATTCTTAACCCGTCCCCCCACGGGGGAATATGTATTTGATTAAAAATCACACTCATAACTATCATATATCAAGCCACATGCTGACACTGCCCCATGATAGCCTCAATGATCATATTTTGATCACTTGTTTTAATTTCCCTATTATGGAAGTACTTATAGGCTGCACGGCGTTTAGTTCCGCCGTTCAATGTTCAAAATGTCAAATTGGGGCAACAAATAGACACGAAATGATAAAATCTAGGTTAGTTAAAGAAAATCTAATATATGTAATATTAGATTTTCTCTAACTAATATTAAGTCACTCCGTTCCCTACTTTCCACCGAATCCAGAGGCATTGCGTAGTAAGTGGCAGAACTTAACGCCGCACTTTACGTCTGATACCACAGCGAAGGAAACGAAAATATTAAATATTTCTACTCCTCGAGTGGGAATCGAACCCACAACCAGTCGTTTTACAGTCACACGTTGTGCCTTTGCGTCACGACTGATCCCTATAAAGATATTAGATAAAAAATTAAAACTAAAACAGCGACACAATATTCTTTGAGCCCCACTCATTATTTTCGCTCAATCCCGGTCGTGTATAATCCGGGATTAGAGTTCCGCGCAAATGGAGCGCTTTCTTTGCAATCATTCGTCCCAGAAAGCTTGTTAGCTCGTTGTTTGCTTAATTATTATGTGTTATTATTTTCTGCTCTTTCTTACGATGTGGATGGATTCGAGCATTTAGGTCACCTTAATTAAATGTGACATACGTATGTTATGTCTGTATGTGTATGTATTTTGTGAATAATTTTAAGTATTATACGAGTATATATGTTACCGTGAAGGGCGTGTAATTTAAATTTAGTAAGATTGGTTGTGAAGAAATATTTTAGTGATATGTACTCGTATCCATACTTATATTGTAAATGCAAGTCTGTATGTTTCTCTGTCACGCTTTCGCGGCTAATCCACCGGTCCGATTTCGATTTTTACAAACAAATACAAATTTAGAATGAGAGTAGTAAACAATCCAGTGTAAAACATAGGTTACTTATTTTTTCCTAAATGAATCTCTAAAAGGGTGAAATAAGGGATAAAAGTTTATATGAAAAATCTAAACCGTTCGGCCGATTGTAATGAATTTTGGTATTTATATAGTTGATAGTCCGAGATTAAACATAGGCTACTTTATTTTTCAAAAATCTACTCACGAGGCTTGCAATATAAAGAAACAGTTATGTAGTTCACGTGGCGATGCCGCGAGCGGGCCGCTGGTATATAAATATATTGAGGTCATTAGGCGCAGTGGAACTGTGTCTAATTGTAAACCATTCAATCGATCAATTCCCGGTCGTGGGACTTATTATATATAAATTATTTTTATTTCGCCGCCCTGCCATGGCGTGGCGTTAAGTTCCGTCCGTAAGAGTAGCAATACATCTTATAAAAGCTATGTCTAGTTCACATAATAGTTGGGCCTAATCCTATTCAAAAGAACTTTTGATACAGGTGTTTACTCAAAGTTCGACGTTGAGCTTTCGTATTTGACACATAATGCTTTTATAAACGTAAAAAGCAGATAAAGGATATTCCATAATCCGTATTTAGCCTACAAAAGAGAGAATGACAAAAAGTATTTTATTTTAAAATCATGTTGCCTTTTTATTTCGTTCAGCTTCAACCTTTTTTCCGAATTGTAGAACTTGATACCTGAGGCAGGTAGAACCTGGTACCTAAGACACTATACTTTCTCTATTTTCCGCCTGAATCCAAAAACTTTGCATATTGAGTGACAGTGTTTAACGCCGCATTTTCTCTAGCATATCATAGTAATTAAAATAATTTAAACGTAATTATTTTGACACACACATAAATTATTTATTTTTTATTATATTCCCCACATGTAAAGAAAAATAAAATTATTTGCATCGGATAATTATAGAATATATTTATTAATCCGCCACAGGCCGTCGTAGCACAGTGGAACTGCAGCTGAGTATATAATCGATGTTTATGGGTTTGTTTCCCATTTGGAAAATTTTAAATATATGTTTATTACCCTTATTATTACCCTCTCTTTAATATTCGAACGGCAAACGGAGAACGAAAAGAGTGAGCGAAGTGTCTCGTTATTAAATTCCCTCTTAGCCTGATATGCTTGAAAATAATATAAAATGTTGTTTATAAGCATCCGAAACTAAATACTTTTTACGTGTATCGGATTACCTTAATTAAATCCATCAGAGGTCAGCGCCGTAGGGCAGCTACTGATTGTAAATTCAATGTTTGTAAGCTTATTTCTTACTCAAAAACAATTTAATTATGTATATTCATACCACTGGCTACATGTTCCACCACTTAACACGCAATATCTTAATGTCGGATGAAAAGTGGAGAACAGAGTGTTTTAACACTAAGTTCTTTTTAATTTCTCAGTTATTCTTGAAAAAACGTGAAGCTGTATAGCTGCTGCCTACTATAGCTGTTGTAAGGGAAAAATGTTATGGATTCACAAAACATATTTAAGAAGTATTCAATACAATATTTCGTTGAAAAAATATTCTTTAATGATATTCAATCAGTCCTTCGCGCGATTCGCAACAGTGGCATCTCTGTCAAGGTTGACGCCTCTCAACATCCAGCCCCGGCCGGGCTGCCCCGCCTCCCCTCCCGCTGGCCTGTCGTGAGCATCTGCCAACTGTATGAGGAACATCCTTCTTGGCTTAGTCGACATGTTGGGAGTGCTGCCGTGGACGAGGAGGTAGGAGAATATGACGACGTCACCTGCTTTAGCTATTACAGGTGTTGCTGATTCTATTGGAAACTTTTTCTGTAATATAAGGTGAAGGATTACTTGTTATTTTTTTATTGATTTTAGTTGGCTTGATTTTAGTTTGATTTTAATCAGAGAGAACGGAGCGCAAAACGCTACGGTCTCTTCATATTTTTTTCATAATCTGTCTATAATCTTCATACATGATATCCTCATAATTTTAACGTAACCGTCCTTCAGCGTCATCAGATGTAAATATTATTGGAACATGGAGTACGGATGGATAACGGAAGTGAAGAAGGAAGCGTTTCGAAGCATCTGACAGTAAAGTGAAAAACAGACACTTTTGATACTAGATTTCCTTTAGTATAGCAGGATATGCTATGTTTTTTTTAATTTGAAATATTACAAGCGGTCTTTATTTATGTGGGTTATAAATAAACACTATGTTATATCGAATTTAGTTAAAAAAATATACTGCGAGTGAATTTAATAAAAACTTTCTAGCAAAACTAGGATTCATTAAAAATTGAAAAATGTTTTTTCAAACATTGCTCTAATGAGGCTTGTGAATAAATTTAATACCAATCAAAAACCTATAGTATATGCAAACGTTAGTTTGCCTGCTTTTTTCCTGGCTTCTAATACATTGAAGTACACACAAGCTTGTTGATACTAGTTGTTAAACATATTTTAAAAACGTATTTTTTTTTTTTTTTTTTTTTTTTTTTTTTTAAATTGCCAGTGGCCAGTCGTGGCCCAGTGGCACAAGCGTGTGACTGTAAACGACTGGTTGTGGGTTCGATTCCCACTTGAGGAGTGGAAATTAAATTTCCATTTTCTTCGCTCTGGTGTCGAGGTAAAGAGCGGCGTTAAGACGCAAGCCTCCGAATTCGGCGGAAAGTGGGGACGGAGTGTCTTAACACTAGGCTCCCTCTGCCTACCCTGCTGTGTTCGGGATACAGCGTGAAGCTAAAAAAAAAAAATAAATAATTTGAACAACTGAATTCGAACTCGTGCCTCTCGGAACCACTCAAGCGCTCTGACCACTATCACCCAATATCAATAATCGATCCTAATCCAAAAACTGTAATCTTAGATTGATCTAGCTGTCAATTTTTTCAGTAAATAATTTTTTTGGTTAAAGTAATGGTTGAATATGCAATGAATATGATTGTTTATTGCCAATAATCAGTTGAAGGAGTACATATTTAAACCTTTCTTTGCTCAAAAAAATGATTACTCAAACATCAATATAAGATTGGAATCGAATATTAATATTGGACGTGAGACAAGCAAATTTGAATAAATTGGAAGATTTACACACCATACTTCAGTTTCTAATTTCCCATACGTTTTCTTAAAACTTTTTTCATGTAATCAAATAAAAAAAGCAAATAACAGTTCAAAATGTTACAATACTAGATGTTTACACACATTTATTTATTAAATAAACCGTGTATAAAAATAACCGCTACTTCATTGTGTACACGTTGGTATAAGGTTGTCAGCAATAAATCTAGTTTTACTGACGGCTAGTGATCTCGCATAATGTACAAATAATTTATTAAAAAAAATATACACTAACAAAATAAAAATTTCAAGGAATAATTCCTTAATATTTAATATGATATTCGTTGAAAGTAAAAATTTATCATTAAATTCGATAGGTCCGTCGGCATTTTTTATCAGAATTTTCCTTTCAAAAACTCAGTTTTCCAGGAACTTTCCAGCAGGCGAGTGCCTCGTGACTCGAGTGACTCACAGCGTATCTTTTAATATACTAATTCTGATGAAAAATAATTTGATTTTTTTTTTAAATATGTTTTTTTAATGTTAACGCAGCGGGATTTGAACCAACACGTCTTGATAATCGTTCAACTTTGACCACTAAAACAGAATTCCTAAGGGCGTGGTTCAAATGTATATGTTTAAATATACTATTGTTTATGTATAGCGGTTTAAAAATGTTAAAATATGAAATAATTTTCTTTCATAAGACATACGAGTAAATGCCACTTAACACGCAATGCCTCCAAAATTCAGCCGTGCGCGGGGAACGGAGTGTCTTAACACTAGGTTCCTACTCTGCTGTGTGCGGGTTACAGAGTGAAGCTAAAAAAAATATTTTCTCGTTCCTTCAGTGTTATTATATTATATTGGTAGTACTTTTTTTCTAAATTGTACGAAAAATAAAAAATAAAGTCACTTATGACTAGAATATTTACAGTCACACGTACGTGCCACTGCGTCACGACTGACCACTGAAGAAACGAATGAAAATGTTATGAATATAACTATTTTTCTATATTATATTAACAGGATCGATTACCTGATCGACATAATGAAAATGACTTCCTTCCTTAGGCCCGAAGTCTTCAAGAGGCCCCAATTTGTGCGAGCCAGGGTAAACAAATAAGCCCCCATTTTCGGGATTAGCGTCGTCTAGGTGAATGAACGCCGCTACCATGGAGTCTTTTTTATATGGAAAATAAGGATAATCCTGGAACAAAAGTATATTAATATAGTATACACTTGTTTACATTGTATTATATTGATGTTAAATTAAAAACAGTTTAGTCGTTACACGTGAATTGGTGGGAAATTAATTATTCATAATCAGATGATCATTATTAAGAATCTTATTTTTTTGAGGTTATATTCACAAATAAATATTACCCCAACATTAGGCCTTTAGCTTAAAAACATTGGAAAAGGAATTATTTTAAACCGGATTGATTGCGTACCTATTTATGTTTGTTATTATTAACACATTTTATAATACCCGGCATACTTAGAACATGGTTTGTGGGTTCGATTCCCACTCGAGGAGTAGAAATATTTAATATTTCCATTTCCTTCGCTCTGGTATCCGAGGCAAAGCGCGGCGTTAAGTTCCGCCACTTAACACTCAAAGCCTTCGAATTCGGCGGTGCGTGGGGAACGGATTGTCTTAAAACTAGATCTCTCTGCCTACTTTGTTGTGTGCGGGATACAGCGTGAAGCTATAAAAAAATATATATATTTAGCACACTTTAAAGTAGCCCATGGTAGACACAGGTATATTTATTTGCTTTTCTTTTTTCATCTTAACCTTATAAGAGTTAAAAAGAAAAATGAAAAACAAATAAAAGTTTTATTCATGTACATTTACATATAATGAAAATCCCTACCTGATGCATAGGATAGGAAGCTCCCTTTTCAGGAGGCTTGTAATGAGCTTTGGTGTGGTGAAGCATGATGTTTTTAGTGTCCATCACATCCTCTAGCGCGTCCAGCAAGTCTTCATTGTACAGTAGTTTGCCAAAAACAGCATGATGCATTTGTAAATTATGAATGCCTTTTACCTAAAACGTATAAAAATTTATTAAAAAAATTAATCAATTTTGTTATATTGATTCATTTGAACATGTAATGGCAAAGTAGATTAGTAAATTTCACGAATATTTAAAATATTATAGATTCAAGCGTTTTCATGCATATAATTTAGGCAGAGAGAATGTTGTATCATGAAACTCTGTTCTACTCTTTTATTTCAAATATGAGATATTGTGTGTTGAATGCCGCAAACTCAACGCCGCATTTTGTCTCTTAGAGTAGACAAATAAAACTAATTTAAATCACTACTATATCGTTAATTTACAGAACCTTTCCCAATGCCATAGAACGGACTACAAAATATTGTAACTACAATTTTTGCATTGTTTTCCTTAAAAATAAACTTAAAATACTTACCGTATATAGGCTATTGCTTTCACGGAAAGTATCATCACTACCGACCCACGAACTCTCCGTTTTCGCCTGATTCTTTCTTCTGAATAGATTGTCATAATCCTCAGATACCCGTTTTAATTCTTCCCCTTTTATTAGATTCTTCAAATGAATGTAACCATTGTCTTTGTAAAACTGCACTTGTTCTTTTGTTAGTCGGACCATTTTGAGCTAAGCAGAATGAAGTAATGAACTGACTTGTACGTACTCGTATATAATATTTCAACACTAAAATGCTTGCTTTTAGTATCGGTCAAAAAAATGTAATATTTTAAATTTTGATTTTTCCAATTTTAAAAAAGATAATCATTCATTAACATCAAATCATTAACATGTTACTATCATCACTTACTTCTCAAATAAAGAAATGCAAAAGGATAGTCATAATAATGATGAAGTCAAATAATGAAACCGTTCTTGGTATTGGAATATGTACGCATAGCTTTTGTTACGTCATTAGACACAATTGCAGTAGCTTACTTATAATATGATATTATTATAAATAAAACAGTTTTTGTTGGTTTATACAACACATAATTTTAATATGTAAATGTATATATTATATTTTTTATATATACTCGTACATTTGTAGATTTCAAAACGTTTTTAAGTGTCACAAATGTATAAAAAACGGTGCGATGTAGCGAGTGTATGGTTATACTAAAAAAAAAATTAAAAAAATCTCAATAAATTTTACTCGGAAATAGCATTAAATATTTTTTACTGGATATTTCTATGAAATATACATTAATGGGTTAACTGACGCTATAATCTTGACATTGACCGAAGTTCGTGATCTTCTGATAAAAATCAAGCAACATCATGTTCTATCTGGTAAACACATAATACAAGATGTCGTTACAAATTGTGTTATATAATTATTGTTTATAAAAACAACTTGAGGCCATCATGTAACAGCGTAACCACGTCATATAGTATAATTGTGGGCTCGATTCTCATATACTTGGGGAACTTGTTATAATTCAATCATTCTCATTTTTCCGCTCTAGTAATAAATGTCATAACTTCGGGTGAAGTGGAGGTGTGAGTGGAGGGAGAACAGAGCGTCTTAACACTATTCTTTCTTATTACCCTGAAAAGCGTGAAGCTATCTTATTAATACTTCAAAATAAAACTGCTTAAAAGAGTATGGCATCTCGAAAAGTCAAAGGAAACGTAGTGTCAATACACTCCGCTCTGCACTTTCCATCCGAATCCGATACATTGTGTGTTGAGTGGCAACATTCAATGACATTGTCCAACTGCGTCACTATAGCTTATACGTTGGCCTGTCTCTTATAAAAATCTTGCAGAATTACACTCGTAGGTCAGGGTTTGAGCCAGTATCATTGAAAAACTTATGTATTACTAAGTAATTCATGAATTCTGCAATGATACTTACGCAACGCATTTTGTTTATTCTGGTTTTCATAATTAACTTTTAATAGCCAAACATAATTGCCTACAAGCAAGACGAGAGAAGGCTAAGTGACGATTCACTCTATCTTTGCTTAACAAATCCTATATATAAAACTACATTGTGCTGAGTTCCACTACTTAACACACATTGCTCTAAGTCCTCTACTTTCCGCCAAAGAATCTTAGCACTAAAGTACTTCTGCCTACCCTGCTGTGTGCGGGATACAGCGTGAAGCTAAAAAAAACAAAAAAGGCCTCAAAATTAAACAACATATATAAGTAATCTTACCTATACATAATTCACACAGCACAGCATCCCTTTTGGGATGAACACGGAAACGTCGCGGTAAGTACTTAGATTAACAAAACGGCTAACATTTATAATTCTCTTTAACTTAATTAAGTTTATAGTTTAGTTTTGGTCCCACGGAGTTCTTAGTGTGGTGTCGAAAAGTCATATTTGTGGTATAATGGAACATATTATTGTCATTTCTATTCGAACCCATTAAAAAAGATCCTTTGACTTCTTCATATTCATCTATATTTCTATATCACACGTTATAATTAAAGACAAATTAATAAAAAAAAGAATTGTGTATTTTTGACATTTTTAAAGTGTTATTCCACACTTAGGAAAATTGAAAAAGACATTTAGAAAACGTATAAAAATTTGAACGCAGCGGGATTCGAACCCGCGCCTCCTGAATACCGTTCAGGCGCTCTCACCACTGCGTTGGTGCGTTCTACTATCCGTAAAATAAAAATTATCCGTAAAATTGTATATTAGTAAAACAAGCTTTTGACCCCTCTAGCAATAATTACACAATTAGACACAGCTACATTTTATTTAGAGAAGAAGTAAAAAAAGGAAATATTTTTATAATAATCGATTAGAAATAAATTAAATTAATAAAATAAATATTACACACACACGAACCCATAGAGTGACTTACATTTACATATACATGACTTACATTTACATATACATTTTATGTCAACAGAAGTAAAATTACTACCGCAACACGCATTTATCACGTAGTACATAAAAAGGTTTTCATTTTTTATTACAATTAATTATTAGTAAAAAAGAAATAATTTCGACAAATTTCTCTAACGTATATATGTATATATTTTACGTTTCATCTTCTTATCAGAGCGAAGCAATATAAATAAGTTAAATAATGCAAATCAAACCTACAACCAATCGCATTTACACCCACACACTATGCCACGATGGCTTCTATAAATACCCTAGAAATATTTTCGAAATTCATCGAATAGTTACGAAATTGGCTCCCAAATATTTTACTTGTTGGGTCAGCTTTAAATAATGTATCCGAAATCATATTATAACTTAATTTCGTTCAACAACTTACAGTTAATGGGCATATTTTCGTAATTATTTTATCGTCGCGCCTCCACTTGTTTATGTGCGTTCAGTAATTTGAGCTTTTCAAAGGATTAAGCTTAATAGATAGGCTGTTGGTGGCTCGCTTGTATTATTACTTGTTGTATTTTTTTGTAATTTTATGATAAACGTGTAAAAAGCTGTTGGGTAAAGTTTTTTGTATAGTATAGAAGTGATCTTGAAGTTATTGAAGTAAAGTATATGTATGTTGTTTATTATGAATTGACGTCACTCGTTTTAAAAAGATCTTCATAAATAAGAAGAAATCTTTTTTTTTCAAAAAAGATTCTATAACACAATATCCTCCGCTGAATTGAAGAACAGAGTGTTTTGACACTATATTTTCTCCGACAAACCTATTTTGCGGGAAAATGCATGAAGTTATGTTATTTGTGCACAAGATTTTAAATTTTAATGCGTGTCTGCAATTTGTTTATTTATTGTAAAACTAAACCATAGCTTTAAAGTTTATTTCTCTAGTTGGCCGAAAATAAATAAGTGATCCTTGCTTACCACTTGATACAGAAAATAGGTAGAAGGTATTTTCCATAAAAACTTGCATATTAAGGTAAGCAATTACATAAATAAATAAAAGATACAACGCTATATAAGTGCTTCGCAGGCTTATCTAGCATTTAAGAGTTACAGAGATTTTACTTATTAAATGAGTGAAACCAATACTTAGTATTTAAGTACAAAATTAAGGGGTTAGTAAATCTGGTAACGGCAAACATTCACCAATTAGAGACATGCTTCACTACCATAAGATCTTTATACTTTTAAATATTTTTAAACTGTTATTAAGAAATTTTCTACATATTTTTTTTTTTCAAGATTTATATTTAAAAAAAAACAACCGTCCCGCATAGCACCGTTAGAAAGAGCGTAGTGTCGAGACACTTCGTTCTCCACTTTGATTGTTCTCAGAACTTGTTAATGTCTTAAAATATTACCTACATATATTTCTTCGTTCTCGTTAAATATACCTATGGAATGTAACTGAATGATCCGTCTTTTGTTTTACCTTGAGCTTATGATAAGAGAAAATCACTATTGAGAGATAGAAAAATTCTGAAATGCATATAAAGTCAAAGCCAAATAATTATATTCAAAGTTACATGCTTCATTTTTTGATTGCTGAATTTTTCGCTTCACGCTGTATCCCGCACACAGCAGGGTAGGCAGAGGGAACCCAGTGTTAAGACACTCCGTTTCCTACTTTCCGCCAAATTCGGAGACATTGCGTGTTAAGTGGCGGAACTTGACGCCGCGCTTTACCTCGACACCAGAGCGAGGAAAATGGAAATATTAAATATTTCCACTTCTCGAGTAGGAATCGAACCCACAACCAGTCGTTTACAGTCACACGCTTATATCACTGGGCCACGACATAGATATATTACACATAGATAAATTAATTTAATATCTTCAATACTGATTTAGGGAATCAAACCAGCGCTTCTTGGAAATCATCGAAGTCGTCGTCGAACGTTCTACATCCGGTTACGTTAATTTTTATTAACTAACAGATGTCTGTTTTTGTTTTCTAGAAAAAAAATGATTTAAGCTTTATTAAAATGTTTCTGTTTATTTTTTTTTATATATATTTTTATAGCTTAACACTGTATCCCGCACACAGCAGGGTAGGCAGAGGAAACCTAGTGTTAAGACACTCCGTTCCCTATTTTCCGCCAAATTTGGAGGCATTGCGGGTTAAGAGGCGGAACTTAACACGCCGCGCTTTGCCTCAATACCAGACCGAAGAAAACGGAAATAATAAATATTTCCACTCCTCGAGTGGGAATCGAACCCACAACCAGTCATTTACAGTCACACGTTCGTGCCACTGGGCCACGACTGGCGCCAACTTTACTTTTTACTTCTTTTTACTTTTTTAATATCGCAAATATCACTTTACAAATATTAAAAATAATGTACCATCAGTTCACAAAATTTTCTGCTTCACACCTGAAAATCGATACAAGGAACTAAGCGGGACTCTTTTCATGGAGCGTTACGTTAATTAATAGTAATTTGTTCGTCGTATTAGCAATCAGCTAGTGTTGAACACTTAATATAGCTTTCCTTAATGACTCGCCCATTTATATAGTAATGGTGAAATAATTGAAGCTATCGTGGCGTAGTGTGTTTTAGTCTGACGGGTACTTACGGTGAGTGTGCGTTCGATTCCTACTTGGGGAAATGATTATATTTAAATTAATTTTATTTTATTTATTTACATGCCAGTCGTAGCGCAGTGGCACAAAGTGGCAACTGGTTGTGGGTTCGATTCCCACTCGAGGAGTCTTGAGGAGTGGAGATATTTAATATTTCTATTTCCTTCGTTCTGGTGTCGAGGTAAAGCGCGGCTTTAAGTTCCGCCAATTAAAACGCAATGCCTTCAAAATTCAGCGTGATAGCTTCAGGCTGTATCAAAAAAAAGAAAAAAAAAAATCTCTAGTGATAAGACGAAGCGTGTTGACTTTGCTATGCTCGAAAAACCGGATATCTGTGAGATTCAAAAGCCAAAAGGCCGACTTTCAATTATAACCATTACCTAGAATGAAAATCAAATCCATAACTATTGTATCCCACACCTTTCATTAACGGCACGATGGCGAGAATTCACTCTTCACTTTATGTTTTTATAAGTTTTTATATAATTTATAATTTAACCCTTTCTTTCTTTCCGTTCCCTTCCTATAGACAAGATACAAAAAAATGCTTTATCAACTAAGTAAGCCACCCATCAATATTCTTGCTGAGCGAGCCAAATGTCGAAGCGTCAACAAATTGCGCGTGTACACGATAAGCATGTCTTAACACGCTTATGATATCGAGCCACGTTGGTTTCCATTTTCATACATTGCTGCCATGACTATATTTTACTTGTGTTTTTGTTGATGCTTTAAATACATTTTTTTATAGCTTTCAGCTGTATCCCGCAAACAGCAGGGTAGGCAGAGGGAACCTAGTGTTAAGACACTCCGTTCTCCACTTTCCGCCGAATTCGGAAGCATTGCGAGTTAAGTGGTGGAACTTAACGCCGCGCAATTTAAAATTAAAATAATAGTTAACAGATTAAATTATGAACAGAACATGAAAATGAACAGAGCAAGGATATCAACGGAAAACGCTTTTTGAGTAACACTAGAGGTTAAGTTAATATAGTAATTGCTTTTTTGATATATAGTAGTTATTGTATTAAAGAAACGGCTAAGCGCCATATTTGATTAAAATCTAGAGATTGTGAAGTTTCGTTTTGAGCATTTGTACTACCTTGCTCAAAAAGCGTTTTCCGTTGATATTCAAGATTTATGTGCTGGATGAAGAAATTACAAATATTTCTACAGATTGCACAAACTTATTTACAAAATACTTAAGATACAAGGATGATAATTTCTCAGCAAAAACTATTTCTAACTGTGATCTCTAAACGATTATCAATCCTTTCATAGCAAGTTGCAAGCAATTCATTGCAATAAAAAAAAATAAAGCAAAAAAAGTAAGGTATATTGCATTTTAAACTAAATCTAGACCTCAGATCCTTTCAGCTCACGGAAATGAAACTTAGCTTTTGTCGACTTCTTTTTTCCAACGGTATTTCCAATACAATAGAACAGGTCAATTGTAGCGCAGTCGCTATCAAGATGCACACGTGTACGAAATTTTCAATTTTATTCTTTCTCTTTTAATTTGTCGGTATTTATCTTTTAAAATGATGTTATTTGTGCCAATGGCTTAAATTTGTTTTGCAGTTGGTCAGAGAGATAGTGACGAGTCACTAGGCTAGTGTCAAGACATTCTTCGTTATCGTAATCGAGACATTGTGTGGTGAGTGACGGAACTAAACTCTGTATTTTTGTCTTAGGTTTGAGCTGGGAAATGAAAATTATTTATATATAATCATTCCCCCGTGAAAAATCGAATTCCTAACCAATTGTGTTTACAACCAAACGCTGTACGACTATAGCCTTAATAAATTTCGTTGCTTTAATAAAATAAAAATTTCACATCTAATTTAAAGAATAAAACATTTTTTTAGCTTCACGCTGTATCGCACATACAGCAGGGTAGGCAGAGGGAACCTAGTGTTAAGACACTCCGCTCCCCACGCACCGCCAACAACTAAAGATAAATAATAATGCAGTGGTTTTCCGCCACCTGCTGCACCAAACATTTTTGGAAATATTTTGCATCAAAAACCATCGGCGCCTCTTCTAAATAGCTATGCCACTAGGTTATTTGGTTATAACGTCTATTGCTCGATCACTATTGCCTCGTTCGTTAGCTAGCAAGCACTACCACAACAATCTTTCGAAAAATCCACATAAAAAAATATTTATACCAGAATTAAAGCAGATAAGAGCATAATTTCATTGACTAGAAAGTTTCGACGTATTGTAATAAGGACAACTTAAGGACAAGGAAATTAAACGCGATCACAAAACATTAAACGCTAAGCTGCATGTTAACAAGACATGTGTATAGCAATTCTAAGAAGCGTTTACCTACTTTGACTATCAAATTTCAATAGAACTTGTACATGATAAATGAAACAAAAGTTAAAATTCAATTTTATAAACTAATCAATAATCCAACTTGTGTGTCTGTATAGTGACTGGTTGTGAGTTCGATTCCTACTGGAGGAGTGGAAACATTTATTATTTCCATTTTCTTCGATCTGATGTCGAGGCAAAGCGCGGCGTTAAGTACCGCCACTTAACACGCAATGCCTCCGAGTTCGGCGGAAAGTGGGGAACGAAGGGTCTTAACACTAGTTTCCCTGTGTCGTCTACCCTGCTCTGTGTGCGGGATAAAACGTGAAGCTAAAAAAAATAAGAAAAAGACCAAAAAAATATACCTATACTTTTATTAAAATTAAGATAACCTAGTGTCAAGACACTCTATTCTCCACTTTCCTCTCGAATTCGAGACTTCTAGACTATTTACCTAAAACTTAATAAAATGAACAAATTTTCTTAATATAAAAACCATCTGTACAGAAACGCATTTAAATCCCATTAATTAAAATAACACTTATCTAACACTATCATTTCTAACTCCATAAGGGGGTGACCTCACTACATTTGCCTTTGTACTGCCTGCTATGCATTTCACGGCGTCTGCCTTTCTTAGACCATGCTGTATAAGCTTTGTCACTTCGAACTAACTACCAAAAATGGACTTTAATGCTCAGTTTTAAGGTCCATTTTAGTTTAAGACATTATGGATGATAAGACTTTTTGAGTTAAGTAAATTACATATCCCTTTTCCAGCATTCCGCCTGTATATAGAGTGCAGACGGTCGCCCATGTATCTCGTGTTAGATTACTATATGTCAATGACTTTATGGTGTTAGTGGTATGGTCATTCTATTCAACTAACTAACTACATTTGAATGGAGGGAAATGTTTTGTCTTAATACTGTTGATAAAATTGATGAATGATGAATGTCTGTCTACCTGTGACCACGGACTACTGTAAAGTGTTCGAAACGTCGGGTTTTCTAAAAATGTTTTTTCGAATACCAAAAATTTACGCGTTTAATCCAGTTATAAATAGTTTCATTTCAAAATATGATGAATGATTTTTGTGTGTGCTACATAATTTTTACGTATCTGCTATACGTAATAGGCAAAGAGTAGTGCCGGGACACTACGTTGTGGTCAAATTATAGATATTGCGTATTGAGAGGTAGAACTCGACCTTATGCATTACAAAAGTATTTTTTTATAAAAATAATATTTTAGCTTTTTGTCTAGCTTTTGTCTGTATCTTTTTGTTAATTGTAAAAAAAACATTATTTGGTACTAAATAAAGAAGAAACAATTCTTGTACATTTATATAGAAAGTATGTATATAAATGTATTTTATATAAAAAGAGAGTTAAAGGATTGGTTTGACGAACTTTTAATTTGTTTATATATTTTTCCAAGGCCGTTGCGACACAGTGAAACGGAAATGTCTGACTGCTATTTTAATTGGTCGGGGATTCGATTTCAACTCGAAGAAATATTTATTTTTAAATTATTTTTTTTCCTTTGCTCTGATGAGAACACAAAGAGAACGACGTTAAGTTTCGCCACCCAACATACTAACTAGGTTTCGGGCAAAAATAGAACTACCAAATATTTTCAGTTAAATTTTACTTCAGTATCGCATTACTTAGCATATGTTCGAGAAATGAAAACTTCATTTCAATACAATAAAATACACAGATTTTTAAAGAGAACACTATGTTTTATGTATAATTGCTACCGCTAATGCTCATTTTGGAGAAGCCCCTGGAAGCTAAGCTTGAGTCACAAGTCCCACGCACTGCTTTAAGTTCCTCTCTCTCTCTCTCTCTGCAATGCGATGAACTATAATTAATAAAAAAACTTCTGAATTGTAAATAAGAACAGGCACAGTATAGTAAGATGGCCCATACAATACTAAATGACACCTGCATAGTGATTCCATGGGATGCAAAACAAAGGCACTCCTTTTTCACTATAGTTTAAAACTTTTACTGACAGCTACACAAAGAAAGATAAAACACAGCAATAAGCACAACAATAAAGAAAACAACAGCCGCATAAGTTTGAATTAGTTAAGCCATTATCTAGGAATTGTTCGTATAATGAATAAATATATCTACTAATTAACGTTTAACTAAAACTGCGTTCAGGACTTACACTCAATCACGGGCGCAAAGTGTTTTTCCGGGATAATGCGGGACATTTGAAATAATCGTGGACTTTTGTTAGGCAGGAAAAGAGAATAATCGCAGCCATTTATTCCTTTTATCTGACCTCTCATCGAGTAAGCCTCTCGCTATTCAACACGCGTTCTTATAATATTGGCCCTCAGTATCCCTCATTATCTCATACATTCACCAAATGCTGTGATGTAGTATATGCCATTCATATTTTTGTCACGCAAAATTTATGTAATGTTTCTGTATAAATTGTATATATGTGTAATCTTTGTTGGTCAAACTTACTTACTGGTCAAAAGTGTGTTTTGTTATGTTTTATCTCTTCCTGGGCTATTTGTAGTAGACCTCTGAAATTTAGCAGGGATATCGAGCACAGTGTCTTGTATGCTTTTTTGGTGACAATTGTAATTGTAGTTTTTGAATAAATGGTCATTAAATGATCAAAAAGTGCCCATAGTTTTAGGGTGTGGAACGTTAAGTATTATGTTAATGGTAAGTGTTTGCTATTTAAACTTTTTAACATGTAATAACATTAAATATGTACTTCGCTCAGCTCTTCCCGTCATGCAGAGCAAAGAGGCGGTTCCTAGTTATTATTGTTATAAGTTACACTGTAGATTATTATTTCTATAAGTATCGTTAAAGTAAATGTTTTAATTTCAATTATAATAATCATTACATACTTTGTTTATTCGGAAAAAAAATATACAGATATCTTAAAAACACGAAAATTTGTTTAAAAAACACACACATATTCATAGTATACATATGTGGGTCTTCTTTGACAATTGTGCATTTATGTGGATAGACTAGTTATAAATATAATAAGTAAAAAGTGTTTACTCCTATGTAATACTCCTATGTTATAAATCATTTATGTGACAGGGTATAAGTATCTACGAGTATACTAAACAGCTTTTTACTAAATGCACATGTATAAATGTATACACGATACATATTTGGTATATGACCAAAATAACAATTTTAACCATTTTTGTCTGTCTGTTTGTTCCAGCTAATCTCTAGAACGGCTGGACCGATTTTGACGGGACCTTCACTGGCAGATAGCTAATGTAAGTAGCTTAGGCTATTTTTTTATTACAATTATATTTTGTTTTAATTCCACGCGGGTGAGAGCACGAGCACAGCTAGTATGTAATAAAATTGCACAAATAATTATGTACATGATCAATAAAATCAAGAAAAAATATATATATTACTGAAGAAAAGTACGTTATTCTGTCCAAAAATACTATTCTGATGTTATGTGGAATTAAATTCTGTTAATGCTCTCTCGGGAGGCTAGACATAATTCTTTTTGCAGCTTCACGCTATTTGCCGTAAAGCAGTAAGAACTTAATTTTAAGAAAATACGTTCTCCTCTTTACGCCTGAAATTAAGATATTGCGTGTTAATTACAGTCATTGCGTGTGGTGGAACTCAACGCCGCGCTTTGCCTACGGTCCCAGATCGGAAAAATGAAAAAATAAACTGACTTTCGAGTAGGAATCGAACCCATAGCCATCGTTTCCACAGCTCGACGCTGTCCCATATAAATGAAAATATTGTAAAATTTTATTTGAAAAGAGCAGCTGTCGTGTTTCTCGCCGGCTCTTCTGAGAACTGCCTTCCGTGCAGATGGTAACTTCCGGTAGGACTGACTATACTGACATTTTATGATAATTGACGATGTGAAAGTATCTTGTAATGGTCTATTAAAACAAAGAATGTTTTAGTTTTAATTACAATAACTTTTTACACTTGTATTGTTTTAAACTAGGCAAGGCTCATAGAGAACCTAATGTCTAAGGGTTTCGTAATAGATTCGATTTTTTTCAAATTCTTACTAAGGCAGAGACATGAAAGTGATTGAAAATAATTATTTCCGCGACTCCTCGCGACGCGGGAGTCGATCCCAGAACCATCGAGTTAAAACTGACCCACCAGTGATTATAAAACCATGTTGGTGCACAAGATGGTTTTACAATCACTGTAACTTAACAATGAAATACCCTTCAGTCAAAACAGACTATTAGGGGAGAAGGACACACAAAACAGCCGATTTATATTCACAAAGACGTTACACCTAACCATAACGTGACATAACATCAAAGGATCCATACGTCGGGTTGTTATTACTAAATCGCTTTGAAAGTACTTTAAACGTGTTAAAGTGTTATTCACAAAGGTAGGAAACTGAAAAAGACATTTTTTAAATACGTATAAAAATTTGAACACAGCGGGAGTCGAACCCGCGCCTTTATCTCTCTAATAACTAAGCCCTACGTTCTACTTCCTGCTACATCGAATTTTTTGAAGTGAAAACTTCTTTAGGCGCGTTGAGCGTTTTGGTAGAGGGTAAAATCCTCGGTTCGCGTCACCGACATGCGACATGATAATAGTATTGAAATTGAAATTCGTGTAAATATAAATACTATGTATAATTAAGATAATTGTACATTAATTATTTTTTCAACCACTTTGTATTTATATTTTGTTCATGATTTGTTTAACCCATCATATGTAACTAATAAATAAAACATAAAAAAATTCATATAATTTTTGCATATAGTTTTAATTACACTCAACTTAATAGTTCCGTTTTCACTTCTATCGGCAGTCCCACTTTTTTAATACAAAAAGTTCCTATTACTTTTTTTTGTGTTTTCTCAAAATTATTGTCAATTTCAAAGTGTATAAACTTTATCATCAATCATTAAAAAATGTCTGAGCCAGTCGTGGCGCAGTGGCACAAACGTGTGACTGTAAACGACTGGTTGTGAGTTCGACTCCCACTCGAGGAATAGAAATATTAATTATTTCCATTTTTTTCGCTTTGGTGTCGACGTAAAGCGCGGCATTAAATTCCGCCACGTAACACGCAATGCCTCCGTACTGGGCGGAAAGTGGGGAACAGAGTGTCTTGACACTAAGTTCCCTCTGCCATAGCAGAGTGCTGTGTGAAGCTGAAAACAAATAAAAAATATTAAATATATATAATGTATGACATCAGTGCAAAAATTTGTTGCTAAACATTAGTACTCAAACAACTTTTGCAATGACAGAACCTTTTTATTGTTAAAATTTATTTATAATTACAAAGAATCTTTTGTAAGTGTAAGAAGAAGAATAAACAATGAAAGATATTTATCTTCTGTTCCATTCCAAGGGGGCCAGTGAGCGGTTCTGGAAGAGCTCGGCTAATTCCGTGAAATATTTATGCATTCTGCTGACAGGCTGTCTAGGACGATGCAGTGGTTTGAAATAATCGTCTTGTCTCTTTGCACACGGCCCCCTGTGCACTAAAATCAACCCTGAAACAAAAACAAATGTAGTGTCTAAAAAGTGTAAATGACGGTTAAATATTTTTTTTAGCTTCACGCTGTATCCCGCACACAGCAGTGTAGGCACAGGGATCCTAGTGTCCCTCTCCACCCGGAAGATAGTCCGTCCCCCACTTTCCGCTTAATTATGTTTAAGTATTTGCTTAAATATTTGTAAAATAGTATTTAAAACGAAGAATTCAGGATTAAATGTAACTTGTCGTCAATATCCGTTAAGAATAACATATATGTACAGAGTGGCAAGCCAGAATGTCTTTACGTATATCTTAGCAGATATCGCAATCGAATGTTGGGTAACATTATAATTACGCGCGTGGCCTCTGGGAAATTCTGAATTAAAACATATATATAAATTCCAGATAAATTAAAACATAAATTAATAAATTTATAAATTAAAACATAAATTATAACATCGAGGCCAGTCGTGGCGCAGTGGCACGAACGTGTGACTGTAAACGACTGGTTGTGGGTTCGAATCCCACTCGAGAAGTGGAAATATTGAATATTTCCATTTCCTTCCCTCTGGTATGAGAGGTGTGAGGAGTGCGGCGTTAAGTTCCGCCAATCACGTAATACACGCAATGCCTCCGAATTCAGCGGAAAGTGGGGAGTGGAGTGTCTCAACACTAGGCTCCCTCTGGCTACCCTGCTGATGCGGGATACAAGGTTAAGCTAAAAAAAAGAAGCTAAAACTTAAATTTCAAATAAATTGAAACATATATATATAAATTCTAAGCCAGTCGTGGCGCATGGGCACGAAAGTGTGACTATAACGCGACTGGTTGTGGGTTCGAATCCCACTCGAGAAGTATTTAATATTTCCATTTTCTTCGCACTGGTGTCGAGGCAAAACGCTGCGTTGAGTACCACCACCTAACACGCAATGCCTCCAGACTTCGGAGGGAAGTGGGATCACACATCAGTGTACAGGAAGCGTGAAGTTACAGCGTGAAGCTAAAAAAAAGAAACCATTTATAAAATGCACAATAATGTTTACAAGTACAAGATATTATTGTTGCGTATAGGTGTAATAGGATGAATATAATTATTTTAATTTTCTCTGTTTGTCTGCGCGTGTGTGGTTATTAAATTCGCGAACCTCTGAAAGACGAAAATATAAGATATTTATAGCGTGTTTTTACAGGCGAAGCCGCTTGCAGGTCACTAGTCTAATTAAGTTAACTAAGTGATTGCTTTATTCAGTTAACTCATAGATAATCTAAAAAATTTTTAAAAAATTTTTTAAAAATCATTTTAAATTGAGTCTTAATCAAGTTTGAGGCCATCGTGGGGCAGTGGGACACGTGATTGTAAACGCGATTGGTCGTAGGTTATATTCCTACTAGGGGGAACAATTATATTTAATGTATTTTAATTTCTCCTATCTAGTACCGAAAATACAGCTCGGCGTTAAGCTCAACTCAACACGCAAAGCCTCAATTTCGGCTGAAAGGAGTGTCACGAGGCGAGATTCTCTCTGATGCGTACGCGCATCCATTTACATATTTAAATATGTATCTAAAAAACGTAATATACCTGCAACTTTAAAGAAGAATATAAAAAAAATAGTAATATAAATAAGTACGTGAATGAATATCTCTTCTGCATTGAGCATCTAAGAATTTGCAGTACGTCTCATAAGTTCGGAATCCACCCGCCAGATCGTCAATCGAGTCTCCATAGCAACCAAAGACACTGTTGCAGCCATAGTAGTGAAAGTTGTTAATCTCCCTTCCACACACTTCCCCAACTCTAAAATAATAAATAAATAATAATCTGGCCAGTCGTGGCCCAGTGGCACAAGCGTGTGACTGTAAGCGATTGGTTGTGGGTTCGATTCCCACTCGAGGAGTGGAAATTATATTTCCATTTTCTTCGCTCTGGTGTCGAGGTAAAGCGCGGCGTTAAGTTCCGCCACTTAACACGCATGCCTCCGAATTCGGCGGAAAGTGGGGAACGGAGTGTCTTGACACTAGGTTCCCTCTGCCTACCCTGCTGTGTGCGGGATACAGATTGAAGCTAAAAAAAAAAATCATAATAATCTTAGGTAGTCGTGGCGCAGTGGGACACCGTCCGTAAAAGCGATCGTCGTGAGTTGGATTCTCTGGGGGGTGATTATGCTTAGAAAAACCCTGAAGTTGCTTTATTTAAATAATAATTAAGACCATTTTTTTCATCCTGGTACCTAGGTTCAGGAGTTCAAATGCAGCGTTGAGTTCTACCAATCAGCGCGGAAATTATCTCGGTTACGGGCGGAAAGTAGGGGATCGAATGAATGTCTTGATACTAGATTCTCTCTGACTACCCCGCTACGATTAGCGGAATCACTTACGCTTAGAAAAAGCGTGAAGTTGCTTTTTTAGACAATAATTAAGACCATCGTAACGCAGTGGTATAGCATCTAACTGGTACTAACTACGCCATACTAGTCGGTTCCATTGCCGTTTAGTCCGCCACTTAACGTGCAATGTCTTCATTTTTGGCGAAAAGTGAAGAATGGAGTGTATTGATTCTAGGTTCTAATTGACTGTCCTGCTTTATGGGGGAAAACGCAAACAACCAATAGCAACCCATAATATTAATAAATTAAATGGTCTAACGGCTACTTACAAACAAGATTGCAAATAAGATATATTAGATTAAATTTAGAAATGTCTATAGAAATTGAACGCGTCAAAAATCCTACTAAAAGTAAATCTATTGACAAGAATAACCACTAGAACTACTGGTATAGTCCAATTTATCTACATATCATATCATTTCTCTACTATGTTTTTTTATCTACTTTGGTGACAAGAGAAAGTGTTAGGTTTCACCACACAATGGCTCAGACCCGAACAGAAAGTGGGGAACGGACCGTCTTGAAGCTACGTTCTCTCTGACTAAGCTGCTATGCGAGGAAATAGCTCGAAGCTGTGAAAAAATACTTATATTGTACGTACTTATACTTTATTAGGAAGTGTACGCATACCTCTATTCGTATGCGTACACTTCCTAATAAACTCAGATATCAAATTTACTTATTGCAGCTTTTTGATCTACATTGTCTAAGTCACTTAGTATGAGAAGAATTTTACGACAGAATAAAAGATACTCCTTAGCATTCCATACATTCACGGTTTAAAGAAAGAAGAGATCGGTGAAGTGCCTGGGACTTGCTACCCAAACATAGCCTTAAGGGCCCTCTTTATATAATAAGTATATATACGTACGTACTCTCGATACAAGTAATTGCATTCTTCACCGCACACTTGTGGCATGGGCGTGGTAGTGGTGTTGGGCGGCAGATTGTCGTCGAACACCCAACTGCCATCCATCCAGTATGGTTCGTAGCCATACGTCGGGTTGTAAATGATGCGATCTGCCTTGTTACCACCTTGAAACTCTTTGAAATACCTGAAATAGACTCTAAATTAGAATCAAAATTTATACATTTTTGGATGTCATGTATGAAGTGATGTCTGTCCTCTTATAAGGCACTCCGTTATATTTTCACAAATACAAGGCAGAGAGACAAGTGAAGTGAAGTATTTCTCTAATTATTATCTGTCAGTTGTTCACTCAATAAAAAAAATCACATGTTTCTCACACTGCTATGTAGTGAGATAGTAACTAGTGTCAAGAGAAACCGTCCACATCCCGTCTGAAATCGCATGTTGAATGGGAGAACTCAACGCCATAAATTGATTAATTGTTAGAAAAATCTATCACAAACTCTTTTACAAACTGCATCTGAATTCACGGGACATTTCTATAACTAAATAACTCGTCATAAATTCCATATAAGCGTCAAAATTTTACAACAACAATGTTTTGTAAAAATTTGTAACAGAACCGGACGCGTCGAGCTCGAACGCGAGTATCATAGCAAAGTGGAAGTTCCCTTTAAAAAACAACTAAAAGTTGACACTGTACAGTTTTTGCTTGTTCATTTCTAGTGTCAATTATATTGTGAATTATAACCTCACTTTGTTATATGTATTATATTTTTTTATTTTATTTTATTTTATTTTTTTTAGCTTCACGCTGTCTCCCTTGCGGGGTAGTCAGAAAGAACGGAACGCTAAACGCTATGGTCCCTGCATACTTATTTTGCATCATCCACTGTTATCTTCATGCACGCCCTCCGGGGGGTCCTCATGCTTTTTACGTGACCTTCCTCCAGTATCGTCGATACTGTGTTTTCGAAGGTTAACCGAGGTCTCTCCCTGCCTCTCTTACCACTCACCTTTGCTTCATATATATATACTTATTTTAGTTGCTTATTTTTTGTGTAAGTTATTAAATTTCCACGTCTTTGCTGTTTTTCAGCTTCACGCTTTTTCCCGCACAGAAAAATAGTTGGAGATCAAGACACTCCGTTCTCCACTTTCCACCCGAAATCGATCGATATATCACTTTCATGGTAAGAATCGAAGACACAGCCAATGGCTAATAAAGTCGGATACTGTTCACTAGAACAAATATTAATATTAATATGTATAATATACTTATCTACCAATTCTATGTATTCCAAATCATTAATTTCACATTTAAAACATAATTAAACTAAATAATTATAATAGTTCGTTAGTAGTCTAACGAATCTAGAACGTAAAGTAAGTTATTCATAATAAAAATCAAAACTGCACAGCGCTCCAGCCTCTTACCCGCCGGCGTGTACTCGCGCTGGTGTCAAGAGTCTCTCGCAATACGACAAATGAACAAGTTTGACATTTTAAAAAATCGCGTTTTTTTACAAAAATAGGGTAAAATTGTTTATAATACTTGTATACAAAAATAAGTTGTACGAATAAGGTTTCCATTTTTTGCGGCTTTTTACCGCAATATGTCTACCCTAGGCAGAGAGAATCTAGTAGGATCTGGTAGTCAAGACACTCTCTTCTCCACTTTGTCATCCGATTGGCGACATTAAGTGTTAAGTGGCGGAAATCAACGCTGCACTTTGTCTTGTCAGTAGTGAAAAAATTGTAATTAATTCGAATTTAATCATTCTCGTAGTGGAATTCATCCAACAACCATGGCATATAGACATCTTGTGGCATATTAATTTAAGGCCAAGCTTTGTGATATATAAATAAATAAATAATAATAATTATTAATCATTATACAGTGAGACGCTGTCATTGCACCATGATAACCTCATACGGCACTTCAGTATTATACTTCTACTTATATATTAACCACTAGCGGTTATCTCGTTGTGTGTGTGATGTGACTTTTATTCCCTATTTCAGCCCATTTAGAATTCTCTAAACTTTATTTTCAATCATAATAAAATATACCCTATAGCACTCTTGAACAGTATAGCTTTCTGAATAAAGTAGCTTACTGTTTGTGAAAAAATTTTCGTAATGGGTTCAGTATTTCCCCAGATTAGACCTTGCAGACAAAGTTACAAGGTATACCTCTTTATTATATTACTATAGATGTAAACATATAGCAGGTAGCTTTTAAATAAAGAAGTTTATTGCTTCCTCAAGTTTCCCTAGTGTCAAAAAAATCCGTTCTCCATTCTCCGTCCGAATTCGAGACGTACCTATATGTTTAGTGGCAGAATTCGACTTAAAATAGTAAATAATAAGGAAAAGCCTTACTCCCGCATAGCTTGATACTTGTCAAAGCAGTGCAGCCGCATTATAACAATCTGAACTGAAACAATACAAGAGGTTTTAGTTTTTATCATTTTTTATAAGTTACTAATAAAAAATGATTCTCTATATTATGCCAAAACATATTTAAGATTATCGTGACTCAGTGGAACAGTGTCTACAAAATTTCCACCCGATGGAAAGAAAAAGAAAGGGGCGAAGAAAAGATTTTTTTAATTATTTTCATTTCTCCGCTCTGTTCAGCTACAGGATAAACTGTGGCGTTGTGTTTCTCCACTCAACACGCAATGTTTCAGATTCAGGCAAAAAGTGGAAGACAGTGTCATAGCACTAGGTTCTGTCTGCCTCCTCTGCTTTACAAAAAAACTGAACCTATTTTAGCTAAACGAAAGATAATATCAAAAAATAATCTCATTTTTTTTGTTCCTTTTTTTTTAACTTCACGCTTTATCCCACACACAGCAGGGTAGGCAGAGGGAACCTAGTGTTAAGACACTCCGTTCCCCACGGGAATCGAACCCACAATCAGTCGTTTTCAGTCACACACTTGTCCCACTGTGTCACGACTGGATAACACTTTAAAAATATAAGAATAAAGGACACACTTTTATTTTTAAACACGTCAAAAATTATACTAGCAAGCATTCTAAAAACAGTATAAAGCCTCACAAAAAATGTCATTAAAATAAATTCGAGATGAGTAAAGGATATTACGTACGGAATGAGACACCTAAAGCACCTACGCTAAGTAAATTAACATTATGCTAATTATGTATGGACATAAAAATGCTTGTGTAGGGAACATAAGTATGAAAAATATGTTTGAATATCCATTTTTGGAGCTATCGTCGCGCAATGGTATTGATACTGATTGTAAATGGGATTGGTTGTGGGTTCCATTCCCATTTGGGGGATTAGGTATATTTAAATCCATGCTATTATGGGCCACTGGGGCCAGGCGTGGCGCAGTGGCACGAACGTGTGACTGTAAACGACTGGTTGTGTGTTCGATCGTCGATCGACTGGTTGTGTCCTCGTGTGGGTACACGAGGAGTGGAAATATTTAATATTTCCATTTTCTTCGCTCTGGTGTCGAGGCAAAGCGCGGCGTTAAGTTCCGCCACATAACATGCAATGCCTCCGAATTCGGCGGAAAGTGGGGAACGGAGTGTTATAAAACTAGGTTCCCTCTGCCTGCCCTGCTGTGTGCGGGATACAGTGTGAAGCTATTACTTATTTAGTTTACAAAAACAATCCTATCTTCTATAGTTATGTACGACGAAATCTTTAACATAATTTACTTAACCAAACTAAGTAATTACTTATATTACAAATGCAACATCATTCAACAAGAGGCTATCGTTACACTGTAAACGATCCACGTACCCGTTTGCTTAAAAATGTGATGGATATACATAGATTTCATTTACACTCGGTTGAACTATTTTAAATAAATTATTTTCATTTCCTTTTTTTTATTGCTTTTTCATTTCCTAGCTTCAATAAGACAAAGCACGGCGTTGAGTTCTGCTTCTCAAGATACAATGTCTCGATTTCGGGCAGAATATGAAGGACAGAGTGTTTTGCTACTAGACACTCTCTGACTAAGACATTTAGAAAACGTATAAAAATTTGAACGCAGCGGGATTCGAACCCGCGCCTCCTGAATACCGTTCAGGCGCTCTCACCACAGAGCCATGCGTTCTACTACACGCTGCGTCGAAATTCTTATACGCTTTATTACAACTTATTTTTGTTGTTCGCATCTCTGTAGAGAGTTTTTGACAAATTTCTGCTACCCAAAGATTATTTTACGAACAATCGTTTGGCAAGAGAGAATGCTATTTATTAAATACTTTTGATACATAATTTTTATACGTTTTCTAAATGTCTTTTTTCATTTTTCCTGAGTGTGGAATAACACTTTAAAAATGTTTAAAAGTACTCTTTGACTACTTGGCGAGAAAAAATGTAAATATCTAATATATTTCATTAAACTACACCAACTAAATGTATAGAATTCGCATATCTACAGTTGTAATAACTCAGTAGAGTTGTTCCAAACTTTGCAATGTATATACAAACATACATACGACTATATGACTATTTGAAACTAACATATGCATATCAAATATTTGCTTAAAGTGAACAGATTCAATATTAATTTTAGTATGATATAGAGGTAATTGTTACATCTTCACACTTTACACCGAATAACAGGTTGGTTAGTTGAAGACAACCTAGTGTCAAATCACTCCGTTCTCCACTTTCCGCGAGAAAATCAACACATTTCGTGTTGAGTGATGGAAATCAAAGTCGTTCTTTGTCTTTTTAAAGTAAGGAAATGAAAATAAAAACTTAACGCCATCCTTAATCTTAGGTACCAGGGCAAAGAAACGAATATAATATATTATAATCATTCCCGCGAGTAGCAATCGAACCAACAACCAATCGGGTTTGCAGTCAAACCTCGTGCCACTGAACCTCGAATAACCTATAAATAATTCCTTTATCAAAATACACATAGACTGAACTAACATAATCAAAATTCAACTAACTTATAAGAAATCCAATTTTCTTTGACATTGTGAATAGAAGTAAACAAAACTACACAATAAATATTTAAATTAAAAATTGTAATTACGTTTTGACTGTTATTTCATTATAATTAAATTTTTAGATTAAAATTGTTTTATTATTAGTGAACATTCCGCACAAAATGTGTACACACAATGGTTATCCAGTAGCCAGTCGTGGCCCAGTGGCACAAACGTATGACTTCAAACGACTGGTTGTAAGTTCGATTCCCATTCGAGAAGTGGAAATACTTAATATTTGCGCGGCATTAAGTTCTGCCACTTAACACTCAAAAAAACAATGGTTGTGGATTCGATTCCATTATTACTTAAACTATTATCATAAAAAACCTGCGATTCCTGCCTATAGTACTATCACTAAATGTTTTCAAACTACCCGTATGAGAAAATATATGAGCAGAGAAGCTGCATCGTTCTCTGCTTTCTGTCAGAAACCAATATAATGCGTGTTGAGGTGCGGAACTCAACGCCGCACTGTGTTTTAGGTACCAGAGTGAAGAACCAATAATAACTAGATTATGATCATTCTACCGAGTGGAAATCAAAGGCACAACCATCGCAATTAGCCAGACACTTCTACTGTGCTACGATAACCGAATCAAATTAAAAAAAAACTTTTACATAGAAATCCTTTTTACCCGCGACGGAACGGCGACTGTATATGTGTTTGGGGTGAGAGGTTGTTTGTTTGTTTGTTTGTTTGTTTGTTTGTTTGTTTGTTTGTTTGTGTGTTTGTGCAAATTACTATGTCAATTAATTCCAAAACTATAAGTCCGATTTTGATACGGTTTTCTATGATAGGTTAAGGTTCAATTGGCGTATGTTCTTATGTATGTCTTATTGCCTTAACTCACCAGGGGGCGCTGCAGTAACCATTTTACGTGAAAACGAATGTTTTCAATTATCTCAAAAAATAATAGTCTGATTTCAATAGATTTTCAGTGGTAGATTCAGGTTTAATTGGTGGATGTTCTTGGATATGTTTTATCGTGTCAAACCACCAGGGGGCGCTGCAGTAAGCATTTGTTTGTACTTTTTTTGTATTTATTTGTCTAAAACCGAAACTACTGCTCCGATTAAAAAGAGTTTTTATAAAAAGATTTATCTTTGCTTGGTGCATATTTTAAGATTTTTCTTTTTTTGTTACGGGAAAAACTCACCAGGGGGCGCTGCACTAAACATTTGTTTATGCAGAGCAAAAACTACTAGTCCAATTTCGATGAAACTTTCAAGGATGGGTTCAAGCTTAATTGGTGCGTCTTTCCATATATGTGTTATGGTGACCACTCATCAGGGGGCGCTGTAATAAGCATTTGTTTGAGTTTTTTTGTGTAATACCAAAATTTTTCTTATATTTATTTGTCTAAAACCGAAATTACTTATCCGATTGGATAGAGTTTTCAGAACTAGATTAAGCTTTACTTCGTACATATTTTAAAATTTTTGTTTTTATGTTACGGTGAAAATTCACCAGGGGGCGCTGCAGTAAACATTTGTTTATGTAGAGTAAAAACTACTAGTCCGATTTAGATGAAACTTTCAACGATAGGTTTAGGTTTAATTGGTCCATCTTTTCATATATGTGTTACGGTGATCACTCACCAGGGGGCGCTGCAGTAAGTACATTTGTTTGTGCAAAACTAAAACTACGAGTCCGATTTGAATGCAGTTTTCAATGATAGATTCAAGTTTACTTAGTGCATATTTTCATATATGTGTCATGTATGTTTACTTAGTGCATATTTTCAAGTATGTGTCAACTCTCTAGGGGGCGCTGCAGTAAGTAGCTGCTTCCATTTTTTGTGTATAACAGAATCGACTAGTACGATTGGAAAGAGTTTTCAGTATTAGATTCCGCTTTGTTTAGTACATGTTTTTAAATTTATATTACGGTGACAAGTCACCAGGGGGCGCTGCAGTAAAATATTGTTTGTGCAAAGCTAAAATGACGAATTCGATTTGGATGCAGTTTCAGTGATAAGCTCAAGTTTAATTAGTGCATGTTCTTGGATATGATTTATCGTGTTAACTCACCAGGGGTGCGCACCTGCGCTGCAGTAAACATTTGTTTGTAATATTTAATGTAAAACCACAACTACTAGTCCGATTGGACAGAGTTTTCAGTATTAGATTTACCTTTACTTGGTGTATGTTTTTAGTTTTTTTTTACGTTAAGAACTCAGCAGGGGGCGCTTCATTAAACATTTGATGGTGCAAAGTTAAAACTACGAGTCTGAATTTGATGCAGTTTTCAACGATAGGATCAGGCTCAATTAGCGCGTGTTCTCGTATATGTGTCGTGGTGACACCTCCCCAGGGGGCGCTGTAGTAAGCATTTGCTTGTATTTTTGTGTGAAACCTATTTAGATGCGGTTTTCTGTGATAGGTTCAGGTTTAATTGTTGCGTGTTTTTATATGCCATATCACAAACTACCACGGGGCGCTCCAGTATAAATTAATTTGTTCCAAATCAAAACTACTAGTGGGTTTTGTGATTTTCACTGATTTGGTTAAACTTAAGTTTCCTAAAAATGTTGCGGTGACAATCTGCCAGGCGCTGCAATAGTCATTTGATAACCAGAAAGCATTGGGCTTATAATTTTTTTTGGATTTGCATGAAGATTAATATAAAGTAGTTCGAAATTATGTAATAATATATAATGTGTATCTATACACTTTAAAAAGTTCAAAATAAAAAACAAAATTAAAAATTTTGAAAATACCCACGACGGTTTAATTGTAATTGAAAAAGGATAAAATAACTAGAAATCCCCCGCCTAAAAGAATATATGTAACGAGATGATGGGGACAACTTCGTCGGGGGCTGCCAGTTGCAACCTCTATTTTAAATATAGTAGCTAACAGTATAGATTTCGTTCTTAAAGTTTTTAAAAGGAATACCAGTTATCAAAACTGTAAATTCATATTAATATTTTAATTTTTTCCTAAACCTGCATGAAAACCTAGGAGAAGTTAGCAAACTTAAAGTAATGGCAGCTCCGACGAAGTCGTCCCCATCATCTCGTTACATATATTCTTTTAGGCGGGGGATTTCTAGTTATTTTATCCTTTTTCAATTACAATTAAACCGTCGTGGGTATTTTCAAAATTTTTAATTTTGTTTTTTTTTAATAAATATTTATTTATTGCATATCTGTTCTTTAAAAATCAAAACATAACATTAATTAGGCATTCACATACGAAGCATTCACATAATGTTTATTCTACAACAAAATATTTATAACTTCTTCAATTAAAAATATTCTGTACAATAATTCAAAATTCATCGCTGAATATTTTCAAAATAGACAAGTAGGAACTTCGAACTTACCAACGAACTGATCAGGAATAAATTTAAAGTTAATTTGTACCTACGCTATAGGGTAGGAGCGCGGGGTAGGGGAGCGAAATCTATACTAATATTATAAATGCGAAAATGTATCTGTCTGTCTGTCTTTTCGACTTCTGTCTAAATATCGGCGCAACTTGGACGCTTTTCAAGAGGCGAGGGTTCGAATCCTGCTGCGTTCAGCTTTTATACATTTTGTAAAAAATATCTATGCGTACTCCATTATATATGATAGCTACGTGAACATATAGAAATATGTAGAATAATTATATATTTATTTTTTAATTTTCATGAAGAATCTGTCGACGATTTCATAGGAAATCTGCTGAAAAAATCTTGTATATATCCCATGGCCCGAGTCGGTATCTTAGAGCGTGCAGTTGGATACGTCTTCAAAGGATCCTGACACTTGCCCCTGTAGGCGATCATCCACTCTGTAGAATAATGTATATTTTATAAATATGTAAGGCCAGTCGTGGCTTTGTGGGCACAAAGTGTAACTGTAAACGTGTAACTGGTAGGTTCGATTCCAACTCGGGGAATTGGACTATTTAATATTTCCGTTATTTTCGCTTTGGTGAGGCACAATGGCTAAAGAATTCAGCGAAAGCTTTGAAACGTCTTAACATTAGGTTAACTGTGCTTACCCTGCTGTTTGCGGATATTATTAATTAAAAACGTACTAATTATTAGGTAGTCAGTCAGGCAATCGTAGCGCTGGAACGGCGTCTCTCAGAGGAAAGATTTTATATTATTTTTTATTTGTTTGTTCATGTAATAAAGACCTCGTAATATAATATAAAAAGCTTATTACTAGGTTTTGAATGACTTACGTGTGCTTGTGCGAGATAGAGAGAGAGAGTATAAAGGGAGAACACATATGTCATTAATCATACAATACTTACTTGCATGTCCAGTACAGTCTTCATTAAGTAAATCACAAAAATTGTTGAAAGTTTTATGCCCGTAAGTTATGTTCCTGCCGCAAACTATGCCATAACTGCAAAATTAAAATTCTGTATTGACACCGTCATAGCGCAGTGGGACAAAATCTGACTTTACATGCAGTAGTTGTGAGATCAATGCTGAAGCAAAGTTAAAAAACGATTTTTATTTCATTTACTATAAAAAAAATAAAGGGCATATTATTACGTACAATCTACAAGAGTTCTTTAGTAATTGCAGGAAAGTAACGAGCAATTATAGATCAATTAAAGCATTCAATTCAGTATTACAAGAAATTTATACAATAAATACACGTTTGTGGAAAAGAAAAAGTGAAAAAAAAGTTTCCATTAAAATTTTACAAGCATCAAATTTTATGTGTATATGTGTATACCTGAGTGGAATTATTACTCTAAATTTATTAGTAGTAGTTATACACTTTATAATAAATTAAGTTAAATGACGTTTGATATTCATATCATAAGTTGTATTAACATGGAAACAGGCAACTTAAATTTTATAATAACTGGACTCTCTTAGGGTATATTCTTTAAGTCTTAGTTTTAAGTACTGAAATTGTTAACAAAAAATGTATTGCATACGATAAAAGAGGAATCATGTTAAAAAAGGCACAGACCTTATGTCCGTAGAGTGATAAAATAGAATTATAAAAAAAAACTTGCCAAAAATATTAAAGCAAGCAGCTACTATTATCTAATCGCTTTTACTCGCATAGAAGGGTTGTCAGAGGATAAGTTCAAGATACTCTGTTCTCCACTCTCCGTCAAAAATCAAGACTATTTTATGCTAAGTGAGGGAACTCAACGCCTCACTTCGTCTCACGTACCAGAGTGAAGAAATGAAAATAATTTAATTATAACTTTCGAGTCAGAATTGAACCCAGACCCAAAATAAAGTCAGACATTTTGCATCATGATGGCCTAAAATTGATACAAGTTGAAATTATAACTCCGTAAGTTATAAATGAAGAAACCTGTGTAATAATTTAGAATATATCAGAACCAACAAATAACCTAACCATAACACTCGAAGAGTAGAAATATTTATTTATTTATATACTGCGCTCTGCTGTCGAGGCAAAGAACGGCGTTAAGTTCTGCACACTTAGCACGCAATGCCTTAAGAATTTGGAGGAAAGTGTGCAACAGAATTTCTTAATATTACTTTCTCTCTGCCTAACTTACTGAGTGCGGGATAAAACGTGAAGCTAAAAAAATAACATACTCATAATACAAATCTGGACATTTGTCCCCACAAAAGTTGAATTTATTTTTGGGAGTGCTCGCGAACACCCAGTCGCCCAGCGGCCAGTACGGCTCGAAGCCGTAGCTCGGATTGTAATTTTCTCCTCTATTTGGGCCTCGAAAGTCGAAAATTCCCCTCCTGATGAGATGAGTTAACTAACAGTGGAGAAATGAGTGACTAATGTCTCTCTTTCTATTTATATGTGTAAGTGCTTATTTTTCGACATATCGAAGATGAAAAATTTAAAAATACCAATATAAAATGTAAATAAAATAATTCTTAATCTGTTTTAAAATAGTCATATAAAAGTAAAAGTTTTATAAAAAAAAATTAAAAAGCTTTTTTGAATTATTCTCAGCAAGCTCTTTCATTTGAAATCCATAGTGATGGAATGCATAAAATATAGTCCGACCTTTATATATAGTGGCCAGTCGTGGCCCAGTGGCACAAGCGTGTGACTGTAAACGACTGGTTGTGGGTCCGATTCCCACTCGAGGAGTGGACATTATATTTCCATTTTCTTCCCTCTCGTGTCGAGGTCAAGCGCGGCGTTAAGTTCCGCCACTTAACACGCAAGCCTCCGAATTCGGCGGAGAGTAGGGAACGGAGTGTCTTAACACTAGGTTCCCTCTGCCTACCCTGCTGTGTGCGGGATACAGCGTGAAGCTGCGTAACACCTTTATATATGAACTATCTTACTGGGTTTGGAACTAATCATGTATATATTTTAGGAATTCAACTCAATTATTTAAGGTTATGTGCTAGAAAAATGAGTTGCAAGATTCCACCCGAACAAATCCATACATATATTATAAATGCGAAAGTCTGTGTGTTTGTCTGTCACGCTTTCACGGTTAATCTACCGATCCGATTTAGTTGAAATTTAGAATTAAAATAGTAAAAAACCATAGTCAAAGTCAAACATAGGCTACTTATTTTTTCAAATATCCACTCTAATGGGTGGAAATAATAGATGAAAGGTTATATGAAAAATCTAAACCGCTTGAACGATTGCAATGAATTTTGGCATAGATATAGTTGATAGTCCAAAATTAAACATAGGCTACTTTTGTTTAAATATCCACCCCCGAGGGTTGCAATATAACGAAACAGTTATGTAGTTCACGCGGTGAAGCCGCGATTGGGCCGCTAGTATACATATATGTATACATTACAAGTCAAATTAAATCTTATAAAAAAGATGCACCAGTTGTGTGTTTAGCAATTTTTATAGTTTGGCAGATTATTTTGAATTCCTCAGTCTTATCACGCAGTCACTAAAACGAGCGGAATGTTTAATACATGGTACCTCAGCATAAGGTTTTCTGTGCCTACCATGTTCAAAAAAAGCAATTTCTTACCGTTTCGGAGATGGTTGTTGATTATCCTTAGTGAGAATACAATTACTTTCACTTCCGTCATTACAGGCCACCTGTAAAGTTGTGAAATGCACTAAAAAATAATCAATAATATTAGTAAAGAGTTAATTATTGTATTTTAAGATATTCTCAGCTCCTCGTTTCTTTTTGCGTTCGTTTTCCCCTACATTTACGGACAGAGAGAACTTGGTGTCAATTCTCCATACTAAACTTTCCGCTACATAGTGCATGAGGAGTGACAGAACTCAACGCCGCATATTACGCCACAGAAATGATAATAGTCTCCTGAGTATGGTCGAACCTATAACCATTGCGATTATAGTCAAATACAACTACACCAAGATAGTGTCATTTTAGATTATTTACTGTTTTTCCCGCACAATACCCATTTGAGATTATTTGGTGCCCTGACTCTCCATTCTTCACGTTCCTTCTCAAATCAGTCAAATTGCTTGTTGAGTAGCGGAACCCACACTGCACTTTATTTATAATGATGATAACAAGCCTTGGGAATGAAATTCTCGCTCCAGGTTATTTCAAAAGTATCACTATCAGCTATAAATCTGCATATAACAATTGCTTTAAAAAAAAAGAACAAGAAGTCTCGGTGAGTTTCTTGCGCCGGTTCTTCTCAGGTCTGAGGCATTAACTTTAGTGAACCGGTGGTAAACTATTTGACGTTCAAAAAATAAAGAATAGTAAATTAAGTTAAAAAAATAAAGAAAAGTAACTTCTTATTTTGAATAAAATTTTTGAATTCGACTTTCACTTCGTATGACAAGAGATCATAAAGGAATGGTAATAATTTAAATATGGTCAATAAAATTAACGTTTAAACCCACAAGTGTTACGTTTACCGTCAGATACTATAACACTGGTCAATATCAGTCAGTTAGTTAAACAATAATTGCAATAGTCAACCTTTACACAATAATTCTAACTAAATTAGTCAGGTTCCATTCCCATCGACAGATATACGAATGTACGGAGGGCAGTACCAATGTGTCTCAATACGTTACGCGATTAATGTGCGCCCGTTAGTTGCGGGAGGTGCTGCGTCCAGTTGTGGGGTAGAACAGGATGTTAGCAAATGCTTACATTTCTTGCTATTATAGATTTTAATTATTATTTGTTATTTTCAACTATGGTTGCTTAGTGGAATGTGAACTCAATTGGTTGTAGGTTTGATTCTCGTGTGAGGACATTGTGATTAATTATTTTAACTTGTAACTGGAGAGAAAATATGCGGCGTAGAGTTTCGCCACTCAACAAGTAATGTTTACATTTAAAAAGTAAGGTAGAAAGAAGAGTGATTTAAAACTTAATGGTCTCTGACTCAACTATCGATACTTATATTATAAATGCGAAAGTCTGTGTGTTTGTCTGTCACGCTTTCACGGCTAATCTACCGGTCGGATTTGGATGAAATTTAGAATGAAAGTAGTAAAAGTTACTGGGTTTAACATAGGCTACTTAATTTTTCAAAAATCAACCGCTAAACGGTTGAAATAGGGGATGAAAGTTTATATGAAAAATCTAAACCACTTGACCAACTATATTGAATTTTGGCATAAATATAGTTGATAATCTAAACTTAAACATAGCCTAATTATTTTTCAAAAACCCACCCCCGAGGGTGGCAATATAACGAAGCAGCTATGTAGTTCACGCGGCGAAGCCGCGAGCGGGCCGCTAGTACTTATATAAATGATTACAGAATCATCATAACGGGAAAAAGTCCCGAACAATTGTTAATTAGAAAGAACCTAGTGTCAAGACACTCCATTTTATATTTAATCTCCATTATAATAATTAATTTAATAAAAATAAACTGATTACGAAACTTATTACGCATTTTAAATTAAATCAATAGATTTATACACGCGTAAAATACTCGGATTTTGGGAATGTACGTTATATGTCACTTTATACCAAATTGTATATCAAACGTTATGTTATAAAAAATATTGACGTTTCCATATAAGCTTTAACTACGCCAAATTTTATATTCGCTCATCAACATAATTTTCACAAAAAGGTTTCTTTTTTTACTTCAAGTTTTAAAATATTGCTCCCTAACCATATCTTTACACATTTTGCTTATATTTTGTAACAATTGCTAATGCTCAATGTGCATTTTTTGAGTGGTAAGTGGAGAACGGAGTGTCTTCACACTAGCCTTGTTCTCTCTGCCTACCCTGCTGTATGGGAAATGTCTTTAAGTTACGTATGCCTCCCTCTATAGTTCACAATCTAACAAGTCTACAATAATAGCAGCTTCAATTTTTACTTAGTTAGTAAAATGTTATTAATCTTAATTTCTTATTTTTTAATTTAATTTCTTTTTTGTTTTCTTGTTTGTATTTTAAAATAATGTTACTGTATATATTTATATTATTTGTGTTAAAGTGAACGTATTTATATATATAGTAATCACCCTAAAACGTAACACATTTAGATATATGAAAACCTGTCTAATAATTATTGTTTATTTTTTTTGTTAGCTTCACGCTGTATACCGCACACAGCAGGATAGGCAAAAGGAATCTAGTTTTAAAACACTCTGTTCCCCACTTTACACCGAATTCGGAGGCATTGCGTGTTAAGAGGCGGGACTCCAGTGGGAATCGAACCGACAACCAGTCGTTAACAGTCACACGCTTGTGCCACTAGCCCCAATATTATTGCCCCATTATTGTTAAACATATAATATAATTACCACATATCAAGAGTCAAATAATAAATAATATTTCTTAAAAGAAACCCGTACTTAAAACGAGCACTTTAAACGATTAGTAACCCACTAAAGGCACAAGTATGCTAAATATAAAACAGGCGTCTCGTCGAGTCGCGTCGCAGACCGCATTGTGTGGGACGGAGTGGCCGACGCGAGTCCGAGCGATTAATGGCAGGCCATTAGTTGTAGAGAGCTCTACGTGGAGCCGGACCTATTGTTTGTACGGTTTCATTTGCACTGTAAACGATATTTGTATGGGTTTTCCTTCTTTTTCTTTGTTTGGAAGGTTTTTAATTTGTTGTATATGTGTAAGTTATATATGTTGTAAGGGCCTGGCCCTGTAAACGACTGGTTGTGGGTACGATTCCCACTCGAGGAGTGGAAATATTTAATATTTTCATTTTTTTTCGCCCTGGTGTCGCGGCAAAGTATGGCGTTAAGTTCCGCCACTTAACACGCAATGCCTCCGAATTCGGCGGAAGGTGGGAAACGGAATGTGTTAACACTAGGTTCCCTCTGCCTACCCTGCTGTGTGGGATACAGCGTGAAGCTAAAAAAAATATGTAAATTTATGTGAAATGAGGCTACCTTTGATTAGTGACATAGGTTGTGGGTTCGATTCCCACTTAAGGTCATGATTTTATTTAAAATATTTTTTCTCCACTCTGGTGATATAAAGACACCACTCTTCATATCACCAGAGTTAAGATCTACCACTTAATACGCAATATCTCGATCTCAGACAGAAAAAATAAAATTTGTTTTAAAATTTAATACGATTAGATAAATTATTGTACTAGTAATATTTGTTAACATTTTTTCCAATATTTATTTTAAGACTAATTGACGAATTTAAATATAATATGAGAAGAAACTACTTAGTATTTGTATAGTGCCTGAGATTTGCGATGCATATAGTGGCTTAATAAAGAAATCCAGAGTATTTAAAAGGGCACCCTATAAAATATGCTGTCAGAGCATTTCTCTATCGAATCTAACCAAATTTGATTAGAACCAACCAATACCAACTTCGAAACACGAGTTAGAAATAAACTATCTTAAAATAAGATCTTTTCCGCGTTCATTTTACCCGTGACCATAGACTACTCTAAAGTGTTCGAAACGCCGGGTTTTCTAAAAATGTATTTTCGAATACCAAAAATATTCGTGTTTAATTACGGTTAAAAATAGTTTTATTTCAAATTAGGCTATTCTAGTTCTAAATAATTTGAGATATTTTAACAAATTATAAAGAGATTCCCCAATTATACTCCTTATTCCTACTTATATAGCGAGCATACATAAGTAACTGTATAAGTATCTTACCCCTTACCCCGTGGGGGGACGGGTTAAGAATACAATTCCCCCCCGCCACTGGGTAGCGTCCCGTAAAAGGCGGGTAACCCAGTAGTTTGGTGGTAGGAGATTCGTTCTCCGACTGGCTCGCGACCACTATCATGTCAAAGACGAACCGCCAAATATCTTATGATGTGTTCCGGTTTGATGGCATGTAAGCCAGCTCTCCCTATTCCCACCATTCCCATCCTTCCTCTCTCCTTCTGTCCTACATTCCCAAGGCTGGCAACGCATCCATAACTTTAATGTTATGGATGTCTATGGGCGAAGGTAACCACTTAACACCAGGTGGGCCTTTAGCTCGTTTGCCTCCTTTATTCCATAAAAAAAAAAAAAAAAAAAAGTATCCATGTATTGACAAGATCTAAGACGCTCGAGTTGAACTAACGGCCCCTCGTTACTTGCGGTGTAGATGTACTAAAAACGAAGCGACGCGACGTGCGGACTTAAATTCTGTTTATTTGGTTAAAGTGTTATTTAATATAAATTTATATTTTTTTATAAATTAATACGGGGTACTAAGAAGAGACCTAGTGTCAAGTCAACACTTCTATCTCCACTTTCCACTTGAAGAATCTATTGTGTATAGAGTGAAGGAATGCAACGCCGCACTATTTCTTTTGTTCTAGAGCGAAAAAATAAAAATTCAATATAATCATTTCCCCGAGTGGGAATCGAACCCACAACCGTTGCGTTTACATTCAGACGCTGTCCCACTGCGCCATGACGGCCTCTATTTGTACGTAATTTATGATGAACTACAGTACAATTATAATACTATTATAATTTAAATTAAATAAAGTGATTTTTTATATGGATGTATATTGCCGAAAGTGTACTAGAAATTGAAAAAAGAGTATTGTCAAAATATTCCCTCACTTTTGTGTAAATATCCGTTTTCGTCGCAAATTCTTACGCTAAACGAAATTCTATTACAAGTTTTTTTTTAGCATATCTGTAGAGATTTTTTTTTAATTAATTTAGATTTCTCAAACTGCTATCCACACTCTTGGTATACTTACATAGCTTTAAAAAGGACTGTATTGTAACCTTAACATTCGATAGTCGACATTCGGATCTGTAAAGACGTTGCGTGCAAAGAGAGGATAGTTAACGCTGCAGTTTGTCTGACAATATACTAGATGAGAACTTCAGGTTTGGTATAGTAAGTTTCTCAGGGAGAATTTAAGGTCAGGGTTCGTTTCAGTCGGCAACGCGTTCTCCACTTTCAGTTAAATCGCGGCATTACGTATTGGCGGAACTTAACACTGTGCCTCAACACTGTTTAAATTATTTAACTAACTAAGTATAAAATTGCGAGCTCGATTTCTATTCTTAGGGATTCCGTTTCGTATTTGCATTTCAAAAATTATACAGTCATCAGCAGTACAATTTTATTATAAAAATTAACCTTTACGTTATAAAAACCAACCAGTTACCTTTACATTATAAAAAATAATTCTTTTTTCATATTATTATATAAAAAATCAACGTAAAAAGCTGTGAACGCACTAACCCATTTCACATTTCAACTCATTCCATATTCCATACAATAAATAACATTTAAAAAAAAATCATAACGAACACTTACAAATTAAAACACCCACAACGTTGTACAGCGATAGCGGCATTTATTATATTTTATGACATATTTTTGCAAAACGCTTTATGTAAACGAGTGGCATATTTCATACACACGTGCGTACTGTTAGTGCCTGTGACCTGTTCCAGTGGCTCTCAACCACAGATTCTATTTCAATCTTTCATATCTCTTTTCTTATACATTCAAAATTATTATCTGAAATTATTATATTATGGATAAGTAAGCAGATTTATCTTATACTTTTAATTGATTTTATGTATAAAAATCGTTAAAGGTATCGTAAAATAAAGGTTGAGAATCACTGCTCTATACGAACACAATTTAACAGTCTGCTGACTTTTAAATTCTTTGTATGATTGATAACGTGATAACGTTAATTAGTGTTAACCTTAATGCGAATATTGTACAAATTATTTATTTATTTATTTTAATTTGTAGAATATTCGCATTAAGGTAAATTATAGCGTCTCGAAATCAGGTGGTCTTGGTACGAGCCTCCTTCTGACAACTCTGCTTTGCGGAAAAAAGCTTGAACCTGAGTTATGGCTGGGAATTTTGTTTGAATTATAAAGTCCCGTTTATTATTCTTCTCGAAGACATTAGGACATTTCATATTCTGTGTTTTGTCTGTGCGTTGCCTGTCAGTTATTCACTCAGTAATTTAGAGTTTTATATTTAAAAGAATAGATTGTCTCAAATGTTCGAAGTGGCTACCTACGAAAGAGTGTATACGAGAGACTGTAGTGATGACTATAATACAATGTTTAGAATACAAAAGTTCTTTTAATATGGAGAATGTAGTATCTCAACGCTAGCTTCTTTCTTACAAGGGATGTTTGCGATTGCCAACCTATATGGTAATTACGTAATGAAAACCTGGTAATTGTTAATCGTAGATTTTCTTTCTATTTTAGTATAACAAGTATTTTGTTAAGGACAATGTTAATGGATATACAAGTTTGGGCTTTTTTTATAATTATATATATTATGAGACAAAGTTATAGTGCGGCGTTAAGTTTTACTATTCAACTTAAATTCAGATGGAAAGTAGGGAACAGAGTGTCTTGACACTAGATTCTCTCTGATTGCGGGAATCTACTATGCAGGAAAAAGCGAAGCTGTAAAATATATATAATAAAAATTAAGCAAGCTCTGATATGAGTTTTTCTAAATTTTTATTATATAAAAGAAACTAGTAAGATTAACAAATTTAGTTGAAACCAAGAGTAAACTACAGTTAGAACTTGTGCGGTTATCAGAGGTCTCGCCCTTGTTGACCGACGACGGCGTTTGAGCGCTGGCCAAAGAGTCATCTTACTTAAATTGGTATTAACTATTTGAAATGGTGAAATAAATATCAAATGAAATGTACTTTAATATGATTTAAAAACTTGAAGCGTTGAAAAGCGTTGAAAAATCTTGTTATGACACTGTAATTTGGGGATTTATTTAACGAATCTAAGAAACCAATATTTTTAAATTAAAAAAATATTCCTCTTCTTTAAAATACTTATATGTAAATCTACTTGTATTGAAGCGATCATACGTATTTTACATATACTACATACTACATAATATATACACTTAACACGCAATGCCTCCGAATTCGGCGGAAAGTGGGGAACGGAGTATCTTAACACTAGGTTCCCTCTGCCTACCCTGCTGTGTGAAGCAAAAAGAAAAAAAACAAATACATAACATTGCAAGATTTTGAACAATTTTTTTTTTTTTTCATCTTTTCGCTTTTTCCGCATAGCAAGGTAATCTGAGAAAAAGTAGTGTCAAGACACTTGTTCTCTACTGTTCGCCCAAAATCGATGATCAAACACAAAGCTGCGTTTTGTCTCACCAACGGAGAAATAAATAACGCTTGTATAAAATAACTAATTAATTTCAATGAACGTTTCCCGTCTGATGTTAATACATTATTAACATAAGTATCTCAGCAACGAGTATCGATTACTAAGTTATGTAATTAACTTAATGAGCAAGCGATACAAAAGATGGGTTTTATTAAGGTCTTTATTTATTTTTATAATTTTATAGCTTCACGCTGTATCCTGTACACTGCAGGGTAGGCAGAGGGTTATGACACTCCTTTCCCCACTTTCCGCCGAATTCGGAGGCATTGTTAAGTGGCGGGCTCAACGCCGCGCTTTGCCTCGACACCACAGCGAAGAAAATGGAAATATTGAATAATTCCACTCCTCGAGTGGGAATCGAATCCAGAAGCAGTCGTTTACAGTCACACGCTTGTGCCACTGCGCCACGACTGGCCCCAAATTTATTTGTAAATTTTATTTAAATTTATCTTTAAACAATCTTCTTAATTAATTAATAAACATTTCTTGTATTTAAAAATATTTTAAGGCCACCGTGGCATAATGGCAGCGTATGAATGCTAACGCGATTGGTTGTGGGTTTGATCCCTGTTCGAGGGAATATAAGCGTATAGCAAAACTCACTGGAGGATGATTATGCTTATATTATTTTCATTTCTGCGCTCTACTAGCTAGCCAAAACGTGGCAAAAGTGAAGATTAAAGTTTTTGACAACAATAAACATGTACTGTAAAACTATCAATAGGTAGGTACTCACGACACAGGAATACCTAGTGTGGGTACCACCGGACATTTCATTGTATAATGTAATTTTTTGTTAATAAACATTTTTTCATTTTCATTTTTCATTTGACATTAGATTCTAAATCTGATATTAAAAAACCATTAACTATAATATTAATTAATCACTTTATAATAAAATAAAAATAAACATATTTCTTTTACAAAAATAATTAAAGATTACAAATGAAATCTAACTCCGTACATTCATCACAAAGCTTCGCGATTCGCGACTGAAATCTGACCTGGAAATATTTCAAGTCAGACGTTTATTCAATTTAATTTAAATAATTAGCAGTTGGCACTGAGTTACTGTCTGGGTGACGCACCCCCCGATACCCCCTAAGACCTCCTGGGACCCCCCCAACACCCCCTGGGGACTCTAGGGGGTGGAAAATATATCCAACCCTTTATAATATACTTGAATAAGCTAATTGATTTATTTCTTGAAATCATCTATAAGCGATCTGTTACGAAATAATTTGATTTTGTTAAATTATTTTCGCGAAAGAGTTTTCGTGTACCAATTAATGAGTTATAAAAATTTTAAAGTATAAGCCCCGCTCAAGTGTATAAAGTTACAAATTAATGAGTATATTTTTTCCAATAATCGTCTTTAATAAATATTTTATGCTTAACATAATCGAAAAATTTACGAGATCGCTTCAGATATTATTTTTAAGAGAAACTTTATTAATAAGTAATCATAATATAATAGTATAACGGGGAATGGAGTGTTTCTACACTAGATTCTCTCTGCCTTTTTTCCCGTAAGGAAATCCGTTATGGATTTCTCGAAATTCGGATGGATTATGTGGGACGAGACAGGTCATCCGAATACACTCTAAAACTTAACGATGCTCCTCTTCGACCACCGCTAACCGAGCCCACGGAAATGCCCGTTTTCTGTGAGCCTCTGCTTTCGGCCTACCTTGTTACACTTTGTTATTAAAAGCGTAAATCTGGGATAAAAATAGTATGTAATAATAACATATAACGTTTTATAGAATTATATGTATTAGTAGAGGAAGGGTAGTGTTACTGCCGATCTGCCGGGCAGTCGCGTGGCTCTCTGGGCCGGCGTACCAGAGAGTGATCGCGGGTGTCAGGGGGTAGGTGTGTTGTTGTCCTCTCGATTGGTGTGTGCAATGGTGGAATACAAGGCGATCAACCCGAGGCTCCTTTGGGTTCGCTTTAAGCTGGGGATAACAAGATTATTCTTGTTAGCGGCCTACGCGCCAGTATCCTCAGCTCTATCAGGCGAGCTAGAGGAGTTCTGGGAGAGTGTCAGGGAAGTTCTAGGTAGCGTAAGAGCGAATGAAAAATTAATAGTGTGCGGTGACTTGAATGGATGGGTCGGAACCGAGCGGATCGGTTACGAGCTTATATTAGGGAAGTACGGTGATAGGAGAGTGAATGAGGCTGGTAAGCTTATTTTGGAACTTTGTAAGGAGAAGAATTTGTTTGTGGCAAACACGATGTTTGACCACAAACAAATTCATCAGTACACATGGGAGCGAATGGAAGAGAAAAGTATGATTGACTTATTCTTGGTGGATCAGCGTATTCGGAACCAAGTTATGGACACACGTGTGTTTAGGGGTGCCGACTTGGGAACGGACCATTATCTAGTTGTTACTAGAATAAGGGGTCTGTTCACAGGCTGGCGCGCCCGCACGAGGTGTCCAAACTTGGAGGCGAATAACCGCATAAGAAGCTGGAAGCTTCAAGATCCACCTATTAAAGAGGAATATAAAGAAAGGGTTTCCAAGAAGCTAGACAGTTGCGAAATAGGAAATGAGAGTGTAGAAGTATGCTGGCAGAATCTTAGGAATAGTATGACTGAAGCAGCAATAGAGGTGTGTGGTACTGTGAAAAGAGGCTTTAGTAAAAAGCGCGATGAATGGTGGGATGATGAAGTGAAAGATACCGTAGAAAGAAAGAAGAAAGCATGGCAGGATTATAAAGCCTCTGGTAAGAATAAAAGTATGAGAGAGATCAAGAAGAAAGAGTACAAGTTGCAAAAGCACCAAACGAAAGCACTGATTAAGGCGAAGCGTGAAAAGTCGGAGAATGAAAGAGATGAAAGGTTGACGAACAACTTCCGAGAAAACACGAAGCTTTTCTGGAGAGAAGTTAGTGATTCTCGGGGTTCTTCGTCAACCTGCAGAATGAAAGGGGTGCTTTCGAAGGACGGTGAAATATTAACTGAACCAACACCCGTTTTGCAACGATGGGCGGAATTCTATAAGGAGATGTATGAATGTGATGACGCCTCTGTCTCAAGTAACAGCGATATGCTGAATCTTGATGTAGCAGACGGCGAAATCAGTATAAAAGAAGTAGAGAGTGCCATAAGAAGTCTGAAATGTGGTAAGGCAGCGGGAGCAGATGGAGTTTCTACTGAGATGATCAAACATGGTGGGCCGCGCGTCTTAGACCTGTTCTTTCATCTGTGCAATTTATGCTGGAAGAAAGGGGAGGTCCCAGATGATTGGCGAGGCGCAGTCATCGTGCCTTTGTATAAAGGCAAAGGTTCACAGATAGACTGTGCAAGCTATAGGGCTATCAGTTTGATTAGCTTAAGTAGTAAAATTTATGCTAAAATTTTAGCGAGAAGAATGCAAGAGAGATCTGAGAGGCTGTTGTGGGAGGCCCAAGGAGGCTTTAGACCTGGAAGAGGGTGTATGGATCAGATCTTCTCCCTCCGCATGATCACAGAGAAATTTTTGGCTGTAAACCAAAAAGTTTTCTGTGCTTTTGTGGATTTGGAGAAGGCTTTTGACAGAGTTGTGCGAAAGAAGTTATGGGAGATACTACCTCGGTACAATGTGAACGGACCCTTGTTGCAGGCTGTAAAGTCTCTTTACCGAGATCACTCAGCCTGTGTACGAGTAGGAGCTGGCATGTCGCCTCGGTTTGATATTCAATCGGGTGTCAAACAGGGTTGTGCCATGTCAGCTTGGCTGTTCAATTTGTACTTGGATAGTTGTCTCCAAGGAGTGAAACAAAGTGATATGGGAGTGAAAGTGGGTGACTTGAAGGTAAACTGCCTGTTGTACGCAGATGATGCAGTGCTTATTGCATCATCAGAATGCGAGTTGCAGGCATTGGTCACCATCCTGAAAGATGGGTGTGAAAATAATGGTCTAAGCCTGAATGCGAGTAAAACTAAGATTCTGGTGTTTGAAAGAGACGAAGAAAGAACGGAATGTAAGATCATGGTTAACAGAAAGAAATTAGAACAAGTGAATGAGGTGGTATATTTGGGAAGTATGTTTAGCAGAGATGGAAGGTATGATATGGATGTTGAAAGGCGTATTGCTGCCGGTAACAGGGTTAACGGTGCCCTCGCTGCGTTGATGCGACGGCGGAACATGAGCATAGCCGCACGTTTAGCTGTGCACAATGCAGTGCTGGTACCGACGCTGCTATACGGCAGCGAAACGTGGGTATTGCAGAAGAAGAATGAAAGAAAGATGAATGCTGTGGAGATGAGATCTCTTCGAAAGATGTGCGGAGTCAGCTTAGCTGACCGAATCCGCAATGAAGAGATACACAGAATGGCAGGTATTAGCGAGAACGTTATAGTAAGAATGAAGAAGGGCGTGCTCAGGTGGTTTGGGCACGTCGAGAGGATGAGTGATGGAAGAATGGTAAGAAAGATTTATGAAGCAAAGGTGAGTGGTAAGCGAGGCAGGGGGAGACCTCGGTTGACCTTCGAAAACACAGTATCGATGATACTGGAGGAAGGTCACGTAAAAAGCATGAGGACCCCCCGGAGGGCGTGTATGAAGAGGTTAATGACTGTGGACGAGGCGAAAGAAGTATGCAGGGACCGTAGCGTTTGGCGCTCCGTTCTCTCTGACTACCCCGCAAGGGATACAGCGTGAAGCTAAAAAAAAAAAAAAAAAAAAAATATGTATTAGTATTGAAATGTAAAATGAAAAAAAAGTATTATATGAAATAGGTGACTTACTTACTATATAAAGTTAATTTTATTTTTTCTATTGTCCATTTGTTCGGACGCCTGATGTAATTTTATAACAATCTCACATTTACGATTTATTTTATATTATTTTTTCTAAGCTTACCCGTTTTTGATTGTAAAAATGTTGTTCTTCTGTGATCTGAGTAATTACACGTGTGCTCATCATATTTTGCTGTTTTAATTTAAAAATCATTTTAAAACCTAATAGAAGAGAGAATTCCAATACACCATTCATACATTAATAATATATCCCACTTCTGATGTAGAATATCTAAAGATGATGATATAACTCACTTATGATATAAGTAACACATAACGAATACGTATGTAGATTGATAATCGTCAGGAATGGTTCTTGGGCGTAGGCAACGGGCCAGGAGCGTATTATAACGTTACACACTACACGAACGCATATTAATTACGACACGTAATAGAGACTATTGGGCACCGAACCCCTCGCGATTACAAGGAGAGGAACTCTAAAGCAGTGCCTGGGGCTTGTGACCCAAGTGCAGGCTTAAGGGATCCCTTTATAATGCATAAACACTCACCTCCACTGCCCGAGCTCCTCTCACCACCGAACTTACACTTAATCACGTTAAGTACGCAGGGACAGGGCGTCCCGCCTAGTAACTAGCACTACCGCGGCTCAACGTCAACTATGCAACAGCCAGTCCAACGACTGCTTTATACCTTTTCTTATTAACAAGTTTCTGCCTTTACGCATTAGTCATACCGACCATCTGACACCTGACAAGTTGAGTCATAGACGGGATTATAGAATAACAGAGAGGCGCTACGCCCTGCGCCGACATACTCAAATGCCTGTTTTATTTACTTTGTTTATGTATATCTTAGCGATGCTCTGCACCGCTTAGCAGGTTATATAAAAAGAAACTAAGAGACAAATACAAGCTAATACTTCGTTCTGCGATTTTCGCTCGAGTTGCAAATATTTCGTTTTGAGTGGAGGAACTCAATCGCAAGACAAAGTTAGCATACAAAAATAATAAAATAATTATTATTCTGAATGGAAATCGTACCCACAGTCATTGCTTTTGCAGGATTTCTCCTACTGCGCCTCTTATATAAGCTGCTCAATTTTAAAACTAAACCAACATTTAAAAACAAAGTATGTAAAAGAAAACTAAATTTAAAACATTTATGCAAATACAATGTATGGTAATAAGGAAGGCGATACATACTGGTATAATTGTGTAACCTATGCAAATAGCGCAATAAGTCTTTGTAGATACGACTGCAAAAAAATGTCCACTTTATTCCGCGTTACGTTATCAACGGCGGACGATGGCCGCCGACGATTTGTCTTAACCACTCACGCCCTTCCCTTCCCTTCCCTTCCCTTATTTATTATAGGATTTGCACGTCGAATGGAATTTTTTTTATTAGTTTTTGAAGTTAAAATAAGGGTTAGCTGCACGCGTTTTTTGCTAAAGCAGGGTAGTCAGAAAAAAAATGTATTGAGACACTCTGTTCTCTATTTCCCTCCACCCCAGGCTATCGTGGCGCAGTGAAATAGCGTCTGATTGTAAAAGCAATGGTCGTGGGTTTGATTTCCGTTCGAGGGAATGAATGCAACTATATTATTTTCATTAGTCCCCTCTGGGTAAGATTCGAAAGCGATTATGTGCAGATGCAATATTTCAATTTCTGTCAACTGAACAAAAAAAAAATAAATATGAATTTGAAAATTTGTATTCAATGAATGAGAGTCTGACCGTTAACTCGATGGTTGTGGAATCAATGCTGCTTTAGGTGACTAATCATTATTTTTATATAGAAAAATATTCACTCAACTGTTAGGTACTGGTATATAACAGATTATTTATATTTATATTTTATTAATTTTTACACTTTATTATCACTTAAAAGGGAAGGTTTTATGAAGTTTTCTAACTTCATAAAACTTCAAAGTGTCTTAACACTAGGCTCTCTTTATTATCTTAAGACATTTCTGCTGACTGGATTTTTTTTGTAGCTTCACGCTGTATCCCGCACACAGCAGGGTAGGCAGAGGGAACCTAGTGTTAAGACACTCCGTTCCCCACTTTCCACCGAATTCGGAGGTATTGTGTGTTAAGTGGCGGAACTTAACGCGCTTTACCTCGAGACCAGAGCGAAGAAAATGGAAATATTAAATATTTCCACTCCTCGAGTGGGAATCGAACCCACAACCAGTCGTTTACAGTCACACGCTTGTGCCACTGCGCCACGACTGGCCACGCCACGCTGGTCTAGGGTATGATTTTAAAGTGTGTATATTAAATAGCTTTATATTTTTATATGAAACTGAAATGAATATATTAAATTTTTTATAAGCGTGGTGTTCAGCCCCACCTCTCAACATACAATATTAAAAAAATACAAAAACTTTAACCAACGAGAACCAACAAATCGTTATATAATATTTTATACGTTGTAAATATTGTAACAAAACTCCTTTACCAACTCGACAGTAATTTGTACGCGAAGTTAGACAAAGTCGGCCGCAGTTTATAACGCACTTTGTTTTATTAAGCGTCATAATGTTTTAGTCTGACTTTACCCGCCTATTACACGCTCGTGGTTAGTAGCCTCGTTGACTTGACTTGGAAGATACGCGTTGCCATGGCAACGTGGATGTCACTTTATATAAAGTGTTCATATGTATATCAGACACGTGGTAAAATGTGTAATACTTTGTTTCTATTGTTTATAATATATAGGAATAAATTTTAATTAAGCCAAATTTCAAGCTAATCCATCTAAATAATTTTTGGAATACAATCGTCAAGAGTAATTCTTTCGTGTTTTATTGTAGATAAATAAAAAAAACATGTATATATTAGCGTCACAGGTAAGGTCATCGTGGTCAGATGTAAAAACTATATTCTGGGTTCGATTTCCACTCAGAGGAATACTTATATTAATTTTTTTTTTATTACCCAGCGTGTTTTCCCGTGGGGGGACGGGTTAAGAATACAATTCCCCCCCGCCGCTGGGTAGCGTCCCGTAAAAGGCGGGTAACCCAGTAGTTTGGTGGTAGGAGATTCGTTCTCCGACTGGCTCGCGACCACTATCATGTCAAAGACGAACCGCCAAACATCTGATGATGTGTTCCGGTTCGATGGCATATAAGCCAGCTCTCCCTATTCCCACCATTCCCATCCTTCCTCCCTCCTTCTACATGCCCAAGGCTGGCAACGCATCCATAACTTGAATGTTGTGGATGTCTATGGGCGAAGGTAACCACTTAACACCAGGTGGGCCTTCAGCTCGTTTGCCACCTTAATTCCATAAAAAAAAAGTGAGACAAAACACATAATGTGTTTTGTGTGGTAGATGTAAACGCAGCTAGTTTCAGAGCTGAAATCAGAGAATGAAGTGTTCACAATACTCACTTCTCTCAGCCTTCTCTGTTAAAATGCTTAAAGAACTTAAGTATAAAACTATTAACTTCCATACGAAGTGTAATTTTATATCCCATTTGAAATACAAAGTAGCTTTCGTGATAAGAGTAATTGTAAAGCTTAACTGTAACAGAATAACAGGCGGCTACTTCTATACTACTATACTACTATAGTACTGTAGTAGACTAGTATAAACGTATAAAACAACTTCACGGCAGTCCATTTATTGGGTTAGCTTATCTTAGTGGCTCGAGCGATGGTCTCGCCGGCCATTCGTCTGAGCTCACTCGCGCCTCCACCCCTCGACATTAGTTATATTGAAAATTTTCACTACTTTACTAGAAGTGATGAAGGCTATGGTTCTTTGGCGTTTCTTGTATTGTATAGATAAATAAATTAATAAACAAAAAACATATTTATTACTTTTAAACTGGTAGTAGAACGCATGGCAGTCTTAGCGCCTGGACGGTTTTTAGGAAGCCCGGGTTCGAATCCCGCTGCGTTCAAATTTTTATACTTTTTTTCTAAATGACTTAAACATATTTATTACCAAAATAATACTATGAATTAAAAAAACGTATTCCTAAAGACGTAACTTAGCTAATGATACTTCAGGCTGACATCGCAATCATCATTGTCTTTCAGTTTCACTTTAATAATTGCTCCCTGACAACGGTGGCGGTAGCGGACAGAGTATATTCTCAATTTTTCTAAACAATTACTATAAGATACCAAACTATATCAAAGAGTATAATATACTGTAATAATATACTATTATTTCAATTTAATTTTTGAGAGTTTGAAATATTTTTTATTTTATTTATTTTATATAGCTTCACGCTGTATCCCGCACACATTGGGGTAGGCAGAGGGAACCTAGTGTTAAGACACTGTGGCGGAGCTTAACGCCGCGCTTTGCCTCGCCACCAGGGCGAAGAAAATGATAATATTAAATCCACTCCTCGAGTGGGAATCGAATCCACAACCAATCGTTTACAGGCACATGGCGAACTGGTCCCATTATTTAAAACAATTTTATTTATAACATAAAAGTTTAAAAGCTTCAAAGTAAATCCAAAAGAATTGCTTGTCTTAAATTTAATACTCGTAAGAGAATTGTAAGTTCACATCGCTAGTCCCGTTGTGCGGGATTAGTGTTCACAACACCTGTCTACTTACGGGGTGTAACGCACCTCGCTGGTAGAGATGTGGCCTTGTTTTGTGGGTTAATTATATTATGGGGCGGAAAACGTCTTGGTTTAGTGGAGTTGTACTTGATTGTTATGTTGCAGGTTCGAATTCTATTTAGAAGAAATGATTATATTTTTTTTTTTTATCGCTTCACGCTATATCCTGCAAGGAGCAGGAAGAGGTAACCTAGTGTTAAGATACTCTGTTCCCCATTTTCTGTCGAATTTTTGAGGCCTTGCGTGGTTGAACTTTTAAGTTTTCGGCTTTAGCCGCGCTTTGCCTCGAAGAAAATGAAAATATTCAATATTTCCACTCCTCGAGTGGGACTCGAATCCACAGCCAGTCGCGTTTACACTTCGCCCCTGCACCCCGACTGGCTTAAATTGTTTTATTTACAATATTTATGCAGCCAGCGTAGTGCGGGTGGTCATCGTCTGGTGTAACGCGATGATTTCCACTCGAGGAAATGATTATTTTAAAATGTTCATTTCTTCACTCTGGTACTAAAGATAAAGTGCGGCGTTGAATTCTCGCATTCAATACGCATTGTCATCGCATCGTCGTCGAAAAGTAGAAAGCGGAGTGTTATGACACTCTGAATACTAAAAAGCGTGAAGCTGCTTCTTGTTTTTTTTTTATTTTATTTATTCTTCCAGCACATAGTGACCTACAACTGGCTTATAATGAAGAACAGAGTTTTTTATTCTTATAACTCTCTGCAATAAAAAACAACATTATTAAAGCAACTGATATTAACCAAAAATTCACATATATCAATGACATACATACAATTAAAATTGTATATTTTAGTACAATTCTAAAACTTAAAGTACTATTTCCCAGCTACATCGTATACCCTCTACAAAAGTTTCCCGTACAAAGTTTAACAATGAAAAATTTACTGTACAGTACACGCGAGCTCGACACTAACCACCGCTGCGAAAGTGAAAATATAGCTAACAATACACTCGCACTTGAATAAGTGAGATACGTTATTCAGAAAGTGTATATGTAAAATGTTTTATAGAAAACGTGTATATAATTGAATAAAATTGAACACAGTGGGAATCGAACCCACGCTTCGTGGAAATTGATCAAACGTAATTGATTTTAAGCGTAACGTTATTTTACGATCATATTAATAAGTAGACGATTTTGGACACGTTTTGCTGAAAGTTTTGTTCAAATAAAGTTTATTATTGTCAAAGTTAACGAAAAAAGTTTTTTTTTTTTGCTTCACGCTGTTTCGCGCATACAGCAGGTTTGACAGAGGGCCGAATGCGGAGGCATTGCGTGTAAGTTATGTTTCGTAAGAACTTAACGCCGCGCTTTGCCTCAATACCAGAGCGAAGAAAATGGAAATATTAAATATTTCCACTCCTCGAGTGGGAATCGAACCCACAACCAGTCGTTTACAGTCACACGTGTTTACAGTCACACGTATGTGCCACTGCGCCACGACTGGCCACAACAAAAAAGTTAGAAGCCAATATATTAAATATTTTAAACTTGAACAGAGTGTTATTACGTTCTCTATGTCTACACTGCCATGCAGAAAAAAGCATGGAGCCGAAAAAAAAATCATTAAAATTATATAATACAGAGAGAATCCTTTTCATTTGTCAATTTTTTCCAACACGGTACGAGTACGTGTAATGCTTTACTTAAGAAAAAGCTATTTTTTTAGCTTCACGCTGTATCCCGCACACGGCAGGGTAGACAGAGGGAACCTACTGTTAAGATACTCCGTTCCCCACTTTCCGGCGAATTCGGAGGCTTGCGTGTTAAGTGGCGGAACTTAACGCCGCGCTTTACCTCGACACCAGAGCGAAAAAAATGGAAATATAATTTCCGCTCCTCAAGTGGGAATCGAACCAACAACCAGTCGTTTACAGTCACACGCTTGTGCCACTGGGCCACGACTGGCCACAAAAGCTACTTTTTTATGAAAAATCGAAGAAATCACACTAGTTTAGGAAATGCATATAAACTTTACACTACAGTCATATAACAAAACCAAACAAGGAGGAAGAACGGACTACAATGCTGTATTATCGCCTAAAGCAATCTCTTTCAGGCTTTAAGATGATGTAGAGCTGCTCGATATAAACATTGTACATGCCTAAGGAAATTGTATTTTAAAGCTTCACATCTTTTTCCCCATATAAAAAGACAAACAGTTTCTACTGTCGAATAAATCGTTTTTCACTTTTCCTACAAACTTGAGACATTATGTTGAGGGTGGCGGAACTCAACGCCACATTTTACCGCCATATTTTACGGAGATATGAGAATTATTAATAGGAATGTTTATTTTAAATATACAATATTAACTTTATCTATTTTTAAGTCGAAACATAAAAGAGGAGCGAGAGAGCTCTGTTAACCTTCGAGAGCACAATGTCGATAATTCTATAGGAAGCTTATGTAATACGGTTTTTTGTACATACAATAATAAATTAAACATTTTCTTTCTGCACTCCAACTGAAATGTATTAATTAATATATAAATTTTAATGAATAAAATACATTGTGTAATATTCACTAGAGATTATATTAATAACAGATAATTAAGAGTTAGAGAATAAATAGTAAAGTAGGCTAAAGAGAAATGCAGGTACCACTTGGCGCCACGTATACTTTGCCTACTTGATAAAAAAGACACGTTTTAACAATTAACTATATTTTGAAATGAAACTATGGCCAGTCGCGGCGGAGGTGCACAAGGTATGCCTCGGGACGTTTGTAGGTTCGATTTACGCTCGAGGAGGAATATTTCCAATATTTAATGTTTCCAGTGTCTTCGCCCTGGTGTCGACGCAAAGCGCGGCGTTAAGTTCCGCCACTTAGCAAGTAATAACTCCAGAATTCAGTGGAAAATGGGGAACGGAATGCCTTAACACTGGGTTTCCTCTGTCAACCCCGTTCTGCAGTAAAAAGCGTGAAGCTGAGTACTATATTAACAGGATTAAACACTAATTTAATTTTAACCATTAAGAGATATTGCTTTGATACACACGTGATACGTCAAAATACTGTAGAGAAGTTCACCGTCTATGTACAACATCAATATAAGCTAATATCTCATACATTCAAGATGTATGGTAAGTTAGAAACCCTCAAAGAGATCTCGACGCTGGAGTAGTCGACAGATCACTTGTACTTGTATGTGTGTAGCGACCAACTTTACCAAACTATTAAAGGTTGATCTACGGACTATCTGCTCTATACTCGTATGTTGCTAACCAAAGTTAATGAAAGTAAACAAAATAATATTTGTGGGATTAGGGGTTGGTATTGGAGTTTGCTCAACGTGTCGCTGAGGTATAGTGTCTGACTGTAAATGGAATGGTGTGGGTTCAATTTCCACTTAAAAAAAATATATTTAAATTATTTTCAGCTTGATAAGACAAAGTGCGGTGTTAGGTTTCGCACAATGAACACGTAACGATTCAAAATCGGGCGAACAATTAAGAACTGGTTGTCTTAAGACAACTTCTGTGGCAGGCAGCATGGCATGCTATGAGTGAATATATGTGAATGTAGAAAAACGACCGAATGACCAAACCAAACTTAAAGATTATTACATTGTCTACTGCTAAGCTAAATGTCATAATTTCAATATTAATTGGCGAGAGATAATACTTTATGTAAAACTGTATGTAACATGGTTACGAGTTTAATATATTTTTGTTAGTTTAATGTATATTAATGCATTATTAAAAATACCGGTTCCCTGCACTTCTATACACACTCAAATACTTAGACACACGTTAAATTCGGCAAATAAAGCAAAAATATATAAACATCACAAATTATTTGTAGTGTTTATATATTTTTTCTTTATAAATATCAACTTTATTACCTTTCCTTTATTAATATGAATTTTAAGAATTTTTTATTCATTACTTTTTTCAATTTTGTGCTGTTTAACCAAGCCAAGAATAATATCTCCAAAACAATTATTAAAACTTCGTAATTACGATTTAAAATCGCAACTACCCTACACATTAGAACTACGACACCAGTAGAGTGATTACAAATTATACATACAATTCAGCATAGTGTTAATCTATCAATTCCTTCCATTAGTTAGTTTCACCGCAAACAGTCAAGCCTTGCCCAGGATTAATGAAGTGGACTGTCACTGCGGACGCGTCTCGTAGAAGCAGATACAAAGTTTTATAGTCTCTTCACTTTGCTGGTCAACTTGAACCATTTGGAAACTTTTTTAAAATAAAAAATATTTAAACTTAACACGTGAGAATGTATATAGGCACTATATACCTAAGTAAAAAAATAATTGTTTGTCTTATATATGTCAGTGTTTCCAATATTTCTCTCTTCATAATTTATTTTACAGGAGGAAGGTCTTTATAGTAAAATAAAAAAAAATAGAAAACGTATAAAAAATTGAACTTCTGACCAGAATTCTGAATAAGCCATGTGTTTTTTATTGTAACCTGTGTGAATAAAATGTTAGAATTTTCTATATTATTATTCATATAATAATTTATTAAAATAATAGTACGTATAAATATGTCTTTGTCATACAGTTTTGTATAAAGTGACGTACACGTTACCATGGCAACCCGTAGTTCACGGGTCCACGGGGCCATTAATATATTAAATTCCATACAAAAGTTTCAGACTAAGCGTTTTTTTATAAAACTTTACAGAATACATCCTACGCGTCTGTATCCTAATGACCAAAGTTGTAACGTAACGTATCGTATAGAAGTATAAAGGCGCGAACTTTGACTATATCGCTCCATCCTGTACAATCAATTGTCATTTTTTTCACATGTCGAAATTTTGTTAAGTAATGAAAAAATATGTAGTAATGAAAAAAGCCAGTGTCCGTAGTGATTCTTAGATTTTTAAAGTTCACCCTTATAATCTACAACTATGTTTCTATAGTTACTTTTCCTATTTTTTGTTCTATGATATTTTTTGTCTGTCTGCAATGAAAAATACTAAAATATTTTAAACTAGTACACGGCTCTAATCGAGTCGATTTTTATCAACGCGCCGTTGATAAAAATTAGGTTAAATCCTTCTCCAGGCTTCAGGCGATATGTAATTAGTTTTATAATAAACAGCTCAACAGATAACTCGTATAACATAAATTTATACATAAAAACAAATAAACAGACAGTTGGAACTGTAAAGCGACTGGTTGTGGGTTCGATTCCCACTCGAGGAGTAGAAATATTCAATATTACCATTTTCTTCGCTCTGTTGTCGGGGCAAAGCACGACGTGAAGCTTCGCCACTTAACACTTAACTTTGGAACTATTCATCCAAATTGCTTCGTCTCAAAGACAAACACCATCGAAATCCCTTCAGTAGCTTTTGCGTAAAAGAGTAACAAACACACAAATACTCTCATAAACTATCGTATTTATAATATTAATAGGATTATTATAAAATTATATCAATACGTTTACAAATAAATAAATAGAATATGTAATCTGCGGTTTGCGGCTCGTTTTATTTTGCTATTTTAAACTATTGCATTAAATATGACCGGATTTATAATATTTTCGCATTGAGGCTATCATAGTGCTGGGCACAGTACAGCGTTGAGTTCCGCCACTTGACACGCAATGTCTCAATATGGGCAGAAAATGGAGAAAGAAGTGTCCTAATGCTAGGTTTTCTCTAACTGCTATGCAAGAAAAAGCGAAAAGCTTCATCATTTCATTCATTTTTTAAGATTAATTAATAATAATAATAATTGTAAAACTGAATCCAATTGTGAGTGAATCGTCTTGAGATCGAAGCAATACTAAGCGTAATTTAACAATTACTACCAAATAATAGAATATTCAGCAATTCTACGTACGTACATACATACATACGTACATACATACATACGTACACAGTACAGCACACGTGTTATACGAGCGTGTGATCTGGTAAGCTGAGCTCCGGCCGCGAGGTTCGTAGGCGCTGTATAAAGTTATATTGTCTGAGCGCTCCACATCGGGATTACTTCTACACTACACGTGTCTGTTTCACGTTGCACGTAATTTGGATATGAATTTAACAAATTATGATAGTATTATATTATTATATAAGTATAATAATAGTTTTTTTGTTTTTTTTTCATTTTATAAAAAATAAAAGCTATAGCTTCACGCTGTATCCCGCACACAGCAGAGTAGGCAGAGGGAACCTAGTGTTAAGACACTCCGTTCCCCACTTTCCGCCGAATTCGGAGGCATTGCGTGTTAAGTGGCGGAGCTTAACGCCGCGATTCACCTCGTCACCAGAGCGAAGAAAATGGAAATATTAAATATTTCCACTCCTCGAGTGGGAATCGAACCCACAACCAGTCGTTTACTGTCACACGCTTGTGCCACTGGGCCACGACTGGCCACAATATAATAATAGTTGTAAATTTACAAAGATCTCTGAGTCTGAATGTTTGTTCCGGCTAATCTCTGAAATGGCTTGACAGATTTTGACAATGCTTTCACTGGGAGGTAGCTGAGACGCTAACGCTACGCTAAGAACTTAGGCTACTTTTATATTTATTTATTATATTTTTATTTAATTTAATTCCACGTGGATGAATTCTAATACAAAATAATCACATTTACTACTAGTATTTTTGTGTTTATAATCTAAATCGCACTTTAACAAATCTAAAGAAGAAAGAAAGAAGTATGCAGGGACCGTAGCGTTAGGCGCTCCGTTCTCTCTGACTACCCCGCAAGGGATACAGCGTGAAGCTAAAAAAAAAAACCAATCTAAACACAAATATACTATAGAATAAACAAATTATTATATAATATACCTAAATATAAAGCAAAATTATCATTAGCTAACACATTAGAGACCCCTTTGTTACGCAATACATAGGTAATGAGATGATAAGGCGGACTGTAAACACGCCCATTTCCTCAAAGCTTTTAGATCGATGTTTACTTCCTTTTCCTTCGTGAACATTATTTTCAGATTTTTCCTCTTCCGAAGTTCTTTTCCTTAGATACGAACTTGATACTCGAACGGATATTTGAAAAATTAAGTTTGTTAGTAAAATTAGCTTAGTGAATTTGAAAAGCTTACTTAATTTTTTTAGTCGATTGTCGACAAAATACCTTGGTGCTATTAGAGTTATCCACTTCATTGCTGATTTAAACTTTGGAGTTTGGACGTAACTATTCTTTTATATAGATAAGAATAAATACATAGGTCTTCTCTCAAATAATAATATTTTTTGAGAAATAAATGTTCGTTTTTCGTATCACGATCCATCGAGAGCGTTAGGAGAAAGAGAACCGCTAGTGATATCACACGCTCTTCTGTGCTCTCTGCTTGAACCTGAATTGGTGAACCTCAACGCTGTGGTTTGTCCTACCAGAGCAAGGAAATAAAAAATATTAACATATAATCATCCCCCTAAGGGAGAATGAATCCACAACGTTTATAGTCAGACGCTACGCTATCCCACCGCTGCGCTACTATGACACGATGAAGCAAACCAGATCTACAGCAAAAGAAGAATTATACAATAATTTATACAATATATAGTGACTTGACTTGGCGTCTGTTAATTTTAATTAATTAAATTTTAATAAAAAAAATATTTAAAATGCCTTCTTATTATGTAAAAAAGTGTAAATAATTTTTAAAATTATATTAAATTATTCACTTTACGAATTACAAATGTATTATAGGTTTCAATCAATTCTAACAGTGTAACATCACACGACATGTCCTAACTAACACTCCCTCACAATTAATGTTCCCATGTAGTAAGATGAGACAGTGTCGTAGCGTGGAGCGGTAAATCTGTCTACTGGCTGCAGTCTGTACCTCGCACCTACTCGATGTAATTGTTTCAGAGTAGAACTTCGAGATGGACTGTGGACTATACATATGATATATGCATGTCTTAAGATTGTCGTAGACATATATAATTTTTCTTTTTTTTTTTAGCTTCACGCTGTATCCCGCACACAGCATGGTAGGCAGAGGGAACCTAGTGTTAAGACACTCCATTCCCCACTTTCTGCCGAATTCGGAGGCTTGCGTGTTAAGTGGCGGAACTCAACGCCGCGCTTTACCTTGACACCAGAGCGAAGAAAATGGAAATATAATTTCCACTCCTCGAGTGGGAATCGAACCCACAACCAGTCGGTTACAGTCACACACTTGTGCCACTTGGCCACGACTGGCAACATATATAAATAAGCTCATATATTGCAATATTTTTTTTAGAAAATTGGAACATAGTGGGACACGAATCAACGTCTCTTAGAAATTGTCCAAGCCCATAGATTGCTTAACCATACGTTTGAAACTCTGTATTGTCGAAATTCGTATACGTTTATTACAACTTATTTTAGTTATTAGTATTTTGAGATAAGAATATTTTTAAGCGTATTAATCGCTTATATATTTGGTATTCGAAAATACATTTTTCGAAAATTAATCACGTTTAAGATAGTTTTTTTTTCAAAATGTGTAATAATCGCGAATCAAACAATTATTGTCTTGCCTAAATAAAATTGAACTCACTACCCTAAGTTTAAAGTTTAAACCACTAACTCAAGCACAACATTACCACTCCACAATGAATCACCTGGCAGCAGAACAGCCCACTAGCTTATCATTAATCAACAATACAAAAAGCTCGCCGTTACTAAACGAGCGCATAATTCTATTTGTGGAAAGGATAATTTTTCCGTTGCCTTTTCAAGTTTCTACCGTTCTGAATGTCCTTTTGTACGCGATGCAGCGCGGCCTCTACGACGCGCTCGAATGAAATGTTACCCACGTCTTCAAATTTATGGTGTAAACGCCACGTGGCCTTATTATTTTTGTTATTTCATAACTGAGATCTGTTATTTAATGTAAATTTGTATCAAGGTGTATATGTAGGTGGTAGAACGCATAGCTTAGTGGTCAATGTGCTTGGATGGTTGCTAAGTGGCGCGGATTCAAGTTCCTATAGGCTTTATTATTTTTGTATGTTTAGTGAATTTATTTTTCTTATTTAAAGTATGTAAATAATACTTTAATTATTGATACTACATATTTGGTATCAGAAAAAAAGGTTGAAAACCTATAGTCAATCATCCTCCATCAACCAAAATCACCCCTCGAGTGGGCTTCGTTTAATAAAAAAATATATTAACTGGCATTTGAACCTACTTTCTTGACTAATATAATTTACAAACATCCACTGAGATCAATCGTACCTACCTATATAACGTTACCATAGTTTTGCAAATTTTTGAAAATTTATAACTTTGTTTACACAAACCGGTGAGAGGAGACGTCTACGAACTTTGCTCTTACAACCAAACAGTGTCATTTAACTTAGAATTGTGACAAAAATATCATAATCCACCGTCATATTTTATTGTTATCGTAAAACCACTTCGAGACTTATAGCGATTGTTATTTAGTTTGGTTTAAGGGCTTAAAGATTTTGTAAATGATAGCAAGCCTTGGGAATGAAACGCTCGCTCCAGTCTTTTTCAAAAATATCACAATAATTGATTTAAAAAACTGATTGATTTAAAAAAAAGGGTACTGAGACCGATCCGGTGGTAAATCTTTCGACGTTCAATATATCATGAAGCATGTAACTTCTTATTTTGAATAAAGTTATTTCCTTAGCACACTTATAGATTAGCACACTTTTATTAGCTCGATTTGTATCTATGTATATGTCTTTTAGACTTCAGTCTTATTTGCTTTTAATTTGCTGTTATGGTATATCATATTCTACACGCCTTACCGGAAACAATCATAGTATCGAGCTTTCTGTTCTTTAGATGTATGAATACAAAGCGTGGTATATCATGGTATACTAAGCGTGGCATAAATGAATACGTGTATTTTTTATGTTCGATATAAAATTAGTGCTCATGCGTGCGTGTGTTAGTATTTACAGCCTCACGACTTAACTCAACATTTAGAGAAAACCTAGTGTCGAGGCACTCAATTCTCAACCTCTCGTCTGAACTGAGACATTGTGTGTTGAGTATCATCACTGTGTTTAGTATACGTAACGAAAAAAGTCAATAAATTTAAATATAATCACAATAAACTTTTCCGCAATGGGGGATCGATTCCACATTTTTTCACGATTTTGCATTTCCAACCAAATTGCGCCACATTGTTTCTATGAAATATAATTCAAATAAACAAGTTCCTGTGGCCTGTGGCCAGTCATGGCCCAGTGGCACAAGCGTGTGACTGTAAACGACTGGTTGTGGGTTCGATTCCCACTCGAGGAATGGAAATATTGAATATTTCCATTTTCTTCGCTCTGGTGCCGAGGTAAAGCGCGGCGTTAAGTTCCGCCATTTAACACGCAATGCCTCCGAATTCGGCTGAAAGTGGGGAACGAAGTGTCTTATCACTAGGTTCCTTCTGCCTACCCTGCTGTGTGCGGGATACAGCGTGTAGTTAAAAAATAAACAAGTTCCTTATGCCACGACACTCAAGAAATAAACAAAAAACTGTACTCTCAATATATTTAATTAAATAAAAAATACATACAAACTTAATTCCTAGGAACTTTAAACGCTCTTTAAATTCGTAATTAGTCACGAGGGTACGAAACTAAACAGCACCAGCGAACTCCGAACCAAACGTTTATCTCAACGACGTCATTACACTCAACTACTCCTCGGAGGCTGCGAATGAAATCTTAAAACTACGAGTAATGCAAAGGCTCACAGCTCTCTATAAAACATGGCATTATGTCAGAGATCAATTCGAACGGAGAAGAGATATAACAGACGGTGGAAGTAGTAAAGTTTTATTTCCCCGGAGCTGCGAGCGACTTACGAGACCTCTATAATATGTCTGATGGATTTTTTAACGGGCTATGAGTGATGACGTAGCTGTTATGTATGCAAAAATACATGTAAAAAATCACAACTACATTTATTTGTGTTTTTTTTACAGCTTTTTCCTACAGTCACATAAAAAACTAGCGTCATTCGTCACTCCGTTCTCCACATTCCACCCGATCAAATAATTAATATTTCGTGTACGAGTATACAAAGAAACTTCTTTGCTATTGTACCATAATCAAATACTTAGTTTTTCATTTTGGTATGTACTCGTATTTCGGGCTATCCTGACGTAATGGGCAGCTACCTGATAGTATAGCACATTTTTATTAACTAACATTGATTGTAAATGTGGTGGTTAGGGATACAATGCAGACAAAACCTTGTACCTACTTTTTTATTTATATCTTAAAGTTAAAGTTAAAATCATAAATAAAATCTCTGTATAACCCAAGCTCTTTTATAAAAAGATGATTCAATTGTCATTTTATTCCACTAAAGACAAAACAAGCTATAGTTTAAGCCTACCGTGTGAAACTCAACAAGAAGTTAGATTGGAAGTGTGGAGTTGTCAGTTGAGGCGTTGTTCGCAACACCTGTGCGCTTGCTACTGCTTAGCTTTCTAGACTTAGTGCTGTTACTTTGACCTGCCAGACTCAGACCTACTGTACTATATGCTAAAGATATACTAAGGATTTATTAAAACATATAAAATTTAGTTTAATTTAGAAGTATTATAATTTTACGAAATTGTTACAAGTTCACTTCAATATATTATATAATATTAATAACTCCTTATATATACAATTTCCAAAGTGTATATTCCAATGTGTAAACTTAATACAAAACTTCATTTATTGTAACAAGAGATTTAAAGAATTAATTTAAAAAGAAAGCAATAATAATATTATGCGAACAGGCGCTTTTGGCGTAGTGGGACAGTGGCTGACTAGAAACACGATTGGTAATGGGTGCGATCCGAACTTGTAGGAATAGTTACATTAAATAGGAGGAAAAGGGAATTTCTCCATTTTCATAAGAAAAAGCGTGACGTTGAGTTCACTTAACACACAATGTCAAGAATTCTGGTAGAAGACGAAATCCAGAGTGTTTTGATACTAGATTCTCTTGACGACTCTTATATGCGAGAAAAGTGAAGCTGATAAAGAATAAAACAAACCAAATACCATGTAAAAAATCTTTGGACAATTCCTTTACTTATATTAATTCATTAAATAATTAAAATAACAATGGTATTAAAGAGTACTCAACGCCGGACTTTGTTTAGTTTACCAGAGCAGCAGATTATGACAATTTATATTAAATTATGTTAATTCCATTTCGTAGGAATCGAACTCATAACTAATCTTAATTACAGTCATTCACTGTCCCACTGCGCCACAATAGCCTTATTCGGTTTAGTTTATTATTAACAATATTAATGATTATTTAGCAAAAGCTCTGGAAAGGAAAAAGCAAATAAATAAATCTTTCTTATACGTTTTTAGATTTAAGTAGAAGAGAGATGTAACGAACACGCCCACATTGCTTAAGTACCTAAGTTTTATGTGCGTTTCTTTACTAACCCATACAACTGCTGTTACACTAAATGAACTTCGTCTAATGAAGTTCTTACTAACCATAATATAGGAGAAAAGATAAATTAACTGGAAAGTTACGTCTGTTCTAATATTATAAAGAGAGATGAATGAGAGATAGCTTGTCTTTTAATTAAAAAATATAGTCTTTCATATCAAAACATTGTAATATAATAAAATAATCGTTGACTTTCACGAATTTTATACATTTCAAAAAAATATACACCAATACCTCGCTTTGTACTTACCATCCATAATATAGGAGAAAAGGTAAATCAGTAAAAATTAAGCAGCGCGTCGCTGTGCGTCGTTAGATTTTCGAAGTTGTGTTATTTTGGATTCGAGTCTTATTTTTTTTTAATTCTCTAATGAAGAACTATTGCAACTGGAATTGCTATTATGCTAATGAAGAAAATGTCAGTGACCGTTTCATAGAAATCTCCAAAGAACAAAATTTAGCCTCCAAACAAATCTCTAAAGTGATGTGTTTGATTGACAAAGCTATGGAGGTTTTTTTTAAAAGCGATCTTGACACCTTCAGGAACTTAAAAGTGTCCCAGGCGGTAGCTACGAATATCAATTGCTACAAGGCAATTTAACTTACGTTGAAAAAAAAAGCTGTTCAACAAACAGACCATTTTTTTGTGAAAGAAAGCCGACCTACGACAACTGTGTGGTGATTAATTTTAATTAAACTTTCATAAATTAAATGAATATGTAGTTTATTTTGTTTAATCGAATACGTTTTTTAGATTATTTTTGTTTGAAATTTTGCTTTTGTTCAATTTTATATTTAAAAGGTAGTATTTTCTCAAGCTTGGAACCTATTTTCGATCATTAAATGGTTTGCTATAAAAAATCTATTTTCACTTTGCGTGTTTTTTGGAACATAACCCCGACGCAAAGCGCCATATGGGTGTATATTCATCTTTAAGTACGATGGTTGTGGATGCGACTATCGAATAAATATTAGTATTTTCATTTTATCACTCGGTGGCCTAGACAAAGCGTCATGGACTTTCGCAATTCAACACGCAATGCCTCGATTCGGGTGGAAAGTGGTAAACGGAGTGCCTTTAAGCTAGGCTAGGAGCGGAGCGTGAAGCGCTGCTATTTATATTAAACAGATTAATAGTTTATAGTTTGCTCTTAAAGAATACATTTTTAAAAACAAAGGACATATTCTTCCTAAATAAGTCCCTGAGACTGTAAGTCTCACTATTTATTAGGTGTAGATAAGTTCGGTAACGACAATTGTACAAGGACAATCTGAAGATGATATTCTTCTTTACTTCACTATTAAAATTAAAGATAGAAAATTAAAGATAATAGTTATTGTAATAACGCATCTCCACAAATCTAACGATTATTAAGGATGATTAACATGACAAGTATCTTAAATATAAACATTATTTTCGTAATTTCGCTATTTCAACACACCTTTAGGCTGTCAATGCTATTGGTTGGTGGGTACCTAAGACCAAAGTACGATATTGAGTTTCACCACTCAACGCGCAATTTTTCAAATTCAGGGAGAGTGGAGTACCTTAACACTTAGTTCATTCTAACCACCTTGCTATGCGGGGAAAGGCGTGAAGCCACCGAAACATTTCGAGAAATTGGACCTACACTACGCATACATATATAATAACAACCAGCTACCACAATTAGACCCTAGCAAACGTTTGAAAAAGCTAAACCTGATTCCATCTAATCTATAATTCTTATTTAAAACATTTTAAAAAAAAGTGTTATTGACATACTTAGAATCTAAAAAACATTTTCAGTAAACATATAAAATATACAGCGAGATTCGAACTTGTGCCTTTAGAAACTGTCCAAGCACTCTGACCACTAAGCCACCATTCATAAAAAAATATATATTCAAAGAAACACGCTCAAAACCGTCACGTTGGATATTGGCAAGGAAATCACTTCCGTTTTGATGGTGCGCGATATTTATAACCGCTTTTAGTGCCTCTAAAAATCTGGATCCGGTTAATCTCCTTAATTTAAGAGCTGGAAGCTGTCCATGATTCAAGATCGTTTCAATTTCGCCGACACAAAGTGTATGAGAAATTGTCTTAATGTCAGCGTTTTCAAACTTTATTGGTCGAGTATTTTGCTGAGTATTTGATATCGGGTGTTTTTATTTGAGTATGACGGTGCAGGTGCATTTGATTAAGTTGACTCTATTATGGTAGTTATAGTAAAGGTGGGACTAGTGAGTGGAAATTCTTCTCAGAAAAATATTTGTAATATTAACCGGTATCGGTATCAATATTTGTAATTTGTCCCATAAAACGCGCTTGACCTTAATTTTAACACATAACGCTACTTAAATCGGTAGATAGTGAGGAATTTACATTTGCAGGTTCACACTTTTCCCTCATAACGGGATAGTAAGAGAGAAAATAGAGTCAATAGATGAGTGGCGGAACTTAACGCCGTGATTTATGATATATATCTGCGCTCCTTCATTAATATCAATCACTATAATGTCTATCTTATTTGTATGTACCTATATTTATACTCTACAATTAGGTACTTCCCTATAAGCGTATTTTTTTCAGTTTTAAGCAAAAATAACGCGCCACTTGGTAAATTAAAATTATTTTATAGACACCCACAGTTGGTTTTGAGTATGTACAAGATTAATTTATTATCTAAGTACATTAAAAGGCCCAATCTAAGTACATTGGGACCAGTCGTGGCCAGACTTCAAACGACTGGTTGTGGGTTCGATTCCCACTCGTGGAGTGGAAATATTTAATATTTCCATTTTCTTCGCTCTGGTGACGAGGCAAAGCGCAGCGTTAAGTTCCGCCACTTAACACGCAATGCCTCCGAATTTGGCAGAAAGTGGGGAACGGAGTGTCTTAACACTAGCTTCCCTCTGCTTGCCCTGATGTGTGCGGGATACAGCGTGAAGATAAAATAAAGAAAACACATTAAAAAATATACGAATCTCATATACCTATTATGTTTACAAATTTAATTAACGTTGTATGTTTTCTTTACAACAAACACACAAAAACATTTTTTATGTTATAACATTACTACAGACGAAAAATAAATATAATAACACAAATTACAATCACACAATCCGAAGCGTACAAATCGCTACGTACGCCATTCTCATGAATTCAATGAAATTGATGTAGAGTATTATATAATAAAATATATTTTTTATTCTTTATTTCAAGACTACTAGAGCATGAAGTAATCGAGTTTTCATCTTCACAAAGCTAACGGCTCTTTTGTGGAGATTTCGTACGTTTCTATAATAAATATGTACAATCCGTGGGATTCGCCTTTGACCTTTATGTCCCGGTATTCAAAGCGTAGCGGCGAGGTACGAATATGTCAAAATAATCGACCGAATGAGAACAGTGGTATGTTTATGTGTTGGTATGGTTTAGGTGTTTCAAATGTTTTATAGAGATCTATTGAAATGAAGTATTTCGTATTTTGTTAAGTATTTCATTGTTTGTTGTGCGATAGTGTAGATGTAAAATATACACGCACAAGGATAGTGCAGCTTCGGGATTTATTAAGATTATGTACTTTTTTTAGCTTCACGCTGCATCCCGCACTTTTCACCGAATTCGGAGGCATTGCGTGTTAAGTGGCGGAACTTAATGCCGCGCTTTACCTAGACACCAGAGCAAAAAAAATGGGAATATATTTTCCACTCCTAGAGGGGGAATCGAACCCACAACCAGTCGTTTACAGTCACACGCTTGTACCACTGGGCCACGACTGGCACTATTTTTATTTTGTTGAATTGTTTTTGTGAAATAGTGTAGATAAGGATAGAGCACGTGCTCGGTTTTTCCTGCATAGTTTAATAATTGGCTGAGACTAGATCAAGACTTAGGATCCTTGTATTCTTAGATTAACTGAAAACAAATTTTATCTTTATATACGAGTTAGTTATTTGCATTGTATATTTTGTTTAGTTATTTTTTTTATCAGCTTCACGCTTCCTGCTTCACATACCACTCAAGTCCTTTAACAGGCAAAAAGAACCTAGTGTTAAGACACTCCGTCCTCCACTATACATCCGAAATCGAGATATTCCGTGTTTAATGGCAAAACTATTATCATTGCTCCGCTCTGTTGAATAGTACGTTGACTCCCGCCATTCAACACGCAATATTTTAAATTCAGGCGGAAAGTGGAATACGGAGTGTCTTGACACTAGGTTATCTCTGACTCCAAGCAGTGCGAGAAAAGGCGTTAAGCTGACAAAAAACTTAACTAAACAAAAAAATGGGGAACAAATAACTAAATCCTTATACGAATATAAAAAATGTTTTCAGTTAATCTAAGGATACGAGCGAGCTAAGCGACCTTTGATCTAGTCTTAGCCTATTATTTTGAAGAATCTCTGTAGATTTACCCGACAAAGTAGCTTAAGCGTGTAGGCGCTCTACAATATCTTTATAATGTGCTTATGGAGATACTAGCTGTGATAACCCGCGGCTTTGCTCGCGATGTCAATGAAAATGTACAATAATTCATAAAAAATATACTCATAAGTTTGGTGCCCACTTCCACTACTTTTAATATTTACTCTACGTAAGTTCTTCGGTACGGACGGTACTTCTATTCAAGTTTCCGAAATCACTGACATTCTTTTTTAGCTTCACGCTGTATCCCGCACACCTCAGGATAGGCAGAGGGAACCCAGTGTTAAGTCACTCCGTTCCCCACTTTCCGCCGAATTCGGAGGCATTGCGTGTTAAGTGGCGGAACTTAACGCCCACTGAGATAAATTTTACTAATTTCCTGTCAGTAGCCATTAAAATAAGTTTCATATTTTAACATCATAAATAACAGACTTCTATACACACATTCAACCCTACTTGGCCACCTTAAGGGTAGAATTTCTAAAACCGTCGAGATATTTTTTTACTAATTCCTAATTAGTGGCCAGTATACAAAGTTTCATATTTCTAACATCAAAAATGACGGACTTCTGAACAAACTTACAACCCCTATTTAACTACATTAGGGGTAGAATTTCCAAAACCACTGAGATTTGTATTTACTTTTATAATCGATAAAGTAAATAAAGTTTTATATTTCTAACGTTATAAATGAAGAATTTTCATACGAATATTCAACCCTTATTTCACTAACTTAGGGGTAGAATTTCCAAAATCACTGGAACACGTTATCCTTTGAAAGTATAAACTGAGAATATCATATTGGACATAAATTGAATTTCTATAGAGACGTTACTAATTATTAAATCTTATCTGTTAGTTAATTTTCTTATTTTAATTTGAATAATTAATATAATATTGAAAAAAGTACTTAGATTTTGTAGAAATGATTATCAACGAGCAAATGACTCTCTCATAAAAATTTCAAGTATTATTAATTTCAACTCCTTTAAAATAATCAATTTCAACTCCTTTAAAATACTCTTTAAAAAAAGAAAAAGTAAAGTATTATCTCAAAAATCTTTATTAAATCTAAAGAATATTTACAAATAACACAGAAGCGTTATTTAAGAAAAAAAAAACAATAAGCACGTTTTAAATGCATACAATTGAATTCATATATTAAATGTAGTCAATTGGTATTAAAAAAAAATAAAAAAAAAAAAAAAATGAATATTAAAAACAAACACATGAAGAACTCGAATTAACTATTTTTTATTATTCTATTAGCAAATTTAAAAAAGTAATGACACATCTCTTCTTGATGTTTGTGTCAAGACACTCCATTTTTTCGATTAATGCTTTCATATTGCTTTCAAAGTGACGGATCTCAACGCCGCACTCTGCCTTGCCAGAACACTGAGTTAAGTTATTTTTTTATATTTTTCCTAACTAACTTATATCTATTAATTTTTAACTAACTTATATCTGCATAGTTTGTGCTGAACAAGTTATAATGATTTAAACTTATTTTGAATTAAATGTAATTTTATTATTTACATGGGTTTACATCAAATTATAATATTTTTATTTTTTCTCGCTTACTGAATTACAAGAAACAAAGGAAAAAGTAAAGTATGTAGATCTTATATCAATTTGTATTGTGCTGATGTCTGTCTATCTGTAAACAAAAAAGAATGTGTTAGACCACAAAATGGAAATTAAAAAAAAACAAAAATATATGTGAGATTATTAGATCAAAAAATTAACTTAAGTCTCTTATACGAAGCCGTCGTGAGACAGCGTTTGTAAACGCAATGGTTATGGGTTCGATTCCCATTGCGGAGAATGATTATTTTTATTTCCATTTCTCAGCTTTAGTACCTACGAAAAAATGCGGGATTTAGCTCCGCCATTATTATACACAATGTGTAGATCAGAATTGAGTGTCTTTACAGTAAATTCTCATTAATTCGTCATACACCACTTTTTATATACAAATTTAATATTATATAAAAATCGAGTACTTCACAATTACAATTATCAAAAAAACAAAAAAGACAATCACCTGCGATTCCCATTCGAGCTGCCTTCAGAATTAGCATTAGCTGTGCGCTGCACCGACGACATGCCGTCCACGAACCGTGTACGAAACAACACATTCGCGTTATTAAACATGCCGTCTTTCAGCGACACCACTATAAACTGCGAATGGCGGAAATGCTCCTTCAACATACGCCCTATGTTCTGCGTATGAGAGAGATCTAGCGCCGCGTCCACTTCATCCAGTATATATAACGGAGCGGGTTTGAATAACAGCATGGCTAGTACTAAAGCTAAGGCGACTAAAGACCGTTGCCCTCCAGATAATTCAGCTAGAGAATCCCTCCAGGCGCCATTAAACGCTACTCCCACTTGTAAACCATCTAAGACGCTAGTGCTTCCTCCATTTTGTGAAGGGGGAGGTGCCAGTCTCGCCTGGGCCCCCGGTAGTAAGGAACTGAATATGGAACCAAAGTCCCGGTTGACTTGCTCGCAGGCTCCTACGAGCGTACGTCGTTTCTTTTCATCTAATTCCGCCATAACTTGCACTAGTTTGGCGCGGTCGGCTTCCACGATTTGTTTTTTTCGCATCACGTCTTGGTACTGTAGAAAGAAGAGGAAATATGTTACTTTTAGTACATAGATTTTATATAAGTAATCAGAAGGGATTGTGGATTTGATTTTCACTCGATAGAATGATCATAATATAATAACTTTTATTTTCCCGCTCTTAGTCTAGATGTAATGCTCCAATTTCGAACAAAGCATGAAACTAAAATATTTTAATACATTTTTAAAGTGTTTTTCCAAACTTAGGAACATGGAAAAAGACATTTAGAAGACGTATAAAAATTTGAACGCAGCGGGATTCGAACCCGCGCCTCCTGAAAACTATCAGACCGCCTGTCTGACTGACTGCTAAGCCATGCATTCTACTACCAGATGCGAAATTCTTATACGCTTTATTACAACTTATTTTATATTATATATTAACTAAAATATTCTTTACTAATACATTGTCGTATTTTAGCAAACTTAAATAAAATATATTGCTTGCCGAGCAGCGTGTGCGCGCGCGCGTCGAGTCCCCGCGCGAGGCGGTCCCCCCTCTCCCCCCTCTCCCCCGCGTACCTGCTCCTCCTCCTTGCCGAGCAGCGTGTGCGCGCGCGCGCCGAGTCCCCGCGCGAGGCGGTCCCCCCTCTCCCCCCTCTCCCCCGCGTACCTGCTCCTCCTCCTTGCCGAGCAGCGTGTGCGCGCGCGCGTCGAGTCCCCGACCGGGGCGGTCCCCCCCTCTCCCCCCTCTCCCCCGCGTACCTGCTCCTCCTCCTTGCCGAGCAGCGTGTGCGCGCGCGCGCCGAGTCCCCGCGCGAGGCGGTCCCCCCCCTCCCCCCCCTACCCGCTCCTCCTCCTTGCCGAGCAGCGTGTGCGCGCGCGCGTCGAGTCCCCGCGCGAGGCGGTCCCCCGTCTCCCCCCTCTCCCCCGCGTACCTGCTCCTCCTCCTTGCCGAGCAGCGTGTGCGCGCGCGCGTCGAGTCCCCGCGCGAGGCGGTCCCCCCTCCCCCCCCCCCCCCCCCCGCGTACCTGCTCCTCCTCCTTGCCGAGCAGCGTGTGCGCGCGCGCGTTGAGTCCCCGCGCGAGGCGGTCCCCCCTCTCCCCCGCGTACCTGCTCCTCCTCCTTGCCGAGCAGCGTGTGCGCGCGCGCGTCGAGTCCCCGCGCGAGGCGGTCCCCCCTCTCCCCCCTCTCCCCCGCGTACCTGCTCCTCCTCCTTGCCGAGCAGCGTGTGCGCGCGCGCGTCGAGTCCCCGCGCGAGGCGGTCCCCCCTCTCCCCCCTCTCCCCCGCGTACCTGCTCCTCCTCCTTGCCGAGCAGCGTGTGCGCGCGCGCGTCGAGTCCCCGCGCGAGGCGGTCCCCCCTCTCCCCCCTCTCCCCCGCGTACCTGCTCCTCCTCCTTGCCGAGCAGCGTGTGCGCGCGCGCGTCGAGTCCCCGCGCGAGGCGGTCCCCCCTCTCCCCCGCGTACCTGCTCCTCCTCCTTGCCGAGCAGCGTGTGCGCGCGCGCGTCGAGTCCCCGCGCGAGGCGGTCCCCCCTCTCCCCCCTCTCCCCCGCGTACCTGCTCCTCCTCCTTGCCGAGCAGCGTGTGCGCGCGCGCGTTGAGTCCCCGCGCGAGGCGGTCCCTCCTCTCGCGCAGCTGCGCGACGCGCGCGCCCGCCACCTCCCCGCCGCCGCCCGCGTCTCCGCCGGCGCGCGCGAAGTCGTATGCGCCGCCCGCCACGCCGAAGTACTGCCGCTCGGTGGGTATCCACGGGTGCTCTTGTTCTAGCGATCTTATCTGGAAATTTTATTGATACATGACTGATATACCTGTATGTTATATAATTTTAATTAGCTGCTTTCCTAATCATCAGATATTTGGCGATTCGTTTTGATGGCAACATTGTGACCCGCGACCACTGTGATTGTGGTGGGATCTCATACCACCAAGTTACTAGGTTACCCGCCTTTCACGAGACGCTACCCAGCAGCGGAGGAGAATTGTGTTGTTAGTCCCGTCCCCCCACAGATAAAAAACTAAGCAGAAATAGATAATGAATAAATAGTTGTAAAATTAAATTAGTTTTATTTTAAAAAAACCTTAATATCCGTAAGTATCTCCTGATAATGTTTGCCGTTTGTCTATTCACTTTGACTATCCCTATAGGAATAAAAAGTAAAGCTAATAAAAGAAGTCAGTTGGCAGAGTAGTCAGAGAGGACCTAGTATCGAGATACTCCATCGGGGGATGGAGACTTTCCGCCCAAATACGAAACAATACGATTAAATGGCGAAACTCAACCCCTCGCCAAGTTAAGTTGCCTCGTTCCAGAGCGAGAAAAATGGAATTATTAAATGGTTCCCACAACCATACGTACCACTAACGCATTAATTTTCAATTGCAACAATAGACAGTGGTTGCTAATTGTTTCAAAATTAGAAATACCTACCCACATACCTTCCCATCACAGTCGTGATTGTTTTCAAAAATATGCTATTATCAAATACATGAGTATGTATATGTATCGCATATACATACTCATGTATTTTGTAAAAAACGGTTATTTTAATAGTACAAACAGGCATTCTAATTTTATTTATTTGTATAGATTCATATTAAGAAAAATTGCGTTTAATCACACTTTGTGATTGACCTTACTTCTACTAATGAATAAAACAATCTAGCCTTCTAAAGGGGAACTTCTCCTGTAAACAGGTTATCTTATACATAGGCTACTTTTTTTAAAAAACCAACCCCTAAGAGATGGAATAAGGGATGAAAATGTGTACCAAAAAGTAGCTAGTATTAAATATAAATTATTATCAATTAATAAATGTGGAAATATACCTTGCCATCACAATCAGTAACTTCTGTTTGCAGCTCCCCCACACGCAGCTCCAGCTCACGCAAACGCAGGCGGAGTTCAGCGCCGCGCGCCGCCGCCTGCTCGCGGCGTTGTGCCAGGCGGCCTACCTCCGCGTTGCGTTTAGATATCGCTGTCTTATGCTTCTTTATTTGTATTTGGATTTCTTTTACTGCTTCCTGCGTGTTGTTACGAAATATGTTATTAGTTTTTTTGATTATGACTTTCAGTAATAGTTGATTTTGTGAGAAGAGCAAAGTATTAACGTAAACTTACGATTAATTTTATTATAGAAGGAAGTAAGAAAAGTAAGTAAGCCACTTAAGTATACATAAATTTGATGGATCATATCATTCTGATCAATTATAAAGTATATCAATTTATAGAAATAATAATTAAAACATTATTTTTGTATCAAAACACTGCTCTCTACTTTAAATAACAATTCAAGTCTTTTCACATTGAATAATGCAGCTTTGAGTAAGCCGTGCTTTAATTTATAAAATGGAAAAAAAAATCAATTAAGTTATAATATTTACTTGGACATTCCTGTAAACTTTAATGTATTCTATGTATTTAATATAAACACATAAAAACACCGTAATATTTCCAGTATTCTTTATGCAAATAAATAAATAACTATACAACTATCACATTTTATTTTTTTTATTAACTACACTATCTTTTCCACATAGTAGATATATTTACAGAGAACGTAAAAATCAAAACGCTGTAAAAAGTTCATACTATAATAAATTAAAAAAATCTTTTTCAAAGAAACTAACCATAGTCCGCTTATGCTCCGCATCAGCCTCCCCCAGCGCGGCGTTCAGCTCCGCCTCGCCCGCCTCCATCTCCTGTATCTGCGCGGCGCTGCCCGCCACCGCCGTCTCCAGCTCTTGCACCTCAAGGCGGAGGGTCTCGAACTCCTGCTCCCTTTGCTTCCACGAGGCGTTGTGCTGTTCCGCTTCGGTTTTAGCCTTTTTGAGTTCTTCTTCTGCTTTTTTGAATTCTCTGTTAATAGTATAGTAATAAATTAGATTTTAGAAAGAAACTAAAAGTACTATAAAAAAATTTTCAAAAAGTTTTTGAAAATATAATATTAATAATACAATGGTATATATGTTATTTATAGTAATATGTGTTACTGAAACAAATAGATAATCCAAAATACTTTTAACATTTTAACGTTAATTTTCAGACTTGGCAAATTGAAAACGTTTTTTTGATAACGTTTAGGTATGTATACGGAAAATCTACATTTACCAGTTCAGAATCCATACCACCACGTCCGAGTACCTCATAATAAAAAAGCCAATATAACTTTGTACCTCTCGCGATGTCCCTTGATGTCTTTCAGCTTATCGGCCAGTAGTTGCGCGCGCGCCGCCGCCTCATTGCATACGCGCTCGTCCTCCTCTAGAGCCGCGGAGAGACGCGTCACCTGCGAAACACACAACATACAATCAAATCAATAAAAAAAGCAACAAGACTATAGTGACGCAGTTCCAGAAAGAGTTAGGGACTGTGAGTTTGATTCCCTATTGAAGTAATGTTTCTATTTATATTGTTTTTATTTCTTCGCTTTGATAATGCAAAACGTAAAGTTAACTTCTACAATACTATATATCCTAATTTAATATCTCATCGATCATACGGAGAACAAAGTGTTTTCACACTAGATTCTCTCTCCTATATGGGAACCAGCCTACTATGAATAATAAATAAAAACAAGATATGTATATAAGGTAATGGTACATACAGTGTCCTGCAGCGCAGTGATCTCGGCGTGCAGTTGCGCGTGCGCAGTGCCGGCCACGCGCTCCTCCGCCACCGACAACGCGTGTTGAGACATCTCCAACCTAGAAAGAAATAATACAAATATGTTATTAATTTATTAACTTAATTTATATATATTAAATTAATTTATATATAAATTATATAAATTCGAACTTGTGAAACTTAGCATCTACTCAGAACTGAACTAATTAAGCTATATGTTCTTAAAGAGCTATTGAAAATCTTTGTTCACCTTTTACAATTTATTTATATTGTTAGAATCTTTGTAGGAAGGTTATTACAAATTTCAGCTACTCAAGGATTATTTCTAGTAGTAAGTAAAGTACAACTTATATCACATCTATCTATCTGATCTACAGAATTATAGTACCCGGCAATAAATAATGCACATCGATGCTTAGAATGAAACAGTCGGTTAGCTTCGACTTCGTAGAGCGTTGTCTCCGTCGCTTAAAATAATAACAATGAGAAACTATAAATTTATTGCCGGGTTCTATATGTACTAAGTCCTAGTAAACACTACCCTATTCAATCAATAAGCAACCTAAATTAAATTAAAAATTAAATAGCTTTACGCTGTATCCCGCACACAGCAGGGTAGGCAGAGGAAACCTAGTGTTAAGACACTCCGTTCCCCACTTTCCGCCGAATTCGGAGGCTTGCGTGTTAAGTGGCGGAACTTAACGCCGCGCTTTACCTCGACACCAGAGCGAAGAAAATGGAAATATAATTTCCACTCCTCGAGTGGGAATCGAACCCACAACCAGTCGTTTACAGTCACACGCTTGTGCCACTGGGCCACGACTGGCCAATAAACAACCTATTTTAGTAAGATATAAAAAAAACTTAAAAGGAACTCAACGCAACTTGACATCGCACTATGTGATACCTAAGCGGAGAATAGAAAATATTTATAAACATTCTTTTAAGTAGGGACAAAATCTCCAACCAATCGCATTTACAGTATCACATAATCACGATGACCTTAAGATATAAATAATATAACAAAAAAACGTCCACATCCACGTACTTCTGTCGTAAAGTAGCGTGGGTATCAGCGGCGTTCTTCATGGCGTTTAACTCCGCATTGCACTGTGCTAACTGCGCCTCACTCTCGCGGAGAGACGCCTCCAGCTCTTTGAGCTCTGCTAACTGCACTAGTACTGATCCACCCTGTATATATTAGACAGTTAATAGTTAGTACATTGTAAATATCTTATACAAAAAGGAAATAAATTATTTGTTTTAGTAAATAAATTATTAACATTTCGATTTTAAATGAAGTGTGGCCAGTCGTGGCGCAGTGGCACAAGTGTGTGACTGTAAACGACTGGTTGTGGGTTCGATTCCCACTCGAGGAGTGGAAATATTTAATATTTCCATTTCTTCGCTTTGGTGTCGAGGTAAAGCGCGGCGTTAAGTTCCGCCACTTAACACGCAATGCCTCCGAATTCGGCGGAAAGTGGGGAACAGAGTGTCTTAACTAGGTTCCCTCTGCCTACCCTGCTGTGTGCGGGATACAGCGTGAAGCTATTTTTTATTTCGATTTCAAAAGAAAACTATTTGCAAATTTAACGTCAAAATCTATACTATAATAAATCTGTAAAAAACTTTTGTCTGTACATGGAATATTTTTGCGGAAAAACAACCTAGGGGGGTGTAAAAATATTAATAAAATACGAATCTACAATTTTTAAATTTTTTGTCTGTCTGTTTGTCTGTTTGAACGCGAACATGTTTTGATCCACTGGACAGATTTGAATGATTTTTTTTTGTTGCATAGATGTTGACCCTGAGCAGGCTTTGCAGGGTATTAATGATTTCGAAGAGTGGAACACCTGATGTAGAATTACAATAGACCTGTTAAAATATAATAAATATGGAATAGCAGCTATAACAAAAATTGTTCAACGTGATGTGCATTTTGCAATGATGATTTTTTTTCTTTGATTTGGAACACCTGATGAAGAACTATAGCAGTCCATCTAGGTCAGTCCGCTTGGGGCGTGCAGCGCACCCACAGTGATACATACCCTCTGCCTGGCGCCGCCCGACAGCGTGCCGGCGGGGTCGAACACGTCGCCGTCCAGCGTGACGGAGCGCGCGCGCACCCTCGCGTCGAACGTGACGCGCTTGGCGGCGTGCAGCGCGCCCACAGTGATACATACCCTCTGCCTGGCGCCGCCCGACAGCGTGCCGGCGGGGTCGAACACGTCGCCGTCCAGCGTGACGGAGCGCGCGCGCACCCTCGCGTCGAACGTGACGCGCTTGGCGGCGTGCAGCGCGCCCACAGTGATACATACCCTCTGCCTGGCGCCGCCCGACAGCGTGCCGGCGGGGTCGAACACGTCGCCGTCCAGCGTGACGGAGCGCGCGCGCACCCTCGCGTCGAACGTGACGCGCTTGGCGGCGTGCAGCGCGCCCACAGTGATACATACCCTCTGCCTGGCGCCGCCCGACAGCGTGCCGGCGGGGTCGAACACGTCGCCGTCCAGCGTGACGGAGCGCGCGCGCACCCTCGCGTCGAACGTGACGCGCTTGGCGGCGTGCAGCGCGCCCACAGTGATACATACCCTCTGCCTGGCGCCGCCCGACAGCGTGCCGGCGGGGTCGAACACGTCGCCGTCCAGCGTGACGGAGCGCGCGCGCACCCTCGCGTCGAACGTGACGCGCTTGGCGGCGTGCAGCGCGCCCACAGTGATACATACCCTCTGCCTGGCGCCGCCCGACAGCGTGCCGGCGGGGTCGAACACGTCGCCGTCCAGCGTGACGGAGCGCGCGCGCACCCTCGCGTCGAACGTGACGCGCTTGGCGGCGTCCAGCGCGCCGCACACCAGCGTGCCGCCGAACACCCACGCCAGCGCGCCCCGCGTCTCCGGAGGGAACGACACCAGGTCTAGCGCCAGCTGCACGGATGACGGACCTCCGCCCTGGAATTTATTAAAAACAACATTTTATTATTTATTTTTATTCTATTGGAACGAAGCTCCTTATCGCACATTGTGAAAGGGGGCTAGACGGAAAAAATTCTCACGAAAAGTTGTAGTGTGGCCAGACGTGGCCCAGTGGTACAAGCGTGTGACTGAAAACGACTGGTTGTGGGTTCGATTCCCACTCGAGGGGTGGAAATTATATTTCCATTTTCTTCGCTCTGGTGTCGAGGTAAAGCACGGCGTTAAGTTCCGCCACTTAACACGCAAGCCTCCGAATTCGGCGGAAAGTGGGGAACGGAGTATCTTAACACTAGGTTCCCTCTGCCTACCCTGCTATGTGCGGGATACAGCGTGAAGCTAAAAAAAAAACAAGCTGTAACGACACTTTTTGCTATAGGAAGCTATTGTAAGCTGTTCGGCGTGCGCATGTTTCTCAGTCTGTCTCTCCTCTCTCTCTTTCTCACTCTTTCTCTCTCCCCCTCTCTCTCTCCCTCTCCCCTTCTTTCCCTCTCTCTCCCTCTCTCCCTCTCCCTTTCTCTCTCCCTCTGTCTCTCTCTCTCTCTCTCTCTCTCTCCCTCTCTCTCTCTCCCTCTCTCTCTCTCTTTCTCCCTTATAGAAAGCAAGCCAGGTATTTTCATTTCTAATTAATAATTTTCATTATATTTTTTTAAAAGATTAATGATGTTTGTTTTTAAATTCTCAGTGTGTCTCACACACAGCAGGGTAGGCAAAGGTAAACTAATCTTATGACTAGTGTCCGACCGAAACTGGATTTTCAGCCGAAACCGAAACCGAACCTTCGGTTCTGACTTCAGTTTCGGCCGAAACCGAAAATTTGTATAATACGTAAAAAATGTACATTTTTAAAAAATGACATGTGCATTTGCATTATTGTAAAAACGTTGATTTTATTATATTATTTTTTCATTTTTAATTATATTTTATTATGTACATTTTTATACACATACGCACACAGGAGGGGAGGCAGAGGAAACCTAGTGTTAAGACACTCCGTTCCCCACTTTCAGCCAAACTTGGAGGCATTGCGTGTTAAGTGGCGGTACTTAACGCCGCGTTTTTGCCCCAACACCAGTGCTAATAAAAGGGAAATCCATACTTATATTATAAATGCGAAAGTCTGTGTGTTTGTCTGTCACGCTTTCACGGTTAATCTACGGGTCCGATTTGGATGAAATTTAGAATGAAAGTAGTGAATAACTATGGGTCTAACATAGGCTACTTTTTTTTTCAAAAATTACCCGCTAAAGGGTTGAAATAGGGGATGAAAATTTATATGAAAAAACTAAACCGCTTGACCGATTGTAATGAATTTTTAAATAAATATAGTTGATAATCGAAGGTCTAAGCTAGGCTACTTTATTTTTTAAAAATCCACCCCCGAGGGTTGCAACATAACGAAACAATTAACCAGTACACGCGGCGAAGCCGCGAGCGGGCCGCTAGTATTAAATATTTCCACTCCTTCAGTGGGAATTGGCTGTGTGTGTGAGTGTACTCACGATGTCCTGCGCGGTGCGCACGGTGCGCGCGGGGATGACGTGCGGCGTGATGCGGTTGAGCGGGATGACGGTGGTGCGCGCCTGCAGCCGCCCGCGCTGCAGCAGCAGCTTGCTGGTCGCGTCCGTGTCCACCACCACGTTGTATAGCTACACATATTTATCCATATTAATTTCTTAAGTATACCATTTTAATGTAATAAAAGAACAAAAGAATTTCCTTATGAACTTTAATTTAATGTCAGTCTATTTTCCATTTACAAAGAAAACGGGGACAAAGAATTAAAAAATTGAAAGATAATCATTATCCCGAGTGGAAATCAAACCCACAACTATCAAGTTATAGTAAGTTTTATTATTATAAAATAAGCTCACCCTGCCGCCTGCAGCAGTCTCCAACGCCGTGCAGTGTATAGGGTCCTTCACGTCTATGAGGCGACATACTGTGCCTGTGTGACAATACGAATTATGGCATATAGTATAAGTCCCGGCACAAAAGTATAGCGCTGACCGTTTCTGCGCAGAAGTACGAAATAAGGTATCATAGGGGCGAGGGCGAGACGCGGGAGGGTCACGTGTATCGGGCGGGAGCTGTGATTGGTTCTCCGTTCATTCCCTTACTTCTTAATTACAGTCCCCTCAACAAGTAAGATAAAATAGAAGTCATGAATCCATTATCAGAATCCGATTATTTTTTAATTAAAGCATTGTTCACCTGTTTTAACTTATTGCATAATACATTATATTTTATCAAGTACCAGTTATCGTAAGGGTCATTACTATTGGAAAAAATATATATAATAATACTGATGATTTTTTACAAATCCACCATATTGCTTAATAGTTTAGAAATAACACACGAGTGAGCGATTGTAAACATGCGCAGCAATTCCCTCCATGTATCATTCAGCGCTACACTTACATGAAGGCACTTTTACATTTTATATGTTAAATATTAGGTTTTGATAAAAAAGTGACGCCTACAATTATATAATTTACCCTTTAATAAAATAGTTCATTTAAAATTATATGTTGTTATATTTACTTATGATTACAAAGTCAACCACAACAACAACAGACAACAACAGACTTCACTTTCATAGTATCATATAAATTATGTAAATATGTAGATTATTATATTACTATTGTCCTGACATTAAGTCATTAGAAATGTTTGTAAAAAACTTATGACGTTTAAATATATTTTCGCCTATATTTAAAGAAAATAAATAATTAAATATTATATTAAATAATATGATAAAAAATAAATTAAAACGCACCTTTAACCCTCTCGCTATCAAAGTCGGGCGTGGGCGGCGTGTAGTGGAAGTCGCAGCGCTGCAGCCGCGCCGCCAGCGCCTCGGCGCGGTCGCGTCCGGCGCGCGCGCCCTGCTGCAGTGCGCGCGCGCGCTCGCGCAGCGCGCTGCAGCGCTCCTCGCTGAACTGCGTGTTGGACAGCTGGGCCTGTAATGTACACTTGTTACATCATTATGTCATACTTCGACGTGTTCTTAAGCATAATTCACAAAAAAGCTTGAATAGATTTCAAACGCTGTTACATTGCTTTTTAAAGTAATTTTAATATTACAGTTCTTATACTAAGCGTCATATATGTACGCTTAGTCTAAGAACTGTAACATTTTTAATAAGATTTTATAAGATTTTATGTCAAGTGGTACAGTATACTTGAAATATTTTATAAATTATATAATTATAATTGTTAGCTGGAATATATTTATTTATAAGTTTATCAGTATTAATAAGTCCAAAATATTACAATTTCTTATTTAATGTAACAAAATGAATATTACTTTATATTATTATGAAACTTTACCTTATATATTTACTAGACATTAATAATATAATAGATTATAAAATGAATAATTTGACATGTGATAGGCTACACCTATCTTATTTTTATAAAAGACAGAGAGCCAGTATGCTACCGTATTATTTACATTTTAACTTAGCCAATACTTTGTTTCCATTAAACAGCATAATTTGAATTGTAATTTGGAATCCGTTCCAATAAATTTAAATTAAGTAATAAGACAATAGAGGCAGTCTCTAGCAGTTTATTATGTGATGATGAATATCAGAGCAAAAATAATGTAATAAAAAATGAAATTTGGTATGATAATGATGCAAACTTGGTACATCAAAATATACAAGGTATGCTTAAAAAAATAACTTATTTTAATTACACCTACAATTACTAAAATCTCATAAAAAGTAGTGATGATGTCGCAGATACGCTGCATATTACTGTACTCATACTACAGAGTAGTAATCAGTGCTTTCCATTCCACTATTTTTAAGCACGTTAGTCAGCGTGCAGTCACCTAACATCGCCAAAGTAACTGTCGTGCTACCATACCATACTCGGCAGTGGACGGCTATCCGCATGCTGCATTCTGCACTGTCTCATAGAGACGCGTCGGTACTTGGTGTGTACTGCAGACTGACCTGCAGCGCGTCGACGTCGGCACGCAGTCACGTGACATCGCGGAAGTAGCTGGCGTGCTACTGCGGGTAACCTGCTGCATGCTGCATCCTGGTGTACTGACCTGCAGCGCGTCGACGTCGGCGCGCAGTGTGGCGATGTCGCGCAGGTCGGCGGCGTGCTGCGCGCTGCTGCTGTCGTACTCGCGCTGCAGCGCGCGCAGGGACGTCTGCGCGTGCGAGCGCTCCATGCGGCTCTGAGAGACCCGTGTTGACGCCTCGGATGCTTCCTGCTTTGCGCCTGGAATGTTAACATAATATCTATTGCTTACATTGTTTTATTACAAGGGCCAAGTATTTTCATTTATTTACTCTATTAATTTTTATTTTAAAACAAAAACTGCATATAAACAAAAAAAATATTTATTATACACGCAAGACATATTTAAAACGTGCACTTATACTCAGCAGTTTAATTGAAAATACTACTTACTCATAAGCTGATCTTGTAGAGACTCAGAAGCACCTTCTCTTCCAGAACTGACTGCCAAAAAGCGCTCCTGCGCTGCTGCCAGCGCTGCAGCGCTCTCCTGACTTAGGGCTTTAAGACGCTCGAATGTCGATGACACCTGCAGCAAATTTAATTTACATTTACACTTGTTAAATAAAAAAATATATCGACGCCCCCAAGCAATAACCCAGTAATCGCAAAACTCAAATTTTTCAGGGGAAATTATTTTGCGTTTTTTAGCTATATCTTCACAGTGAGTCATTGTTATGGGATGATAGATACGTAAATTAATAGGTAATTTTTTATAGAGTAACCTAATAGTATTAGGAATAAATAAAGTAATCAAATATTTATGTAATACATAAAAGTATATATTACGTAAAATGTTTTTGTTATATTTTAACAGTAAATGTATCTTACCTTATTGAATTATAAAGATAAATTCTGTAATATCAACTTACAAGATTATTGCGGTATTTTTTTAAATTGTCTTATGCAGTAATCATTATTTATTTAAGAGAGTAACAGCGAAGTTATAAAACTGGCTTATTGCCGTGTAATCTAAACCGTCTTTAAACAGTAAAAACCTAGTACCACATGTACTTTTACGTACATGAATTGCATTAATCGTATGCTGATATTTCCTGAAAGTATCGTTAAGAGGATTATGAAATAAAACTACACATAAATACCAACTTAAAAATGAGTTTTATAAAAAAAAAAAAAATACGTATGAAAACAACAATATAATCAGTCTTCTGAATTATTAAAATCATATAAAAAATTATAATAAAGGTACTCGTAGCATAAAAATATGATAATATTATAACTAAATGTCATCAATCGCCATTATCAGAGGATTCTTCAGTAACAATGTTAATATTAACCTGAGAACACGCCAGTGATTGGTAAAAACTGTGGCAGTATCTTGGAATTGCTCCACTATTGCACAAAGATAGTACGTCTGTATGGAGTGCCTTGCTTATTGGAATAGGCTGATGATAAGCAGGCTCTAGAGCGATTTCTTCAGTCGGTGAGCTCGGTTTAGTTTTTCGTCCACGTCGTCTAATTTGGGTTGAGTGTAAGGTATCTAACTCCAAGTATTGCTCATCAAAATCGTATTTAAAATAAACTTTCCCTGGTTGTAAGGGCGTAATGTAAACCTCCATGATATCAGACCAACGGATAATATTTCCATTTGTATCCCGACGCCAATGTGCAGGACTTACTAGTTTTTTAATATTTAAAACATCAGACTGCTCAATTTCTGTTAAGTTGTACTTTTCTCCGGTGACTTTGGAATTTAAAATTATATTATAAATTTGTTCCGGAGTGTAAATAACTTTATTTTTTATATTGCGTTCAATACAGGCATGCATTGAATCACCTTCATTTTGGCTGTGTCCTGTTTCAAAAAATCTGTGAGTTATGTACAATTGTAGAATCTTTGCAGCGTCTATGCTGCAAATAAGGCGAAAATGTACCTATTTTTGTTTTGTCCATAACACCCGTCAGAGTAGAATGATATTGTATTTATTCCTTTTTCACGTTCAGATTTTAAGAACTTCAACAAACGACTACCAATTTCCGTACAGCCTCTTTTAGCTACATGGTAATGCCACGCATAGCAATAACCTTTTTTACGTAAAGCGTCATAAATAGTAAAATTGTAAATAGGATACTTCCGTTTATAATGAAAAATCCCCACATTAGACTGAGGAATGTTTAAAACTTTGTGTAGGTCAAATACTGCTACTGTGCTTTCATTTGGGTCAAATAGATGTTTTTCCTCATTTTTAATTTGCCTTATCCTTTCTTTTTTATGTAAGTGACGCATATGATTCTCTTCTAATAGTTCTTTTTCCAAGGCAGAAGCTTGTTTATAAGTAGCGCAGGTTGCACACTGGTCTTTTTTGGGTTTGAAAAAGGAGTAGTTAAATTGTGTATTAAAAACGGTTTCATATTGGCGTTTAGTTGTTATGGTAACATTCGTGTAATTTTGCTGTACAAACCAATCAGTGTACAAACGATATAATTTTGAAATGTTTAGATTTTCTGACAGGTATTGACGATTAGAACTTTTTCTTTGTAAAATATGACTCTACTACAGGGAATAGTTTAATGTGTGCTATGATACTGGATTCTGTATCACTGCTCATTTTGCGAGGTCTGTTTGTGTGTTTCCCTTTTTTATCATTTAAATATTCATCTGCTTTAGCCTTTTCAATAGCAGTGTAGATCATCGTCTCTCCAATATTTAAAGTATTTACGAAAAACTTTTTACAAACTGCCACTTTTTCACCGTCCAAAGGAAAAAAATATCTGATGGTTTGGGTACGATTATTTTTGCGTTCTATGGTCATTCTTTTAATATTTTCTACTTTAACGTGTCTTGTAATATACAGCCACTGGTTCTCTCGATTAGAGAGTCTATAAAATGTGTCAAACAAGACCTTTCGTTGGGTCAAACTAAATCTACCACTACAGTTCATCTTACATTCACAAACAGGGCCAACAGACTTTTCAAAATAGCTTTTTTTTTAATTACATCCTTCATAAGCATTTCCAGAGTTTTTGCAATACAGGTCAATACGTGTTTGAGATGAGCAAGTTTACGCCAGTACATACGTTTTATCGTATATTACAGTTCATATAAATATTTTTCCTAACCATTACAAAAAACATCCTTCATATTTCACTGCAATAAACTTGTAATGGCAGTAACCAAAATTCAACATGTTTAATTTTACGGTATTACCTTAATACCAATTGTTAGTCATGAAATTTAAAAAGTAACAATGTATAATTTTATTTTTGTCGCATAAAAATGTTGTAGAAATTCCGTGCAATAAATCTTTCATTGTTCATATTTTTGTAATTAACATTTAAAAAAATCCAAAAAAAAATACATACATGAGTCAAGGCCCATATATGTCAAATTTGAAATAAAAAAAAATTCCAGTAACATTCTATAACTGGGTTATTGCTTGGGGGCGTCGATATATTTTGTATTTTTTAAGTTTTATCCACACTTAATTTATAAAAAACATTATATAAAATATATATGAAATTCAAACATAACATAACAATTTCAATTTTAATCCAATGAAAGTTATAACTGTATGATGTTCCACACAACTTTGATTGATAGATGAAGATATTGATAAATTTTTTTATTGATAGAATAAAAGATATTAATTGCTAATAAATCCACACATATACGTATTTAAATGTAAACTAACCTTATTGCTTACAATATTAATTACCAAAACTTTATTATAATGTAAAATGTCGAGTTTGTAAATGTGCGGTCATTCACCATACAGTAACAATGGTCTATACATTCATGTTTTTACTTTTTCTATTGTTTTCAAAAGTTTTCAACTAATAATTGTCAACTTGATATTTTTAGCCATATGCATGGTAAGCAAATGTCTGGCTACCAACCTTCTCCAGCTCCCTGGCCTTGTCCCCGAGCGCGGCGCTGTCGTCGTCGCGGGCGCGCTGCAGCAGGCGCGCGCGTCGCGCGTGCTCGTGCAGCGCGTCGCGCGCCGCCCGCGCCTGCGCGCCCGCGCTCGCCTCAGTACGCTCTGCCCCCGCGAGGGATGCTTGCAGCGTGGACAGGGTGCTGCCGCTCTCCTGTTAACACAGGATTACAAACATATATTAATCGTCTTAAGATAACTAATATTTAATATATGTTTTGATGACTTTAGAAAAGCTAAAGACAAAGTAAAATGGAAAATAAAGGAGGCCTATGTGTCAGGACATGACACACTGAGTTGAAACCAATCTGATGTGCTACATATATGACTAAATAAACAAAAAAATGTAAATTCAGTAACAAAGGCTTTTGTCAAGTACAAATATTTATATTTGTCTTAAGGTAGTGATTTGTGTGGGGATATTCATAAATTAAACTTGTACATTATTTATTTAAAGCCTTCATCATGAAGTGAGATAGTGTCTGAATGTGGATGTATATGGATGTGAGTTAGATAAACACTAAAGGAACTTTAGTTAATTTCTTTTTATATCCTTGCTTTGGTAAAACAAAGTGTGTAGTTTCGCCATTCAAGACGCAATGTCTCGCATTAGGACGCAAATTAGAGACAAAGTGCTTTGACACTATATTCTCTTAGCTTGAGGTAGTTAATCAATCTTCTTTAGGGAAAAAAATTAAGGTTTAAAAATATTATTCATATTAATGTAATATATGTTGAAAATGTATAAAAATAAACTTTAACGTAAATTGGTTTCATTTCCCTTATTTAATTATCATATCACTTTAAAATTACTTTAAAATATTGTATATTGAAAACTCTACACTTGCTAAATGAAAAAATAACAATTTAAATATAAATATTCAAATAAAACAGTTAAACTTACAACTACAATGTTAAGTCAAATAAACCAGTGCCACAATGACTTAAATAATAAAAAATTAAATACCTCCTCCAATCTGTTATTCAACTCTGTGATCTCTCTATCCAGGTCACTTATTTCCATCTCATTACTTGTAATGTTGTCCTTCTTGGTTTGGATCTCATCTTGTACTTCTTTTACTTTCTTCTCAGCATCTTTTGTGCTTTGTAGTGCTGATACATATCTAATATATATACGCACCATTGCTTTAGTTTAAGACATGCAGTATGAAGTGGTAAGTCCCATTTTTAGATCATCTATAAATGGGATCTTGTTCTTTTCATAGAGATTGAAAAAAAGAGAGAAATAAAAAAAATAGTTTGTATGGGTCCAGTTTGTCAAACTTTGTATTCAAACTGATGGTTTAACAGGGAAGATTTTGGCCAAACTTCTTCAAATACTCAATTGATTTTATATCTGTAGATGCAATTGGGTACATGTCATGATTTATCAGTCATACTTATTATTTTGTTACAATGATTGAATATTATGTATTCACCGATATTATACTGATATTATTAATAATTAATAATTGAATAGTATTTTTTTTATATCACAGAAAGTATATATGTTCAGCTTTTTAATTATATTCTTTACATAAATATATGAATAACATATGAAATATAGATATAAGTATAACTTACTTCCATGCAACATAAAGCCTGGTTAGATTTTCTAGCTCTCGCACCACTTTTTGATATTCTTGGTACTGGGATCTTTCATCTTGCAACTTTTGCAGTTTTGGTGCTATATCTTCTCTGATTATCTGAAATACAGATACTAAATTGTTTAAGAAATTAAATTGAATATATTTCAATGTAATAGAGAAATATTTGGATATCAATTTGATGTAAGTTCAATTCCACATTTAGAAAGTGATTATATTCAAGAGGCCATTGTGGCGCAGTAAGACAGTGTGTGAAATTGTGATTAGTTTTTTATTCAAACTTAGAGGAATGATTAGTTTTATTATTAGTATTTTATATAATATTTATCTAATACATATAATTAGATAACTTAATTATTTTCACTGTTGCACTGGTGAACCAGATAACATAAGATGAGTTCCCCCATTTAAACTTACAATGTCTAACAATTGGGCAGGTGCTGGAAATGGAGTGTCTTGACTATGACTACTATGTGGCAAAAGTGTTTGGATGAAGCTGAACAAAAGTTTTATTAAAGCTATTACTATCTCCCAAGACTGATGCAGTGCAGTGATATGTTTTACACAATACATATTTCAAAATTAAATCAGAAAGTGGAAAACAGAGTGCCTCTACACTAGATCCTCTTGCAAATATGTAAAGTAAATTTAAGAACAGTTTACAAATAAACATACATCATTCAACTCTCTAAGCTTTGCATCTTTCTTCTCTATTGTCTTTTGAGCAGCTTGTTTCTTTGCTTCATACATCCTTGTACCAGCAGCCTCTTCTACCATAGATAATATCTGCAAAAAGCGCAATAATTTAAATGTGTTTATAATTGTGTTTCATTATTATAAAGTTTTAAAATATTACATACATATAAAAATCTTAAATTATGTTTAAATAACTTATTTTATTTTAGTTTAAAGGCTAAAATTTCACATAATATACCCATAACCTATAAATAAGTATAATATTCTATTATATTATTAAAGATTTACAATATTCTAAAAAGAAAATATTCACTTACTTCAGGCGGCTTCATGTTCAACACCTTAGTAATCCTTCCTTGCATAATCAAAAAGTGTGGATTATTAACATTGAGCTGGACTGAACAGAAGAGATCACTGACTCTCTTATTTTGAACATTGATGCCATTTATTAAATACTTATTCTTTCCTCCCATGACCACCTAGAAGTAAAAACAAATGTTTTTAATAATTGTTTCTGTGTATATAAGTATTTTGATACATTTATTAAAATAAAATAACAAAAACAATTTATTTTAATTCAACATCTGAGTAAATATACAAATACTAATCACTACTTTTAACTTTTATTAAATATAACATACCTGTCTTGTAACAGTAATCTCGTCATGGTTCTCATAACCTATGGGACACTGTCTCTTATCTCTGTTATCAAATGTGATGCTAACTGTTGCCTTAGTGATTCCAGCCTGGCCATGTTTGTAAATAAGCTCCTGAAGACTGCCAGCTCGGACCTAATTTTTATAAGTTTAATTATATACAAAAGCCCTAAGCGTAGTCACTTATTGGCTTAAAAAAACAATAGTGTATTCTGATTTTAAGAAAACGCAATAAAATTCTGTTATCACTGTTCACACATATGAATACATGAAATTAAAGAAAACAAAGCAGTATTATCAGTATGTAACTTTACTTACATTTGAGAGATTAGTAATGCCTAGTACAAAACATATAGAATCCAATATATTAGACTTTCCCGTTCCATTTAGGCCGGTAATAGCGTTGAACTCTGGATCAAACCCAGTTATCTCCACTCTATTACCATAGGATTTAAATCCATCTAACACTATTGACTTGATATACATCTTGAATGCGACATAAATATGGGAGATAAAGTTTTACATTAAATAAAACAACTTGTAAAACAAATTATAAGTTGAAAAGGTAAAAGTTTCCTATGAAAGCGGGAACCGTTGCGCTGTTTTTTTTAAAGTTTGACTGTTGACAGTACAACCACAGATTAATATTAGAGAATTTTATATTTATCTAATTCTTTACTATGGACATTTACTATGCAAAATTATATTAGGAATTTTTAGCCTATTTTACAATGCACTATAATTATATTTTTATTTAATTCAACATTGTATTGTATATACGTCTATATAAGTAACTTCTTGCATATATATAACGCAGGCAGAGACAACTAACCACTTAGCTCTTCACCCGCCGAATTTCAAGACATTGTGTGTTTATATTTAGTAACATAACTTAATGCTGCGTCTTGTTACCCCTGAGTGGGTAAAGGAACTACATTGAATCTTGTATATAATCATTTTTCTTATCCCACAACTATCGTGTTCACAGACAGGCGTTATAGGTATACCACATTATAAAATATAAAAAAATCATATATACATCTCTCCATGCCAGAACCACGTTCGCACGAAATGGAGCTGAGTGATATAGTATGCACAGTATAATCAATAAATATATAAAATAATCATGCCTATAGCTTATAAATATTTTCTCTTGACTACTCTTAAGTCTTAACTGACTAACTTTTGAAGAGTAGCGTTGCACATTTTGCTTGACTGTAGAACATATCCGCTACGTAATATGACCAGTACAGTTGATTTCTCCTTACTTAGCTTAATAAAATGTGAATATAAAAATAAATAAATAAATTTTAAAAGTATTGAAATAAGTAAATTCATTTAAAAAAAATATTTAAATGTAAACTCGGCAACTAGTTATTGCTGACATTTTTTGTTTAAAATATCTATAGTATCTATAGTAAATGTTTTACCGCCTTATGCTTTTCATATGTGCATTGTCAAAAAGTCAGTTGAAGATAATGTCAAATTAATATTTAGAAAAATACTATTCTGTTGAACTCTTATTAATTGGATTTGTTAAAGAAGTGCTACATAATGGAATTTAATAGTACTGGTGGCATGAGGAGCCCGTTCTCTCCTCGTGTCAGACAATCTATTTCAGGTCGGAGGCCTATAGGATTAGCTTCTGCTAAAAAGAATCAAAGGTATTTTAAAAAACTAACCTGTTTGTTATTTTTGAATAATGTGTTTTTACATATGTTACTTTATATTTTAGTAAATTCACGCAACCTGCTGAGCAACCTGCTGGAGATGTTATATACAAAACTCCTACACTCACTCTTGAAACTTATGGCATGCCCTTACCGGTTATGGTTACAGAAACACTAACTTTTGGTATGTCAAATAATGTTTTTTATTATATTTATAAATAATTATTAAAAATAATTAATAATTATTATAAACATTAACATATGAATATTGTTTCATTGTGTTTTACTATTATAGCTAGTGGAGATGTAAGTGTCCGAATGTCACCTTGTGGATGGTGCTGGGTTGTGGCTGGGCGGAAAGTCCTAGCCTGGCCACGAGAGGCAGCTTCATCAACACCTTCAGCTCCATCGGCTGCTAGGGAATTGACTTTACCGCAGACTGACTTAGCTCATAAAGCTGATCTGGTTATGCTTTTCTATGAAGAAGGAGCACAAGTAATGCATTGTTTTATGTTTATTTATAGATTATGTTCATTTGTTATGGATAAAATCAAAAATACTTAACTCACTCTAAATTTTGCTGCAACTTTATTGTTACAGTAATATAAGGTACATTAAGGGCTAATAGCAAACTTGATATTTTTTAAATTAAATCTATTGCAGTTACTGTTGATATATTTAACATTATGCAAAGAATTCCAAAGAATGTCAGAATTCTGATTTATTGAAATTTTATGTACTTGCCTTTACAAAATACATTACAAATATATTCTAATTGCTTTTTAATTATATTTCAGATGCCATCTTGTATAGGTGTCTCACCAGAAGGTGTAGTCAGATACTGGCCATCTGTAGGAACGGAGGGAGCATACTCAGATGTGTCATGTGAACTGGCTGGCCAGGAATGTGACAGACTTACCGAGGCCAAGGATGGATTGTTACTGGCTACAACAACTTGTACACTTGTGAAGATTACAACTAGTAAAGGTATGGATTATATTACAGTGATAATCCACACTTATATTGTAAATGCAAAAATCTGTCTATTTCTTTGTCACACTTTCATGACTAATCTACTGGAACATTTGGGTGAAATTTAGAATGAAAGTAGTAAAAAATCAACTTCTAAAAGTTTGAAATACGGGATGAAAGTTTATATGGTATAATTAAAAAATCGAAACTGCTTGACTTATTGTTATGAATTTTGGCAAAAATAATTAAAAGTTCTCAAATAAATCATGGGCTACTTTAATATTCAAAAATTGATGGTTACAAAATAACGAAACAACGCTGCGAAGCCACAAGTGGGCTGCTAGTAGTAAATAAAGTTAATTTACAAGACAAGACAAGGAATTTGTATTGTATGTGGAAATATAAATGAAATAAAAGAGGAAAACTGTTTTTATATAATGAGTGTGTATTCAATGTCCACTTAGGGGAATGATTATTTAAAGTGTTTTGTTTTCCATTGTCTGATAAGAAGTTGCTCATGCACCAGGTAAAATAAGATGGCATTAAAAAAACACCTTTTTTAAAAAAAGACAAGCAGAATAAGAAATTAACAAGCAAAAAAATATAGAATTTGAATTGTTTTGTAATTAAATTTTAAATTCCAATGGTTTTGTAATAATGGTTTTGTAATATTAGAAGTAGATTAAATATTACAGACACTACCATGTCCTCCACACTTTCCTTATGCCCTTAACATATTGCTTAGACTGTGAATGTTATTGTTCCAGAGGGTCGTCCCACAGTGATATGTCAAACTTTGAGGCCTCCAAGTGGCTGGCTAGGAGGTATTGGAAGACGTGTATCCCTTCTCTTCTTTGGATCCATGCCAGCACATGCTGATACTGTAAGTTTAGCTTAGTTATTAAAAATTATAATTTAAGTAATTTGAATGTTCAATATAACGTTTATGTTGAAAGTTTTCAGTTAAGAAAAAGAGTAGTATTTACTTATAATTATATATTTTAATTTTTTTTGTTTGTTTATATAATTATCTAATTTAAGATATATTAAGTTTTATACTATGTACAGTGCATTGGTTCATGACCTAGCAATATTTTAAACTTACAATATATACCTAGCTTAATTAAACACACATATTGGGCTTAACAAATTCTCCTCTGAAAAGAAATACTGAGTTTTCTGGACAAAACATTCTTACAAATATAGAAATAATGTTATTAATAGTAAAAATATAAATATATAAATAAAATGTATTGTGGAAAGGAAATAAAACCAAGCATAGTGAAAAGATTGTACTCTAAAAAAATCAGTAATAAATTACCAATGCAAATGTAGTAACAAATTGTTTCTAACATATTTTAAAAACTAGAATATTAATGGTACTTGTTGTGTGTAGACAAGTGTTTTTATTGATGAAATTAGGTATATTTTTAAACATTTAATGATGGCTAGGTTATGACTGGACATACAATATGAACATAAAAGTGTAATTTTAAATTAATAATATAGCAAAAACTTTTTCATATTCTGCTGTACCTTTTTTAAGTTTGGTACTTAATACAAAAAATTGTGTAACAGAAACTAGTAGGTGTAGTGGTGCTACCAAGTGCACCAAACCCAGAGAATCCAGAGGAGGAAGAGGAAGAATGTATAGCCCTGGTGGCGGGGGGACCTCTGCTCCAGCTGTGGTGCGGTGCTGATGTTTATGAACATCATCTGAGGAGACCACTCTCTGAGGCTTTTGCTAGAGCTCATTTAGCTCCACAGGGTAAGTTGTTTATTAGCATCTCTGTAAAAAGATTATTAAAAATTCCTGTGCTGGTTAAGTTTTGGTATTTTCAGTTTTTTATACATTTTACAAACATATTTTTCTTATTCTAATTAAAGAACACTCCAATGTATATAAAAATATGAAACATGAACATTGTACATATATTACAATAATTAGATGTACCCAGTATATAAGAGGTTGTGTAATATGCAGGCGACCTGAACAGCCTGGAGATGGTGTCGCTGGACGTGCACGCGGCCGGCCCGCGCGCGCTGCTGCTGCTGGTGGCCGCCGTCAACGTGGCGCGCTCGCCCGACATGCGCTACGCGCTCGGTACGGGTTACACCTTATGTATTGTTTATTATTGCTTTTTATTGTTTGCTTATCCAAAAATATGGATTTTACCCATTAGTTAGCCGCAAGCGGGCCACTTATTGTAAACCATTAGCCACCTACTTGTCATCGTCTTGTAAATTTAAAGTTTCGTTATATTTAACCCTTAAAATTTCGTTATATTTAACCCTGGGCTATGAATTACGTTTTTACCACAATTCATTACAATTGGTGAAATGGTTTAGATTTATCTAAGTTATGCGTATAAACTTTCAACCCTTTAGGTGTTGATTGTAGAAAAAAACAACAAGTATTTTCATCCCGAATTTCATCAAAATTCGATCGAAAGTAAATTAACATGCAAACATAACAGACAGACATACAAACTTTCACATTTACAATATATTTGTATAAATTTTTATCGTTTACGTGTATGTATTCATTTCAGCACAAATAAGCGTGTCCCGCACAGAGGCGCGCGTGGTGTCGCTGTGCGCGCTGCGCGTGCCGCGCGACGACGAGCCGCCGCGCTGCCTGCCGCTGCCCGCGCGCCCGCTGCTGTACTCCGCGTCGCACGTCACGGCGCAGAACGCCGCCGACGCCGACTGCGTGGACGTGAGCGCCGCCGACGACCGCGTGCTGGGCGCCGCGTGCTGCGCCGGCACGCCGCTGCTCTTCACGCGCAAGCACGGCGTGCTGCGGCTGCGGCGCGCGCCCGTAGACCGGGACCAAGAGTTGCACGCTACGTATGTTGTCACTTTACATTTTTATTATATTTTTTATGTATTCAAACGCCACAGACTTGAGGTCCATTAACTTTCAGCATTTTTTCATTTACTGTTTGTGATTTTCTGTTTTTTTCTAAATTATTTTAACGAGTAGTATACTTAATACTAGGCCACACGTGTTTTATATCCCGTAGGTTTCTCTATGTAATAGAGAGGCTGTAGCAGCCCCTACAGAGGCAGGTGGGTCCCTATCTTCATCTCACGCAGTACAGATAGCGCCAACGTATAATTCCTTGTTTGATTCGATAGCCTCTGTATCTCTATAAAAGATTGATATTTTCAGATTATCACCCACTATGTCGATCAAGAAGATTCCTTTGCCCGATGGCTGATTAATACTGTACTGTTAATAAGCATTAATTAAAATATAAGAAACGTTCTTGAGCAGTGGTCAATTTATTACTGGCTTGTGTTATGTGTTACAAGATGATAAAAGGGTGTGGCAAACATATACAACAACTATACTACACTATACTTTACTGTACTGTACTGTACTGTACTGTACTATACTGTACTATACTATGCTGTACTGTATTGTACTGTATTACTGTTTTATATTTATATGTAGGAGTTGATTGTTGTTATTGTGTTTCAGGTCAATTTGCGATAGTCCAATGGGATCACCCTGTCCGTCGGATATGTATGATGGAAACCTATCTCTGTATGAGATAGATCCACATGAGGTAGGAGGAGGCTTTTGTTTCCTTTCTTTAATATTTTTTGTTTATATGAATATAATTATATTGTGACATATATATATTTACATTTTATTTATCAATAGATATTTCAAAAATGTTTTCGGTAACAATTAGTTTTAAGAAAATTATAAATTGCTAATTAAAATAAGTAAAGACTATTAAGTAAGAATTTGACTTTGAATATTAATATTGACTGAATGAATTATATATTTAGTAAAATTGATACATGATAAAATCATTTAATAAATAAGCATTAAACGATTATTGTGTATGATCATTATATATTTTACATTATTATGTTACACAGGTGAGCGCCATGAGCACAGAAGCAGTGGGCAAGTTACAGAGCGCGTTCCTCTTCCACGTGCGCGGGTCCGCCGCCGCCGCCGCCCGCATTCTCGCAGAACTCTTCCCACCACCGCCGTCCCCCGCCTCCCCCACCACCGCCACCAGCGTGGACGCGCCACTAGACCGCACAGTGCTAGCGGTGGCGAGCGACATGCTGGACGACGTGCCCGCCGGCGACCCGCGCTGGAAGCTGCGCAGCGACGCGCACACCCGCGTGGCGCTCGGCAGCAGCGCGGCGCTGCAGGCGGGCGCGCAGCTGCGCGACAAGCAGCGCGCGTTCGCGCTGTTCCTGGAGTTCCTGCGCGCGCACGCGCTGTGGCGCCGCCTGTGCGCCGTGAGCGTCGCGGACGCGGACGCGGACGGGGACGGGGGCGCGGTGAGCACGCAGTGGGCGCTGTGCGCGCTGGCGGAGCGGCTGGCGGCGGCGCGCGCGCTGCAGCGGCTGCACCAGGCGGGCGCGCCGCTTATTGATGCTGCGTTACATCAGGTGCGTTGAGCTTTAAGTACTGACAAGTTTTAATGAAATAAGTAGATATGTGAAATCTGATAATCTAATAGTTATTGTAAAAGTAAAGCAATGCAATAGTTTAAAAAAATACTACTAGTAATAAAAAAATAAATATCAGTTTTTAATAGAAAAAAATGGTATTTTAATAATTCATATTTACTTACTGAACATTTTTCATAAACATTATCAAAAATGTATACCATAAATATGTTAACAAAATATACTCCATTTGAAACAATGTTTGCAAAAGCAATAACACTATAATTTGACCTCATGGAATTTAATGTTTTGCAGTTTAGATATTGTTTCTAAATATTTGAATTTTGTTCATATATTGAATACAAATAATTTACTAGGCAATAAAATTAGGGTGCATATTTTAGGAAAACCACAAAATCAGATCCTGAGCTTTCGTGTAAATTTGTAGCTTTTTAATTTTCAGATTGGATGAAATTTAGAACTTAAAATTTTTAGGATAATTGTTTTTAGAACCAGTCCAGTAGTGATAGTGGGGCCAGTCGTGGCGCAGTGGCACAAGCGTGTGACTGTAAAGTACTGGTTGTGGGTTCGATTCCCACTTCAGTAGTGGAAATATTTAATATTTCCGTTTCCTTCGCTCAGGTCTCAGAGGTAAAGCGCGGCGTTAAGTTCTGAACACGCAATGCCTCACAATTCTGCGGAAAGTGGGGAACAGAGTGTCTTAACACTAGATTCCCTCTGCCTACCCCGCTGTGTGTGGGAAAGAGCGTGAAGTTAAAAAAAAAGACCAAAAAAAGTATTTTTATAAACAGTACTATTGAAAAAAAATTATTTAGAAATATTTTTAGTAACATCTATAAAAAATATAACAAAGAGGTAAAGTTTGTAACATTGTTTGTAAAGGATAATCTTGGGAAATTATGAAGTGATCATGAAATTTTTTTTACAATTAGAAAGCTACACTATTCAGGAGTGTTAAAGGGTGCGTTTTATTATGAGTGAACTAAAAGCTTAGAGAATCCCAAAGAGGTCCGAATAGGGGATAAAAGCTCAATGAGGTGGGCAGTTGGTCTACAATACTTTTAATTAAACAGCAAAATAATATAAAACCTCAACACAAACAGGTAGCATCAGGCACGGACAGCGACGGCACCGCGGAGGACTCGGAGGTGTGCGCGGCGGTGCGCAGCGGCGCGCTGTCGGCGGCGGACGTGTGCTTCCGGCGCGTGACGCGCACGCCGCGCCTGCTGCGCGCGCTGGCCGCGCTGCCCGCGCCGCCGCCGCCCGCCCCCGCCGCGCCCGACGCCGCACACGCGCTGCAGGCCTGCAACGCGCTCACTGTACGTGTGCTATATATGTCTTTATATATATGAGATTACTTTTGTTATTGACTGACTGATTAGTAAGTAAAGTGCACTTGAAATTGTTGCGTTTAGATCATTGGAATTTGATATGTAGATGATGGAGTGTTTACTCTTTCTGGTATGTAAAAATACTAAAATAATAAGTTAACAACAAAAATAAGTTGTAATAAAATGTATAAGAATTTCGACCTAGCTGGTAGTAGAACACATGGCTCAGTGGTGAGAGCGCCTGAACGATATTCAGGAGGCGCGGGATTGAATCCCGCTGCGTTCAAGTTTTTATACGCTTCCCAAATGTCTTTTTTATGAAAGAATAAGTTTATGAATTGAAAAAAATAGCATTTACTTTTATGTTATTGAAACTTCACGCTTTTCAAGTGTCAATACATTCCATTCTCCACTTTCGGTTCATAATCAGAATGTACTGAGTGGCAAAGCTCAACGTCGAGTTTAGGCTTAAGTATCAGAGTGGCAAAAGGTAAAATTTAATTATAATCGTAGCAGGTGGGAATCAAACTGCGCCATGACGGCTTTTACGTTGTATTACTAATTGTATATTCATATCATGAATAAAATAGATTAGCGTTCAAGTACCTAGACGTAAGTACAGTCAGTAGACCGCCACTCAAGATCCCCTTAGCAATGAACGTAAACAATAAATGGTATATATGTATGTGTGTGTGTGTCCCCGCAGACGGTGCTGCAGGAGATGCACAAGTGCCGGTCGCAGTGGGCGCAGTGGGCGGGCGTGCCCCCGCGCCCCGCGCCCGCGCGCGGCCCGCGCTCCACGCTGGCCGCGCTCGCGCACGCGCACAAGCGCGCGCTGTATGTACTCGCTTCTTGTTATACATGTATATATGTACACTAAAATCCGTTTACAACAACGGCAAGGGACCGGGATGTTATGTCGAACTGACCGAAAGTCGTACTAAACGAACACACAATGTTTATTTATTTATTTATATTTTTTAGCTTCACGCTATATCCCGCACACAGCAAACAGAGGAGTTAAAACACTCCGTTTTCCATTTTCCGCCAAATTCAGAGGCATTGCGTGTGTTTATTGTAATATATTGAAATGGCGGAACTTAACGCCGCGCTTTGTCTCGACACCAGAGTGAAGAAAATGGAAATATTAAATATCAAGTGGGAATCAAACCCACAACCAGGCGTTTACAATCACACGCTTGTGTCACTGCGCCACGCCTGGCCCCAACATGAAAAACATTTTAGGAAAAGGTATGATAATTTTAAGGCAATGGAAATCGAACCCTCACCTCTTGAAATCTAGACAAAAAATGTAGCAGATAACTGATATAATAAGATGTAACTTAGACGACTACTTTACTTTTATCATCTCTTTTTTGTCAAAGTCGAGTCGAGCACAGCCGTTAGGTTATATAAACACGACTACTTGATATATATGACAAATATGATACAGGCAGTGCGCCGGGCGCTGCGCGGAGGGCGGGCTGCGCGCGCAGGTGGTGGAGGGCGCGGCCGCGCTGGCCGACCTGCTGCTGGCCGACGCCGACGCGCACCGCCACCGCCAGCTGCGCACGCAACTCATACGACCCTACTGTTAGTATATAGCTGTATTATTGTCTTGTTTCTTGCTTTTGGTATTCATATATTACATATACTTTTATATATAACTTCTTTTTATTTTAGAAAACGTTACCTTAACGACTTGCATAGTTTTGTAATTCTGATTTTTATTTTTGATTTAGTTTGATATTCGAATATTAAAATATACGCGAATCAACTGGTTAAATAGCTTTATGTATTAAAATATTTCGATCAAAGAAATTCTCTTAATTTAAAATTTAATTGAAAAATAAAATTTCAGATAGACTTTTTTCCTGAAAATAAGTAGAATAAATTAATATTACACAAGAATAAATAACAGTTTCCCTTTTTTTTTACATACATGTTATTCCTTAATTAAATTTATATTATACTTACATTTATTTAAAAAAATCATAAATCATTAATTATTTATAATAACATTTTATAACACTACTTTAATAAATTATATGATCAATAATTTGCAGTGGAGGAAGGTCAGATAGAGCGCGCGGCGGTGCTCGCAGAGAAGTTCAAGGAGTTCGAGCTGCTCATAGAGATGTGCGTGGAGCGCCACGACATGCAGCGCCTCTACGGGTACGTCGACAAGTACGTCGATGAGGTGAGCTGATCCTATTTTATATTACTTTATACGTTTTGTATATAGCAGAGTGGAAGAAAGAGAAACTAGTAATAAATTATTTTGTATTTCGCTCAAGTTTACAATGTTGAATTGAAGTCTGATGTTGTTTGAGTTTGTCAGGCTTATGTTTCCATTAGTATTTATTTTAAATTTATGTCTTTAATTTAACTGTTGTCGGTTTTGCAAAATTTAAGTATATTTAGTACTAAACACTAAATTTAGTGACAATTTATTTCAACTTAGGTTTATATTTAGTTAAATGTTTATGTCTATTTTTGTCTATCTTTTCTGGCTTGTAAGAATGAGTATATTTATATTATTTTCATTTCTTGGTTATTGTGAGATAAAGTGCAACACTGATTGTCGTCAAGTAGTATGTAAACTCGCAGATTTGATCAGAAGGAAGATGCAGCGTCTTGGTACTAGGCCTTTTAATTACTTTTCTATGTCGAAAAAAATGTAGACGTTTAAATATGAAATAATCTATTTACTGTGAACACAGGGTATAGCAGAGAAGGCGTTCGCGTGGATGTCGTCCCGCGGGCACTCGGCGCTGCTGCTGCGCTCGCTGGCGGCGCGGCCGGCGCTGCGGGCACGCGCGCGCGCCTGGCTGGCGGCCGCGCCCGCGCGCACGCGTCTGCGCGCGCTGCACGACCTGTGCGCGCTCACCGCCGACACCGCCGACACCGCCGACACCGCCCACACTGCGGGCGCGCTCTACGCGCACTTGGCGCTGGAGGCCGACACTGTTGCTAGGGTTACGGTGGGTGGATTGTTGTTTATTAGTAAAGGGGACAAACGACCAGAAGGACCACCTGATGGTAAGTGGTTACCTTCGCTCATAGACATTCACTACATTAGAGTTGTGGATGTGTTGCCGACCTTAAAGATGAAGGGGGTAGGAGGAGGGAGAAAGGATGTGAATGAAGAAATTTTTAGTTATTTGTGGTGATTTTAATATTAATTTACTAGATAGTACCACCACTTGTACTAGATTCAGATCTTTATTAAATTCATATAACCTAGTTAATTTATTTCTAGAGCCTACAAGAATTACTAGTAGTACAGGTACTTGCATTGATAATATTTTTACAAATTCTGTACCAAAAAATAAGGCTATAATTAATATGTTAAGCTCAGACCATAGCGGACAAATGGCATCTTTTAACTTTGGTAAAAATAAAATTCAAAAAGGACAAAAAATTGTTTGTATACCGATGACAAGTAATAGGATAGAAAAATTTAGAAGTAATATTATAGCAAAACTTATTACTTTAAAATATAATAAAAATCCTAATACTCTTTATGGAAATTTTTTTAATGTTATTAGAAATGAGTTTAACGCTATATTTACTTCTAAAACAGTCAATTTCAGGTTTTTCTTGTCATTTAACGATTGGGCGACTGTGGGAATTTATAAGAGCAGACAAAGGTTATATGAACTTTATAATGAAAAAACATATAACCATAAAGACTCGTTTAAAATCTATGTTAGGAACTATTCTTAATTGTTTAGGAAAGTATGTTCCATGGCTAAATCCTTACATGTTAAAAACAAAATTAAAAATTCTTTTGGTAAAATTAAAATGCCATGGAACATAATAAATTGTGAAACTGGAATGACAAAGGATCGCAGCTGGGATTTTAAATTAAAAATACATAATGGTCTAACCACCAGCTGTGATCAAGAAGTTGCATGTATATTTGAAAAATTCTTCACAGATATTCCAGTTTCAACAACTAAAGCACTTATATCTTCCACCACCGTCGCCGAATCATTGCTTAAGGAGAGTGTTCACAAATGTAATATAGACTTCAAATTTAAATCAGTCAATGCAAGAGATATTGTTAAGACATTTAATTCCCTAGATATCAAGAAAACGTCAGATCTATGGGGTATCTCTGTCAAATTGATCAGTTATATCATAAATGTTGTTGCTCCCCACCTCGCTGCTATTTTTAATAATTGTATAAATTGTGGTGTGTTTCCTGACCTAATGAAATTTAGTAAAGTCACACCTATATTTAAATCAGGTAGCACATCCGATCCTAATAATTTCCGACCAATTTCTGTGCTGCCTTCGTTTAGTAAAATTTTTGAAAAAATTATTTTAAACCAAATATTACTGCATTTTAATATACACAGTTTAATGCATGATAAGCAGTATGGCTTTACTAAAGGACGCTCTACTACCGATGCTGGTATTAGTCTGTTAAAGAGTATTTATGAGGCCTTAGACAAGTCACAGGATGCCCTTGGTGTGTTCTGTGACTTGTCTAAGGCTTTCGATTGCGTTCAACACTCAACATTGGTCATGAAACTACACCACTACGGTATAAGAGGACGTGCACTCGATCTTCTGATCTCTTATTTATCTAACAGGGTTCAGAGTGTTGATGTGAATGGCAAGAAATCTCCTGGATCGCTAGTCAGTATGGGGGTCCCACAGGGGTCTATTCTTGGTCCGTTTCTCTTTTTAATATATATAAACGACTTACCATTTCTTGTCGAAAGGACCCATGAGATAGTATTGTTTGCAGATGACACTTCATTGATTTTTAAAATGAAAAGACAACAAACCGTATATGACGATGTAAACAATGCTCTCTCGAAGATAGTACATTGGTTTAGTGCTAATAATTTATTACTGAACAATAAAAAAACCAAATGTATAATTTTTAGAACTCCCAATACAAAAATTGTTCAAACTAATGTACTCTTAAATGGTGATGCCGTGGACCCTGTCGATTCTACTTTATTTCTCGGTGTCACCATTGACTCCAAACTACAGTGGGGACCTCATATTGATGGATTGGCGAATAGACTTAGCTCAGCAGCATTCGCAGTTAAGAAAATTAGATCATTAACTGACGTAGAAACGGCTCGGCTTGTTTATTTCAGCTACTTTCATAGTATTATGTCATATGGCATTATACTCTGGGGTAATGCAGCCGCTATTAATATAATCTTTGTCTTGCAGAAGCGGGCTATTCGCGCAATCTATAACCTAGGTCCTAAAGATTCCTTAAGGCAAAAGTTTAAAGAAATTAATATATTGACAGTTGTGTCACAATATATTTATGAAAATATAATATATGTCAAAAAAAATATTAATGATTTTGCCAAGATCGGTGATGCACATAACATAAATACCAGAAATAAACATAAACTTACTGCGCCTGCAACCCGATTGCATCGAATCCGTAATTCTTTCATGGGACAATGTATACGCTTTTACAATAGGATCCCAGAAAACGTCCAAGAATGTTCCATATCACAATTCAAAAAAATTGTGAAGAGACGTTTGTGTGTTAAGGGTTATTACCTAATTAATGAATTTTTGAACGATAACACACCTTGGGAATGAAATGCTCGCTCCAGGCTATTCCAATGGTATCATTGTCAATATATGATTATCTGTAAATGCTTGACTTAAAAAAAATATATATATATATTAAAAAAAAAAATCGTCCCGCTGAGTTTCTTGCGCCGGTTCTTCTCAGGTCTGAGGCATTAACTTTAGTGAACCGGTGGTAAATTGTTTGACGTTCAAAAAATGAAGCATGTAACTTCTTACTTTGAATAAAATTATTTGACTTTGACTTTGACATATAAAAATGTTGCGAATAAGGAGAGCTGGCTTACATGCATGACATAACATGTATGACAAAAAATGTATGCATATATTGCTAAAATCATGGATGGGATGTGTAATTACAATTTTGAAAGAAAGGAAAAGCTGTTACATAATAATAATAGTATTTTTAGCATTCTTCTCACACTACGAGTGTAAAATTAGAAGAAACAATAAATATGCTAATCTAAAATGTTGTTACCAGTTTTAAATGTTATAGTACTATATTAAATTAATTTATAATTATATTAATTGCAGACATACGCATCAATCGCCAAGCTGTGCTTAGCCGTGAGCGAGGGCGGCGGGGGCGGGGAGGGCGGGTCGGCGTGGCGGCGCGCGGAGGCGCGGCTGTCGCTGGCGGAGCAGCAGGCCGCGCTGCCGAGGGACATCAAGCTGCAGCACGCGCTCGACACCGCCGACGCTAAGCTCATGGACGCAGACCAACTCGTGCAGGTACTATGCTAACTTATTAAACATTTTTAAAGTGTTATTCTACACTTAGGAAAATTTAAAAAGACATTTAGAAGACGTATAGAAATTTAAACACAGCGGGATTCCCGCGCCTGTTAGTAGAACGTATGGCTTAGTGGTCAGAGCGTCTGGACGGTTTTTAGGAGGCAAATTTCAAAGATTCAAATCCCGCTGCATTCAATTTTTTATACGTTTTTTAAATGTCTTTACTCAACTCTACTGTCGTCACTATTACTGAACTCTACTGTACTCAATGTATATGGGCGCGAGTGACACGTGTTGTCTTAACTGCTAATGTTACGACTAATTATAACATATGTATGTAATTTTTTTAAATAATACACACACTTTCTATCTATTTAAAAGAAATAAACAAAAGTAATAATAATTTAATTTCTTTACTATCCAAGCCAGTTGTGGCCCAGTGGCACAAGAGTGTGACTGTAAACGACTGGTTGTGGGTTCGATTCCCACTCGAGGAGTGGAAATTATATTTCCATTTTCTTCGCTCTGGTGTCGAGGTAAAGCGTGGCGTTAAGTTCCGCCACTTAACACGCAAGCCTCCGAATTCGGCGGAAAGTGGAGAACGGAGTGTCTTAACACTAGGTTCCCTCTGCCTACCCTGCTGTGTGCATGATATAGCGTGAAGTTTTTTTTTTTTTTACTATAGTGTGTAAATAAAAGTAATAATACTCGTTTTTTAAAGTAATTATAATATAGAACTCGTATATTTAAATGTTAAGACCACGTACATTAAAAAAATATAATAGTAACATAAAATGGTGCCTTTAGCGCCATCTGTTAAAAAAATTTGATATCTTAAGACGTAAGCCTTAAGATATAATAATTGTTACACACTATTAACAATCTCATTAGTGTTCTATGAACTCATCATGGATGTAGTTTGTGTCCAGAGAAGGTAAGGTATCCCTGCAATATATAACATTCAAATATTGTACAATATTTTGCAATTTAATTTTTTTAACATCCTTTTCAAAGTTTCGTCCCACAAGTTTAAATGTCGTGTTTACCCATGTCATCCTCTATATAGAATATTTTGTGGTCTCGCTGTGTTTCTTGCGCCGGTTCTTCTCAGGTCTGAGGCATTAACTTTAGTGAACCGTTAGTAAACTATTTGACGTTCAAACGGCTTGTAACTATTTATTTTGAATAAAATTATTTGATTTTGATTTTGACTTTGGTGTATCAGATGTACGTGGACAGCGACAGCCGCAGCCTCACGGAGTACGACTACAAGAAGGCGCTGGACCTCACCGACTTTGTTTCTGATATGGAAAGGAGGGATGATTTGCGTCTGCGTGTAAGTATATTGTGTTATATTTTTTCCTCAAGCATCAAGCTCTTTCCTGCATAATAGTGATTGATAATCATAAAATTCTAGTGTTAAGATATTCCTATCCGTTATCTACTTTCTGTTTAAATTGCTGCGTAAAGTTTCGTGGTAGAAATCAACTTTGCGCGTTGTCTTGTTCGTCAAAGCGTTCGTGAAAATTATTTTAATATAGTTATTTTTCTGAATGGGAACCCACAACCAATTGCAATCTCAGTCAAACGCTGTGTTACTGTGCCACAATCGCCTTTATATATGTATCTCACCGTAAAAACCCGAATTACGGTAGATATAACTTTGTTTTTTCTTATATTGATAGAATAAAAGTAATTATTTTTTTTAGCTTCACGCTGTATCCCGCACATAGCAGGGTAGGCAGAGGGAACCTAGTGTTAAGACACTCCGTTCCCCACTTTTCGCCGCGGTTTACATCGACACCAGAGTGATTAAAATGGAAATATTAAATATTTCCATTCCTCGAGTGGGAATGGAACCCACAACCAGTCGCTTTATAGTCACATTTGGTCTCTACGCCACGACTGGCCCGAAGTAATGTTGGTAATATAATATATTTTTTAATTGCAGGTGTGGTGTGCCAGCATCCGCCGCGACCCGTGGAGCGCGGCGCGTGTGGATGCGCCCGAGAACGTCTTGCGGGACTTCGTGTTCTTCAGGCTCATAGACCTTGTCAATCTCATGGGTACACTATATTATGTATACTACTTGTGTATTCAAATTTACTTCATTTTTATCCGTAAGAAAGATGATTATATTTAAATTTTTTATGACTTCACTCTGTTCCTAGGACAAGGCAATACATAAAAGAAAAACAATACATTAATTGAAAAATGCTTACATCAGCATGGGGGGGGATAAGAGCTTTGCGTACTTTTGTTAACAATGGGGTAAATAATTGTAATAAATGCTTACGTAATAGTTGAACGGCCCCATAAAGACGCACACACGGTCCGCAGGTGACCTGGAGCTGGTGCTGCCGCCGCTCGACGACATCCTGACGGCGCGCGAGCTCGCCGACCTGGTGTCGGACGCGCGCTTCCGCTACCTGCTGCAGTACGCCTACCAGTGCGTGGTCGACCCGCACCACTACGCGCACGACGACGCCGACGCCGACGCCGACGACCAGTAGCTGGACGGGGACGGGGACGACCAGTAGCTGGACGCGGACGGGGACGACCAGTAGCTGGACGGGGACGGGGACGACCAGTAGGTGGACGGTGGACAGTAGACTGTCGTTAGATTGATGTGGATAATGATTGTAATCTTGTTGTGAAATTGTATTATGTGTGTTATGAAATAGAAAAAAATTTTTATTTCATATTATTGTAACTATTATGTATATATGTTTTTTTCCTTTTTCTGTGTAACAATAATAATTATTTTACTAGATATTAATACTACTACAATAATAATTATAATAGTACTAAACATAAGTATGCAATCAGTTAAATAAACGCTTTCGGCCAAAGTTACAAAAGTGGGTGTCTGCGCTCTGATGCCGTGTGTAGTCTAATTTAAAGTTTAGTTATTAGATTTTTTTTGTTTAATAATATTTCTTTTTCAAAAACAAATATATTTCAATATTAAACTAATTGCTTGTAACAAGGTCACGGTAATTTAATCATTTTCCAATATGTATTTAAAATATAAAATAATCATTGTGCATTTAAAAATTTACAGTGCCACTATGGCTCAGTAACAAAGCCAGCGTGTGCAGGTGGTAATTGTTTGTTCAATTCCATGTTAAATATTAAATGTATTTTTCTTCTCTGAGTTTTGTCACAGAACACGCTATATCTGGAACTCAGGAAGAAAGTGGTAATCAACGCGAAGTTGCAAAAAAGTGTGGCTAATGAATGTTTTTTTTTTTGTCTTGTTATTTTTGTATTTTTTGTAAGTGCTTGTATTTTTGTTCTTTGTAATGTATAGATATTCCTCACCATTCGATAGGTTCAGTCAGACTGATGTAGACGTAAGGCTAATTACACTGTGATCGATGTAATTAATTATTATTTTTAATAGATTTTGTAACAAATAAATTTAATAAAAAGAATGTTTTGTTTTATTTCTTTATGTAATTTTTATAATACAGTAAATTACACCAATATAGCATTTTTTTTTACAATTTTTATCTCCCTGTTTATTCCGGTTAAACTCTGGAAAGGTGAATAAATTTTGACGAGAATTCAACTGGCAGAGAGATGTAATAAAAAGAAACTTTGGCTCCTTTTATTTTAGAACTATAATTTTTTCCTTAAATTCCTTGCAGACGAAGTCGTGTACACAGCTAGTATATAACATTATGAAAACATCAGTAATCTTATCATCAGAAGTTCTATAATATACCTTCTTTTATGTATGTTTCTTCTTGCATTGGTACTAAGTTAATTTGTATGGGAGTATTGCTTGAACGATTTTTTTTATTTTGAAAACACTCCATTCTTTACTTTTCATTTAATTAAATTAATATTCCTATGTGCTCAGATAACTTTTAATCTATTATAAATATATTCTGTTATAGATTAACTATAGTCTTATTTGAATAAAAATCTTGTAACCGTCCCGGTTTCGTTACCTATAAACATTAAATATTTTTAACAATTAGCAGTAATATTAGCATACAATAAAAAAACAATACAATAATACAATTTTATATTTTTAAGTTTTTTATTACTTCACATTTCACTTTGCCCCAATAATCATAGACAGTAAGAACCTAGTGTCAAGGCACTCCTTTCTGCACTTTCCACGTGAGTTCGAGACGTTGTGTGGCAGAGCTCAACACCTCACTTTGTTTCATATAGTTCATATAGTTATAACTATGATTATTCTCCCAAACGGGCATCGAACCCACAAACAATCGAAATTGCAGTTAGATGTTGTCCCAACGTGGCTCAATAGCCTTTTAATCCACATAATCATTCATTAGCCAATCTAGGCAATTTTTCTACACCTATTTCAACATCATATCCAAGAAAGTAGATCTTGATATTTATTTAAATAAAAAGCCTAAATTTCGCGGATTAATACTAAAATCCCTGAGATCTCGGTGACCATACCTTAACTATGTTTGTTATTTTACAATATAGTTCTGTGTAGTACTTCTAGTTTTAGCATATTTTGTGTTTGTATACATATAACTGATTTTTTTTTTGTATTAAATTAAATAGTTTATATTGTAGGTAACTGGCATGCCGTCTTCACCTATAATGGCGGCGGCAATTTTAACTTACTAATCTTTTGTATTGTTTCTTTTATATGCAACTGTCAGTGCTTGTTGTGTTGGTGATCAAAATGAATAAATAAATACTTATTGTTTCTATTGTAAAAATAAACTAGCTAGCCGATTTTTAGCGAGTGATTGATGGTAGGAGGCGGAGAGCAGAGAGGCCTGTGGGGGAAAAATACTAGTGATTTTATTACATGCGGTGTGTTGTCTCAGTCGTTTAGCTCTCGTCAACTCCCAGTGGCTGGTTGACTGTACCGGAGCGAAATTATGCAAAGCGTAACTGTTCGAGACAAAATGCACGAACTATATTTTATTTAATTTCTTTTTTATTTTGAGCTTTTTTAATTATATAATATTTTAAACAAAATATCTAGTTTGTTTGAAAATCAATGAACTCGTTCTTATGACAATAAGAAAAAGAAGAAAGAAAGAAAAAGTTTCTAAAGTGCGGATTCATCTTGATTACCTAGTCGGTTACTTTTTAAAATTATTGTAATATTTAAATCAATTATCATTATTTTAAAATGAAACTAGTTTAACCAGAGGAATTGATTAGACTCTAATCGTTAGAGTAATCGTTAGAGTAATGTGATTTTAGGTAAAGTATTCGAAAATTCGGATTTTCTAAAATATATTAAAATCGAATAAGACAATATTTTACACTTATTATTATACTAGCGGCCTGCTCGCTGCTTCGCCGCGTGAACTACACGACCATCGCTATTTCGTGGTATTCGTAAGTAACCTATGTTTAACTCAGTGTTATTAACTATGTTTATCCCAAAATTCATTACAACCGGTGAAGTGGTTTAGATTTTTCATACAAACTTTCATCACCTATTTCAATCCCTTATGGGTTGATTTTTGAAATAAAATTTAGTCTATGTTTGAACCTGATCTTAAATATAGCATTTATTCCGAATTTCATTCAAATCGGACCGGTAGATTAGCCGTGAAAGCGTGACAGACAAACCGACAGACATTCGCATTTATAATATAAGTATGGATTGATACTTAAAAGAAAAACTGTCTTTTTTACTAAAATTTGTTCGGGCTAGTATGGAGAGTGGCATAGCTAGAGCCGAGTTATAAAATTATAAAGTTATTTTTTTATTGTAATCCATTAGAAATTTTACATTAAATTAATAAAACAATAATTATTAAGAGGCCCTTGTGGCGCAGTGGGACATTGTCTGATTGTAAATACAATGGTTGTAGGTTCGAATCCCACTCGGGGGAAGGATTATTTTAAAATTTTCATTTCTTCTCGCTCTGGTACCAATGACAAACCGCGATGTTGAGTTCCGCCATTCAACATGTAGTGTCTCGATTTTATGCGGGGAGTAGAGGACGGAGTGTCTCAACACTAAGTTCTCGCTGACTACTCTGTTATATGGGAACTCACACTCTTATACTGTGTGTTTGAAATATACATACATGTGAAACATATTGTAGTAATACATAAAATATACTAATATTTTTTTACAATCATGTCGCTTTTGTATAAAGTGACAAAAACATTTCTAAGATAATGCGTATTTCATACGATAATGTGGACATTAGTATGCTAATTATTATGTATTAATTAAATGTTCAGTGTGCCAAAATACAATCAGTATCTGATTAACATTAAACAGTATTAAAATAAAAAAATGTGTAATGTTATTCAAGATTATAGTTAAAAAACAAGGTGAATTAACAGCATCTGACTGTAAACGCGATAGTACGACAATAACAAATTTTCATGTGTATAAATTTTTTTTTTATTTTCGCGAATCTATTGTATTAAGAAATACGCAGAGAGAATAAAGCGAACCTAACTTATTACATATATAATTAATATAAATATAATGCTAATTATATATTTTTATTTATGAAAAAAAACCATTAATAAATATAAAAAAATCATAATTTAAAATACAAATAAATACATACAAAAAAAATATTCATGACAGATAAAAAAATAATTTGCAAAAAAAGTATACCTCTAATTACAGATAAAAAAGTGTCCAATTTTGGCGCCATTTCCGATTAACATTTCCCGCGTAAAGTAAACTAACAGACTGAAGGCGTCAGTTTACCGCCGCGGCGCATTCACAGCGCACGCGCCATTCAACCACTTTTATTTATTTACGTGTTCGCTTTCGAAGTCGTAGCGCGTCTACGAAATATTGATTTTACTCGAATTTTACATACAGATTGTGATTGTGCATGTTATATTGTAAAGGATTTTGAGTTTTTGAACGGGCTGTTGAAAAACGTAAGTGGATTTTGTGTTATTATAACTTTTCATAAGTATATGTTAGGTATGCGGCGTTAAGTTTCGCAATTTAGCAGGCAAAGTCTTCATATCGGACAGTGGAGTGTCTTAACACTATTTTCTCTCTGACTGAAGCTGTAAAAAAAAGTTATGCATTTCGTTACGTGAAATTAACGTCAAAAAATCTGCTAAATAGATTTCAAAATTCAATTTAACCTTTTATTGAGGTTTTAGATTGTGAATAAAAAGTATATAAGTAAAATTGCGTTGTAAGAGAAAACCGCTTAGTAATGAGGTGAAAGTAAATACAAAATTTGCATTTTTACCCGCGACGGAACGGCGACTGTATATGTGTTTGGGGTGAGAGGTTGTTTGTTTGTTTGTTTGTTTGTTTGTTTGTTTGTGTGTTTGTGCAAATTACTATGTCAATTATTTCCAAAACTATAAGTCCGATTTTGATACGGTTTTCTATGATAGGTTAAGGTTCAATTGGCGTATGTTCTTATGTATGTCTTATTGCCTTAACTCACCAGGGGGCGCTGCAGTAAGCATTTTACGTGAAAACGAATGTTTTCAATTATCTCAAAAAATAATAGTCTGATTTCAATAGATTTTCAGTGGTAGATTCAGGTTTAATTGGTGGATGTTCTTGGATATGTTTTATCGTGTCAAACCACCAGGGGGCGCTGCAGTAAGCATTTGTTTGTACTTTTTTTGTATTTATTTGTCTAAAACCGAAACTACTGCTCCGATTGAAAAGAGTTTTCATAGAAAGATTTATCTTTGCTTGGTGCATATTTTAAGATTTTTCTTTTTTTGTTATGGGGAAAACTCACCAGGGGGCGCTGCACTAAACATTTGTTTATGCAGAGCAAAAACTACTAGTCCAATTTAGATGAAACTTTCAAGGATGGGTTCAGGCTTAATTGGTGCGTCTTTCCATATATGTGTTATGGTGACCACTCATCAGGGGGCGCTGTAGTAAGCATTTGTTTGAGTTTTTTTGTATAAAACCAAAATTTTTCTTGTATTTATTTGTCTAAAACCGAAATTACTGATCCGATTGGATAGAGTTTTCAGAACTGGATTCAGCTTTGCTTAATGCATATTTTTAGATTTTTGTTTTTTTGTTACGGTGAAAATTCACCAGGGGGCGCTGCAGTAAACATTTGTTTATGCAGAGTAAAAACTACTAGTCCGATTTAGATAAAACTTTCAACGATAGGTTCAGGTTTAATTGGTACATCTTTTCATATATGTGTTACGGTGACCACTCACCAGGGGGCGCTGCAGTAAGTACATTTGTTTGTGCAAAACTAAAACTACGAGTCCGATTTGAATGTAGTTTTCAATGATAGATTCAAGTTTACTTAGTGCATATTTTCATATATGTGTCATGTATGTTTACTTAGTGCATATTTTCAAGTATGTGTCAACTCTCTAGGGGGCGCTGCAGTAAGTAGCTGCTTCCATTTTTTGTGTATAACAAAAACGACTAGTACGATTGGAAAGAGTTTTCAGTATTACATTCCGCTTTGTTTAGTACATGTTTTTAAATTTATATTACGGTGACAAGTCACCAGGGGGCGCTGCAGTAAAATATTATTTGTGCAAAGCTAAAATGACGAATTCGATTTGGATGCAGTTTCAGTGATAAGCTCAAGTTTAATTAGTGCATGTTCTTGGATATGCTTTATCGTGTTAACTCAGCTGCGCTGCAGTAAACATTTGTTTTGTGTGAAACCTATTTAGATGCGGTTTTCTGTGATAGGTTCAGGTTTAATTGTTGCGTGTTTTTATATGCCATATCACAAAGTACCACGGGGCGCTCCAGTATAAATTAATTTGTTCCAAATCAAAACTACTAGTGGGTTTTGTGATTTTCACTGATTTGGTTAAACTTAAGTTTCCTAAAAATGTTGCGGTGACAATCTGCCAGGCGCTGCAATAGGCATTTGATAACCAGAAAGCATTGGGCTTATAATTTTTTTTGGATTTGCATGAAGATTAATATAAAGTATTTCGAAATTATGTAATAATATATAATGTGTATCTATACACTTTAAAAAGTTTAAAATAAAAAACAAAATTAAAAATTTTGAAAATACCCACGACGGTTTAATTGTAATTGAAAAAGGATAAAATAACTAGAAATCCCCCGCCTAAAAGAATATATGTAACGAGATGATGGGGACAACTTCGTCGGGGGCTGCCAGTTGCAACCTCTATTTTAAATATAGTAGCTAACAGTATAGATTTCGTTCTTAAAGTTTTTAAAAGGAATACCAGTTATCAAAACTGTAAATTCATATTAATATTTTAATTTTTTCCTAAACCTGTTTTAACAGCATGAAAACCTAGGAGAAGTTAGCAAACTTAAAGTAATGGCAGCTCCGACGAAGTCGTCCCCATCATCTCGTTACATATATTCTTTTAGGCGGGGGATTTATAGTTATTTTATCCTTTTTCAATTATTGTAATTTTACTTTAGACAATGATTTCATTGTTAATGTTACATTCTCATGAAAACAATATAAACGTTAATCATAACCAATAAACTTATTAATCGTTAATTCATCGTAAAAATCTATTAATCGTAAATAGAAATTGAAAATGTTTCCAAATAACTTGACATATTTACAATCGTATTTTTCTCGAAAGTTCTTAACATATCACAATAAAACAGCAACTTCACGCTTTATTATTTGTAGCAGGGTAGTCAGAGAAAATAGTGTCAAGACACTGTGTTCTCCACCTACCTGAATCTGAGATACTGCGTCTTTTGTTGAGTAATTCAACGGCAAGCTTTGTCTTCTTGCCAGAACGACGAAATATAAATTATTATTTTTTAAGATTCACGCTGTATGCCGAACACAGCAAGGTAGACAGACGGAAGTGTGTTAAGACACTCCGTTCCCAGCTTTCCGCCGAATTCGGAGTCTTTGCATGTTCAGTGGCGAAGCTTAACGCCGCGCTTTTCCTCGACACCAGAGCGAAGAAAATGGAAACATTTAATATTTCCACTCCCCGAGTGGGAATCGAACCCACAACCAGTCGCTTTACAGTCGCACTTTGTGTTATTTAAATATAATCATCAAACCCATAACCAATCGCGTTTACAGTCAGCCGCTGTTCCACTGAGCTACGATAGCCTCTATTATCAATAAGTACATTGTAAGTACACTATAAAACAACTAAGTTTAATTATACATAAAGATAAGTTAAAAAAATAGTTTTCTGTCGTCATTTTCATTTCTAACAGTCTTTTTAATTGGTCTAAGATAAGTATTGTAAAGTTGTGACTAACAGATACGCTCTACTAGTCACAGAGGACATCGAGAAACGTTTTTACTTCTTACAAATCATTTATAAATATAAAAGGTACTTATAAATGTACTTACTAAACTAAATAACGTACCGACCTTGCATGCAATTTATATACAAATAATTATAGCAATACTTGAGTTTGTATTTAAAAATACGTGCTCATTATACATATAAATGTAAATTTATTCTTTTTTGTTGCAATAAGTTAACATTTTTTAAAACTTCAACGTAAATAAATGTGTATTACAATTATTGAAACGAATAGGTTAATATTAATAGTACAAATCTACTAATTTTCATATTATATTTTTAATTTAAAGTGCAAAGAAATCACAAAACCCGAGGTGAGGTTTTTCTCCGCTTCCTCACCATTTAATACCATTATTTATTAAGTGACAAAACTCAACGTATGTATACATACAGGTACGAATTACAACAATACTCTAATTTACGAATTTTGTTTTTACTTAATTTATAGTATTGAATGCTTAATAGTGCGTACTTTTTTTTAACGCCGCGCTTTGCCTCGACACCAGAGCGAAGAAAATGGAAATATTAAACATTTCCACTCCTTGAGTGGGAATCCAACCCACAACCAGTCGTTTACAGTCACACACTTGTGCCACTGCACCCCGACTGGCCCCTTGTACTTAAGACAATATAAAAAAAAAAACTTTTTTGAGGGAGTATCTAGGATAGGAGAACAGGAGTAGGAGTGTTTTGACAGTAGGTTATTTATGATTACATTATTATACAGTAAACAACGTAAACTTGCAAAAAAAATATATGACTTATACTGAATGAACTAGCAGTTGAGACGCAAGTGGAGCGTGGCGACATTGAATCGATTGCCTTACAAAACTTACATATTTCCGTTCCGCCTGGCTATATCCGCATTCGCATTCGCTCTCGCATTCAGTAATCCTTTATCCAGACACTTAGTTTCTTTCAACGCGTAACCTTGTTAAGTGACTGTTGGCGAATATAATTGTATTTTATGGCTGTTTTTTTCCTTCTTTAACATAAACATTTAAGAGTTTTAGTAATTAAGTTTAAGTATAGTTAAAAACTTATGACCTGACTAAGTAAATCTTATATATAGGAGTATTTTAAAATAGTAAAAAGAATACAAAAAAGAAGTATTTTTCGTTATTTTAAGCAGTCAGTGCATAAAATACCGAAAAATATATGAAATTATAAAAGAAAAACTTTTATTTCTTCTCCAATGTACTTTCGTAATTAAACGTACATACAAAGACTGATAAAAACTTAGGTAAATTTGAGTACTACAGTCGGGTAACTAATATTTTCACCAGATTAGTCAAGTAGTGTTAAGTACACATTACACACCGAATTCGGCGGAAAGTAGGGAACAGAGTGTCTTAACACTAGGTTCCCTTTGCCTACCCTGCTGTAAGCGGGATACAGAGTGAAGCTAAAAAAACATGGTTATCGCGATAGATCTGTACTGATTTTAACATTTTTTTTATTAGTTTCATATTCACTCATGTAAGAAAGTCTCGCAACACTATCTTGAACCACTTTTTATTATTCTTTTTATATTGAATTTAATTGCAAAATTTTCAATTATATTGATGATTAAATACTGGTATTTTTATTTTATTTATTATGTACTTATGTTTGAATTCTATAACACTACGGTTATGTAGCAAGAAAATGACGTCCTTTTCTGTACGATCAAAAAAACGAGGAAATAATTTTAAGCGTGCACTAGAAGCTTCTGCTGTCTTTCTAGAAGCAAAATATATCGAGAAAATGATTTAATGTAAAAGGTAAGCTAAGCATGTGCATTATGATAACAATGATAGCTAGAAAATTGCAACGTAGCTATAATCAGAGTAATTGAATAATAGCATCTGATACCCTTAGTAACTACCTGTATAGAACCTATTATATGTAATGGACATACAGTGCCGTAGGTAGGTGGATTAGGGGCCCGGTGCATTTAGACAAAATTAAAAAAAAAATCATTTTCTGCATTTTTTAAATGTTTCTAAATTAAAGTTAGTGGCCCCCTGAGCTCCGGGACCTGGCCCTATGATAGTTACGCCACTGTATTCATATCTGAGGCCGCCAAATGCAGTGGGACAGCGTCTGACTGTAAACGCGGTTGTTGTGGGTTTGATTCCCACTCGGGGAATGATTATATTTATATTAAACTAACTCCTCCGTTCTGGTGAACGGTAGCGCGCCGTGGAATTTCGCCACCCACCACGCAATATCTTGATTTTTCAAATCTTGGCACTAGGCTAAGACGTGGAACCAAACACCGTGTTTTGTCCTATCTGAGATTGGGAATAAATATAACCATTAAAAATATTAATATTACCAATTCGTTGTGTAAGGATTAAATCCAAAACCATCACAATTACAAGCAGACAATAGTTTATTTTTTAGCTTTACCATGTATCCCGCACACAGCAGGGTAGGTAGAGGGAACCTAGTGTTAAGACAGTCCGTTCCCCACTTTCCGCCGAATTCGGAGGCATTGCGTGTTAAGTGGCGGAACTTAACGCCGCGCTTTGCCTCGATACCAGAGCGAAGAAAATGGAAATATGAAATATTTCCACTCCTCGAGTGGGAATCGAACCCACAACCAGTCGTTTTCAATCACACGCATATGCCACTGCGCCACGACTGGCCCCTACAATAGTCTATTAGTTAAAAATCAGAAAATTAGCTCAAAGCCGACCTCTAAACAACAGCTCTTACCAGAAACATTTGCTAATCAGCGTAAGCGTAGCAGCGATGAGTAACGTCGCGTGACAATTGTCTGCGGCAGCTGCTTCAATTAGACAATTTGCACATTTACTTCATCGCAAGAGCCGGTTTATTTAGTGTACCTCTTTAGTCTTTATATATATTTTTATGAATAACCATCATATTGTTTTTCGTATACTTTCCATACAATCATTTCACATACATGCATATATTTGTGATCATTAACATAGTACGCGCTTAGTACAATTTTCTTTAAAACTTCTTTACTTAAAAGATTTTTTTTACTACGTTCTTCTTTACGTTATTTGCTTCACGCTTTTTCCCGTATAACTTTTTAATCTAAAAACCTAGCGTGAAGATAGCTCTGTTCGTCCCTTGAATGGCAGAACTCAAGGTAAACTCAAAGAAAACTTAACAATTTGTCTAAGGTATCAGAGCGGATAAATGAAAATAATTTAAATATAATCATTCCCCGAGTGAAAATCAAATCCACAACTACAGGCGTTTGCATTCAATCGCTGTCACACTGCGCCACGTTCACATCTTTTTTAGTTTATTAGATTAACACTACTTGTATATGTATATTAAGAGAATGTCTTTTTCTTACAATATCATAAATTTATTACATAGTGTGATATCCACATATATGTATGTTATACTTAAAGAAACGCAGCGTCCAGCTCTTTCCAATCCCGTCTCGATTGTGGTTTTCTTTCCCATTCTGGACCATAGGGGTTTATGTCATCAGACCAAAAGGAAAAACAATATTATGTATTAAAATATCAATAAGCGTCACATTCTGGTATTAATCAATGTAGCGACACGCGACATTTGCCCATTAGCATATAATGGGTGGGAAATCGTGGAAGGTGCGCGTGCGCCGGCGCCGCCGCCGCTCGCATGCCGCCACGCACAACACACAAAAATGTGAGAACATTTGGTAATGTAAAATTGCAAAATTTCTTTGCGTCAGGTTTCAATTATAAAATTTGATTTATGTGATTGCCTTAAGATTTTCCTGATAGAAAGTTATTTTAGTTTATTATGATTATTTGTGTATATTATTTAAAAATTATAGAATATTCATTGTTTAATTTCTAAAAGCTATATGTAGTTATAAATGTTTTACCAGAAATTACCATTTTTTTACATTGGGATTAGCATTTCAAGATTTTTTTATTAGTCATTCTACGACCAGTAGGGGCCAGTCGTGGCGCAGAGGCACAGAGTGTGCCTGTAAAGCGACTAGTTGTGGGTTCGATTCCCACTTGAGGAGTGGAAATATTTAATATTTCCATTTTCTTCACTCTGGTCTCAATTCGCAGCAGGCTGCGTTCAAATTTTTTACAGTTTTTTTAAAAATGTTTTCATATTCTATGTGTGCAAATAACACTTTAAAACATTAAACACATTTTAATTTATTGCACAGTATGTTTGTGAACATTCCTGTTCCCACTTGGAAGTGTGAAATGTGAATTAATGTGTAATTTTTAAATTCCAAGACACTTTAAAATGTTAAATGAATGTCACGTCGATTTTCTCATTCACGTAAAGAGGATGTCCTGTTTGTGCGTCAAATGCTTTGAAATCAAGATTTCTGGAGCCGCTGTAGTTTACTCAATTTGAAACAATGATTATATCTTTTAGGCTATACTTATGCGACCTTAACGTGCTACTCTTGCGCAGTCGCTTAATTCCTTAATTTTCTGTGTTTTCTACTTGGAACAGTGGTGCTTACTAAAACGTCCTGGTGCAGTAGAACAGTGCTTACTGTAAACGCGATGGTTGTGGGTTCCATTCTCATTCGGGGGAATAATTATATATTATTGTCATTTCTTCACTCTGGTGACTTAGAGAAGTCGCGTTATTGAGTTCCGCCACTTAACATGCATTGTCTTAACTTCAGATGAAAAGTGGATTGGAGAACAGTATATTTTGACACTATGTTCTCTCTGACTACCTTGCTATGCGGGAAAGAGCGTGAAATTGTAAAATATAACATAGAATAACATGTACTGTTATTTATCCAATAGCAATACAAAAATATAAGTGAAATAAATGTTAAACGATATAAATAACATTGATTAGCTCTACATTTAAGAAGAGCAAATCAATTGCCCAAGTGGGCGTTGTTAAATGTTTTTCAATGTTGTATTGGTATTAGACCACTTTACGAAATTACCATTGATTACTTGTTGTTATATTGTTAACCTATTGACTTCTGTCGTGTGTGCTTTTCATTCATATATCATTTTGTTTTAGTCAATTACAACATAACTCTTGCGTATGCGGAATGTTATAGTGTTAAGACCCTCTGTCCTTCTCTCCTCTTCTCTTCTCTCTTCTTCTCTTTGATAAAAGAATATAATATAATGAATAATGCGCTAAATGATATCGTTAACGTTGATCGTTTCATTATTATGCGATTTTAATTCAAAGCTATTTTACGTAATAATTTATATTTATTTAATGTATATTTGTCCGTAATATTTATTTACGTAATTTTTATATAAATAAAAGATATGTAAAATACATATATAACAAATATATTCATTTGCATTGGTTAGTTGTTCGTTTTCAAAGTTACCTCTATCAACAGGTGGGATGGGCGCGTAGACTGAATAAGGCATTATGTTCCGTCAGCTGCCCGGACGTGCTATTGTGTTTGCACACTTTTATCTCACTTTGACACATATATTGCATATATATATTGCATATATCTATCGTACCTATATCTTTAATTAGACAAGAATAGTAATCTAATATATGTATTACTTCAAGATATTGAAGGTTCGCAGAAGCTTTGAAATTACCGAAATAAAAAGACAAAGTCATTGTATATTTTATTAATTTTTTTTATAGCTTCACGCTGTATCCCGCACACAGCAGGGCAGAGGGAACCTAGTGTTAAGACACTCCGTTCCCTACTTTCCGCCGAATTCGGAGGCATTGCGTGTTAAGTGGCGGAACTTAACGCCGCGCTTTACCTCGGCACCAGAGCGAAAAAAATGGAAATATTAAATATTAACTATATATTTATATATTGCATATACTTATATATTGCATATATCTATCGTACCTATATCTTAAATTAGACAAGGATAGTAATTTAATATACGTATATCAAGATGTTCAAGGTTCGCAGAAGCTTTGACGGCACTTTTAATTTCATTTGTCATGCTTCAATGGCTAACCCTTTGTGGATATGAGTCACTCAGGATATTGTGCTTTATAAGTATACGTACATAGTATATGTATGAAATTATTATATTATGGTATAGAATAACTATTTTAAAAATAATCTTGATTTCGAAGACGATTTTAATACTTATTATATCAAAGTCAACTTCAGTTTAAAAGTAGATGATCTAAAACCATTGTGATACACTGGGACAGTGCATGGTCGTGGGTTCCTTAATAGTATAATTATAATTTTGGTCATTACAAAGTAAACTGTAATAAGTAAAAAACTTGAGATTAATCGGTAAAAAAAAACATTTTTTACAAATACACAATGTGCATTTGTCGTTTGTCCAAAATTTCATATTCAAAACATAGATAAAGTAATAATTACTTTTAACTTGAATTAAATTTTTACTTTCTTTTTGCTTAAAACAATCCTTTTTTTGTATAACGGTTTACGTGTAACAGATTAGGACAGTTGTGCGTCCCAGTTTCTGCAAAGGGGTCCCACCTGCCCCGCCCCTGTACTTCGCGATGGGGTGTTCGGGGTCAGTGACTCCCTTGCGAAGGTCAATGCACGATTATACGATATCATATGTTACTTTTACTGAGTGCATTTATAAAATAAATCCTCTTTAAATCGCGGATTTAACTTCTATTTATTTTTAAGCTTATTTGTAATGAATGAATAAATAAACTAACAGTATTTAAGTTATTGATTTCGTTTTCCATTATGGTGTAGCGGAATGGCGTCTATCTAATCGCGATTAGCTGTAAGTTCGATTCCCGATCGTGGGTACGATCATAATTAAATTATTTTCTTCTCCCTGGTGAACAAGAGCAGTTTGCCACTCGAATCGACAGCGGAAAGCGATAATGCAATATCTTGACAGTAGGTACTAGACTCTCGTCGTTATCTTTCTTTCTTGCAGTTTTTGTTTTAATTAATAGTTGTTTTTTAATTTACATATTATATAACGATTTAAACTAATATAACGTTTCTCGCTAATTTCATATGTATAACGAAACTGGTGACCCGCGGCTTTACCTGTGTGAATTATATTACTAATTAAAAAAACAATTTTTGAAAAGAAAAGTATCCCATTTTTGTTTTCCTTCGTTTCGTCTTCATTCCGATTTCCATCCAGTGGATTAGCCGTGAAAGCGTACGTTCAGGTAGACAGACAAGACTAACTTGCATTTACAATATCATTATGGATATGGATACCACATTATACAAAGAGTGTACTTTAATATACAACGGATAAAACTTAGCTTTACTACTTTTTGAGTATGTATATACATTATAACGGTGACTTCTTTGTAACCACTAGTTCTGCCTGTGACACACCTATTCCCGGCCATTCAACCGTGATATTGTTAATTGTTCTTTTATCGATACACGTTCGATTTACATATGTAATATGTACGTAAATGTTATCCATGCCATCCATACTAATTTTATTATGAATGTGGAAAATCCGTCTTTCTGTCTGTCTGTCGCGCTTTCGCGGCTCAATTTAAATGGAAATTCGAATAAAAAAGGTTTAATACTCGGAGCCAAACATAGGCCTTCATATTTTTTTAAAAAACCAACTCCTAAAAATCTGAACTAGGGAATATAATTTGTAATTTGTGAAAAATATAAATCGCTTAACTTAAGTGAAAACACAGCTTCACGCTTTTCCTGCACAACACAAGATCTAGAGTCAAGACACTTCGTCTTACAGCGAGAACGCGAGCCGTCGAAAATCGAAAGTAGTCGAAAATGTTATAGTTCTGTAATTTATGCGGGCGAGGCCGCGAGTGGATAACTAGTCTTAGAATAAAATTAATAGGCTTGAGTTAATCTATATAAGTCAAGCTATTTGATTTTGAGAATAGTAGCAAAAAATGTATCTTGTAAGTTCTAGGCATCAATTTGTTATAATGTATTTGTTATAATGTCATTTCCCGTCATTTTTTGTGTAAACCCACAGGTCTATTCCATACTGTCTTACATTTTTTAGTTTTATTAAATAACTACGCGCCTCGTAGAAACTATTAGTAGGGTACAAATTTTAAGAAGTATTTTTAAATATTTCTTTTAGAAAGTCTAAGTATTATGAAAAATTATCATAATTTTCAAATAAATAAGCAGTGATTTGGACAAAAAAAATATAACATTATAAATTAAAAATAATTTAATTTTATTTATTAAATAAAGTAGACATTTTAAAGTATAATTACATATAAAGCGTGCTATTATAATAAATATAATAAAATTATTATATTGCCAAAAAAATTACAACTTTAAGATATTTTTTTTATTTCTTGTGTAGCTTCACGTTTTTTCTTACTAGATTAGTGCTAGTGTCAACACATTGCACTCTCCGCATTCCTTCCGAATTCGAGACATTCCCTGTCAAGTGGCGGAACTCAACGCTAAATATTTTTGCTTTATTAGAATTATGATAAAGACCGCTAACGCATTTGCATAAAATATTTACTTTCAACATAACCTACATTACGCCTGCCATGTAGTGCTATACAAGCATGAGATATGAACCAGCTCTAAACTTCCTTATCAGTGGAAACAAACAAGCACACCCTAGAGTAGCGGCTTATCACAGCTAAGTTTACTATAGACTTGAGTTAAGTATATTGCAATGGCAACTTTGTTGCATTTTAATTTGTATTAATATTTCATTTTTTACACATTTTTTTACACATTTTTCCGCATAACAGTGTTGAGTGGCGGAACTCAACCCCTCGCTTTTCCCACTTACTAAAGCGGAGAGTAATGAAAATATAAAAATACAAAAATTCTGTTTGCAGTCCGACGCTGTCCTCGTCACGATAGCTTCTTTATGTATAGTATAAATAAAATTAGTGTGCCTGTTTGTAATATTAAAATATTCTATTTATTCCAACTAATCTCTGAAACGGCTAGAACGATTTTGACGGGGCTTTTATTGACGGATAGCTTAGGATAGTCATGCAATATGGAGTAAACTGAGGCTACTTTTAATTCAAGAATTATTTTTTTTTTGTTGAATTTCACGCAAACTAAGTCGTGAGCACAACTAGTGTACAATTATTTCTACCAATTTAACGTCGACAAAGAGATTTTTATAGTTTCTAAGTGCGTCTGCTGGACTCTTTTAAGGCTGATTTAAATGTAAAAGTAATAAATTTAGTTAGACCATTAAGATAACTTGGCAAGGCTAAATTTTCTTTGGCTAGGCTTTCAACTGTAACTTTTGGCTAGTACTCAAGGCATTATGTTCTGTTCTTAATAAGGTTACTGTGTTGTGAGACTGAAATATAGGTTATACTAGCCATTAACTTGTTTATGTTACGTTAAGTTGCTTTTAGCTAGCTTGACCTATTTTCCTTTACGACTTTTAATACTTTAGTGCTTTTGCACATGAGATTTATGCGAGACTTAATAGTTTCGCCAAAGTGTTTATCTTTAATAAACATCTACATTGATTATAATATAATTTTAATAGTATTATTTTGTAAAGAAATCACAAAATTTAGATACATATAATAAACGTAGAATGATAATTTCCCATCCAAATAGTTCAAGAGCTTTTTATTGTTTAATTTCGTCGCCCTGTGAACACAAGAACACTAAATGAAGGGCTATAGTAATTTAAGTATTAGAAAAAAGTATGGATTTTATGTTAAAATTTGTACATAACACTCATGTAGGTAAATTGACTTATACTATCTGCATAAGCACTTAGTTTAGATAAGTTGCCGTTTATAACGAAATTGTGCGTTTCATTTCTATTAAAATTATTAAATATTATTTTAAATATGGATGTATATGTAATTACTCAACTCTTACTTAAAAACTCTTTTGAATAAATATTTGAAAAAATTGACACACGATTAATTAGTGCCATAGGATTTCAAAACGTTACTTTCAAAAACTTCATTATTTTCATGTCTCCACTCTACTAATACCAATGGCGGCGTTGAGTTCTGCAACTCAATATGGGTCTGTTATATCAGAAAATCTTTCGATTCTTAAGCCATACCAATACCAACAAATCTGTTTACCACTGCCTTTTAAACTAAGCACACAGCCTACCACTGTGCCATATCATCTGAACAGCATGATTGTGTAGTTATAAATAACATGTTATAACCGGGGCTTATTCAATGTATGCGCGAGTATATGTAAAGCATTACAATATGAATGGCTCGGCCGGCGGAAGCTCGCGATACCAGTGATACGACCGATACCAGCGTCGGCTTTTACAACTATCTGATAATGCTAAAGAAATAAATCAAATGTTACCAGATATTTATTTTAAAAAAAATCTATAGTGGGTAGGCAGAGAAAAACAGTGTTAACGCTCTCCACTCTCTGTATCCGTGAGGAGGAGTATTGAGACTAACTTGGTACTGTGGGACAGTAAGTAAGAAGATTGTAAATTCGATCACAATTCGTAATATTTACAGTTTCTAAAACATTCAATGTGTAACACTTCTAGAAATATCATTATATTTAAAAAAAATACATTACACAAATAACTCGGCAAAAGCTCATAAATAATATGTACTCTTATAAATGTTTACGTCAAGCACTTAACATAAAATTTATCGAATAGCAGAATGAGTCATAGAAGTTTGAAAAACTATAACTATTGTGAGTGGAATAGAACTACTTGAAGCCGTTAACGCCTCGTAACTCACTATTGTAAACACTGAAATGTGAATACATCAAAATATAAAGTTACTATATTTTTTCGCATTTCCTCTTCACGTATATATTTTTATACATGAGGTACTCGTATATACCAAAATAACAATTCCAGTTAACCTTTGGAACGGCTAGATTAATTTTGACGGGAGTTTTACTGCAAAAAGGGGATGTAATGAGGAATTCTACGCAGACGAAGCGATGACAGCTAGTATTAAATATTAAATAAATATATTTAATGTATCATCGTCATTTGAAATATTCAATGAGAAGATGTATTGGACGGTAGTCATATTCTGTACAGAGATAATGTAACTGATTGCAATGAAATGGGAAATACCCCTAGGGGTATTTATATTTCCGTACCAGATGTGAATAAATATAACAGGCAAACTGCATATACCATTTTTTCAATAAATATAACAGGCAATTTGTTTTATCTATAGGGTAAATAAATGAATAAATCATAAAATGAAGCATATTTTACAATTTAAATCACAAAAGTATTTAAGTAATATGAAACCAAATTTAACAATAAAATTAAGCTTTAATGTTGCGCTATTATTTGATACATCGAGTATCAACATATTCTCGTCTTTGATGTAGGTGATTACTCGGTCTGGTTATATTAAGTATGGTGGTATAAATCCTAAAGATGTTCCTAGATATATGTAGGTACTATACACATATTATTGAATCCATCGAGTTGCAGTGGGTTAGCTTTTATGAATGCGATTGGTTCTTAGTTTGATTACAAGTCACAGTAATAATTATTTTTGATATTATTTACATCTCTTCAATCTTATTTTATATTATTTTCATCTCTCCACTCTGGTACCTAAGTTAAAGCGTGGGTTTGAGTTCTACCATCAGTACCTAATATCTCAATTTCGAAAGTAAAGAACGGCGTGTCTTACACTAGGATCTCTCTGAGTACTCTGTTATGATAATAACTGAAGATTTAAAATAATAAAAAAAATACTAACAAATTTAGCTTTGTACTACAAAAATAGAAAAATAATGCGTATAGCAAAATCGTGTCATACTATTTTTCCCACAAACTAATGTCCTATGTAACGGTACCATTCGTGCCCATCGCCCTTTCGCCCGTCGATTATCCATTGCTACTGGCATACATACTGCAAGGGCCCGTGACTTCAATTATAATTAGTTACTTACGTGATGCTATTCAGCTTTTCATTAAATGCTATGAAAGTATCGGATAGTGATTCACGGGTGAAAGTGTTAATGTTGATGTCTTTTGAAATTAGATTTAGTCTCTCCAATAAATAAAAATATATGAACGTCGGTGGATTTGAACCGGCATGTTTAAACGTGGATTAAAAATGGATAACATGTTTCGTATATATAAATTAATTCCTAAATACATAGTATAAAAGTTTTGAATTGTTTTTGTGATTAACATTAACGTGCCAGAGACCAGAGAGCTTTGATAAAAATATGTACTGCTGTAATATTTTCATTCATTGATGATTGCTTTTTTTGTGATCATATCTTTCACATTTTTTGAGTTTAGAAATGTTGAGCTACTAAAGAATCTTGACACTCGGTTCTCGTGTCAAACGCTTGCGTGTTGAGAGGCGGCATTTAACGCCGCTTTTTTTTTCAGAGCAGATAAATGAGAATAATTTATTTTTAATTAATTATTCTTGAAACGTTAATCGAATTGACGCCTCCGTTTAGTCAGACGGTTTCTCACTGCGTCATGACGGCCTCTACACATATAATCATCATCATCAGCCATTGGACGTCCACTGCTGGACATAGGCCTCCCCCAAAGTACGCCATTTAGAACGATCGTTCGCCTCCGTCATCCAGCGAATGCTGGCTACACATATAATATACAAAGTATATTCTATGTTAATATAATAAATCTAGTAAATAAATTATTATAGACACCAATATATCAAGTTCACACTTGATCGGGCACAGCTCGCCCGCGTTCCTAACTCGCTAGCGTGCAGCACATCTGCAGCGTGCTAATGCAGCGCGTGCGTCGATTACTCATCGCTGCATTCTTATAGGCGTGGTACCCATGTTTATTTTGTTTCTTTTTCGTAAGTCACAAATCACTCCGCTTTTTCTATTTTCGATGGTATTGTGTTATGAAGCAGATATTACCTAGTAGGCAAGGCAAAACACAGCGTTGAGTTCCGCCGCTCAAAGTCAAATAATTTTATTCAAATTAAGAAGTTACAAGCTTTATTTTTGTACGTCAAATAGTTTACCACCGATTCACTAAAGTTAATGCCTCAGACCTGAGAAGAATCGGCGCAAGAAACTAATTGTTATATACAGATTTATTGCTGACAGTGACACTTTTGAAATAGCCTGGATCGAACATTTTATTCCCAAAGCGTGTTATCATTTATAAAATCTTTAATTAGGTTATAACCTTTAACATACAAACGTCTTTTCACGACTTTTTTAAAATTGTGATATAGAAGAATCTCGGACGTTTTCCATCCCAGGATCCCATCCTATTGTAAAAGTGACATCGGCTCTACGCGTACCTCCAATTTCGGACGAAAAGTGGAGAGCGGTGTGTCTTGACTAGCTTATTGTGGGAAGCTGAAGTCAAAAACGCAAGATTCAATATACGTTACACTGATTAAAAGGTTGGTTAAAGTTGAAAATTGTTACGCTTAAAGAATTAATTTGAAAAAATAAACATTGTTTTTTGCGGGCGATGTTTTCTATTGTACATTTTATAAAACTGTAATATAAAATCTTTGATTTAATGAACACAACAATTATTATTATAAACGTTTATTTTGTTTTTTATTCTTATTTTAATTATTTGCCTTCGCACGTGTAATCTGCACCTTAGCGTAAACAATAAACTGCCTTATAGATTGGCAAACCCAACTAAGGAATGTCGGTGCTTACCATCACATTATATGATATTTGCATTCAAATCCATGGTGCGAGCAAGGTGAAATTCAGAACACTCTTCTACTTGCTATTAGGGCTTACCTTACTGAAAGCCCACGATTGTTGTGCCTTCGAATAATGTTGGGTTTTTAAATATTTTCATAATTAAGTAACAGATAGTACAAAAATATATTATTTTATTTATTTAAAAAAAACGAACAGAAAGTCTAGGAGAGAAAAGACTATGTCTAAGCAAAAAAGCTCTGATCAACGCATGACTGAAACTAAATAAAGCAAAAAAAATGTTCACGATGATTGCGTTCAGCGTTGAGTTCCTTTTGGAAGATTTGTTATACTTTATATTTATAACATATTTGAGGTACCTTATTTCCTTTTTCTTCTTCATGCTTTTTTCCATATAACATAGTAGGCAGAAAAATTCTAGTGTCAAAACACTACGTTCATCACTTTGTACTTGAATTCAGGATATTGCGTATCGAGAAAATAATTTCAATAATTTCCCCGAGTGCAGTGGAGAATGGTGTGCCTTGACTATAGGTTCTCTCTGACTACCCTGCTTCAAGGGGAAACACCTGAAGCTGCTCTGATCTCTTCTTGACGAATACTTCTCTTGTCTAGTGAATTCAGTTATGCAGAACGCAACGATTTTATCCAAGATTATTTTAAACATAATCTGATCTTTAGTATTATACACTGCCTTACGTAATATTTACAAAGCTACCTATGTACTCGTACTCGTATATTCCACCTATCAATTAGTATTAGCGGTGTGCGTTGCAGTGTCTGATTTCAAGGTTTACTGGAATGAGATATCGAAGTGTATTTGTAAAGTAAGACCTGGCCGTCAGACTGTTGACGATAGAACGTGTGGCATTGGGAACCTTGCGGTTATAATATGTAACTACTTACTAACTAATACAATTTGCTTATAAAATAATTATGTAATTGAGTTAAAGACATCTTAAACATAGCTTCTAAACATTTTTGAGATTTTTTCCAGATTTACGCGTTTCCCCCATAGAATAGGAAATTTAGTGCCCTCTGCCCACTTTCCACCCGTCACATATTTAACATTTATTGAAAACATTATCATAAAGGGTTGAGCCGTCACTTAACACTCAATGTTTCGAATTCGAGCGGATCGAACGATCAACAAATCGTTGAGTATAATGACTTGAAACTTGCTGAATTGATCTTTTACTCTTATTGTGTGTGACGTGTAAAATATTTACTGCAGAATTTTTTTCTGCGGTAGTTTAAATACGGCAAATGACATTGTTTATTACATATCCACTAACGTACTAATTAACGGTGATCCTATTATCTGAATTACTAATAGAATATATTCGTTTAGGTATGTAAAGCATTTGCGCTTTACGGCAGTACGAAAGGTAAGGAGTGAGCTCAGTTGATTTTCGTGAACACAGTATCAAGGTCCCTCTGGAGTAATGAGGGTATATATAAAGAAGTTGACGGTTATCGATGCAAAACAAGGATGCACAGACCGTAGCGTTTGGCGCTCCTTATCTCTGACTAGGTTAGGGAAAGAGCGTGAAATTAAAACAAATATTCAATGTTTTTGTTAATGTTATAGGTATGTATTTTTAAAATAATTTATAAATGTTAATTCCTCAGGCATCTACTGCGACGTGGTGTGAGACTGCGATGGTATGCTGCTCGCGTGGCTGCTGCGGGCCGCCGCGCTCGCCCTACTGCCCATATCGCCGCTCAGCGCTGATGTCATATTCAGAGTACCAGAAGTTGTTGTAAGTGAATTGAAATATTGTATTTTTTTGTAGTTACTCTTATAAAAATGTATAGGATATATCCTTAATATATACTGCAACATCGACACTTCCATAATCTTACTAATACCTATTATAAATACAAAGATGAGTTTATCTGTCTGTCTGTAAACAATAACATAAGATGTTTCCAAGTTCTTGCTTATCTATCGGCCCGATGAGGACGTAATTTAATATAAAACTTTTGTATAAGTTTGTATAAAAAGTTGTGTATTTACGCAGGTGAAGCCGCGAGCGATGGTTAGTTTAATATAAAAATATTACAAGGAATTTGAATTAAATAAGTACATAAATCTGTTCTTTGTATTTCCTTGTCTTTGTTATAGTGTACTGAAAAGTAATTATTGCTTGTCAAACAGTTGTTTGACGAATATTGAAGTTTATCACGAATGTCAGCAATAACAAGTCTTTTAAATAATCAAATATGAGCACATTTTTTTGTAAAACTATTGACAATGTGTTTTGTATATTAATTTATTGACATAAGCAAAGTGTAATATGAAATACAAAGTTTAAGTTTTCGAGGATATATGTCTTTTTTTCAGCTGCACTCTTTTTTCCGGATAGCATATCCTGCCGTCAGAGAGAATCTAGTGTCAACTCCTCTACTTTCCGGCCGAACGTCTGGAACACTGCGTGTTGAGTGGCAGAACATATTGCCGCCCTTTGTCTTGGCTACCAAAGTGAAGAAAAATGAAAATTTAATTATACTCATTTCCCCGAATGGGAATCGAACTTACAAGCATAGCGTTTACAGTCATGCTCTAGTACACTGCGTCACAACAGCCTCGCTATATTTTTAAGTGCCAAATATTTAAGATTACGTATTTACCATGGTGGCGGTTTTACATAAAATAGGATTCTAATCTCACTCGTGAAAGTATTCATACATATCAAAAGACTTTCCCCTTCAATTAAAGTTATACCATCTAATAAAGCAATACGTCTAAACGTTATTGGTGAAACTGGAGAAACTTAACACTACGTTCTTTCTATAAACTTTAATATATATAAAAAAAACTACTTTCAGGTACGTCCAATATCAGGAGCGAAGTCAGTAGGAATCGGGCCCAGTAACAACACCCGCGCCAACGACTCGGAGCGGTGGAATGAACACGAGGTGGAGGTGCAGTACGAGGAGTATTATGTGGAACACGATGTTTCTACTACAGCGGCGAGGAAAGCTGCTGCCGAGTTGAATATAGATGAAAGTGAGTCATTTTTGCTATATTTATTACTATTTGCAACTTTAAAGTCTTTTTTAAATATACACGTTATTGTAGGGTAGGTAGCTAAGGCTGGTAGGAAGGTATAAATCAACATTTTCTGTATAATTATGTCAAGGGTAGCGGAACCTAACACCGTTCATAATATAACCAGGTTAAAGTGGTAACTTTCGTAAAATATTTTCATATTTTATAAACACATTCTTAAACTTCACTTTTACACAAACTAACTTCACGAATCACTGAGTAACTCGTTATCACATAGATATGTAGAAAATACACGATTATAAAATCGTAAAACATAAATTATCTAAGGCTTTGTATCGCAATTGGACAGCATCTATCCTGTCTGTTGAGTTCCTCACAATACGCAATTTCTCGATTCCGTGTGGTTAGTAAAAAACGGAGAGTCTTGACAATTTGTTGTCTTTAACTAACTCTGCTACGCGACACAAAACAAACCAGGAAAACTAAATAATATAAACCAGTACTATTGTAAAAATTGTAATTGAAAAAGGATAAAATAACTAGAAATCCCCCGCCTAAAAGAATATATGTAGCGAGATGATGGGGACGACTTCGTCGGAGCTGCCATTACTTTAAGTTTGCTAACTTCTCCTAAGTTTTCATGCTGTTAAAACAGGTTTGGGAAAAAATTAAAATATTAATATGAATTTACAGTTTTGATAACTGATATTCCTTTTAAAAACTTTAAGAACGAAATCTATACTGTTAGCTACTATATTTAAAATAGAGGTTGCAACTAGCAGCCCCCGACGAAGTTGTCCCCATCATCTCGTTACATATATTCTTTTAGGCGGGGGATTTCTAGTTATTTTATCCTTTTTCAATTACAATTAAACCGTCGTGGGTTTTTTCAAAATTTTTAATTTTGTTTTTTATTTTAAACTTTTTAAAGTGAATAGATACACATTATATATTATTACATAATTTCGAAATACTTTATAATTAATCTTCATGCAAATCCAAAAGAAAAGAATTATAAGCCCAATGCTTTCTGGTTACCAAATACTTATTGCAGCGCCTGGTAGATTGTCACCGTAACATTTTCAGGAAATTTAAGTCTAACCAAATCAGTGAAAATTACAAAACCTACTAGTAGTTTTGATTTTGAACAAACTAATTTATACCGGAGCGCCCCGTGGTAGTTCGTGATATGGCATATAAAAACACGCAACAATTAAACCTGAACCTATCACAGAAAACCGCATCTAAATAGGTTTCACACAAAAAATACAAGTAAATGCTCACTGCAGCGCCCCCTGGTGAGTTAACACGATTAAGCATATCCAAGAACAAGCATTAATTAAACTTAAGCTTATCATTGAAACTGCATCCAAATCGAATTCGTCATTTTAGCTTTGCACAAACAATATTTTACTGCAGCGCCCCCTGGTGACTTGTCACCGTAATATAAATTTAAAAACATGCACTAAGCAAAGCGGAATCTAATACTGAAAACTCTTTCCAATCCTACTAGTCGTTTTGGTTCTACATAAAAAAATAGAAGCAACTACTTACTGCAGCGCCCCCTAGAGAGTTGACACATACATGAAAATATGCACTAAGTAAACATACATGACACATATATGAAAATATGCACTAAGTAAACTTGAATCTATCATTGAAAACTGCATTCAAATCGGACTCGTAGTTTTAGTTTTGCACAAACAAATGTACTTACTGCAGCGCCCCCTGGTGAGTGGTCACCGTAACACATATATGAAAAGATGCACTAATTAAACCTTAACCTATCGTTGAAAGTTTTATCTAAATCGGACTAGTAGTTTTTACTCTGCATAAACAAATGTTTACTGCAGCGCCCCCTGGTGAATTTTCACCGTAACAAAAAAACATAAATCTTAAAATATGCAACAAGCAAAGCTGAATCTAGTTCTGAAAACTCTATTTAATCGGATTAGTAATTTCGGTTTTAGACAAATAAATACAAGAAAAAATTTGGTTTTACACAAAAAAACTCAAACAAATGCTTACTACAGCGCCCCCTGATGAGTGGTCACCATAACACATATATGAAAAGACGCACCAACTAAGCCTGAACCTATCATTGAAAGTTTCATCTAAATTGGACTAGTAGTTTTTGATTTGCATAAACAAATGTTTACTGCAGCGCCCCCTGGTGAGCTTTCCCCGTAACAAAAAAACAAAAATCTTAAAATATGCACCAAGCAAAGCTGAATCTTTTTCTGAAAACTCTTTTCAATCGGATCAGTAGTTTTGGTTTTAGACAAATAAATACAAAAAAAGTACAAACAAATGCTTACTGCAGCGCCCCCTGGTGGTTTGACACGATAAAACATAGCTAAGAACATCCACCAATTAAACCTGAATCTATCACTGAAAATCTATCGAAATCAGACTACTATTTTTTGAGATAATTGAAAACATTCGTTTTCACGTAAAATGCTTACTGCAGCGCCCCCTGGTGAGTTAAGGCAATAAGACATATCTAAGAACATACGCCAATTGAACCTTAACCTATCATAGAAAACCGTATCAAAATCGGACTTATAGTTTTGGAAATAATTGACATAGTAATTTGCACAAACACACAAACAAACAAACAAACAAACAAACAACCTCTCACCCCAAACACATATACAGTCGCCGTTCCGTCGCGGGTAAAAATAACATTTTATTATTTATTGATTTGCCCGAATACATCTTAAAAATATATTCTATATTTTATTTCATACTTATTCAACAATGTTGATGATAGAACAAGAGCGAGCTATAAATCCTTTATCTCCAACTCTTTCAACATAGACTCAGCATAATCTTATAAGCTTTTTTAAAATAGACCTAAAAGCTTTAGTGTATGTAGAAATTTAAAGTAACCTACTTATGATGCGATACGCGTACAAAGTACTTTGGTTATATTTCGTGAACTGTCTAATGCAGGGGTACACAACTCGCGGACCGCTTAATATTTTGAAGCAGCCCCAAAACATTTAGAATTTTTATACTATTAAAACGCGTGACTAAAGTGCCTGTATATGCTATTTGAATAAAGAGATTTTGAATTTGAATTTGTGATTTTGTGTGCCAAAACTCTTTAAGGGTTGAAAACGGTCGTAATTAAAAAAGGTTGATTACCCCTGCCTTAATATAAGTGATGTAATGTAATATAGAGCTAGCGACAAGTGAGGAATTAGGACGGCGGATTAATGTCGACGAATTTAGACAATTGTATTCAGGGTCGTTTAAACGAAAGATTTGCTTTTTATGTTATAAATAGATTTTTTGCAGCTCAATTTAATGTTTTAGATGTTAGTTTTTATGTAAAACGAATTTAAAACTTTTAGAAAGCTGTCATACAAAAAATATTGTTGGTAAATAAATTATCAAAAATTATATGATTAAGAAAAAAACAAAACAATAGCACCTGTTATTATTTTGTTTTAAAGTATAATCTTTTTTATTATTTTTTTTTTTAGCGATATATATACTAGGAACCGCCTCTTTGTTCTGCATGGCGGGAAGAGCTGAGCGAAGTACATATTTAATGTTAAAAAAGTTTAAAAAACAAACACTAACATAACACTTAACTTAACATTCCACAGCCTAAGCCTAAGGGGACTTTTTGACAATTTAATGAATAATTCAAAAACTACAATTACAATTGTCACCAAAAAAAGCTTCACAGCTCACAAGATACTGTGCTTGATATCCCCGCCAAATTTCAGAGGTCTACTACAAATAGCCCAGGAAGAGATAAACCACAACTAAACTTCGCTTCGCTCAGCTCAATTAATCAGGCTTTGTTTGTAAAATATAGACTCGCGGCGTAGCAAAGTCAGATCAAGTTGCTAGCTAGTTAAAAGTATAAGCATAACAGAGTCATTTGTCCGTATGTAACAGTAATTGATACTAAATTGTTATGAACGCTGCATACCACAACACTACAAAACGAAGAAGATTAAATCAGTCGACACAGTGTCCATTAATACAATAAAAGTACTTCTAATGACTCAGCCTAGTGAAATAGAATAGTTCTTGTTATTATTAGGTATTCTAGTTTTTATTGCATGTAATTGATCACTTAAATAAGTGTGGGTTTAAAAATAAGCATTTTAAAATATAAGAGCGTTTAAGAATACCACAATTTGGGAAAAAAATATAAAATGTGTTTTTATAATACTTTTTTTATAATAAATAATTTACTACTATAGTTTTTATTGCAAATAATTCAAGTGATTAAGTTTTTCTTTGTAAATAATTTGAAGGGTAGTTTGAAAAAACTCTTAAACAAAATAATATCTTTTTTGTTGTCTTATTATAGCTTCATGCTTTTACGCTGGGTAGATAGAGAGAACCAAGTGTAGACTCTCCGTTATTCACATCTTCTTAATTCTCTTCTTTCTTTCACTCATTTTTCACTCACTTCTTAATTCTTCTATCGTTATTAATTGTATTATTTTTATAGAATTTCTACTTCTTTTTAGTCTTCTGTGGTTCAGATTCTAAAGCAATGCTTTACTTAAAAACCTAAATAAACTAAATTCAAATATTAATCTATTGCTACGTAATATTTTAATTCGTCAGCATTTGCAGTTAGTGCAAGTGACAACAATACCTACATACATACATATTTCGCATAATTGTGTGTTTGCGTGTGTACGATTATCTTAAAATTAAATAAGTACAATGTTCCCACAGCCCTTGTTAGTTATTGCCGCATTGTGCTATGTAATGTGACTTAGTGCCTGTGAATAATCTGAATAATGCCTAAAAGAAATTTCATTAGTTAATTACTTGCGTTATTTAGTACATATACTAAAAACTGTATTTTTTTTAAAGATATATACGAGTATGAGGTAAATGTCATTGTTTTAATGTGATCTCAGAAGTAAATTGACGCCTTAAGAGTTCTAACTCGGACTAATTAGTAGTTGGGTTGTATCTTAGTGAGATGGTAGTGGGTACAAATTTCATTTAAAATAATGTTTATTAAATATTTTCGGCGGTACTGGATATTTTTTAAATATTTTCGACGGTACTGGATAGGTATGTTATGTGTTTGTCGGTTGGTTCTGGTCTGGTGAAAAGTGGAGAACAAAATCATTGCCAAATACTTGACTATTATTAAAAAATAATAAGTAGGTTAGCAAAATGGTGTCATCATCAACAATTCGATTGATGTATTTTTCCGTTCAACACTTCTGATTTACGCAACGGATGTTAACGCGATATTATTTATAGATTTTTTAAAGGAAATCACATATGAAGGAACAATACAAAGCGTATTGTGCGAGCGAAAATGTAAACCAAGTTGTATTCGTACAAAAGAATGCGAAGTAATAATATTGACCATCGTGGTTCAATGAGACTGTTTCTCACTGTATACATAAGTTCGAATTTCAGTCAGAAGGAATAATTATTATTAAATTAGTTTGTTATATTATTAGTTAGAATCGGCGGTGCGTGAGGAACGTAGTGTTTAAACTCAGTTCAACACTAAGTTCCCTCTGTCTATCCTGCTATATGCTGGATTCAGCGTGACGCTAAAGTATTTTCATTTTTTCTCTAGCGCGGCGTTAGGTTCCGTCAATCCAAATATTAACAGAAAGTTATCTTAAACCATAATATTCTATATGCGGAAGGCGTGAAGTTAAAAAAATGACACATATATTGTTCACGACGCCAGTTCTGAGTTGTTTTCAGAATTAAATTATATGACGACTACCATTCTTTAATTGCAACAATTAACTATGTAGGTGTCGCTTTACAGCGGCAGAGATGAAGGATGAGATGAATATAAACAAAATATACTGTGACAAACAGATTTGTTCCCTGTTTACTTTAGATGTTTTCCTTGAAATGAAACTAGCCCAAAGGAGTAAGCAACCTAAAGAAACATGTATATAGTGGTTTTGAAAAGTATTTTTAGTAAACCTAGGTATAAAAAATTGAGCTCAGATAATAAAATAACTTGAATAATGGCATAAAGTGGAGAAGGGAGTGTTTGACACTAGGTTCTCTCTGACTTTCCTGCTATGCGGGAAAAAGAGTGAAACTGCTTTTCTTTTTATTACCATGCTAGACAAGATAAGTCCAGTATCATTTTAGTTTCAATACAACAACATGTATCATATTTTTTTTAGCTTTACGCTGTATCCCGCACACCGCAGGGTAGGCAGAGGGAACGTAGTGTTTAGACACTCCGTTCGCCACTTTCCGCTGAATTCGGAGGCATTGCGTGTTAAGTGGCAGAACTTATCGCCGCGCTTTGCCTCGACACCAGCGCAAAGGAAATGAAAATATTGTATGTAATGTACCATAATATATCTCAAATAAAAAAAAATTTAAACAATTGTTTTGAAATTAAGCAATCGTGTTTGGAAATTATTTTGTGAGTCTGGTGATGTTGGTAATACGGGTAACGGTATCAATGTTTGCTAATTTTAACATGTTTTTTGACATTACAATTAGATTTTGTAATATATTGGGGCAGTGGGACAGCGTCTGACTGTAAACGTGACTGATTATTTTAAAATGATTCTATTATTTCGCTTCAGTAAGACATGTTACTGACATACTAGGTCTCTGCCTTCTAAAATAGGTAGAAAAAGCTTGCAACTGAAATAAATAAAAATGAAATGAATACGCATAAAGTACCAAGATAAATATCGTAGGGAGGCTCGTAAAATATTTCTATTGGGGATTAAAATGTAGGAAAAGAACCATTAAAGTCAAGAAGTAGCGTGATGTTATTAAGCGTCGTTTAATCGCAGAGAATAATAAATTACTCGTGGTTTATAGCCTGCAGGGTTTTTGTAATACTTTTATTTTTTATAATTTTAACTTGTATTCGCTTAAATTACTATGTACCTACTATGAAATGTAGTACATTAATTTAGTTTTAGAAATAATATTATTATTTTAAAACTTTTTTAAAGTGTTATTCCACACCTAGCAAAATTGAAAAAGACATTAGAAAACGTATAGAAATTTGAACGCACCGGGATTCGAACCTGCGCCTCTTGAATACCACTAGCAACATAAATAAGTAGTAATAAAGCGTATAAGAATTTCGACGCAGCTGGTAGTAGAAGACATGGCTCAACGATGAGAGTGCCTGGACGGTATTCAGGAAGCGCCTTATGCTATTATTATGTTTAATTCCCTAAACTGTTATTAGGACTAAAGGTCTTTAAATTGATCAAAATGTGGTGACCGCATTCTGCTATATGTAAAAAAGCAGTTCTACAGCATTCAATTTCGGTTTATCAAAATCAGATGATGATGATGGCAGGTTTGACCATGGGTTATCAAAAAAAATGGTGGTTTTATTATACATACCTAATTGTAGCTTCAATTTTATTTGTTTTGCTTTATACCTTTATCCAAACAGCTGGCACACAGAATGTATTGAAACAACGTTACCTCTGTGTAGGCAGAGCTGTATCGTTCACTTTCTGCTCAATTCGAGACATTGTGTGTTTAAGCAGCGGAACTTAACGCCGCACTTTGTTATCATATTTATAAGGAAAAATAATATTTTTTTACTTCCGTACATGACGTGACGATATTCAATACATTATGTCTTTGTGATATGTACTTATGCAGTGTCATAGCATGCAATGGTGGTTAGTCTGCACCTTACAATTACGTTACAATCAAACGTCCGCTAATTGGATGAGCTCATTATTCGTCAGCCATGTCACCAAGGTTATGGTGAACCATGGGTCTGCAGTGGGAAAACTAACGCAGATATCTTTTACGTATGTTTGAGGAAATGCTTGTCTTGTTTACTATATGTTTTAGCCAGATGTTTGTAGTACACTAAAAATGTAGAAGCGAAAAATGACATTCGAAAGGACTGTATGTAACCATTCGCAGTACACGAGATAAACACTTTATAATGTAAAAGATCCCTTTTTAACTAAGTGACATAAAATAATAACTAATAAATATAGATACTTACTAAAGTAGGTAATTATGTGTATTTGTTATTGTGCGGTGTTAAGTTCCGCCACTGAACACGCATTATCTCGAGATCGGCGAAGGTGTTAACCGTAATTTTTAAGTATTGCTAACAGAGATAGCGTAAAAACTACCTACGTAACTAATACTCTTACAAAAGATATATACAAAGGGATATATAAAACGTAAACACATTTACGTCGTATCTTGGTCGGTCAGTTAAAGGTTGGTTATTTTTTTGAACATTATTATATCATACATGTTTATTTATATTATAAGTTATACGCCTGAAATTCACGATTTTGTAACAAATATTCATACAGATTAAGATGTGATAAGCTCGTAACGTATAGTACACAATATCTATCTATCTATGTATGTCCTAAACTAGACGGAACGTAGACAACATACCTTATTTACACCATAATATGCATAGAAAGTTCTAAATAAATAAAATAAAAAATTCCACGTAAAAAATAATTAAAGTAAAACTAACGTGACATTCAAGACGGTTTGTATGCTAAAGGCTAACGAATCACGATGATATCACCGCGCCCGGCGCCACCCCAGTGCCTGGATTTCCGCACTCACTCTTGGATCGATAACATCGCCCTTTTCAACATTAGCGCTGCGCCGACGGTGTTACGTTACAAATGCTTTGCGTATCGCTTGATCGTGTGAAAGTTTTGCCTTAAAAAATATTAAAATACTTTTGTACAAATTAAACGTTAAACCAACGTAGCGCAGTGATGGGTTGTCTAACTGTAAGTGTCACTGATTGTCGAGATGTTCGATTCCCATTCGAGGGAATATATTTCTTCTTACTCTGGTCTGGTTAATTAGACGTAGATTTTTTCCTCGCTACCCTTCAATGTGGGAAACACCGTGAAGCTGAAGAAATAGTTTACAAATTATATTTCCTATTTTTACCCGCGACGGAACGGCGACTGTATATGTGTTTGGGGTGAGAGGTTGTTTGTTTGTTTGTTTGTTTGTTTGTTTGTTTGTTTGTGCAAATTACTATGTCAATTATTTCCAAAACTATAAGTCCGATTTTGGTACGGTTTTCTATGATAGGTTAAGGTTCAATTGGCGTATGTTCTTAGATATGTCTTATTGCCTTAACTCACCAGGGGGCGCTGCAGTAAGCATTTTACGTGAAAACGAATGTTTTCAATTATCTCAAAAAATAATAGTCTGATTTCGATACGATTTTCAGTGATAGATTCAGGTTTAATTGGTGGATGTTCTTAGATATGTTTTATCGTGTCAAACCACCAGGGGGCGCTGCAGTAAGCATTTGTTTGTACTTTTATTGTATTTATTTGTCTAAAACCGAAACTACTGATCCGATTGAAAAGAGTTTTCAGAAAAAGATTCAGCTTTGCTTGATGCATATTTTAAGATTTTTCTTTTTTTGTTACGGGGAAAACTCACCAGGGGGCGCTGCAGTAAACATTTGTTTATGCAAATTAAAAACTACTAGTCCAATTTAGATGTAACCTTCAAGGGTAGGTTCAGGCTTAATTGGTGCGTCTTTTCATATATATGTTATGGTGACCACTCATCAGGGGGCGCTGTAGTAAGCATTTGTTTGAGTTTTTTTGTGTAAAACCAAAATTTTTCTAGTATTTATTTGTCTAAAACCGAAATTACTAATCCGATTAGCTAGAGTTTTCAGAATTAGATTTACTTTGCTTGATGCATATTTTAAGATTTTTGTTTTTTGTTACGATGAAAATTCACCAGGGGGCGCTGCAGTAAACATTTGTTTATGCAGAGTAAAAACTACTAGTCCGATTTAGATAAAACTTTCAACGATAGGTTCAGGTTTAATTGGTGCATCTTTTCATATATGTGTTACGGTGACCACTCACCAGGGGGCGCTGCAGTAAGTACATTTGTTTGTGCAAAACTAAAACTACGAGTCCGATTTGAATGCAGTTTTCAATGATAGATTCAAGTTTACTTAGTGCATATTTTCATATATGTGTTATGTATGTTTACTTAGTGCATATTTTCATGTATGTGTCAACTCTCTAGGGGGCGCTGCAGTAAGTAGCTGCTTCTATTTTTTTGTGTAAAACCAAAACGACTAGTACGATTGTCAAGAGTTTTCAGTATTAGATTCCGATTTACTTAAAACATGTTTTTAAATTTATATTACGGTGACAAGTCACCAGGGGACGCTGCAGTAAAATATTGTTTGTGCAAAGATAAAATGAAGAATTTGATTTGGATGCAGTTTCAATAATAAGCTCAAGTTTAATTAGTGCATGTTCTTGGATATGTTTTATCGTGTTAACTCACCAGGGGGCGCTGCAGTAAACATTTGTTTGTAATATTTAATGCAAAACCACAACTACTAGTCCGATTGGGCAGAGTTTTTAGTATTAGAGTTACCTTTACTTGGTGTAAGTTTTTAGGTTTTTTTTACGTCAAGAACTCACCAGGGGGCGCTGCATTAAACATTTAATTATTCAAAGCTAAAACTACAAGTCCGATTTGGATGCAGTTATCAAAGATAGGATCAGGCTTAATTAGCGCGTGTTCTCGTATATGTGTCATGGTGACACCTCGCCAGGGGGCGCTGCAGTAAGCATTTGCTTTTATTTTTTGTGTGAAACCTATTTAGATGCGGTTTTCTGTGATAGGTTCTGGTTTAATTGCTGCGTGTTTTTATATGCCATATCACGAACTACCACGGGGCGCTCCAGTATAAATTAGTTTGTTCAAAATCAAAACTACTAGTGGGTTTTGTGATATTCACTGACTTGGTTACATTTAAGTTTCGTGGAAATGTTACGGTGACAATCTGCCAGGCGCTGCAATAAGCATTTGATAACCAGAAAGCATTGGGCTTATAATTTCTTTTGGATTTGCATGAAGATTAATATAAAGTATTTCAATATTATGTAATAATATATAGTGTATATCTATTCACTTTAAAAAGTTTAAAATAAAAAGCAAAATTAAAAATTTTGAAAAAACCCACGACGATTTAATTGTAATTGTAAAAGGATAAAATAACTATAAATCCCCCGCCTAAAAGAATATATGTAACGAGATGATGGGGACGACTTCGTCGGGGGCTGCCAGTTGCAACCTCTATTTTAAATATAGTAGCTAACAGTATAGATTTCGTTTTAAAGTCTTTAAAATACCAGTTATCAAAACTGTAAATTCATTTTAATATTTAATTTTTTTTGCCAAACCTGTTTTAACAGCAAGAAAACCTATGAGAAGGTTTGTGCAAACTTAAAGTAATGACAGCCCCCGACGAAGTCGTCCCCATCATCTCGTTACATATATTCTTTTAGGCGGGGGATTTATAGTTATTTTATCCTTTTACAATTACAATTAAATCATCGTGGGTTTTTTTCAAAATTTTTAATATTTCCTATTTTTTCAGAGAATTTCAAAGTAGATTTCCTAGGCCCTGAATAAGTAAAATTAAATTATGAATTAAAATAGCCCAGTAATACTCTCATCGCTTTTGCATTTTTTGTAATGATAAAGAAACCGTCTAAAGGAAATTTATTCAAAATGAATATATGCAAATTTTATTCATTATTTCTTACACAAAAACTTCACTAAAACCACCTTGAGTTGATTTATTACTGTCTTATAATAGTAAAACTGTTGTTATTTATATATTCACTTTGAGAATTATTGCTCAATGTCAGTTATAATATTTGCAAGATTTTTATCTCATTTATAAAATGTGCAGTTAGGAGCAACAACAAACAAGCTGTTTTCATTTTCAAGAATTTCTCACGTTTCGAGGATAGCAAGACAGAAGGTAAAGAAGTAGTATAGTTATGTTTAATCCAAATGTATTAAAGATATTTTTAATTTACTTTATTTGGGCATCGAAGCCACGACCATTGTATCCTAACCAAATCTCATCCAAAATAATAGTTTTACTTATTATACGTAAGTAAAGTTAAATACACTTGAATAGAATTTAATAGCTTCACGCTATGCACACAGCAGGGTAGGCAGAGGGAACCTAGTGTTAAGACACTCCGTTCCCCACTTTCCGCCAGATTCGGAGGCTTGCGTGTTAAGTGGCGGAACTTAACGCCGCGCTTTACCTCGACACCAGAGCGAAGAAAATAGAAATATAATTTCCACTCCTCGAGTGGGAATCGAACCCACAACCAGTCGTTTACAGTCACACTCTTGTGCCACTGGGCCACGACTGGCCACGAATTGAATAGAATTTGCTCAAGAAATTGCAGTACTTAACGACTTAGTATTGTTAACAAGAAGCTTTTCCACTTAACATTCTACACAAGTGCATAACACGGAACAGGAGGGGTGCAAAGTGCGTTGCATTGTGAAAGTAGCGGTAGCGGCGCACTTCGCAAATGCAGATGTGTTGTTCGTTGTCTTTAGACGTTATACTTTCATTTTGTAATTATAGTGAGGATAGTTAAATAATAATACTTACTTTAACCAGTCAGTCAGTCAGGGGGCACGGTGGCACAAGCGTGTGCCTGTGTGTAAACGACTGGTTGTGCGTTCGATTCCCAGAAAGTGGGGAATGGAGTGTCTTAACATTAGGTTCCCTTTGCCTATCCTGCTGTTTGCTGGATACAGCGTGAAGAAAAAAAAAAAAACAAATTCTTTCGATAAATTATGTTGTAACTAATTATGGTATGTTATCTTACGATGCTATCGTAGTTCAGTTGGGAAGGATCTGATTTTGCACGTGATAATTGTAGATTGGATAGGACTCTTATATTTTTCAACAGTTTCGTTTGCCTAGACTTGTTAGACAGAGTCCAATGTATCTTAAAGAGGCGATGACCTCACTGAGCCCTATTTGCATATCGCCCTCAACGCAGGAGACTTGTGAATGTGAAAAATACTTGCATATACGTTAGTTATCCAATATTATATATAGAATAGAATAAAAGTAAGGGCCAATAGGGGCAAGTCGTGGTGCAGTTATTTATGGATAGAATTCTCTCAGTGCGCAATGTGTTCAATTCTAGAGATAAGCCTAGTGTCTTGACACTAATAATTTATAGAACCCTCTAGATAGGTTCCTATCTATAGGTTCCTATTTATAGGTTGTAATTGTTGTTGTATGATATTTTTTTCCTTTTAGCTTCAAGTTTTTTTTGGCATATAACTGGTTAGTTAGAGAGAATTTGGTGTCAAGACTCTCCGTCAAGACATTGCCTGTTAAATAAGTGCGAGGACTGAACACCGCGCTTTGTCCTAATTGTCAGGGTGAAGAAATTAAATCATTTTAAATATAAACCTGGAAGCTATTCAATGAATAAATATTCAACTTATTTGCAACAGTATAAACATGACAAGGTGAAAAGAATAATTAAAACACTTGTTTAGGTTATATATTAGCAATTACAATATAATGATGAAGTCATCGCTTACTTTATTGTACTAAGTTTTAATGTAATTGTAATTCGTTAACATATTATAGATTTAACTAAGTTTTTTATTCGTCTAGACTGTAGAGTCTTGTTTATTTAAATAAGACGTGGCTAATTCTTACATCCAAAAACCTGTGATTATATTCGTACATAGTATATTTTTTTACGTTTTATTATATACTTTTTTAAGCATTACTCTTTTTACAGCCTAACAAGGTAGGCAGAGAGAACCAAGTGTCATGATTCCGTTCTCTTTTTATACTTTAATTAGCTAAGTTGTTTGCTTGGTATATTTGTAAAACGTTTTCTTTAATTTAAAAATAGTAAATAATTTCTGAAAATGAATAAAAGTATTTACTTTTGATTTTATAGGGGGACTTAGATTTTGTAACTCTGCCATGGGGGAAAAAACGTGAATTTACAAAAAATTGTGTCTGACTCAACATTTAGAAAACGTATACAAATTTTAACGCAGCAGGGTTCGAAACTGTGCCTCCTGAATACCGTCCAGGCGCTGTCACCACTGAGCCATGCGTTCTACTACACGCTGCGTCGAAATTCTTATACGCTTTATTACAAAATTTTTTTGTTGTTAGCATCTCTGTAGAGAGATGTACGTTTTCTAAATGTGTTTTTTTTCAATTTTCTTAAGTGTGGAATAACACTTTAAATATGTTTAAAAGTAAACATTTAATGTTTGGTACTTATCTACGACAACCATCTCAAAAGTTGGCACAAAACGGGACGTCAAGTTAAGAAAATGTTCAGTAATAAGCCTATGCCTACATGAAGGTAGGTACTTATTAATTTTCGATTGTCGCAATACACAGTGGTAGTTACTAGTTTGCAAATTATAAGGTATCATCCTAACAGTTGAAGGCCGCGGGGCGTGGTCCTGCACTCGTCATGGTGACCGTGAAACTTATTATTTGATTGTTTGCGAATGACATACGTTACTTGGTAACTCTATTATTGATATATTGAAAGCCAGACCCGTAGGATATTTTAAATATCTCCAGATCTGAAATTAGTTTAAAAGCAAATTAAAATAATCAAACGTATATGTTTTTTTAGCTTTACGCTGCTATCTCGCACACAGCAGAGTAAGCAGAGGGAACCTAGTGTTATGACATTCCATTGCCCACTTTCTGCCGAATACGGAGGCGTTGCGTGTGCAGTGGCGCAACTTAACGCCGCACCAGAGCGGAGAAATGGAAAAATTAAATATTTCCACTCCTCTAGTAGGAATCGAACCCACAATCAGTCGTTTAAAGTCACACGTTCGTGCCACTGCCCCACGACTGGCCCTAACCAGTAGTTGGCCCAGACCCAACTATTATACGGATACATACCTACATTTTGCAGCTTTACGCTTTTTGCCGCATAGTGGGGTAGTTAGAGGGACCTAGAGTCAAAACACTCCATCCTCTACTTTCCAGTCGAAATCAAGACATTGCATAATGAATGACGGAACCTAACACCGTGCTTTGTCTTAGGTATCAGAGCGAAAAAATGAAAATTTAAATATCATTGTTACACCTATATCATGTATGTATTATAGCATGATTTTTACTTTAGCACCAGGTCGTTAGCAAATTTGTCTCCAATCTCACGCACGAGCGGCTACAATTTGATAGAAATCACGCTGCCTTCGATTTGTCATCGTCACGTTCTAAGTTTTTGTTGTATTTTATAAAAAATGTATTTATATAATTTTGTATAATATATATAATTCATATTTTTTCTATTATAAGTATTTCACGTTGTCTGTGTGTCGCAGTGCGTCGATAAAAACTGCTTTTATTATAACAACGCCAGAGCTGAAATCGCAGTTTAACTATACAAAGTGCTGCGTTGAGTTCCGTCACTCAACATGTAATGTCACAAGTTCGGGTGAAAAGTAAGAACGGAGTTCCTTGATTGTCTTTGATCCCTGTGGTATGGGAAAAAGCGTGAAGTTGAATATAAGGAGTACGCTAAAGTAAATATTTAGTACGATGTACTATCGATAATTGACTTTACATACACAAGTAGAAAAGATCTTCGATTGATCCGATGAGATGGTCTCAGGGGGGAAAATGCTTAATTGCATTTTCTATGCAAAAAAAATTATAATATTTTCGCTTTTAAAATTATTGGGCATATTATGAACAATTTATATATAATTTGAAATTTGTATAGTTGCTTAATGAATGCTAAAATAAGAATTTGTTCTTACTATATCTATAGTTTATCATTGTTATTCTACCATTGACCATTAAAAGGAAGATATAGTTTTAGATGTATGGCACGTACACATATACACCTACTGAACTTGGTATTGTGTGAACGTATCAAATACTATTCCATTATTAATAAAGCTATTGTTGAAAAAATAGAAAATAAATGAATTTATATTTTTTAATATCTATAGAGCAAATCAAAATATTCTTTATTCAAGTACCATTTTTAACCTTACGCATAGTTTGTTATATTGGTTTAACTTTGGAAAACGCTTATAAATAAAACGCAAAAAGAAAATTAGAAATATACAAATATTTTTTATCATCATCGGAAAATCGAACTTGCGTCCTTCTTCAAAGAACAACTCAAATACTATCGTACGTCTGTCACTGTTTTTAGCATTGCACTCCGTGATATTTATATAGCTACTGTAAAACTGTAAGTTGAAATGTACCCGGCTTTAAAGCTTTTTATTCATAAGACGATTCAAGGATTAAATAAATCGTTTGCTTAATCTTTGAATTTGGATAAAGGATCATATAGGATCATATATCAGGATAGAGTTTGCATACCCGTACCCGAGAGGGGAAATTAAAATAATTAATTCATTTCCGTGGCCGTCGTGGCGCATTGGAAAAACGTCTTCTTGTAAATGTAATGACTATAGGTTCCCATTGGGGGAAAGGTTATAAATCATGTTTTTTTACTGTATTACCTATACAAAGCGCGGCATTGACCTCCAAAACTTAACACACTATAATTCGATTTTTAGGCAGAAAGTGGAGAACAGAATATCTTGACACTAAGGTCTCCTGTTATGCGTGAAAAAGCGTGAAGCTCCATTTAATTAGGTCTCTACCACATTCTGATTACGATAACATCTACGTGTAAAACCTAATTACAAACACGCCATGCATTCTAAATACCTTGAAGTAACATGGACAGGCGAAATTGCAAAATTAATTTTCGTTCGTCATATCGGACACCATTGTTCGGTGACGTTACACAACGAGATATGCCATTCTTATGTCATTACAATGCTATGGAGTGGTCGGTGCGTCCGGGAGTGATGGGAATACTAAATGAAGCTTAGGTTGTGCCTGTAAAGCTCTTTTAAGTGTATTTTAGGTTAAAATGTTCTATGTATGTAGTCTGCAGATTTGTTTTTTGTTTTAATAATGACTTCAGTAATTTTTTATTCAAAAAACACTTGAGACCAACATGGTAGTTTACTACATTACATTTCGGTTAAAATTAAAATACTCGGTTAGATCATAGCTAAGCAACCTTTTGCCAACGGACTGTTTATACTTATTAAAAACAATATTTGGATTTTGTAGTTTAAAACTACAATATCCTAATACAATAATAACTATACAACACAACAAAGAGCACAATTTATTTATTATCTAATTTTTACTAAAAGCTTAAATTAAACATATTTCGTATAACCATTTACATGTCAATTCGTTCCAGTTCCAGAGCCGCCCCCAGGTTGCGGCGCGTGCTCCCGTCGCGAGATGGAGTACTGCGAGACGCGCGTGCTCGCGGACCACTGCTGCTGCGAGAGGCACTACCTGCCGGAGCCGTTCCCGTGGCTGCCCCACACGTGCTACGTGGGCCCGCACCGCTGCAAGCCCCTCGCACACGACTGCGTCAGATACGTGAGGCTGCGGGACTGCTGTTGCTACAAGCAACTTGCTGCTAGATGTGAGTATTCGAATTGTTAAGGTTGTTAGTTATTTTAAATAAACTATTTTAATTGGATTTTAATAAATGGAATCTAAATGGATTTTTGTTTTGGTATTTGAATTTTGAGAATATATTTGAGAGAACTTGACGTTTCAAATACTTCTAAGGACGATTAATCTGGTTAAAATACTTTCATTTATAATAAGTAACTCCTTACCTTGGATAAATATAATTTATATTTTACTGCCCAAAAAAATTCTATGTTATACCTATTACTTTACTTTACTATAATATTGCTTAAGTCAGGTACTGCCTATAAGCCTTAAAGACTTCGCTGTCTGGAGCGAAACAATTGACACTCAACATGCAATGTCTTGAAATCGAGCGAGATGTTGAGAACTCTGCTCCCCTTATTCTATTCTACTCTTCTCTAGATTTGCTTAGCCTACTTTTTATCAGACAAAGCGAGACTACTAACTATTTTTATAGTACTAGCACTGTAACTAAATGATTAATTCGATGTGTGTAAGTATAGACGAGCTTTACTTTAAAAATAAATAACTTATATGATATATGTAACTAAGATATTTTTGCGGGTCATTTCGCGATCATTCCATTACAAGCAATAATCCCTTTACATTATTATGTGGACACTCACCAGGGCTGCACACCTGGTCACACGGTGACTGGCGTGCGGCGTCTCGCGACGCGCGTCTGCTCGGCGCCGCTACGTTAGGTTAGTCGCGATATGGCCTGCCAAAATATTTCTATACTCGTATGTCTTGTGGAAATAGAGTTGTGCCTTTTGTGTGAATATGAGTTGCATTTAGGATATGTAAAACGTTTTTAGAAAACGTATAAAAGTTGAATGCAGTGGGATTCGCAAATAACAATGAAAATAAGTTGTATTAAGCGTATAAGCATTTCGATGTTGTCGAATATAAAACGCATAGCTTAGTGGTCAGTGTACTCGGATGGCTTCAGAGAGGCACGGGTTGAAATCTTGCTGCATTCATATTTTTATACGTTTTTTTAAATAAATTAGATTAGTTTTTAGGAGCTTAGATGGTTCTGCAAGGCTTTTTTGTTTGTTATAGTTATCATTATGTGTTTGTCTTTGTTAGTATAGGAATACTAGCGGCCCGCCCGCAGCTTCGCCGCGTTAACTATTTCGTTATAACGCAACCCTCGGGGGCGCATTTTTAAAAAATAAAGTAGCCTATGTTTAAGCTTAGATTATCAACTATATTTATGCCAAATTTTGTTATAATCGGTCAAGCGGTTTAGATTTTTCATATAAACTTTCATCCCCTATTTCAACCCTTTAGAGGTTGATTTTTGAAAAAATAAGTAGCCTATGTTAGACCCAGTCACTTTTACTACTTTCATTCTAAATTTCATCCAAATCGGACCGGTAGATTAGCCATGAAAGCGTGACAGACAAACACACAGACTTTCGCATTTATAATATAAGTATGGATGTAATAATACTTAGTTTACATTGATTTGTTTTACAAGTTATTACTTATTTACTAGAATGTCAATATATTCTATGTTTGACTTTGTATATAAAAGAATAGTCAATAAATGTTGACAACGCATTGTAAAATATTATAATTATTCCATCTAGACTACTTCAATACAATAGTCATCTATCGAAATAAAGTATTCTATGTAATAATTAGATAAATTATATGTAAAATACAGGCTATTTTTGCATTTACATGAAAAAAAAAACGAATTAACAATAACAATAATTAAAATTTTATATTTCTCTTTCCAGGGAAGGGCATTCTATCAAAATCCTCCCGCTTGAGCGTCGGGGGCGTGTCCCTGCTGCTGCTGTCCATGCTGCTGTTCGTGGCGTACCTCTGACCGGCGGCGCCGCGCGCGCTGCCCGCGCCCGCACTCGTCTGATCTCACACACCACTGGCTATTGGCTTCTGGCTTCGTGCTTTGAAGGTTTACGATCACTTCTTGTTTTATGGAAATTTAGCTTGCAAATATAATGTATATTTTGGTGAAGTACCTGTGGATTTATAGTTTAAACCAGAGTTTATTTTCTCCCGCATATATATCAGATTGTACTAAATTACCACAATTATGTTACACATGTGATATGATTGTAAAGGACGTACATATTGTTTGTTTGTTTTTAAATTTTTGTATATATCATTCATATTTGTTTTTTTAATATTAATACCATTTAAAATACTATTAAAAAGTGGGATTTTGGCTAAAAACTTACCTCTGGTTTAAATTATATTAGATATTGTGATTTGACAAGTTATTGTCAATTTCATATAATTATGAAAAGATTGATATTTAAAAATACAATTATTTTTGAAACATTCTGTATAATGCTAAAATTTGCTATAAAACTTCTACTATTACTATTAGCTAGTATGTAAATACATTTTGCATACATTTTGCACACTTGTATAGATTTGAATCTATATTAAAGCTTTTACGTAAAAAAATCATATAATATCTTAACTTTTCCTAAAATATGAAAGCTTCAGCAAATGAAAAAAAAACCTTTTCGTATGGTTAAATCAGTTTATGTATAATTGTATAATTACATGTGGTTTACTAAATATTATAAAATGTTAACTTTTATAAGGCATAGTGGGACTGAGTGTGACTACACACCATAACTATAGGCATTAGATTATTTCAATTTGAAATGAAATCAAATCCAGTGTAAATAATTATTTGCAGCAAAATGGAAAAGATTTCAAATATTTTCCCTACTGTATCATAAGAGAAAGTATAACAGCACTAAAAACGTTTCTTTAGTTATCATCTCTTTGTCTGTAAAAAATTAAATGGAGTTAGCATTTTATAATACTTAGCCTATACTTCTACTATAATTATTGTTTAATTATTTTAATTTATTCATAAGTAAATTGTTGTTTATTTATTTGTTAGTCCCTGACGCCAAAGGTGCACTAGTGTTAGCTTACCGGAGTCGAGGCCCCCATACAATGAGGGTCGCAAGTTCAAATACAAAATATGTAAAGCCTCATCAGTATTCGTAGAATAGTATTAAAACTTCTTTATATTGTTCTTACGTCATACCAATTAATTTATTGACTGTTTAATTACATATAAATGTAGAACGGAGTGTTTTAACACTACACGTAAGTAAGAAATATATAAGAGACGCGAGAATCGTGAAGAGATGTTAAACATGCTGAAATTAGTATTGTATTCTTGATTTTTAAATCCTGAGTCATGATGAATGAACATCTTGCTTTTACATTAAGCGGAGAATATTTAGTGAATTGTACCAACATCGAAATTCACCTAGTGCTTGTTTAGATTTCAATGTTTTGAACAAATTGTCATCACATTTGAGCTTTGTCTTCACAATTTGAACGTCCAACTTATTTGTGACTATAGATATTGAATCACTTTATTATCTCCATCTAGGTACATAATTAAAGGGAGAGACGTTATAACAATTATTTATTTATTTGTAAACAGCTTGCGCAAATATTTCATTAGAATTTAGCATTTTCAAGATACTTTGTTTTATTAAATTATAATTGTATGACGTAAGAAGTTTTGTATGTATGTATATTGTATATATTTTCAAATATTATATAATGTGTCGCTTTACACCATATAGTAGGTATATATATGTATATATACATCTATTTTTGTATTATAATTCAGAATAAGCTATTTTTTCACTTTAAAAGTACCAAAAGACTAGATCAATTGGTATTAAATCAATTATTATATACTTATTCTTATATTCACATAGATATATATTTATGTATAAATAATTATTTTATTTGAACGTTTAAATGTAAAATAAATGAAAATAAATGTTGAAAATAAGAGTTACCATGTACGAGTAGTGTTTCATTTATTCACTTATGTCCTAATTTTATTGTATAGTCTGCCTTGCCTGGCAGTGGTATACGATAAAAATATATAACAGGTACTATAAAATGATGTCAATCATTATAGGTGACTGACCAGTAACATAAGACAACCTACTAGTAACACAGTGAAGGAGTAAAATAGACGTTGAATTAGTAACATGCCATTTTATACAAAACGCATGTCAAAAACATACTCCTGTATCATTTGATTTATTAATTTAATTAATTAAGGTCTATCGTGGCACAGAAGCGCTAAGTGTGAGCGTGTTTACACAACAGGTTGAGAGTTCGTTTCCCACTCGAGGAATGGAAAAATCAAATATTTCCATGTTCGCTCTGGTGTCGAGCGAAACCGCGGCGTTAAGTTCCGCAACTTAACACGCAATGCCTCCAGAATCATAACACAATCAAACATAAATAAAATAATTAATTAAATCTATAATTATGATAAAACAATATTGAGATTTTCTACTTTTTCTCCATCTACTTGTGTTTATTCCTCTTGCTTATTTCTCTGTCCGCACATTTTTGTTGATACATCCAATTTTTTCGCAGGGCCTATTCAAATTTTGAAATTAGATTAGATTTATTACAACTATTTCCCCCATTTATGATTGTAAAGCGTAATCAAACTTAATAAGAGAGCGAAATAATCATTGTGGTTTTTCTGTCCCATGAAATTAGAGACATCGTATGAATTTTTGGTAGGACCAAGCACAGTTGATATTCGTCACTTGTCATGCAATTACTCGATGTCGAGTGGAAAGAGTGCCATGTCACTAGATTTTATCTGCCTATACAGTTATACAAGAAAAAACGAAGCAATGAAGTGAAATTGAGTGTTTTTAAAAAAAATAACTTCCATATTAACCTAACCTACCATAGTATTTAATATAAAATTATAATTATATTGTTTATCAGTTTCCGTGCTGCTAGTTGGTGTTAAACCTTGCTCTCGCATTAATAATTCTGTTACCATATTAATTGCATATTGTCACGAACTTTAGAACTTTTTACGTCAATATCTTTTTTAATGCAAGGCAAAAATAATCATTGTTAGAAAGTAATAAACAATGAGGACTGTAGATCCTGATTTATGGGCTCGAGAAGTAAGGAAACCACCCTTAAATGTGTCACGTCCTTCTAAATTTGGCCTTAAGGGTCTGTCTCCTTTTGAAACTCGTTTGAGAAAGAGTTTTTGTGATGCAATGGTGGAGTGGAGCAAGAACTGTTCCGTGGAAGGCTTCAAGTATGTGCTGGATAGAAAAAATCCAAAAATTTTAAGGTATTGGTAGAAATGGATTAAAATTATTACTATTTTAATGTGATAATGATGTATGGTAATGAATACAATGAACATAATAAGTCTATATTGATTAAATATCTGTAAGTTGATTAGCATTTCAGTTTAAATTGTAGTTATTTCGAGTTTTAATTGCATGATACGAAAAGTTTATTGTTCTAATATTTAATTTTTAGTAGTACAAAGGAGTGGGGCAAATCTGTTAGATTTATAATTAATTTTTATCGTCATATATGAATGTAAATAAAATTTAATAATTATTATATTTTCAACGCCAGACTGACGCGGCGTTGAGTTTCGTCACTCTTAAAGTTAAACATTGTCGTGTGGGTGGGTGAAAAATTAGAATTGAAGCTTCATACTTCATACAATTTACTATATGTATTTTTAGAAAAGAGTATGAGGCTACCGTAGCGCAGTACGGCAACATTTGGCTTTAATGACGACTGGTCAAGTTCGATTCCCATTTGGGGAGGATTATATTTAAATTATTTTTATTTCTTCGCTCTGGTACCTAAGACAAGCGCTGCTTTGAGTCCTCGAATAGGGCAGAACGAAGAGTCTTAATGCAAAGCTTTATCCCACAACCTTGCTAAGTGATAAAAAGCTTGAAGCAGCTAAAGAACATTTAAAACATAGCTTCACGCTATATCCCGCACACAGCAGGGTAGGCAGAGGGAACCTAGTGTTAAGACACTCCGTTCCCCACTTTCCGCCGAATTCGGAGGCTTGCGTGTTAAGTGGCGGAACATGAAGTCATACATTCATTTTGGAATATTTAATTGATTAAAAATAAGAATTAATTTGGGGCTAGTCGTGGCGCAGTGGCACATAAGTGCCACTGTAAACGCGACTGGTTGTGGGTTTGATTCCTGCTAGAGGAGTGCAAATATTTAATATTTCCATTTTCTTCGCTCTGTGTCGAGGCAACCCGACTACCCTGCAGTAAGCTATGGATACAGCGTGAAGTTAAAAGAAAATAATTTTACATTAAGCCCATATCAAAGCTCATTCAACCAGATGGTGCTATCTCGTCGCATTTGTCACCACCGCGGTCGGTGGCATATCTCTCCTGTCCTACAACATGTCGTACATGTGGACCCTCCCGCGGGTGTCGGCGCGCGCGCACCGCGGCCCGTGGGGCGCGCGCGAGGACTTCCCCGCCGTGGCGGTGTGCAGCATTAACTTGCTCAGTCGGTTTGCTGTGGACGAGTATGCTAATTATATGTGAGTGTTACTTTTGTACTTTTGTTCCAATTTTCTGTCGGGAAGTTTAAATTTATAATTTTGGTATCTTCTAGAGTTAGAAACTTGGTTTATGAAAGGGTGACAGGAAATTCACTCTGTAATATTTCTAAAAAGGCGAAAGAAAAGTAATGAGTAGAGATCGGAGTGACTTAACACTAGTTTTTTTTTGGGTTTTTATAGATTAATGTTATTATTAAGAAACATGAAACGATGATACACTACACAGCACATAATTATTAACATAATGTATATGTTTTATAAAATGTTTTTTTATAGAAACACATACGAGTACATGTTGTGTTGTATAGTGCTTACTGCGACTAGGAATTGAACTCACTATAACCACGATTATAGTGTGAACTGCAGGACTACTACTAGCTTCCAAACGAAAGTTTTGAAAACACTTAGCAATTTTTTTACTTCGTTTCAACACACAATACTTTAAGCATTGCTAAGCAAGTATTGTGAGGCGTACTTACTCTTAATTAGAACCATTCATTTAAAAGTGTTATTAACACACTCAGGAAATTGACCTGGTCTCAATATTTTTTTAGTCTCAATATCATTTCCATATAATACAAAACGAAATTGAAAGATTGAAACTGAAATGCTTTGATTGATTAAATTTATCTTTTAATGTAATCTTTTCCAGTAATTTAATAGGAAATTCACGATTTTCTCGTATAACAGGACATACTCCACAGGACAGGATTACAAGATACTTCGTTATTTTAAACATTTTTAAAGTGTTATGCCACTTGGGAAAATTAAAAAAGGCATTTAGACAATGCGTCGAAATAAGTTGTAATAAAGCGTATAAGGATTTAAACGCAGCTGGTAGTAGAACTCATGGCTCAGCAGTGAGAGCGCCTGGAGCGGTATTCAGGAGGCGCGGGTTTGAATCCCGCTGCGTTCAAATTGTTACTCTCCGCCACGATCGTTTAGAATTTAATCTCATAATTTTATTAGCGAAGTAACATATTTGCAGATATTCCTTGGACAGGAACAATACTTACAGTTTAGAAGCAATTAAGCACAACCTGCTCGCGTACGGAGCGATACACTCGCGACGACTCGCGCCGTATGACTTCAACTTTGAGGCTTATTTAGCAAAAGTCGCCCACGAAACTAATGTTACCAATATATTATATAAGGTAGGAAAATATATCAAATTTTAAGAATAAATTTAATAAATTCAATAAATTAAATGTTTATTAGAATATGTGTATACTTATACGTATAGATCTGCTCTGATAGTGAAGGTGAGCACTGATGTATTTTAAACGGTTTTATTACCACCACAATTTTGGTTTTAATACTGGTTCTGGTCACTCGATTAATAGGTTTAATTCCCCATTCAAAAGAATGATTACATTTAAAAGATTTTCATTTCAATATAATATCTCGAATTCGTGCAGATAGCCGATGGTGCTTTAATTTTTTGAAGTGTTATTCACACACTTAGAAAATTGAAAAAGGCATTTTTCTAAACGTCTTTTGACGTATAAAAATTTGAATGCATAGGGATTTAAACCTGCACCTCTTGGGAACTGTTAAGCCATACGTTCTACTACCAGCAGAGTCGCGAGCGTCGAAATTCGTCGGTAGCAGAAATTTGTAAAAATCTCTTTACAGAGCTACTAATAATATAATCAAGTTGTAATAAATGTATAAGCATTTCGAGTAGAATGTATGGTTTAGCGGTCAGAACACTCGGACGGTTTACAAGAGGCACGGGTTCAAATTCCGCTGCGTTCCAATTTTTACTTGCTGACTCTAAATATAAAAAATACATTTTAACATCGTGAACTGTAAAATGGTGTGCAGGTACTTTTACGTAGGAAAAGTACAATAAAAGAATAGCTTTATCTAAGAAGAATTTGTCCGCTGCCCTTCCAGCTGTCCCCGTCGTGCGGGCGCCTGCTGCGGCGCTGCGCGTGGGCGGCGCGGCGCGTGGCGTGCGCGCGCCTGTTCGCCGCGCGCGCCACCGCCACCGGCTACTGCTGCGTCTTTAATTCTAGATACCAGTACGTATATTTAGTGTTTCATATGGTTTAAGTGTTTGCTAAATCATGTTTTGTTAACAGCAGGGAAGTGGAGAATGGAGTGTCTTAATATTTTGTTGTCTTTGCCTGTCAATCGTTGAAATCAATTAGAGTACCTTCTTTTTAGAATTTATAATAGAGACCTGTAAAAGTGACGCTTTTGGGTACAATTCCCACAAGGAGGAATGATTGTATTTAAATTTTCATTTCTTCGCTCTGGTATTTAAGATAAAACGCAGCGTTGAGTTCCACTATTCAACACGAAAAAGCGTGAGGGTGCAAAGAAATATTCCACTTCAGAACATATAGTTAATGTGCAAATAACTTAAATATGAAAATTCATATAATACATATATATTTTTCATATAAATATAATACATATCTATTTAATTTACAGAAATTTAGAAATAAATGTTTTTTGTGTTCTCTCTGTCTATATCACTAGACGCGAAAGAAACGTAGCAAAATTTTAAACAAAATTAAAAACTTATACAAAAGACTATTTGTAATTCCAGTTCCATGGACAGACACAACCCGGTGTACGCGACGCGCCTCGCGGGGGACCACAGCGGCCTCGCCGTGCTGGTGCGCGAACACCCCGGTGACGTCACGCAGCTGCGACGACCTCTGGACGGCTTTGATGTACGTTTACATATCATTTCACTTAAAACATATCTAGAAAATATTATTTTCTTGTGACTTGTCATTATAGACTGATTTTTTCCTAAATTTAACCCTGCAGTGGTCGCGCATCTAAATGAGACATCAGTGGTCGCGCGGACTACATACGTAGTCCATTTTCAAATTTAAATAACTTTTGTTTTTTATCTATTATTTTTATTTTACTTATGGAATTATAATCAGTACAGTATGTTTAACTATATAAAATCAGCGAAAGTTAGTTATAACCTCTTTTATATAACTATTAAGCAAAAACAAAAATACTTCTCTAAATTGGCATAAAAATAACAGCTTTCGTTTTGATTGAGATCACAGTTAAATAAAATTATGAAAATTAATAATTTATTACATTTTCTACACAGGAAAGACACATAATCTTGACATGATTCCCACAAATAAACTTTTCGCAGGCAGTGCACGATTTACAGGTGTTTTTATTGCGTGTCCTTCCATAGTTGTAACAACGACACACTACATTACTTGACGTCATCTCTGAAGCTGATGGTGGTTTTTCTTTGTCTGTAATACCTAGGAAATATTTAATTTTTATTGTCGAAGACCTTGTCAATGAATTTGAATTAATTCTTTTCTGAGTCAATGGTTTCATCCAACGTCATCTGATCATCAACGAAAAGTGACACTCAGACTTGAATAGCAGTCTTTTACCTGGCGATTCCGTTTGGACTAGGAGGAACAAATACTATAATATGCCTAAGGGTGCTTCCTCTGTCCTGCAGAATTGTCTTAGACCACATCGCGTCATCAACTCTGAAGTCATAATCATCACGCTGCGATTTTTGCTAAGGTGCGTTCTCATCTTTGGAGTTTCCACTGTCCCTCGTCTCTGATATCTTGCTCCTGCTCTGATTCAAATTCATGATTTTGTTCTTCTATATAATCTACTTCCTAATCTGAGCTAGGCTCAGCTTCACAACCATCGATGTCGGCATCATCTTCTTTCAACCACGCCTCCATCTGTGCAACTTGTCGATCACCCATTTTTATCCAAAAATTTAATGTTAAATCAATCTCCCATAAGATAACATAACAAAACCACGTATGGTTTACCATTTACCACGTATCTTACATATTTATGATAAATTTAATGTGAAATAAATGAAAACAAAAAAACAACTAAATGGAAAAACAGTTACGTAATTGGTCGCGTGGACTACATATGTAGTCCAGGAACTTTTCGAAGCTCCTAATAATGCACCCACGCATGATAGGCGCTTCCGATCTACGGAGTACGTCCTGCGATTGGTCATTTGAAAGTACCTAGCGCCACAAAAAACTAACGCTTGCCGTTTACAAAATAAAACGGATTTTGTATCAGTGGACTACATATGTAGTCCGCGCGACCACTGCAGGGTTAATTGATTAGTGGAATGGCGTAATGATGCTGTCTGACTGTATACGCGATAACTATAAATTCAGTTCCTCGGTTTGGCGGTATGTTCGACGTTGGGTTTCGTCAATTGCAACTTTAAATGCATTGTGTTATATGGTGCGGATAAGGTATAATGGCGTATTTCACAGTAATTGATTTCTCTTTTCTATTATATATACAAGATAAATGAAGCTAAAAAAGTAAACTAGTGTTCATTTTACTGAATTAAATGAAGGGAATACAATGTCGCATTGATTATGGGTATAAAATTTTATTAAATGTTACCTTCTTAAAATAAAATAATCTATACTTAGAAGTTGGTTCTATTTAACTTCTTTGCCTTTAATTGAAGTATAAAGATTATTGATGAATGGTAAGTTAACGCTTAGGATAGTATAGCCTCATCATATACCCTCAGTATCACAATGAAAATGGAACTAACAAACATTTTTTAAATTATATTTTACTGTCAGTTTTTATTCAAATCCAAAAATGCAAGGTTTTAAAACTGAATAAATAGATTTAATTGAATTAATAATGTGTTTAATACTAAGTGTACATATTCGACGGATGGCAGTACCCGGCGGCGCGCGCGGGACCTCGTGCACGGCGCTGCCAGCACCTAACGCACGCTGCAGCTGCACGTGCGCTGGCGGGGGCGAGTTGCAGCGTGCGGCGCGCGGGCTGTGGGGACGGAGTCTAGGCTCACTGAGTGATGCCTGGGTGAGCAGAGGGGTGTGTGACACTCTCGCATAACGGCGCTGCCCGCACCTTCACGCACGATGCTGCACGTGGCGCCTGCGGGTGGCGCGTGCAGCGTGCGCGCGCGGGCTGTGGGGACGAGTGATGCCTGGTGGGCAGTGGTTTGACACTCTCGCATCACTGCGCTGCCCGCACCTTCACATACTAAGGTGTACCTATTCGACGGCTGGCGTAACCCCCGTCGGCTCGCGCGGGACTGTCACGGCGGCTGCCCGCACCTTCACTCCCTCTTCTTCACTTTCTCCTTCTTGTGGTCGCGGCAGCTTTCTGCTCTCTTTTCTTTTTTCCTTCACCTTTCTTCCTTGTTTATTCAATTTTTTTTACACCTCTCTACATCCACTTCTTCTTCCTCCTGCCTCTTCGCCTCCCTTCTTTTTGGGCTTCTTCACTTTCTCGCTTCTTTTTCTCTTTCCTCTTTCTTGTTGACTCTCTTTCTTGTTTTTACTTCATTTCTGTCCTTTTTTATGCCTCTTTTTGTTTCCCCTCCCTTCCTCACTTCGGTCTTCCCTCCCTTCCCTGGTCCCTTCTTCTATACACTTTGCTTCCCCTGGCGGGGACAACCAAGTGAAAAAAATGGAAATTTGTACTTCTGGAGTGAAAATCAAGCCATTGAACTAAAAAGGCTCCATTAATTCGCAAGACATGTTCATCAAGTAGGCCTTTCTAAAAGGACAAAAAAAAAAAACCCTTTTTTACACTTTGCACATACCAATTGATTTCATTACCCCAATAATTGGAAAAACAGTTCCGAGGGCCAGAGTGTTGATGTAGAAAAGTGATTTGTTTTTATTTTTATATTATAAAGCTGATTTGATGTCTCTATTAGCACATAAGATAATTGGTTCCGATTTGCTGAGAATATTTTATCAAAAAATCAAAATATAAATACGTTTTTAAAGTTGATTTTGCATGTGTCATTGTAAAACGTAATAAAAGCTATTTTCTGGAAGTTATTGTTATTAATATTTTTGTTTTATTATTTAAGCAAAGATCCCTTTTTAATAAACAACCTTTAAAATTAAGGTGACTTACTAAATTTGTTATAAAAACCATAATTAAAATTCGGGTCAATATGTCCCGGCGTCATCGTCCTCGTAATTATTTCCACATCAATGACGACGGGTTAATTCTAACAAGCAGCTCGGCTGTCATCTAAGCCGTAACCCCCTCGCCACCGCCGCGGCAGTAGACGTGGACGTGGAGAGGTCGTGGTCGTGGTGCGTGGGCGCGTGCCGCCGCGACGCCGCGCGCGCGCTGTGCCGCTGCGCGCCGCACACGCTGCCCCCCTTCCGGCCCGGCGGCGGCGCGCCGGCGTGCGCCCTGCAGCACGTGCCGTGTCTCGCTAAGTATTCCGGTGAGTAGCCACCACTAATACAGGTGGTGGAGGTGGACGTACACGTAGAGGTGTCGGCGGCGGGGAGGGATGCAACACGTTACGTGTCGAGCGACGTATAAAACTAATAGAGTGGGAATGTGTTACTGTATTCCAGTTTATACTTATTATATTATTGTTGACAGTTGATTTTTGTCATTTTGCTAGCACAGTGTGTGACACTTGATAGCAAATTTATCACCTTCGTCCATGAATATCTACAATGACGTAGGAAAGAAGATGGGTGGAAATAGAGAGCCAGTTTATACGCCATCGAGCTAAAGTACATCATAAGATGTTAATCAGTTCATTTTCGATGTGACAATGATAGCAAGCAATCGAAGAACGAATTTCCTATCACCAAGTTACAGGGTTACGACAGCTAAAGGGAATTTTAATCTTATCCCGGATTAAAATATTATAATTTCTTGAGGGAATTTGAAGATTTAGCTATGTACAAAATATTTACATTTTATTTACACCGGTACATAAAATAATAACCTGTTATTCAATATGCAATATGTCATTATAAACAACAAATGAAAAACGGAATCTTTGGCCAAAAAATTCTCTTTAAAAAGTATGAAGCTAGTGAAAAACTCAACTGAAAAATTATTTATAGACACTATGACACTATGAGTAATTTTTTTAATATTTTTTAAAGTGTAATTCCATACACTTAGGAAATTGAAAAAGACATTTAGAGAAGATATAAAAAATTGAACGCAGCGGGATTCCAACTCTTTCTACAATGACTTGTTAATTTTTATATTACAATTAACAATGAATTAATTATTGTGTTAATGAATAGTTAATTGCAATAAAATGTTTCACAATAATTACAGACAAGCTGACCTGGCTGTACCCGGGCGCGGGCGGGGGCGCGGGCGGGGGCGCGGGCGCGGGGCTCGCGGAGGAGCGCGAGAACTCGGTGGAGTGCGCGCAGTGCGTGCCCGACTGCGAGCGCACGCGGTACAAAGCTGATGTGTCGCTCACGCCGCTAGACACCACGCCGCATATGTTCTACAATTACTTTCTGTACGTTTGACTTTCATTTATTAAAAAGAATCATTAGGATTTCTCTGTCAAGGCACTCCGCCCTCCACTCAATACAGCACTTTGTCTTGAATACCAAAGCCAAAATTGAAAATATGTTGAATATAATAATTTCCCCAAGGATGTATCGAACCCACAGTGATCGTGTCTAGAACCAGACACTGCGCCACGATGTGGGCAAAAATAACTCATTTATGAATAAAATGAACTTCTCCATCTGCCCTTTATCCCGTTACATGGGTCAGCTTTCCTTATCATGCGGCGCCATGTGCTTCGTTGGTTCGTATCATCAACGTCAAAACCCAAGTTTTTCATGTCCTTTTCGACATTTATCAACCAGGTAGTTTGGAGTCTACCTCTACCCCTATTTTTTGTAGCACCTTGGAAAAGCACTTTTCACAACAAAATATCCTACCTTCTCTTTACATCAGACTCAAACAACAAACTGATCATCTAGATTCTGACAGTACATTGGTTATGGATACAACCTAAAAGTTGCCTCTTTTATGTCAATACGTACTCAGTCTTTGAGTTTTCGGAGTTAGATTATTATAGGGGATTTAGTGCAATGCCCTGATGAACGTCAACATTTATATCAAATTTATCAAACATGTCGGCTGGACTTCTGACACAAGTTTCGATGTTGCTGAACATGTCCTTAATTAAGTGTATGTAGTATTCAAGTACACTGTGTGCTCTGAACGCCTGCCAAATCACTGTTCTAGGTACACGATCAAAAGCTTTTTCGTGACCTTATGTACACCACTCTTAATCAGGCAGTTTTTTAGCCCTTTTCTATTATTAATCTTACAGTGAATTGCAATGAATTGCATCCATGATTCCTTTGCCTTCTGTGAAACCAAATTGATCTTTGGTCAGTGATCTTACAATGTTTAGACGTTCGCTGTGTACTCATTCCCATGTCTAATGAGTGTATAAAGTTAATTTTACAGCCCGAAAGTCACTGTATTCTCTACATCGCTTTTATTTTTGTAAAGACGATGTATATAGACTCAGTCAATTGAGGGCTCAATTCCCATTTGTAGCAATAAATATATATTTTTTTTCTTTATTCGCTCTGGTAAGAAAAATCACGTCAATGAGTTCCTCCACTCAATACAGCATGTGTCTAATTAAAGTGGAGAAAGAAGTGACACAAGATTTTGTCCATCTAAAAAAACATAAAACGGGAATGTCATTCCCATAGCTATCATTAATCATTCAAATAGCTATTTTTCTAAAGCACATTTTAACTAAACATAGTGTATTCATGTTTTCACACAACATTTTCAACAGAAAAGGTGTCGATTTGACAAACGCAACGGTAATCCGTATGTTTTACACGTCGGAGGAACGGGAGTACTTCATGCTGGAGACGAGTGTACATTTGTATGGATTAATCGGTAAATACTCTTACCAAATATAAGTACCATAATATTATAAATGTATTTTTTTATATTTTCTTTAGGCTACATACCAAATTATATATTGACCGCCTACGTGTTGCTTTAGCAACGTACATGTTATACATACATTGGGGCCAGTCGTGGCTCAGTGGCACAAGTGTGTGACTGAAAATGACTGGCTGTGGGTTCGATTCCCACTTGAGGAGTAGACATATTTAAATTTTCTTTTCTCCACCCTGGTACATAAGATAAAGTGCGACGCAATACATAATATCAAGATTTCTGGCAGAGTGTATGACGGAGTGATTTGCCACTAGGTCCTCTTTGACTACCCCGCTATGAAGTTGCTTATACTTTAAAAGAGACGGGTATTCTAATTAATAGTTAATTCCAGCACTTTTAGGCAGCCAGTGGGTTCTTCTAGTGGGCGTGACGGTCGTCAGTGTGATAGAACTGCTTTACCATTGCGTGTTCCGTTGGTGGTACCATTATGTACGACGAGCGCGTATGGACGCTCGCGTTAATCACTAATTGTTGTTATTGATAAATTTAATGTGTGTTAATATACGATAATTCATATTTAATAAAAATTATATATTACTTTAATTTTTATTAAAATCCTTTTGAATTTATACGCGATTGTAACTTAGCAAAATTATCAAATAACAAATAAAAACAAATTAATGATTCGTGGACCTTGTATTTCTGCTGTTCTTGTAATGACGAATCGTTGTGGACCATCAATTACGTATGAAAAGCACACGGAAGATATTGTTTAATCAAAAAAAGACACCGTTAATTAAGTATAATAGATTGCATACTAAAGGAATATCTAGAAATAATTGAGCAACCTTTGCCGAGGATTTCGATGACACTTAAACGTCGTGCGTTTGGCCAAAGTATTATACCGGTCATTTCGTATGGTGCAGAAACTAGGTCTCCGACTCATCAATACATTGCCAAACTGCGAGTCACGCATAGGAAAATGGAACTTGATATATTAGGTGTCTTCCTAAAAGACCGCATACCAAATGTAGAAATCAGAAAAAGAACCAAGTCAGTCGGCATTGCACGAACTATAGCACAACGCAAGTGGTGATGAGCGGGACATGTCTGGCGCAGAACTGACGGAAGATGGATTCGAAGAATTTTAGAGTGGAGAACGAGAGACGGAAAAGGAACGTGGGACGACAGCCAATAAGATGGACCGACGATTTTAATGAAAAGATGGGCCGTCATTAGAAGAGGAGAGTTGGCAGCAGTATAGACTGGTAGTCCAATGAGGAGACCTATACCCAGCAGTGGGTAAATAAAGAAAAAGGTTAAAAGAAAAAGACTTACGGCAAAACAATGCAGATAAATATTTGTAATATACACAAGAGATCATGGCGGGATAGTGATTGATTGTAAGAACAATTGTTAGTGTCTTCGATTCGTACTCGAGGAATATTAAAATTATTTTCGTATCTCCGCTCCGGTGCACAAATTGCATCGTTAAGTTCCACCATTAAACATGCTCTGTCTATCTTACTATACAGAAAGAAGTTTGAAGCTGGAATAAAATATTTTAGTAATTAAAGTATATATTTTGTTTCTATATATTAACCTATATTAGATACACAATAACAAAGTAAAAAAAAATATTTTGATGTGTTCTTATATTACGTTACAATAAAGAATGAATAATGTCTTTTATTTTTTAAAAAATATAAAATCTACAGTTTGAAAACAACAGGGCACGTCGAGAGAATGAGTCATCAAAGAATGGTAACAGAGATATATGAAGCAAAGGTGAGTGGTAAGAGAGGCACGGAGGACCTCGCTTGACCTTCGAAAACACAGTGGATCCCCGGAGAAGAAGTGTGTGTATGAAGAGGTTGATGACAGTGGACGAGGCGAAAGAAGTATGCAGGGACCGTAGCGTTTGGCGCTCCGTTCTCTCTGACTACCCCGCAAGGGATACTAATAAAGCGTGAAGTTTAACAAGAAACGGTTTGATTTTATTTACTCATCTAACAATTTGTATCCGTAGCGTGATAATAATTAAGCAATATTCGACAGGTCATACTCGTGACTGAAACAAAGCCAATATGTACGTACACGCTCATAGATATAGGCCAAGAGCGGTGTCAAGGGGAGCGCTGTATGTACCGCGCCATTTATAAAACCATTATGTTATTGTTTGGATAATATTTTTAATGTTAAATCATTGATAGGTTATTATATAAGAACTTATTAACCTTTAAATGTTAAAGTTTTGATCTTTTAGTCGTGTTTTTTATTATCTGAGTACACTAATCATCGGCTGGGAGTAAAGCTGTAAAGTCGGTATGTACCTAATAATGATTTTTTTTCAATTTGCCGATTACATCAAAAATCGACTCAAAAAATGAAAATATATACATAAGTAAGAATAACTGCAATTGCGTATTGAGTGGCGGAACTTAACGCCGTTTTGTCTTATGTACCAGAGCGGCGATAAGAAAATAATATGTAATCATTATACCGAGTTGGAACCGAACCCGATACCAACGCGTTTGGAGCTATACGCTATCTCACTGCGCCACAATGGTGTCTACTAATTTCCCTCATAATAGTCTAGAATTTACTTCATTTAAATGTTTAGAACTTAGACTAACTTACAGTCTAGATGACCCTGATACTATTTGACCGTATCGCGTTGCTCAACATTTATTCAAATATTTGCAATTACGTATTAACGTTTGTTGTGTTTTGAAATACACACGAGGTTTGTTTTAATTGCGCTCAAATTTAGCTCTTGACCGTGACTTTAAATCTATCTGCAACTACAAATATTATTAAGATTTATTTAAGGATTTTTAACTGTGTTTTATTATAACTGTGATTTCTTTTTTTTAGGTTCACGCTGTATACCGCACACAGCATTGTATCACTTTTAAAAAAATTTAAAGTGTTATTACACACTTAGGAAAATTGAAAAAGACCCTCACCCTCACCACTGAACGCATTGCTCAGTGGTGAGAGCGCCTGAACGGTATTCAGGAGGCGCGGATTCGAATCCCGCTGCGTTCAAAATTTTAAATGTTTTTTCAATTTTATCACTTAATAATATTTTCTTTTTTTAAAAAAAAAGATAGTCTTTTTGCAACTTTGCGCTGTTTCTCGCATCACAGCAGAAGGGTAGTCAGAGAGAACTTAGTGTAAAGACAATTCGTTCTCCGCTGTCTGTCCGAAACGGAGACACAGTGCCACGACGGCTTCATAACAAAAATGAGATGAAAAACAAATTATCCATACTTATATTATAAATGCGAAAGTCTGTCTGTTCGTCTGTCACGCTTTCACGGCTAACCTACCAGTCCGATTTTGATGAAATTTAGAATGAGAGAAGTAAAACTTACTGGGTCAAACATAGGTTACTTATTTTTTCAAAAATCAACCTCTAAGGGTTGAAATAATGGATGAAAGTTTATATGAAAAATCTAAGCCACTTGACCGGTTGTAATGAATATTGGCGTAAATATAGTTGATAATCCAAACTTCAGCATAGGTTACTTAATTTTTATAAAAATCTACCCCCGAGGGTTGCAATACAACGAAACAGTTACGTAGTTTACGCGGCGCAGCCGTGAGCGGGCCGCTAGTTAGGAATATATCCCTTAAGTAAGAAATTGCTCGAGAAACAGTAAAGGCGCAAATGACTTTTTTGTAATGACAAACTTGAAGTTTTGAGTCTATTACAATCTCACATATGTAAATGTAAATCATTGTCTTGAGGAGGTTTAAATAACAGTTTTCTGTTTTATTCACAGAAGTAACAAGTAAAAATGTATTTTACTTGCCTTTCTTAATTGCATGACATTTTTTTTATTTTATAAAGGGATACACAGAGAAAGTTTATATTCTTGTCAGCCATTTTGTATCAGTTATAAACATTGTGTAATTAAAAAAATGCGGAAAGATAATAAATAGTGAAATGAAAACTGTATTTTCATATTCATTTCTATAATCAATAACAACAAAATTAAAAGTCGCTTATAACGTACCAGTAAGTAAATTTCTATCCATACCATACTGAATAACAAAATTAAAATTGTACAAAACACATAACATTGCGTCTTAGAAATTAAGCCATCAATAAATAAATACCGAGTTATATTTCAGTTTCATTTCTTCCGCGTAGCAGGATAATCGAAAAAAACTTTAAAAAAGACATTTTTATTTCGTTTTCTGCCCAAATTCAAAATATTGAGTTTTTTGTAGAGAATTAAAATGTTGAGTCTGGATGATCTTTAAACATAACCATTCCCTCCAGTTGGAATGAATACACAAGATGGCCTAATACTACCTATGTATCAATATATCAATGACTTAATTCTTAAGATGCGATATTTTTAACCCCATTTTAAAAAATAAATTGTATTACTTAATATATAAATTCATGTTATTTTACACGGTATTGACTATGTCATTTGGTATTTCGGAAACGGTAGCCACAGTCGTCGTGGAGCCTCCATTGCCTGCACCGGGACCGATGATTGCTGGAATTACCTGTAATAAGCGGTTATGGATTCAAGTCCTTGTTAAGGGAATATTTAGGTATTGATATTTTTTTTGATCTTATCTACTAATTTTGTCGACTAAGTACAGGGCAGATAGTGGACGGCACGAAGTCACGTACTCGTATTAGTCTGCTTTACATCTTCCGCCTTTTCTCATAGTTGGAACGATATTTTTTTACATTTTGTAGCAAAAGGACAAGGAATTAAATTCCTTGTCTTAATTTTTAGAAACAATATAAAATTTAAGTATGCTGAAAAAGAATCTATAATTGGATGAGCCAATTTTTAAAAAGCTTTTTCATTTCTGCTCTAAACAAACAGAACATAAATAAAAAAATTATATCTGACAATAATTGTCAACTTTTAATTTTGTATATTTTAAATTCAAAGAACTTTATTTAAGCGAAGGCTATCTATCAGAGTACCTTTAAAACGTACCCTATCCCAGTACCTGCTGTCCGAACATGACCAGCACCTCCGCAATACGTCGTATAGTCTCTATATCCTGGGGGGAGGGCAGCGGCAGACGCGCCTCCTGCTTGCTGTCCTGCAGACGAGCTGCGTGTGAGGACAGGTGCGAACTGATCTCCGCAGCGAGCGGTGGATGCTCGTTTTGTAATACTGAAATCTAAGGATGAAAATTCGATTTGCTGATAATTATAAGGATTAAATATTTAAAGTTGAATATTCTCTTGTGGTGTTCAACGAAACACCCGTGCAACGGTAATGTCAGACGTTTCTAAGCTGTTTTATTATAGCAAGACTATGCACGGCGTTAAGTTCTGCTAATACCTAGTCCATTCTATCATGACTGTGCTTTAAATTTGTTCGCAAAATACAAAAAGGGTCTGATACTAAGTTATCACTGCCTTCCCTACTACGACAATAAAATCTATAAATAATTTATTTTTGTTATTTTTTAAATATAAACCGAAAGGTAGACTTACAGGCATAGACCAAGTTTGAATTATAAGAGGTAGTATAAAGATGATCAACTGTAGAGGCTTCGAACACATTTTGAAAATAACTGAACAAAATGGTATTATTCATTGTATAATGACAATGATGAGTATAATAGCATCATTTTATTCCTTTTATCTTATAAACGTATATATGTATGTACTTTTGTCTGTCACATAATGTTTAAAAAATCGGATATTACCACTACTCTAAAATTGTCTTGGCTACTTAAATTGTAATGAACTGTTAAGTTGCCATTTGTCTGAAAGACAGAGAAAAAAACTGTGATAAGTTTAAGCCTTCTCTTATTAAGTTGTTCTGATGATTTTAGAAACAATTAGTCATCATCAACGTCGCATTTACTTGAAACATCTCTAGTGTAATTTATACTCGATGTTTTATCAATACTTATTGTGTGTACATTTGTATTGTAATTTATATATATGTAAATAAAGAATTTTTGAAAATGAAGAATGAACTCTAAACAAATTTTTTGAAATGTCAAAACTCCGTCATATTAGTAGCAAATTTGTGTATGAACATTGTTTAATAAACTTATCGAAATTTTCATAAATATTTCATTGCTAATTTTTTATTCTACATTCCATATAATATTTATTTGATGCTATAATAACTTCTAACATAGGGCGGAGCTGAGTTCCGATCGGGGAACCCATCTTGGGGGAAATCAGTTGCTGATCGACTTTAAACGTCATTCACATGAAACCTGTTAGATTAAGAAAAGTGTAAAAAATGCTTTTATATTATTTATTAAATGTTTATATTAAAAACATTAATATTACAATATTAATACATATTGATGATAATTAATAAGGATTAGTAGCTAGTTTTGTATCTACATATTGCTTATATGTTATGTTTTTGTTTGATCGTGACGTAGTTTTAAGATGGCGTCAAAAACGAGTAGGTATAGGTACTGAATGGGTCATTTTTTTAATAATTGAGACGGAAGAGAGAAGACGGAGAGTATAAAGTTAAGTAACTCTCTAGTATTTATGAATTGGTTAAGAAAAATACTAAAATAATGAGCTAAATTAGGAACCTAGGTTTTAAACAGCGCCTTGGAATTCGTCAAAGCTTTTAAACTTTATTGTAAAATTGATTAAGAGACCATATATTAATATGATTGTAACAACTTTTAATAAGTAGGTAGTATAATATAATAATAGATTCATGTTTTTTTTTGCCGCACAGTGTATACAGAGAGATCCTATAGTCAAGACACTCCGTACTCCATTTTATATTTATTAACATTACCTACATCGGATACAATTTTTATAGAAAAAAAGTAAATTGAAATACAAGACACAGTATACAAGTATCTATTGAAGTCGTTAGTAGTAAATAGATCCGCGGCTAATGCGATGATCGCTACAAATTGCAGCGTGGCCTCAGTTAATTCAATTGCGGTAATTCCTAAATTCTCGTAATCCACAGACTTAACTGACAATCGTATTATATGTTCAATACTATGACTATACTTGTGTTGTTAATTTTAATTAACATTATGTTTTGTAAACTTAAAAAAATGATTTAACATGGCTCTAGGGGTAAAATTAAATAAATATTTAGTTTTTTTTTTTAGTTTTACGCTGTATCCCGCACACAGCAGGGTAGGCAGAGGGAAAGTGTTAAAACACTCCGTCCCCCACTTTCTGCCAAATTTGGAGGCATTGCGTGTTAAGTGGCGGAACTTAACGCCGCGTTTTGCCTCGACACCAGAACGAAGAAAATGGAAATATTAAATATTTCCACTCCTCGAGTGGGAATCGAACGCACAACCAATCGTTTATAATAACACGCTCGTGCCACTGCGCCACGACTGGCCCCATTATATATGAAGTGCCAGTAAAATGTCTTGTCAGTCAAACTAAACGCAAAGCATATAGTTACATTGGAAAAAAAAAGATACAACAACACTGGAACCCGCGCCTCTTGGAGACTGACAAAGCGCTCTAGCCATGATCCATAGCGTAGTACCTATAGTATACTTTAATTGTTTTTTTTTTTTAGCTTCACGCTGTATCCCTTGCGGGGTAGTCAGAGAGAACGGAGCGCCAAACGCTACGGTCCCTGCATACTTCTTTCGCCTCGTCCACAGTCATCAACCTCTTCATACACGCCCTCCGGGGGGTCCTCATGCTTTTTACGTGACCTTCCTCCAGTATCATCGATACTGTGTTTTCGGGTGAAGGTCAACCGAGGTCTCCCCCTGCCTCTCTTACCTATAGTATACTTTAATTGTTTAATATGAATATGTTTTCTAAAATTGTTTCCTTTTTTAAAATGTTATGAAAATCATATATTGACTGCAAAAAGCTGCTTCATACTTTTCCCATATCAATATATTCTTCCACTGCGCCACTGTCTGTAAGTATTTGGCAGTAGGTACTATGCAGCTCTTAAAATGTCACAGACTGCATATTACTGATATGCTAAGATTTAATTGCATTGCATTCCTAACAAATTACTAGATCTTATTAACAGTTATTTTTTTTAAGTGTTCTGAAGATATCAGAGTAAAGTTAACTAGAAAATACTACTAATACTACATTCAAGTATTACGTAATCAGATAGATTACAATTATTTACCCCCACATCCCCCTTGTTAACAAAAATAAGCAAAGCTCTTACTCCCTCCCCCATGCTAACGTAAACATTTTTTAATTTGTGTATTGTTTTTTATATTATAATTATGATGTTATAAGAGTTTCTGGGAAATCATAATAAATCCCCGGAAATACGTTTTGTTTTCGAGCAAAGTGAGGGATTGCATTCGTGTGAAAAAATAAATAACTATCGATGATAGTAGTCATCATCTAGACTCTCCAACTGGATGACATGGGGTCATCCAAAATAACATAAAGATCCCCCCGCCCCCCTATAGTGGTTACGTAATACGTACTTGAACATCCCCCTAAGCATTTGGCAACTACTGGTCGCCAAGTTCTTACTTCTGAAAGACTTGTGGGGTAAAAAGAGTGTTTGACTCTACCCCATAGACATTTTTTTCAATTTTACGGTTTTTCCCATGCTGCGGTTTTTCCCATGCCAGCTGGGAGCTAACAGAGAAGCTAGTCGAGACATTACAAGTTGAGAGGCGATATTCAACGCCGCGCTTTGTCTTAGATAAAAACAAGTTAATTATAATAATTATTTCAGAACTGAACACATAATCAATCACGTTAGCAGTCAAACTCTGCCAACCTGCATCATGATATCGTCTTCTATATTATGTAGGTATTCTAAATAAACATGTTTATTTAAATATTCGAAATATTGCCAAAAACATTGTCTTGTTCACCTAATTTTTTAAATTCTTATTTTTCCTAATTTTTGTACTAATCAATACAAATAAGTCCGAACTTAACCCCAGTTACGTGGTTATATAATTTAATACAATTTTTGAGGAAACAATTCTAAAAAATAGCTGTCGTAATAAAAAATACGCGGATCTTGGTCTGCATATTAAGTATTGCGATTTAAAAAAAATCTTAGTTTTTCAAGGATAGGTGTTACGCAAATTTTTGAACGTAAGTCTATATTCTAGATGCAATTTTTGTTTTTTATTTAACGTTACTCATTTCCTATGCGAGGAAAAGAGTAAGTCTGCTGCAAATGTTAATACAAATGTTGAAATTCACGGCTTTGAAATTGTATCTATATTATAGAAAATTCGAAATATATCTATTAAAAATGTTACTATTCAAAAATTTTAAAAGCAAATTATTATTATATTCATTTTTTTTTTCAGCTTCACGCTGTATCCCGCACACAGCAGGGTAGGCAGAGGGAACCTAGTATTAAGATACTCCGTTCCCCACTTTCCGCTGAATTCGGAGGCGTGGTAAGTGGCGGAACTTAACGCCGCGCTTTACCTCGACACCAGAGCGAAGAAAATGGAAATATTAAATATTTCCACTCCTCGAGTGGGAATCGAACCCACAACCAGTCATTTACAGTCACACGCTTGTGCCACTGGGCCACGACTGGCCATCTGGTGAATTTAAATATTATAAACATTAAATACTAAACCCCTAACCTGCTAGAGACAGTAAGTTGGCAATAAGTAAGGACATTCCTCTCATTGTACTGTAGAGATTCCTGTAGCAACCGCAGCGACCGCGGCTCACGAGCGCAGCCTCGAGATCACGACACGTACCTAGATTGTGATCTAGGAAGAGATTTAGTGGTACAGAAATTATACCCTTAGCCTTTGGGAAATCATTTGAATTCTAAAGGTGTGTTTGTAACTGTTTTATTTCTTTCTTTTATTAAATAAAAGAATTAATTGTCATAATTGAGGAATATATTGTGAAGGATTCAAGTGTCTGAGAAGTAGTATAGTAGTAGAAGTAGTACTATACAAGAGTGAAGGATTCAAGTGTCTGAGAAGTAGTATGTTCTTTACGTCGCACTTATAATATATCTATTGTTTTTAAGAAAGTGCTGTATTTAGATGCGTTGTTAATGTTGCCGTAATATAGAAATTGATGTTCGAAATATATATATATATATATATATATATATATATATATATATATATATATATATATATATATATATATATATATATATATATATATATATATATATATATATATATATATATATATATATATATATATATATATATATATATATACATTGTGGCCAGTCGTGGCCCACTGGCACAAGAGTGTGACTGTAAACGGCTGGTTGTGGGTTCGATTCCCACTCGAGGAGTGGAAATTATATTTCCATTTTCTTCGCTCTGGTGTCGAGGTAAAGCGCGGCGTTAAGTTCCGCCACTTAACACGCAAGCCTCCGAATTCGGCGGAAAGTGGGGAACGGAGTGTCTTAACACTAGGTTCCCTCTGCCTACCCTGCTGTGTGCGGGATATAGCGTGAAGCTATTTTATATAAATAATCATATATATGAATTTTTCTCCGTATAGCCATGTTGAGTGGCGGAACGTGGCGGAATTGAAAATAATCAAATTATATTCGAGAACTATTTACTTTTTTGGTAACTTATTATATGCATAATACATAGAACTTAAATAAAAAAAAACATGTTTAAACAACATAAGCGTAAACATGTAATTTATACACATAAAATATAATTTAAGAGTTCAAATCATATGTTTTTTTTAGCTTCACGCTGTATCCCGCACACAGCAGGGTAGGCAGAGTGAACCTAGTGTTAAGACACTCCGTTCCCCACTTTCCGCCGAATTCGGAGGCATTGCGTGTTAAGTGGCGTGGTGACCTCGACACCAGAGCGAAGAAACTGGAAATATTAAATATTTCCACTCCTCGAGTGGGAATCGAACCCACAACCAGTCGTTTACAGTCACACGCTTGTGCCACTGGGCCACGACTGGCCACTCACTTATATCATATGATATAAATAGAAAAGGATACGAGACCAAGTGTCTGTATATAATCATAATAAAACAATAGAGCAAAAGCGGCTGACATTGTAATGAATTTAATTATATAATTTCGCAAGGACCGAGCTCCACCCGCAATGAACAACGTTTTGGTAAGAGACGATCAAATACGATAGTTCATATGAATCATAATTAATCTTATCTGATAAGAAATTTAAAGGGAAATAAAGAATAATTTTATTATTATGCACGTATTGTACGAGTACATGTGCGGACGCGACGTTTGCCTGGTACACGGTCATCTCACGTCATATAACAGATTGTCCAGCTATTGTATATTATATATTTCGTAAATGATGTACTCGAACGTGTGTTTTAGAGTTTAGTGACAAATTATTCTGTTTTCCGCTTACCTTTCTTTTAGAAGCGTTTTTTAATCTTTTTATTTTTTGATTTCACACCTTTTCAGTGAAAAGCGTAACATGTGAAGCGTTTCCCTCTGGCTCTTCTTTTCTAGTAAAAGTAGTCTAAATTCTAGACGTAGCTTGTTGAAAAGCGGACCTCAACGTTGCTCAATTAAAGTAAAGCCATTGGGAGTGGGAACTAACCACCCGAACTCAAAATCAATCTCGTAAAGACTCCGTTAATATCCCAATGTGCCACGACAGACAGGATTGTAACCCACGACCCTGGAGTTGACACTTTCATAATTATACACGCGTAGAAGAGTAGACAGAGTAGTATATATAGTCAAGCCACTGTCTGTCTGCGCCGCAGTGACGTCTTATAAGGCAATATAGACATTAAGCAACCGTTTTATGAGTTATGACGTCGTCAGTTATTTAAATGTGCTTGTTACTTCATCGTATAATCGCATCGCATCGTAGTGACTGAATAAATATCAACTATCGTATTTCAAATTCAGGGCTAAATATGTTTTTTTTATTCATTTTTTTTATATCTTCACGCTGTATTCCGCACACAGCCTCGACACCAGAGCGAAGAAAATGGAAATATAAAATATTTCCACCTCTCGAGTGGGAATCGAACCCACAACCAGTCGTTTTACAGTCACACTATTGTGCCACTGCGCCAGGACTGGCCCCATTACAGATGTTTATTTTGCTATTTAAAAATAGTTTATACGTATATTGTTTAGAATTTAAATTAGTCAGGTAATTATATTAAAATAAGATGACGTACAGTTCTTAAATTATTGTCCATCATATGTGCCAGTGCAGCACAAGTCACTTCGCGAATGTCAAGTCGTAAGCAGAAACACCAGCAAACAACAGCAATACTGAAAGAGACATTTAAAGAATAAGTTATAATAAAGCGTATAAGAATTTAGAATTTAGAAGAGGCATCGGATAGTAGAACGCATGTCTCAGTGGTGTGAGCGCCTGGACGGTATTCAGGAGGCGCGGGTTCGAATCCCACTGCGTTCAAATTTTTATACGTTTTTCTTTAAATGTCTTTTTCAATTTTCCTTAGTGTGGAATAATACTTTAAAAATGTTTAAAAACAGTAACACTATTCTAATCTGAACAGAACAGTATACGATGGTTATTTTTAGCTGGTAGTACAATTGTTAGCTTACACTAGTGATGGGCAAAACACGGCCCGCGGACGACCTCCCCCGTGGCAACATTTCATTCGGCCCACGACCTGTTTTTTTGATTGGTCACCTCCACATAAATATATTTGAAATAAATATTAGAGGTAGTTACAAAAAAACGGAAACCAAATATTTGTGTAGTAGTTATATAAAAAAACAGTGCCCCACACTATAATTCTGGCCCTCCTTAGTCTAAATTTTTACATTTTCTGGCCCCCGGTTAAAAAAGTTTGCCCATCGTTGGTTCACACTGTATTTTAAGTAAATAACTCAATAATGATCAAAATAAATAGACCACCATAGCGCAGTAGAACAGTGTCAGACTGTAAACGACTGTTGGTTGAGGATTGTTTCCCATTCAAAGGTTGACTGTATTTTTTTTCATTATTCCACTCTGGTAAGACAAAACGCTGCTTCTTGTTCCGTCAGTCAACATGCAATGTCTTGGATACAGGTGAAAGGTGGAGAACGGAGTGTGTTGGAACCAGATTCTCTATGACTACTCTGTTATTTAAGAAGAAAGGCGGGAACCAATAAAAAAACATTTTAGGTAACTATAAAGAGGTCATTTCGACCTATTTATTAACAACAATACTAGAGGTAACTCGTAATTCATGTTTTCTCTAATAAATCATTATAAGATTCCCAAAAGCTTCAATCTCTAACTAGTTATGTTAAACTTATACCCCGTGGATTCTAAACGATGTTCGTTACAAAATTATTTAATAAGTTATTAGTTAGTAGTAATTTTATAGTCGCCCCAAGGCCATTGTATAAATCTTTGTAACCTCAAGCTATAATGTGCGATGGAAAAAATGAATTAATATATTTTTTTGAATACTAGTGGCCCCATCGCGGTTTCGCCGCATAGGTTACACAACTAAACCTGTTTCGTTATATTGCAACCTTTTAGGGTAGTTTTTATAAAATATGAATAATATTGAGCCAATATTTAATCCTCGGCTATCTATATTTATGCCTAAATTCATTCACAATCGGTCGAAAGGGTTAAAATTTTGATTGTTGATTTTTTGAAAAGAAAGTAACCTGTTTTGACCCTGAATCCTCAACTATTTTTATGCCGAATTTTATCCAAATAGGGCCGGTAGACCGGTGGCCGTGAATGCGTAACAGATGGACAGACAGACTTTTGTATCTATAATATTAATATGGATAAGTATAACTAGTTATACAGTTGACTAACGTCAACGTGATATCCGGAACAGTAAGATGAGGAGCGCATATTATCAATAACTACGCAAGGCCACGGTGTTTGTCTTCTGTTGTTACTTACTAGACTCAAAAAAAATTGCTATAAAATCTTTGTAAGCTCTCAGCAGGTTTTAATTTTACAGACAAGCAAATTGATTGTATTAATTACTTTTTTGTAGTAATGTAAATTATGTTTTTGATATGTATGTTTTTTATTTTAACACACTGTTTTTGCTTCAACTCTATTAACGTCAGCAAATCTATCTTCCAACATACGATTAGCTTGAGGATATGCCCAAGTAATAATATCAGCAGATATTTTTATTTAGCTTCACGCTGTATCCCACACACATCAGGGTAGGTAGAGGGAACATAGTGTTAAGACACTCCGTTCCCCACTTTCCGTCGAATTCGGAGGCGTTGCCTGTTAGTGGCGGAACGTTACGCCGCCCTTTGCCTTGATACCAGAGCTAAGTAAATGGAAATAATAAATTACTCCGCGAGTGGGATCGAACCCACAACCAGTCGTTTATAGTACGTTTGTATTACTACGCCTTGACTGGCTCGATATTAGGTTTTTATTAGTTAAAATGAAATATTTTCAGCAAAAAAATATTGTTTCTATATTGTAGCGTATGCGTATAGTGACTAAGTTACCCAGTGACTGACAGACAACGCACAATCCAAACAACTAGGCGTAAAAAACTAAAATTTCATTTATATATAGGATAGTAGGGGAGCGTAGAAAAGCACTAAGAGGGGATTTCTTAAAGTTCTTACTGGTACAAAAAATAGTATTTTATCTTCAATTTATGTTAAGGAATTTAATGTAAAGGAAGTTGCGGGTGACAACTAGTATATTATATTTTAATGTTTTTAAAATGTTACAAAACATATAAAAGATTGAACGCGATGAGATTCAGTCCCGCGCCTCGTGGAAATCGTCCAAGCGCCCTACCACGCAGTTACGCATTCTACATACCAGGGGTTCTTACAAATTTTCCAAGTAGTATTTCCACAAACGAACAATTCTTCGGCAAGAGAGAATGAGGTAATTATGCAGTTTGAGGGCTTCTTCAAAAAATGTGAGGCTGTTCATTGGAGCATAACGAAGGATATTTCATGGAGGGGTTAGCCTCCCTACATAATGGCAACTGGCAACTGCATAATTACCAAAAATGATATTTATGGAATACTTTAACATTTATCAAAATATTATTCACATAAATTCAAAACACATTCAAATAAAAAAATCCTCTTTATATCTTTTCTAATGAATGCTTTTTAGTATACCTATACATTATCAAAAACATTTCTTATAATATTGAATTAATTTAGTTGTGTCCACTTATTGGCAAGGTAAAATGATTATAATCAATAATTTTAACGGTTTAATTTGACACCAACGCTGTCTTTCCAAGTAACGGTTAATAATTAACGCAAACGTGACAAGATAACAAGTGGATTTAATTATTCTTATTATATGTATCTCAAAGTGTTATTTGTACGCTTAAAATTATAAACATTAATTGCTTTTCTTTGAAAATTGTAGTAAATATTGTTATCAGATCTGAACATGTGCCCCTTTTATAGCGCGTCGGACGGAAATAAAGAAGTTATAATAACAAATTTTCTTATAATTGACAGATATATGTATTAATATGCAATGGTATAAAGTTTTTTTTATATAAAAGGGGCAATAGAGCAGAAGCACCACCTACAGGTGATGGTACCATCAGGTGGTACTTCTGATCTTTTGCCCCTTTTAAGTGATTTACTTTGTCCATGGATATCCATGACATTAGAGGATGTTGATGCCTTATGTGAAGGTCACATTAAATATTTATTATTTAATATATTTACTATATTTCTTTATACTAATAACCCTGATGGCATCGAAGCACCTTAATTAGACAATCTCATTCGATACACCTTAATTAGACAACTCTACAGTTAAAAAAATATACGCGAAAGAAAGTTGTTATCATATCGACAAAAAACACTTGCCATACTTATTTATAAATGAAAGTTATAGTTACATTTAACAAATAGACCCCGTGATCTAATTAAACTTAGCCAAATATGGAATATTTAGGATATAACGGTGTTTCTTAAAGGTCAATAGATCATTTGCTACAAGATCAAGGCCGTCATCGATGCTATATACGTAAGTCAGGCGACGCCGGCGCAGTGGCGATGCGGCCGGGGAAGCGACTGTTACTAGCGCGATATTTAATTGAAAATATGTGTTAAAAACATTATTTTCTTCGATAAAATGTGATAAAAAATAATTTGTATGAGCGGATTAATAAAAAATAAACTTTTGATGATAATCTTTATGTAAAAACCTGTGAGGTTTATAAAATAACAAAAAATATTAAAAAGTAATGTGTATTTATTTACGTAAATGTTAAAAAATGAAGTGAACTTGTTAGGATGACTCAAAAAGTGTTAAGTGTAATAAATAACAAGTGTTAAATTTTACAATTAAAAAATGTATACAAAAACTATACATTAGAAACAAAATGTAATCTGTATTAACCACTATGAGTATAAATTAATTTAATATAATAATGGATATTTTTGAGAATTCTTAAGTGATGAAGTTCCTGTGTATAGTGTTGTGTACGATGGCAGGTGTCTCCGCGTTGCTACCACCAGTCAACTCTGGTCTGGATCACCTCGTGCGAGCTGCGTCTGCTACTTGTACGTATAATTATTTATAAATCTAAGAAAATTAGAATAAAAGTATGTAGAAATATATAATATGTATTTCCTGATGAAGTGCCTAAGACTTTAGGAGACTTTATGTGCAGTAAAGTATTATTCTACAAAGTGGCCTAAAAAGGTAAAAAATAATTTATTTAAATAAATTTTAAGAAAATTACAAATTTTTAGAGAGTAAACCTTATTTAGAGTCGTGGTTTGAAACGGTTGATTTAAACGAAAAACGACACTAGCTACTGTTGATATTCGCATGTATTAAACAATATGTATAATTTAGAAAAATATAAAATTATTCGTAAAATTATTAAAAAAATATAACTGGACCATAGTGGTCCAGTGACAGTGTTAACCATGAGTTAAGGGTTCAATGGCAATCGAGGAATGTTTATTTCCTTTCTTTTTAAGAAAAAAGGTGGCGTTGGGTTGCGCCTCTTCACACTTTTTTTTTAGCTTTACGCTGTATCCCGCACGCAGCAAGATAGGCAGAGGGAACCTAGTGTTAAGACACTCCGTTCCCCACTTGCCGCTAAATTTGGAGGCATTGCGTGTTAAGTGGCTGAACTTAACACTTTGCCTCAACCTCAAGGCAAACAAAATGGGAATATTAAATATTTCCACTCGTCGAGTGGGAACCGAACCCACAACCAGTAATTTGCAGTCACATGCTTGTGCCACTACGACCCCAAACTGGCCCCTCTTCACACATAATGTCTTGAAATTAATCTTAACGTTATATTTTCCTTATTACTGAAAACGGGAAATGTGTGAAAATAAATTATTCTAATAACGAGTTCTATAAAAGCGCGGCAGTGAGTTCAGCTCAACACGCAATCAGTCGGATTTCGGTGGAAAATAGAACGCGGAGTGTCTTAACGTTAGATTAGCTTTACCTACTACTCTCTAGGAAAAGCATAAGACAATATAATAAATTAGAATAATATTATAATACAAATAAATATCCGAAGTATCGCTTTTACGGTGTTTGAACTTCATACAGATTTAATTTTATTTAATTATTATTATCACAATGAACTTGAATAAATTGGTCGTTATGCGTTATCGTAGATCAAACGTTTTAGATATTACACCATTAGTATAAATGCGAGGAAAGCAAAATAGCTGTTCGTCCGTCATTATATCGTATTATATATATATGAGTATAGTGGGGAACAGAGTGTCTCAACACTAGGCTCCCTCTGCTTACCCTGCTGTGTGCGGGATACAGCGAGAAGCTAAAAAAATATTTGACTTATTATAATTTCATTGAGCTTCGTCACTCAACTTACAACGTCGCATATTTATGTGGAGAGAGAATAACGGAGTGTCTTGACACTATCTTTTCACTGAGTACAAAGCTATGCGAGAAAAAGAGTGTAGTGGGAAAATAGAATGTTATTAGGTTATATCTGCTTACACTACTAGTAAAAAAACATATTTATTGAAAAAGACATTTAGAAAACGTATAAAAAATTGAACGCAGCGGGATTCGAACCGGCGCCTCCTGAATACCGTTCAGGCGCTCTCACCACTGAGCCATGCGTTCACCAAGAGCGCCTGAACGGTATTCAGGAGGTGCGGGTTTGAATCCCGCTGCGTTCAAATTTCCATACGTTTTCTAAATGTCTTTTTCAATTTTCCAAAGTGTGGAAAAGACTTTAAAAATGTTAAAAGAATATATTTATTTCTTAGAATTAGATAGAGATAGATTAGATAGATAAATCATCTAAGTTCAAACTGCCTTCTAGAGATGGTAGTTTAATCGTTACACGGATACACCGGGTGACAAATAGATGTTTCTTTTATTAATTACTTTTTTAACAAAGAAACGAATTACAAATTAACTATATAATTTAATTTGAACTAATTATTATAAAAAATTAAGACAATAATACATGATGACGATAATACCTATATGAACAATGGATGGTGGAACAATCGTGTGACTGTAAGCGACTGGTTGTGGGTTCGATTCCCCCTCGAGGAGTGGAAATATTTAATATTTCCATTTTCTTCGCTCTATTGCCGAGGTAAAGCGCGGCGTTAAGTTCCGCCACTTAACACGCAATGCCTCCGAATTCGGCGGAAAGTGGGGAACGGAGTGTCTTAACACTAGGTTCCCTCTGCCTACCCTGCTGTGTGCGGGATACAGCGTGAAGCTAAAAAAAAAATATGAATATTGTAGTAGGTATACTGTCCTTTCAGGTTATGCCACTGAGTTGTAAAGGTGACAAACGTAAGTTGTTAATAAAGTGCTAAGTGTAATGTATATACTTAGATTTATAGCTTCCGGCGTTAGATTATGATAATTATTACTGTTTTCCTTATTCTTACAAGTGTAATAAAATTACAACTTCATATATTTTTTTTTTTTTTTTTTTTTATGACGTAAACTTTGAGGCCGCCGTGTCGTGGTGGTACAGCGTCTACCTGTAAAAGCGATGTTTGTGGATTCGATTCCTACTCTGGGGAATGATTATATATTATTTTCGTTTCTCTGCTCTGGCACCTAAGACAAAGGTAAAAGTGCGGCGTTAAGTTACGCCACTCAACACGTAATGTCTCGAGTTTCGGGCGAAAGCGAAGAGCGGAGTGACTTGACACTTGGTTCTTTCTAACTAATGCGGGAAACCTTTTTCAAAAACATAAATTTTCATTTTAATTCCATCTTGTATATTATGGAACTTGAAGCCATAACAATAATAAACAATACAGGTTTAACGTAATTACTTACGACAGTAATTATATCTAGACAATATAAAAATATATAGAAATTACTAGCTTTTATGGTAAATATAACTAAATACATATATTATAGAGATTCTTCTATTTATAACATCTGTCACGCTTTCCAATTTAGATGAAATTTAGAATGAAAGTATTAATAATTTTTAAGTCAAATTGTGATGAATTTTGGCATAAATATAGTTGATAATACACCATGTATTAAACATAAGCTACTTTATTTTTCAAAAACCCACCCCCGAGGGTTGCAATATAACAAAGCAACCATATAGTTCACGTGGCGAAGCCCGGGGGGGCCGAACCGCCCGCAGTTAGTACCTATATATATCTTTAGACATTAATATTATCGATTCCATAAAAAGTTGCAATACTGATAATAAAACTTTTTTTTTTTTTTTTTATTCTTTTGTGAAACTAAAGAGCCTTTATATTTCAATTAGGAGTGGTCGAGGGTAGCGGAAGACTGAATAAGTACTTTTTTTACTTTTCATCCCTTGCGTTTGCTGAACGAAAACATTTCCGGGTGTACTTCCGGATGTTTCTTTTATATTCAAATTTTACACAATTTACTGTTTGAAGTTTTACAAAGACTGAGATACTTCAGAAAGAAAAAGAAATGTTGAATTAATTAATAATTTAGACTTTCATGTTTAGAAAACGTATAAAGATAAAAAATAGATATGTCATTTCTAATATGTATTTTTTTTAATTTCTTAGTATTAAATGTGTTAAGTGTGTGAATAACACTTTAAATAATATTAAGAATAAATCCTAATTAACAAAACGAATAAGTAGATTGAAGATTTCCCATATTTGACAACGCGTATTTTTCGCGATACCGGAGCTACTTGTTAATTCGAATATTTACCTAACTAGAATCCACAACTGTTATATGAAAGTCAGTTGTCATAAGTATAAATATTAGTCATTCAATACGATGAAGCTGATTATCTATCTGGTACAGAGCAAGAATATGTACAAGCTTAATGACTGCCTAATCACAACAATTGTTCAAAAAAATACTTGAATCATTAAGCAATAACTATTATAGTACTACGCTATTACGATATTAGTCATATACGACCGTCACCTTATGTGATTTAAGATGAATCTACACTGATATTTGAATATCACTCAATTCAGAGGTCTCATTATGTGTGTCAATGTTATAAGTCTTTGTTAGTTACTCTAACGTACGAGTATAACGAGGTTTGAGTGAGGCGACACATGACAGGGCAGAGACAGACAGAGATACTCACGGACTTTTCTTATTACATAGAAGGGTAGTCAGAGAGAACCAAGTGTTAAAACACTCTGTTTTTCATTTTTCGCCGGAAATCAAGGCATTTTATGTGGTGGTAATTAACTCGCTTTTTCTTAGGTGCCAGCAAAGACTTAATGTAAAATTATTAATTAACGATTGCAAAATATAATAACCTGTTTGAATAATGAATATTTTCCGTTTCATTTTAAATATAATAATTTCTTTCACGCGTATCGAACCCATAACCAGTTTTCTTTACACATAGACGCTGTTCCACTATGTCACTAAACCTTAAATATTTGCATGTTTTATAACATATTAAAAGTACGAATTGATTGTTTTAAATAAAAGTTTGAATAAATAATGTACAATGCTAGAGGTCAAGGTTTAGTGTTAATAGGCTTATGGTGCAAATTGTTTGGACAAAGAAAAATGAACTCTTTGAAAAAAACGTGGATAGTAATTATAACATTTTTAATGTAATTTACAATATGAAAGATGAACGTAAAAGTAAAGAAGGCGTATAAAATTTTAAATGCTACGAGGTTTCTTACCAGAACTCATGGCTTAGTGGTGGTGCGGTCGTTAGAGGCATCAGTTCAAATGCTGCTGCTTTCAAATTTTTATACATTTTCTAAAAATGTATATAGTATGTTGGTAACTTTTGATAATCAGAAAATTTTAGAGAATATTATTTTTTTAGGAATATTTTATATGTATAATTTTATCATAATAAGTATACGTACTCGTATATATTTTGCCCTCAATGCTGACTTCTAATACAAAGTGCAAGGAATCGAATTATAAGCCAATAATTTTAAGATTTTTGTTTATGTTTACATTAAGCGTAACGGTAATTAATTTAGTTTACTGTTATATGTTATAAATTGTATAATTTTCTTCGCATTGACTACAAGACAAAACGCAACAATGAGTTAAACTACTCAACACGCAATGTCTCTGATTCAGATGGAACTATGGAACTATGGATGGTCTTAACACTAGTTTCTTTATGTCCACTTTGTTATGTGGGAAAGAGCAGGAAGTAGACCTTGAGGTTGCTAGGAAGAGTATAATAATGATGTTAACTAAATGGTAGATATTCATACACAAACAAATATTTATTGAAAAGCGATCACCAGAAAAAAGTGTTAGTGGGTCAATTAATAAGATATATGATAAAACAACCTTTATTTGTCATCTTAAACCGTTAAACAGCAAGCAAACGATCAATTAACCATATAAAAAGATAGCAAACTTAAACAATTCGTTTTGTTAGATGCACATGATATTAAAATCCGTCGTGGTGCAGTGCCTGTAAAGAGGTAGGTACTATAGTTGATATGGGTTTGATTTCGATACAGAGAAATAATTAAAATTTAAATTACTTTAATTTCTCCGTCTCCTTGATAAGATAAAATATGCATAAAGTGGAGAACGGAGTGACACTATGGATCTCTTGACATTACATTCTCTCTGCATACTCTTTTAGGCCAGAATTGGCGCGAAGCTGAACGTGTAATCAACATTTTTACACAATTCAAGTGCAAACTTGACTAACAATTCGCTATAAAAACAATAGAGCAGTTCACAGTGGTCGCTGCGATATCTCGTTATGTCGTAAGGTGCAGTATGGATTATAGCAGTTTTTGCGTCACCCCGCGGCCTGCGCTTGCGCACCGACACGCGACGCGCGACACGCGACGCGCCACCACGCTGCCACGAACATTTGGATTTTTGTTTCAGTTATTTGAAATTCATTATTATTTGAGGTTAATATATGATGAAGAGTTCAATTTTTATCAAAAGTCATGGTTATAGATAGGTTAAAAAGAGAGGGTGTAGTTAGAAGGCACTCCGTTGCTTACTTCCGCTTAGTTGCGATACATTTGATGGGTAACGAAATTCAAAGCCGCAGTCTGACTTACTAGATTGGAAAAATGAAAATGTTTTAAATAATAATATTCCCACCGACTGGGAATAGACCCCACAACCTACAATTCCAAATGGTGGGTGTAACGGTCAAACATTGTATCAAATACTACTGACCTTTGAACATTTTTCATGGTTTTTTGAGAACAATAATAGCAACAAAGGAGTTGTAGATCTTTGATCAAATAATTCAAATTTTTCGTCCTTGTTGTTTGTGAGAACGCTAATTGTGTGATGTGTTAAACAGTTTAAGCCTTTGTTTTATTCGTAAGAACAATGTCGAAATCGCGAGAATATGTACTGCTGTTTGTCCGATTCCGATGCGAAAATTTTACATTATACAGTACACTAAATGAAACTTTATTTCTATTAAAAGTAAAGTTTTTTGTAAATAACATTATATGTAATGTAAAAGTCAAATAATATTGAACATGTGTTAGATCTGAGAAGAACCGGCGTAAGAAACTCAATAAAATATGTGTAATATGAGTATAAAATATAATGTAAACATTACCAAGTACGTATTAGATACTTATTTTTAATAAAAATCTCATTTGAATTTGAATATCGGTTTCTTTTAGTGTTTTAGTTCAGTGTTTAGAGGCATTAACTGCTAGAATCGAGATAGGTACGGTTAAAACGAAAGTTATACATGAATGTAGTATAGGAGTATACGTACGTTTGCAAATCAATTATTTATTCATCTAAGCATTTTGCTACCATACAAACATTACTTTTCAAGGTAAAAGGTTCGCGCCCAAGACTTAAGTCTTAATTTAAATTTCAGACGAAAATTATATTATCGTCTTAAAGTAACGCAAAACAAAATTTAAAACCATCCGTTCACCATTCACGAGATGTTTATAGGTTCGGTGACTTCAAGCGAGAACTTTTATTTATGTTTTTTATTTATGTATAAATATTTGCATTGTTCCTTGTTAGAAATAGCGAGACGACATAATGGACGAAGAAAAGAGAGCGGAGTGATGCGTCAATAAATAAATGTTTCACCTACATTATATAATACAGAAGATTTAGTATTTCTTTCACGAGTTGCGTGCCAATAATATCCCGCCTGTGGCACTTTTGAAGAGCTATTTAATTAAATTTTAATGTTTTACATCAAAATTGTTAATTTTACAATTATATAATTTCAATAATTGTTAGGTTTAAGGCACGCTCGCGTGTAACTTCGAAGCGATCACTATTATTTAGTTTGTTTAAGAAATCAAATTATATGTTAATTATTATAAACTACCGACCATGTCACGATCAGAGCTACGAGTGATGAAGGAGATCAATTAATCAATTATTTATATTATTTTTATTTATATTTTCTTTAACTTTTTTTACAGGTGACGCTCTGCCTCTGGAGATGATCTTCAACTGGCCCTCCATACCAGATCTGGAAGTTGTGGAATACACGAGAGAAGGAAAGAGAACCTACAAGCTAAACAAAGCCCATTTAAATCTGCGGAACAGACTCCCTCACATCCTCGTCATTTACATCCCGGGCTGGTGGAACACTCCAACTGATGAGTCTTCACAAACGCTAATTAAAGCTTTACTCCTTAAAAATTCTGTAGTACTTATATTGGATACTCGCGCTACATTCTGTCGTGGATATGTAGCTTCAGCTTCTCGTGTTAATGGTGTATCGCAGAAAGTGTATAAATTTATTAAGAAGTTGTTCACTGACGGGTATCCCCTGTCATCTGTACATTTCATCGGCTTCAGTCTCGGCGCCCACGTGGCGGGGATGGTGGGCAAGCTGGTGCAGAACAAGTTTAATAGAAAGATAGGCAAGATAACAGCACTAGACCCCGCCAGGCCGTGCTTCACGCAACTTTCGAAGTACAGACTAGATAAGCAGGATGCGAAGTTTGTTCAAGTTATCCACACTAGTGCTGGTGTCTTGGGACTGGAACAGCCGTTAGGCCACGCTGATGTATACGTGAATGGCGTGTTAGCTCCACAGCCAGAGTGTAGAGAGAAGGCGATCAGCTTAGAATGTGACCACGCACAATCTTGGAAGTTATTTTCAGCTTCTGTAGCAAATGAGCGACTGCTGATGGCTCGAAGGTGTAAAAATTGGAGTGAACTAAGCAACGGGAGGTGCAGTGGTAATGAAACTATGGTAGGGTACGGATGCAGCAGTAATCTGAGAGGAATGTTCCTCCACAAGTCTCAAGAGATTGTACGACAAGTTAAAGTTTTCAATCCATTAGATTTCAAGTCGTGGTGGTCTAGATGACGAACAATTAATGATATAAGTCGTTATAATGTTTAGAGTGTATTTTTATATAAGTAAGTGCATTTTACAAAGAAATATAATAAATCTAATAAATATGATAGATCTTGATATTATACTTGAAGAGCAGATGAAATTTGGTATAAAATACATTTTATCACGTACATAAAAAATGAAGTTTGATGCTATGTACGAGTATATAGTACTGAAGGACAAACATAACTAAACGTAAAAACGTGATGAACGCTTGTCGTCGATAATAAAGCAGTATTGCAAGCTTCATTATCTTATTTTATAAGAAGTAAATTTTAAATTTACACTTTACAAGAATTTATAGTAAAAAATCCATTGACATATGAACAATAAGCTACATTAGAAAACGATTAGTTTCAATCGTTAACAATGAATACAAATGAACTATGAACGACTTATAACTATTTAAATTTAACTCAAAAAAATATTTTTATTTTTTACTTATGTTATACTAATGTCTGCGATATATTAGTATATTTCTTCAAGATGTTTGTGATTACTTTTAAAAAAAATTGAAGTGTTACCCACACTTAGGAAATTGAAAAAGACATTTAGAAAACGTTAAAAATAAAGGTCCTAAGTATAAAATCAAATTTTTACACGTTTTCTAAATGTCTTTTTCATATTTGTGATTGTTTTATAACTAACTGTTAATGATTTCGAAAATTTAACTCCTCCTTACTCTAACATTTTATTAAAATGGCTTTAATATGTTATTTTCGCGGTTGGAATAAGAAACCTATATTATACAATATATAAAATTATACCATTTTTTTATCCTTAATTGGATAAGGATAAAAGGACATTTCAATTTTTTATAGATTTTCTAAGCAGGACGACAAACAGTTCTAGATAAGTATGTTGTAAAAAGCCATTGTGGTTTAGTGGGACAGCGTTTGACTAAGCTGACAGTTACTTAGCTACATTGACAGTTACTTATAAAACAATCACAAATATGAAAAAGACATTTAGAAAACGTGTAAAAATTTAATTTTTTAACTCAAAGTTTTTTCTTTATCGTTTTCTAAATGTCCTTTTCAATTTCCTAAGTGTGGATAACACTTCAAAATTTTTTAAAGTAATCAAAAATAGCTTGACTGTATACACAATGGTCGTCGGTTCAAGTTCTGTTCGGGAAAATGATTACGATCGGGAATTGTTGTTTAAAATATACAAGTTTTTGTAAATATCTGTGATATGTTCAATTGAATGCATAATGTTGTTTTACTTTAAGCTCAATTATATGAAAGTTAACTAATATATGTGTTTTAATAGACTGTATTTTGTCAATAAAATAAGTAACTCCTAAAGCGTAGCTGGAAGTCAGTGAAGTATTATTTTTATTTTACATTTTGCAATAAATATAAAAATACATGTATTTATTATTATTAATTGCATGTTTGTAACTTCCTTCATTATTAAAATAATATTTATTTTCTTAGAAATAATATTTTAATATATGTCATATAATTTGGTGTTATTAATATAACTACATATATACAGTATACACTCGTTAAAGAATTAATATCAATGAAATGTTAACTGACATATCTGAGTGTAACTGTTTGTGAGGTAGAGGAACTTGGTTATTAGGTTATTAACTTTATAGAAATATTAGTTACTAAATAATTACTACATTTGTATGGAAATGACAATAAGAATCACGAATAAAAAAATTTAGAATCTGTATACTTTATTTCTCAATTTCTCTACTCTGATGAGAAAGAAGCGGCGTTAAGTACCGCCATGCAATACGCATTGTCAAGTGTAGTGCAGAATGAAGTGTTTTGACACTAGCTTCTCCCTGACTGCTTTGCTATGTGAGAAAAATGTAAAGAAATATTAGTCACTAGCATGTGTTTGACTTATAATTATTTAATATCTGGTGACCGAGCTTCGCCCGGTATTCCTTTCAAAAATTGTTATTTTGAAATAATGATTACAGTAAGTAATGATAAAATAAATAAAAAATCTAATAAATTAAAACAAAAAAAATAGTCTGTTAGTCGGGACTGAACCGTGGACTTCTGGTTTGTAAGTTGCTGAAAGATGGAGCCTAAAAAAAAACTATTACCTACAACATTGTCAAATATAGCATAATTTACAGTCGTATACTAATGATATTTATTCCCTAAAAATACGCAGGAAAAGACATTTTTCGAATATGAAACCTACCTAGATCGACTTTTCTGCTCCGAAACCTCCTACATACCAAATCTCATGAAAACCTGTGGAGCCGTTTCCGAGATCCTGATTATATATAGGACTTTGCTTCCGCCTCCCGTGCACTTGTGTTGCAGTAAAGCTGCCAAGTCCCCGCCGGCAGATGTAAAGTTCATTACAGTTTAATACATAATAAAAGATAGAAATTTCAACGCCATCTATATTTTAATGGAAACTGTTGTTATAATTTCGTTTATAGTGATTCACACATAGTACTACAGATGGTGCTACTTAACGTAATGTTAGAATTATTTTTCGGTAATGTTTATTTTGAAAAATCGCACACTTATGATCAAAATAACGAGACATATAAAAAGTGATCTAAAATTTACATTAATCATGTGCATCATCATAAAGTTATACTATTAAATGGAAAATGGGTAAGGAATGTTTTAACATTAAGTTCCCTCTGCCTGCTGTGTGCGGGATGTAGCGTGAAGTTGATAACAAAAGTTCTGATGTAGTGTAGGTTCGATTCCAACTCGGTGAAATTATGATTATATTTGAATTAAACGCTGTTGCGATGATGCTGTTTTGGGCCTACTCAAAGAGAAAAAAAAAATATTACTCTGTTGTTTACACATTAGAAATAGGTATATTTATAGTACAAGCACTATTACTTGTAACATGGGACGAGCGGATGAGCAGATAATGCCTAACGGTCCCTAGCTGTTATGTGTAACGAGCCGGTCGCAGTCACAAAGGGAAAGGATATAACTATTTTCATGTTAATTTCACTTATCTGCCGTATATATTGCAAGATTGAAGTTTTAAAATTACTAATCCAACCTTCGTCTAAACCGCTAACCTTATCGGAAATACATAAACTATCTATCTACATACCTATCCATAAATTATAAGAAAATCGAAATTGCAATGTTGTTTAGATCCACATCTTGCTATTGGTTTACTTGAAAATTTGTACATATGTCTGAGTCTTATGCTTATGGAATATCTTCATACGAGGATCACTGTGGCGAGAAAATGACCATTTATACCTATATACTATTAATGTTTTTAAAATATTAGTAATAAGTTTTAAAATATTAATAAATAGTATATTGTGGCCAGTCGTGTCGCAGTGGCACAAGCGTGTGACTGTAAACGGCTGGTTGTGGGTTCGATTCCCACTCGAGGAGTGGAAATTATATTTCAATTTTCTTCGCTCTGGTGTCGAGGTAAAGCGCGGCGTTAAGTTCCGCCACTTAACACGCAAGCCTCCGAATTTGGCGAAAAGTGGGCAACGGAGTGTCTTAACACTAGGTTCCCCCTGCCTACCCTGCTGTGTGCGGGATACAGCGTGAAGCTAAAAAAAAAAAATAGTCCATGTTTTTCTGCGTAGTGGCGATCTAGTGTTAAGGCACTCCGTTCTCCCTTTTTCACCCGAAATCAAGACATTGTGTGTTGAGTGGCGGAACTCTACGCACTGTGTCTATGGTATCAGAGCTAAAATTGAAAATTTAAATAATTATTTTCTCAAATAGGAATCGCATCCACAATCACCACGTTTACTTTCAGACCCAGAGGTGCCCCACTGCACGACCGCCCCAATTTTACAGTATTCGTGTAATTTCATAGTGTACCTAACATTATAGTATACGTACAATACAAAGGGCGAACAACAAAAAGGCAGATCCTCCGATGGCTTGTGTACTCTAAACACAGTGGACGTGCAAAGGACAGGCCGACAGCAGATTAATAGTGCGGGATCAGAGGCGGGGCCGCTTTAGATGTGGGAAGGTTGCAGTTGTAGCGTAGCGTTCAACGTTTTTTGCGTTTCTGTGTGTTAGGGGGTGATTAACTTTCAAATAAAAAATATGTATTAAGGTGTGATTTTATAAATCTTACATAGTATAACAGGTAGTTAAATTAAAACTTATAATTCGTTTTTAAAATAGCAGTGAAAGACCGTACGAGTACCTAGTGTCATGATACTGTTCTTTACATTCACTTGAAATTGAAAACATTGAGTGTTGTATGGCGGATATCAATTTATGGTCATTTCACCAAGTGGGAATCGATTCCACAACTAATGGCGATTACAGTTACTAGACACTACCTCATTGCACCAATGAACTCAAATTTTAATATTATAACGTAATATATAACAAAACAGGATAAACAAACCAATTTATTACGTTATTCTTACTTTTATATCACAAGAATGCCCACAAAACGAGACAACCAATCTATTATTATCAATTGATTCGTTGTGTTTACTTCATATCCCTCATGCCCTACGTGGATTAAAACTAAAAACTTATAGAAATATATAGTATTAAGAAGAAACTTTACAAAATCTATAACATCGCTGTCACTACCACCGCACACGTAAGCTCTAGGTAGCTACATCCAAACATTTCGCTATTCCGTCCGCTTCCTGCCGCTCCTATGTCCGTGCGTCCGTCGGATGGATCATAAATCTTTTACAAATGGATTCTACGAACATTTGCCGTATTCATAATTATTTCAAATATCTTATGGCTGAAAGATATTTTGAAATTTAACTTAAAGTGATATTATTATTAGTTAAATAGTTTGTAGAAATTATATTATAGCAAAGTATTGCATTTTTTGAATATATGATATTGCTATTTTTTTATTTCAGGATTTTATTGCAATGGCTTTTTAAATTTGATGTCATTGAAGTGTAGTCGTCAAATAGATGAGCTGGTTGTGGGTTCCATTACCATTTATTATTATTTTTATATTAAGAACAATCTTCTATACTTCCTTTGGTCAGATTAAGTTTGTCTGGTAAAGTGTTACGATATGATAAAGGACAGCTTCACGCTTTTTAAAATAAGCAGTCAGGAAAGTGTTAAAACACTCCATTTTCCACTAGAATTTGAACCATTATGTGTTGAGTAATTGCATATATTGATTTATAATTTATACCTATCATAAAAAATATTAATAAAAAAGTACTAATTTGCAAAAATAGAATTAACAAAACAAGTTTGCAGTTGAGATTTCCTTTCAAGCAAATTATGCCTGTAATAGAAAATCCTGCTTCCAATAACAAATATGTAGGTACAATATATTTTCCATATTTACGCAAACTAAATATAATTAACTAAAATCTCGTGAAGCTTAAAATCGTAAGTAAAGCATGTAATTACAGACGGGAGACAGCGCGGCTATCAATTTGCGAGTAATTAGTGCGCTGTGACGAGGGTGCGTGGAGTAGTTATCAGCCCTCAGAGGGTTCATAACTGGTTATTATTGAGTTGAGTTTGATGAAACAGACTGCACACGCGATGGTAGTAGGTTTGGTGCTCACTCGATGGAATTACATTTAAGTATGTTTACTTTCCCGAGCAACATGGTATTTTTAAATCCTCTATAGGGGTAGATTAAACAAAGTTCTATATAATTGCTATGTAGGGCATTTGCTTCCAGCTTTAAATAGCCTGTAAGCAGGAATAGCCTAGAAAATGACTCTTTGTTCTTCCCCTTACGCTCAAATATTGCATATCTATTGGTGGTGGAACTCAACGCCGCGCTTTGTCTCGTAAAATGAAGTCAATGAAAATAATTTAAATGTTCCATAAAATTCACCCCAGAGTGAAAATTGATCCGACAGACAATTAATTTTACAGTCAGACGCTGCCCTACATGTCTATTAATGTATGTATTTTAAAGATATAGTTTAGTAGTAGTTTGAAGCCAGAGGATAGATAGATAATCGAATTAAATACAATCATTCCTCCGAATTAACATCAAAGTATCCCAGCTTGGTGGTAGGAGATTCGTTCTCCGACTGGCTCGCGACCACTATCATGTCAAAGACGCATCGCCAAATATCTGGCTGTGTTCCGGTTCGATGGCATATCACCATCCCCGTTCTTTTTTGTTTTTTTTTTTTTTTTTTTTTATGGAATAAAGGAGGCAAACGAGCTAAAGGCCCACCTGGTGTTAAGTGGTTACCTTCGCCCATAGACATCCACAACAGTCAAGTTATGGATGCGGTTCGTCTTTGACATGATAGTGGTCGCGAGCCAGTCGGAGAACGAATCTCCTACCACCAAACTACTGGGTTACCCGCCTTTACGGGACGCTACCCAGCGGCGGGGGGGAATTGTATTCTTAACCCGTCCCCCCCACGGGAAGGGGTCCTTCTAGGGGTGGGATCATCGCTCCTTTCCTCCACCCTTTTTAAGGTTGGCAACGCATCCAGTGGGGAACCGGAGTGTCTTAACACTAGGTTCCCTCTGCCTAACTCTGCTGTGTGCGGGATACAGCGTGAAGCTAAAAAAAAAAAAAAAACACATCCACAACCTTCTAATGTTGTGAATGTCCATGGGCGAAGGTAACTACTTACCATCAGGTAGTCCTTCTGCTCGTTTGCCTCCCTTTATTCAATATAAAAAAAAATGTAACTTACAAAATTGTTTAAACAGTCATACACTGTACTAATATACGATGGATACATAACATTCATAAATACAACAATATTGTTAAAAATTCTACTCATATCCTAAAACAATTTTGAAAACACAAAAGCTAGAAAGAACATGCATCCACTCCCCCGGCCCCGCTCTGAACTGTCCAACTGTCAATTCAATATTCCGCGCCCTCAGGGCTCTCGCAAATGGTACTCCTAAACGCTCACGTGCGATATCGATTTGCTTCCCATACTTTTAATGTTCGATTTTATGGTACATTTGCTAAAATGTATGGATATTTTTTGGGGAAATTCTTGTTATTTTAAATTGATTGATAGTTCGTTTCGAAAGAATGGTGATATTTGTTTCTTTTTTCTGTTTCTGCTGAAAGATACAATGTATGCATAATATGTATAAGTAATAGGTATTCATGTAAAAATATATATGTTTAAATATATAAAAAGAACAGTTTCACGTTATTACTGGTAAGTAAGGTAGCCAACGAGAACTTAGTATTAAGACGCTCTGTTCTTCGTTCTGCGCTCGAAATCGAGACATTGTGTATTGAATGGTGAAATTTCCTCTTTGTCTTCTAAAGGTGAGAAATGAAATGTGAATGGATAGTGAGAAATTTCAATATAATCATTCCTCGTATTTGCATTTGCATACACAACCAACTACGCTTATATTCAGAATTTTAAATTCAGTTTACATGTTATTTTTACAAGCACTCGTTATTATTATGTTAATTTAATTCATTTGCTCTGTTTTTTATTGAATAAAGGAGGCAGAGCTGAAGGACCACCTGATGGTAAGTGGTTACCTTCGCCTATAGACATCCACAACATTCTATCCATCTATTAAGTTGTTGATGCGTTGCCGGCCTTGAAAGTGAAGGAAGGAGGAAGGATTGAGATGGAGGAATAGGGAGAGCCAGCTTACATGTGATTGAACCGGAACACATCGTCAGATATTTGGCGGTTCGTCTTTGACATGATAGTGGTCGCGAGCCAGTCGGAGAACGAATCTCCTACCACCAAGCTACTGGGTTACCCGCCTTTACACCGACGGAGGGGAATTGTATTCTTGACCCGTCCCCCCACGGGTAAAAGTAATAATATGCTTCTTTTCTTTTCTTATAATAATTGTTATTTTTACCAAAGATCGTTTGAAAGAGATTGCTAGCAATAAGAGCTCTTTTGCATATACGTAGGTACATATTTTTTTTACGTAGATATTAAATAGGTAGGTACATATATTTTGTTCGCGTGGTTTGTATCTTTTGTTGTATAATAATGAAATAGAATCGCTATTCAATTCTATTCTATTCTACTATTTCATATTTTTTTTAATTTTTTAACAAATAATAAAAGAAATTAAATACTATAACAATGAAAGTATTAAAATAAATGTTCGTTTTTATTTCAACGTTTGAAATTTCGAAGAACTCTTTAATATCCTAGAATTTATTCATGTTTTCTTTTTAACCTAGAACCTAGTGATACACTTTGTTCTCAACTTTTTACCTATTTTACATAATTTATGCGTTGGAGAGCAGAATTTAATATCGCGCTTTGTCTGACTTGTCAGTGGAATCGAAAAATTGTAATTCCGACATTCCCTCGACTGGGATTACAAATCAAAATCATCTGTTTTAGCCACGATGTTACAAATAACCCCGTAACTGAGCTAGAAATGTTTTGAATAGTCATAAAGTTATCTCATTTGTTTTAGGAAAACGTATAGAAAATTGACTAAACGAGATTTGAACCCACGCCTCTTAGAAACCGTTCATGTTCTCTGACTAATAATTACGTACGTTCCGTTTAGTTACGTTAAAGTTTTTTTATATATTAAGTATATGGAATACAGTTTAAAGAAATAAAAATATTTAATTTTAGATGTTATATGAACCCATTTTGAATTAAAAAATATATATAAAGATATATATGAACTACTATTATCTAATATCAATAGAATTAACTTTTTTTTCTTTAGCTTCACGCTGTATCCCGCACACAGAAGGGTAGGCAGAGGGAACCTAGTGTTAAGATACTCCGTTCCCCACGTTCCGCCGAATTCTGGAGGCATTGCGTTTTAAGTTGCGGAACATAACGCCGCGTTTTGCCTTGACGCCAGGCGAAGAAAATGGCACATTAGATATTTCCATTCCTCGAGTGGGACTCAAACCCACAACCAGTCGCTTTACAGTCGCACTTCGTGTCTCTGCGCCACGACTGGCTGATTAACTTAAACAATAGATATAATTTCACACTAAGTTACAAAACTGCTTAATATCAATATCCTGAATTTATAAAGAAAAGGGGTCTTTAAGCGTTTTACTTGCACACGGAGAGTCACATAATATGTATTGATTATGATAAATGTATCCAACGCTTCTATGAACGAGAAACCTTTTTCGAGGCATAAATATAAATAAGTGTATCGAAATAACAGCGGGGACGCATGCATATGTATTTGATACTGGGAAAGACATTTCGAACTTTATTACTTTAAAAATAGAGTTTAAATTACAATGTGATGAGTTTACCTGAAAAATAGGGTTGTCCTCAGCTGGGTTATGGTTGTAAAGTTCTTTTATAATATTTAATTATCTAATTAAGTTTATTTTTGCATTTTTGTTTTGTTATAATTTGCAAGGATTGTTTTGTTTGACCAAAAGAAATTGTCACAAATAAGTAAGTACATACTTTTTTCCTGACAAATAAGTTTCTACATATATACTTTCTCAATAAACAAGTACCATCAGGCCACATTCAATCAAAATAAAAAAATAACACCTACACATAAATACTTATAAGATATAACTTAAAAAAATTAAGTAATTCAATTTTATACAAAAATGCCATTCAACAATTTTGAAAACAACTGATACTCTTGAAATTGCTGGACCGATTTTTATCACACAAAGTTGAGAATCATCTCAAGAAAACTGGCTGTCTAAAACAATATAAATAAAAAAAAACAGATCGAAGGTAGTCCAATCGCTTTAGAGCTACCATACCATAGACAAACAGACACACACTGATATCGACGTTCTGTAACATTCCTCTATTAGTTGGGACAAAAATATACTATTTCTTTACTTTGCCAACCCTGCACAGTACATAGAAGGCGGTGCACAGGCGGGGCACGGTACAAAGACTCAATTATATTTTGAAGCACGTTTCAAGCATTTCAATTTTATATCTCGGCCATTTGGGACGAATGCCGACGTTGAGGCCGACGCGAGCACCGACGCCGACGTCGACGCACACTTTGCTATAATATTAGGTAGGCTTACCATATTTCTTGATATGGTAGGACTGAAATAGTAAGAGAATAAAAAAATAGATAAAAGAAATCAAGTAACCAAGTATATATGTGTATGTTGTATATATATGTTTAACGTACAAACAGAAACATTTAAGATATATTTTATTATTCTTAGGGCTATTTAGATGTTAATAAATGATAATTTATACTGTTATTTTTTCTCAGAAACTTCATAAGTCACAGAGTCATAACTACTTTAGTGTAGACTTTAAAATATATGCTCCTCTTATGTAAATAGAAGAATATTTGTTGGGAAATAGTAAACTAGCTTGTATAGTAAACTAATTGTATAGGATTACGCCATACTCATATATGATACAAGAAAAGAAATCACGTTTTTCCTCACGTAATAGGGAGAATATAAACAGAGAAAACCTACAGTGGCCAGTCGCACGGGCAGTGTGACTGTAAAACGCGCCTGGTTGTGGGTTCGATTCCCACTCGACAAGTGGAAATATTTAATATCCACCATTTCCTTCGTTGTGGTGTCGCGGCAAAAGCACTTCTTTAAGTTCCGCCACTTAACACCCAATGCCTATTAATTTGGCGGAAAGTGGAGAACGTAATCTTAACACAAGGTTCCCTCTGCCTACCATGCTATGTGCGGGACATAGCGTGAAGCTAAAAAAAACCTACAGTCATGACACTCCATTCTGCTACTCCAAACCGCGCTCTGTATTAGGTTTCCAAACGGAAAATTAAAAGCATTTGAAATATAATTATACTCCCGAGTAAAATCCCGACTAGGAACCCGCAGAAATTCATGTTTATAGTAAGATACTATCCCACTTCGCTACGATGGTCTTTTTACATAATATGTAGTATGTACATATATAATACTATTATAGCCGCTCTGATTACCTCTGGGGTAATCCCAGCTTATTCTAAAGTATGGTAGGCCTAGCGTTAACTAGAGTTAGTCTCGTAGCGACGATTCGGCTTAAACGCTCCGAATTATATTGGAAAACGATATTTTTTTCCTTTTAATTCGTCCTTCTTTGCCTTTCTCTCTATTGTAGTGAAACGCGTTGGTTACATTCAGAATTCATTTACAAGACTTTTTTAAGCTTTCAATATCTAAAAAATAGTATTGAAAAAACCATTAATAAAACGTATAAAAATTTGAACGCAGCGAGATTCGAATTCGCTCCTCCTGAATACCGTTCAGGCTCTCTCACCACTGAGCATGTTCAGTGTGAAATAACACTTTAAAAATGTTTAAATATAATATTGGTTGAATTCTGAAATATTACTTACGTTTATATAAATACATATATGATTAAACTATAAATTGTAATATCATATATTCAAGTAAATAATGAAGTCATTTGCACACTCATTGACGTTTGGTCCATTAGCAGTGTCATTCATCAATCATACAAAACCTCGAAATCCTTGAAACGCAATGGTTGCAGGTTCGATTCCCACTCGGGGAAAAGACCGAAAACAAAGCGCGACGTTGAATTCCGCCACTTAACACAGAATGTCTCGATACCGGTCGGAGTGTCTTGACACTAGGCTCTCTCTGACTACCCTACTGTGCGGGAAAAAACGTGAAGCTGCTTTCAAAATTATATACTAACTTGAAAAATAAAAGCTTTTTTATAATTGCACTTGAAACTTAATAAGAGGGAGTGATTTTTTTTGTGAACATTTACTCATTTCCGAGGGTTCAGAGAAAAATAAAAAGACCTATTGTTAAATTACAAAACCTGCAAAGTGCCAGGGGTTAGTGCGTTTGAAAAAATAACATTAGATCCCTTTTTTTCGAGTAACAATAATAACAGTTTCGTATATAAGTAGAATTGGTTATAGAAAGAATGTATGAGTGCATACAAAAGTAACTTTTTTGGGCTTTTGTTTGGGCGCAATTGTTAGAAAATTTAATTTTATAAAAAAATATAGGTTTAGTTTTAGACAGTATAATAATAAGAAGTTTTTTCCAGGCAGGCAGCAGCGTAATGAGAGAGAGCCTTGTGGCAAGACACTCCGTTCTCCACTTTACGTCTGAATATGAGACAATACATATTTAGTTCAGATGTCAACATTGCGCTTTGTCGTGGTCACTGATGAAATTGGCGGAAAGGTGGAATTAATGAAATTAAATATAAATAAAATAGGATTTTTTGTTTTTATTATTAAAATGCTAAATGAAGGTAGACAAAAATGCTAAAACATCATCTTTTACAATTTTTGTCTATCATTTTAAATTTTTGTCAGTTTGTTTACTCTGGAGTGGCGAGATCGATTTTGATTAGTTTTTCACTGATAGTTAGCCGACGTAACAAAGAGTAACTTAAGCCCTTTTCATTTTAATAGAATTATAACTTTTTTGGTAATTTCTACAAGAACGAAGTCGTAGGCACATTTCCTTCATATAACTTGACATACCTATCCCTAAAAATATAGGAGTTATGTGAATGAATTACACAATATCGAAACATACTGTAAGTGAAACCCGGTTTTAAGTTAGTTTAACGTAATCCTTACAATGAGTAATTTACGACCATATAGACTATAACCGTAATTAAACATTAATGAAATATAATAACTGCCAAGCTTTTAAAAGCCCAAAGCATTATAGACTTTATTCCTTAGACCTAGAGTTTAAAATTCCATACTTTAAATAGACACCATATGTATCTGCTACTATGGAAAGTGACATGTGAGTATAATTTCCTCGGCCTAATTAGTAAGATAAGGTGTGATTACTGTAATAAGAGTGTAATCAACAGTTCCGGACGAGAATACACGAAAATTACTAAATAAGTACATTACAATGTATGGTTTTTTATATTATTTTACAAAAAAAGTTTATTTTTTTGAGCTTTAAAGTATGTTTTGAACTATTGTGGCGCAGTTAAATATGTTTGTTTATGAGTTCAATTCCTGGTTGCGATAATGAATTTATTTATTTATTTATTTATTTAAGGTCAATCAGCAGTTTGATAATATTATATATCCAGAAAACACAAACATTGTCGACTTAAGTAATATTATTGAATGCTACTTAAGTTAAATAATAAACTTATAAGCAACTTTGGACCAGTCGTGGCGCAGTGGCATAGTGTGACTGTAAATGACTGGTTGTGGGTTCGATTCCCACTCGAGGAATAGAAATATTTAATATTTCCATTTTCTTCGCTCTGGTATCAGAAGCAAAGCGCGGCGTTAAGTTTCACCACTTAACATGCAATACCTCCGAATTCGACGGAAAGTGGGGAACGAAGTGTCTTAACACTAGGCTCCCTCTGCCTACCCTGCTGTGTGCGGAATACAGCGTGAAGCTAAGAAAGAAAAAAACACTTATAACACCACGTGCAAACATAAAGAGAAATTAGAAATTATGAATAAGTAATTAGCTAGTTTGCTATCATATATTCAAATTATTTTCATTCTCCGCTCTAGTACCTATACAAAGCACGGCGTTAAGTTCCGCAACTTAACACTCAATATCCTTACCTAACTGACTTACTTAACGCCCAATATAAAAGAATAGTGCTTCTTAGCCCTTTTATCCTGCTATACGAGGATAAAAGCGTAAAGCTTCTATTATTATAACTGTTCTAAATACTTTTTAATTTATCCCACTTGGTAGCATTAAGCTCGGAAGCTCAGACAGAGCTTACTGAGAAGTTGTGTTTATAACGAAGACTAATTATTATAGTTTAAATTGAACTTCAACGAAATTACTCTGTAATTATTTAATTACGATCGTTATAAAGCTTTGACGTCATACAGCGATAAATACTTTTTATATCTTAGCGTTAGTTTTATTATACTAATGATACTTCTTTTCTTTTGTTATACGCATATATTTTATATATATTACTTTTACAATTTAATATTTTTCTTTATACTAACTCAAATTCTGGAGGTATCACGTGTTAAATAGCGGTACTCAACGTGTTTTTCTTGAATATTACATAACGTAAAACATTAAATATTTCCATTTCTCAAGTGGGAATCGAATCCACAACCAGTCGTGTTTGCAGTCATTGCGCCACGATTGGCTTAACTACTATAAAGTAATCATGAAGTAGCATACGCAGTTGAATATAAAGTAATACTTAGATATAAAGAAAATACAGCCCGCACATACTTTTATGTTAAATATACCCACATAATATAAAGACTGTTCGCTGTTGTCCTTCGTCAGCGTAGTAATGGACATCTTTCTGACAAATTTCAAGTTTGCAGCAAAAAATAAAGGACTTTCATACAAACTTGCGAAAGCACTTAAACCTCCTTAATCCGGCTCTGTCGCAAAATCCGTACTTAGACGTCTACTATTATATAAACTAGTATAAACTACCCCTCTGTCAAATTTCATCTTTTTGTACGTCAAGCGGTTTTCGGTTAATGAAATGATTTAATGGATATTGACGTAAGTTTTAAGACACACTTTGTAAAGTATAACCATCTTCAATTTGCTGTTTACAGAAATACTTTGGGTAGAAAAGAGAAAAACATTCTTTAGCGTTCAATGGCATCACCGTGCGTTGCAGATAGATGAAGTCTGGTCAGTGCATAGGACTTGCCACACATACAAGGCAAGGTAGGCTCAACCAATTTTATATTTGATTGATTTGATCTTTAGAAAATCTATAAAACTTAAATACAGCGGAATTCGAACCCGCGCGTCTTGGGAACCATCCAAGCGCAGTGACCGCTAAGCCATGCGTTCAACGCGAGAATACTTGTGTTTTATATTATATATTATTTTATATTTAATACCTACAATGTTATGAAGTACATAGACAATTAGTAGAGACTTAGTTCTTCTACCGCTTAGTATATTAATTTTGTTTACCTTCATGCTGTATCCCGCACACAGCAGGCAAAGGCTGGCAAAGGAAACCTAGTGTTTAGATACTCCGTTCTCCACTTTTCGCAGGATTCTGAGGCATTGCATGTTAAGTGGCGAAACTTAACGCCGTGCTTTGCCTCGACACCAGAGTTAAGAAAATAGAAATATTTGATATTACCACTCCTCGAGTGGGAATCGAACCCACAACCAGTCGCTTTAAAGGCACACTCTGTAATTCTGCGTCACGATTGGCACCTAAATGCTAGTTTTGGCTATAACCGGCACCTAAATGCTAGTTTTGGCTATAACCATGCCAGTCATATACTAGTACTCTACTAGTATTATATATAAGAATGTTTCTCAATAGCGTGCTTCCGTCCGTCCAGCGCCGCTGCCGTCGCATGTCTAATTGATCCTTTCAGAGGGTCATTGTTAACGAATGACTATTGTCGGTCGACTGCTTCCATATAAAGACCGTTGTCTAGACTAGGAGGCAGTTGCTGAGTTATATAGGTATGTTTTAGATTTTAAACTTTCAAAGTATTTTAACGTTTTTAAGGTATTTAAAGTATTTACATAAAGAGGTGGTTGAAAATCATAATTAGAACATGTATTAAAATTCGATCGCGGCGCGGTTTCAACCTGCGTCCCTTGGATCCGTCCAAACGCTTTGGACGCGTGCGCAGTGCATTCTACATCTGGTTGCTTTCAAATTCTTATATGCTTATTACTACATTTTTTGTTGTCGGCATCTCTGTAAAATTAGTAAAGTATTTTTTTTATTTTATTTACATCATACCAAACAGTACACATAAATTTCAAATACTAAATAGTACACCTATAAAGTTTTCACTAAAAACATACCAATACCAATGCTAATATAAAAAATACAACAATATTAGACCAGGTTTGGCGAAGGGGCACAACGTGTGCTTAAACACGACTGGATGTGGGTTCGATTCCATGTGAGGAATTGAAACATTTAATATTTTATTTTCTTCTCTATGCCTGTCTATCTTTAGTTTTTTAATAAAACATCCGAGTACGTATTTTCTTTTTAGTGAGATAGTATGTTACGTTTAACTGAACGTGAGCATGTAACGTTTGCGAAGCAGATTCTAGGTAATGAAATAGCAGAGGATTTACGAGATTAGAAAGTATAGAAATGGAAAAAGCCTTGTAACTGTCATCATCAGTCAAGTTATAAAGTGCCTATTGTTATTCTTACAAGGGAGATATACATACATATAGAATTTGGACTGAAAGAGGAGAACAAAGTATTTTAACGTCCAAGATTTTTCTATATCACAATTTAAAAAAGTTACGAAAAGACGTTTGTGTGTTAAAGGTTATTAAGTAATGAAAGATTTTGTAAATGATAACACGCTTTGGGAATGAAATGTTCGCTCCAGGCTATTTCAAAAGTATCACTGTCAGCAATAAATCTGTATATAACAAGAACTTTAAAAAAAAAGAAGTCCACTGAGTTTCTTGCGCCGGTTCTTCTCAGGTCTGAGGCATTAACTTTAGTGAACCGGTGGTAAACTATTTGACGTTCAAAAAATGAAGTATGTAACTTCTTATGTGTGGCCAGTCGTGGCCCAGTGGCACAAGCGTGTGACTGTAAACGACTGGTTGTGGGTTCGACTCCAACTCGAGGAGTGGAAATATTTAATATTTCCATTTTCTTCGCTCTGGTGTCGAGGTAAAGCGCGGCGTTAAGTTCCGCCACTTAACACGCAATGCCTCCGAATTCGGCGGTGCGTGGGGAACGGAGTGTCTTAACACTAGGTTCCCTCTGCCTACCCTGCTGTGTGCGGGATATAGCGTGAAGCTATTTATTTAATTTATTTTAACTTCTTATTTTGAATAAAATTATTTGACTTTGACGTTAACTCTAGGTTTCCTTTCTATATAAAAAAATCAGGAGCTAAAAATAATAGTAATAAATGAAACCTCTAGAAAAATGTGAATATAAGAGAATGCCAAGCAAGCAATATATTTTTATTAAAGTATATTCTCTCTTACATTGCTACAAGAGACAGCGTCCGTCTCACGACCTAAGAAATGAATATAGAAATATGAGGCCATACTTAGAATAGCTACGATCGATCGGAATTAGACGAAGATATTCGATAGACGAAGTTGATTCATTTGGAATATTTCAAATCTTTATTAATTTTCTAGTCTTTCATTTCTTGTTATTTTGCGTTCAAAATAAAAGTTTTTATTATTCTGTGATCGTTATATTGTATATTTTTGAGGATATAGGTTCGATTACTGTATGGAGCCTGTAGATGACTATAATGAAAATTTAAGAATGAGAGATTTTTTTTGCACTAGGTTTACTCTGCCTACTCTGGCGAAAGAAAATGATAATTTTTGCTACATGCTAAAATAATTAATATTTTCTTTCTAATTACTGTTATTTTATTACTTATTGATTTTTTTTATTAGAATCTTAGTAGGGTCACCTTAAGCAGTTGTTTGTTACTAAACTTTTTATAATATGAGAGGGAGGTGAAAAAATCATTCAATACGTATAAAATCAAATCAAAAATGTTATCATTTTGCTCTCGACCGATGTATTGTAATATAATCGTTTACGATATGAAATTGAAGTTATCGTTTTATAGCCCTTAACTTAATTTACACTTTTATAACGCGTAAAAAACTTAAAAGCCGTGAAAGGACCGTTCATAAAACGCAAATTATACGACTTACTATAAGAGTATTGCTTTTAAACATTTTTAAAGTGTTATTCCACACGTAGGAAAATTGAAAAAGACATTTAAAGAAAACGTATAAAAATTTGAACGCAGCGGGATTCGAACCCGCGCCTCCTGAATACCGTTCAGGCGCTCTCACCACTGAGCCATGCGTTCTACTAGCCGCTGCGTCGAAATTCTTATACGCTTTATTACAACTTATTTATGTTGTTAGCATTAGCACTTTAGCACTTTAAAAATGTTTAAAAGTATTTAATAAATAGCATTCTCTCTTGCCAAATGATTGTTCGTAGAATAATCTTTGGGTAGCAGAAATTTGTAAAAATCTCTCTACAGAGATGCTAACAACATAAATAAGTTGTAATAAAGCGTATAAGAATTTCGACGCAGCGGCTAGTAGAACGCATGGCTCAGTGGTGAGAGCGCCTGAACGGTATTCGGGAGGCGAGGGTTCGAATCCCGCTGCGTTCAAATTTTTATACGTTTTATTTAAATGTCTTTTTCAAGAGTATTGCTTTCACAATTAGAATTTTATAATACGTAGGTACATACATACATTCATATAAAACATACGTAAATTAATTAAAAATTTTAGATATTTAATAGAAAATAATTAAATTAAGTAATAAATAAGAAATTTTGCAAAATGTTAGCTTTAAAGCGATGCTAAAAGCATTTGAAAAGTCCAAGAACATGTTATAAAGGAAATTCGTATCATATTTATAATACCTACTCGATACTACACTTTGAACCAAATTTTAAGTTTATACTCGTATTATTAGTTAGAGTTTGTTGTGGCGCAGTTGTAGTCCTTATAACATGGTTTATTGTCGGTTAGTAGTGGGTTTGAGTCCATTTTGGAGGATTTTTTATATTTAAAACAGAAAATTGCTTTACACACAAAATACTACTCAGGTGTCACAGCTACCTTTACTGCTTATGATATCGCGTCTTTAGAATGGTTGGAATTTAGCAAATAGTGATTTACGAAATAGTGACATAACTATATAAATAGTCAGGGCCAGTAGGGGTCAGTCGTGGTGCAGAGGCACAAAGTATGACGGTAAAGCGACAGGTTGTGGGTTCGATTTCCACTTGAGGAGTGGAAATATTTAATTTTTCCATTTTCTTTGCTCTGGTGTCGAAGCAAAGCGCGGCGTTAAGTTCCGCCATTTAACACGAATGTCTCCAAAAATCGGGATACAGCGTGAAGCTAAAAAAAACTATATAAATGTGTTATCGTTGTCTGTAATGTTGACCATTATTATTAAAGAAAAATGACACTAAAATTTTTATCTCAAAACCTCACTTCTAAAAACGTTCTACGAGCAAAACTTTGTAAGTAAAGTTGACGTAAACCTTTTCATTATACTAATTTGAAGTGGCCCGCTTTCAAAGCTTACAAAAGCTCAAACTAATGGACAGCTCTGACCGCGTATTTTCTCAACATTGTAGGCGAGATCAAAGTCAATGAATAACTTAGGTATATCTATAAAAGGTAAGTTAGACATTTGCCACAATAAGATAGACTTTGTAGTCATCGCAGCGGTCCGCTCGGTTATTATACAATAACGGTTAAGAGCGAGCAGCTTTTTTATATTAAAGGTTCTGTATTTTTCATATTTTTATACTAGTATCACAAATATGTAAGTGTGTTTGTTTGTCTGTTACGCTTTTACGGGTAAGCCACCGGTCCGATTTGGATGGAATTCGAAATGTAAATAGTTGAAGAACCAGGTCAAACTTAATCTACTTTTTCAAATGATATATGGCAAACATAGGCTAACTTATTTCTTTGACACACGACGCACAGGCGAAATGACTGTCCTTGGGGAGTAAACGGGATTTCTGAAAGAAACTTTCTAACAGGAAATAAGGAGATTTTACGCTTTACATATTACATTATACAAACTTTCAACTACCTTACATATAAAATTATACTTTATTTTTTATTTTCTGTCATATAAATACGGAACCACAAAATCCTAGCCATACTGAAATAGCCATAGCTATATCTAAAGTATACAATTTCCCACAAAGGTTTAACAACAGTAGGTATGTGAAATTAAAGAACTCTGTCCACAGAGTAAAGAGAACAGGGTACCTACTGAGAACAGGGTACGGCATGACAAAGCAACTATGTATGCAATGTTGAAAACACTTTACGTCCGTTAGAAACTTGCGCCTTCATTTAGATGCTTTATGTGGGCAAAAGCTAAGATCTTCTCGATTCAAAGTTTTTATTGTTGTAGGTACTTTAGGAATGGAAAAAGAAATAATTATTTTGAACAAAATATAGTATTATTAGAGGACTATGATGGTGCAGTGGAATAGCGTCTAATTGTAATCATAATTGGCTGTGGGTTCGATTCTTACTTTGGGGAATGATTATACATTTAGAAAACGTATAAAAATTTGAACGCAGCGGGATTCGAAGCCGATTCCTGCGTCGAAATTCTTATACGCAACTGGTAGTAGAACGCATGGCTCAGTGGCGAGACCGCCTGGACGGTATTTAGGAGACACGGGTTCGAATCCCGCTGCAGTCAAATTTTTACACGTTTTCAATTTTACTAAGTGTGGAATAACACTTTAAAAATTCTTAAGAAATGATTATATATTTTTTTTATTTTTTCGTTCTGGTGAACATGATTAAGGTTGGCGTTGAGTTCTGTCACTCAACGCTTAATGTCTCGAATCCGGGTAGAAAATAAGAACGGAGTGTCAGGACACTAGATTCTTTGTGACCATCTTAATATGAAAGAATAAGTGTGCAGCTGAAATATAAATAATTAAAAGTAATATGGTTTAAGAAGGTTACGACGGTTTTTTCTCAACATGGTTACGAATTTTCTGCTACGACGAAGGTTTTCTAAGCATCGAGTTTCTTTTCTACTTTTATTGAAGCTGTATATAATACAAAGTTAGTTAGAATTTAAATGTTATCATATTCTATAATGCTACATAATTTTGGGGAAAATTGGAAATGTCTCCTTCATAATCTCGTGTATGTTGTAGGAAAGGAAATGACATTAGACACTACATGTAGTATCTAGCGTGTAGTATATCTAGTAGTACACATGTATGTCAAAACTTGGCTGTGTTCACAGAAATGGGTCATTACGCTTTATTAACATTAGAGTAGTCTGGCAACTAATTATAAGTTTAAATTGACTTATAGCGATTAGCTACAAGAGCTTATTTATTTAGTGAATTTGCAATACATTTAATAAGTAAGATGATGCCTGTATGAGATCTTGTGATAAGTCCTCCGTTGCACATAACATTTGGTGTGTATTCTCTTATGAAGGTATGTAAACTTTTATGTTGCACGTAAAGTAAGTATTATTATTAGTAAGCAATAAACGCATCTAAACGATGTTTCTTTCGTATTTTTATTAAAAATGATTACCAAATCGGTGTAAAATTTGGAAATCATCGCATGGAGCCATATATTTACATTTAAAATATATTTTAATGGTTCTAAAAGTATGAAGTAAGTATACAGAGTAAAATAATATCGGGATTTTTTCAACGGATGTTGAAAAAATATTTTTTATGTTTCATGTGTATATATTCTATGTATATGTATATCATAAGAGATGAATGTTTATATTTAAAAAATATTCTTTTCTCCGCTTCAGGACCGATACTCATTATCTCAAATGTAATCGAAAACGTAGAGCCGCGTGTCAAAACTCTCTCTGTCTACCCTACTATTCCAGATTTAGTATTATTATCAAAATCGTCCATAATACCTTAAGACGATATATAATTACACGCAATTCCGAATCAGCAAATAGAGCAAGTTCCGATCAATAGATCGAACTAACAATGGAATAGTTATTTGAAGAGCAGTTTTGTAAGTCGTCAATTATATGAGCTTCAGGGAACACGACTCATCGCTGCAGTTCAGACATAATTGATTTTGCCACACAGCCATCGAAATATACGGGTGTGTATCGGCACTGGGCCGTTGCGTTTTCTTTGTTTTTTTTTTTATTTTATTGATTACCCTGAGTGGGATTGAACCTGCAAACTTGGGGCCTAGATAGTGACTAAATACTTTCTATGCTCCGCGTAAGAATTTACTAAAAATAAGAGATATTTTTTGTGGCAAAGGTATGTAGTGGCAAAATATTCCGTTCTTCATTTTCTGCCCGAAATCGAGATATTATGTAGTGAGTGGCGAATGTAAGTATAAAATAAAAAGAGTCATCACACATCCAATAGACATAAATTACTTTCAAGTTTTAGATCTAAAAAGTCATATTTGGAATACAATACAACCTGTTATGTACAATGACACTTTGACACTATGACACAGTTTAACTGTAAAAGTAATAATCAAAAGTCATGAGTTTGACATTTTACTACGGAAAACAATTATATTTAAATTATTTCACATCTCTCCAATCTAAAAAAAAAAATAGCAGAGTTTAGTTTCACTTTGGCGTAATATTTCTGATGTTGATTTTTGTAAATAAAACTAAAGATTTAACCAACTTGTAGTTTAATTAGCGTTTTACAATCAGAGTTACATGTGCACACTTTGACAATTTTAGAGTAAGAGAGCGAGAGCGAGTGAACGAACAAACTAAAAGAAATTACAAAAACAATACTACCAACTTATAATGATTTAAGCGTTCACTCTCTCTGTAATACAGATAATTTAAATATACATTATATAAACATTGCCATATATACTAACAATTTCTAAAAGGGATGAAGATTAAAAACTGCAAGTATCTTTGCATTCGTTTCTCACTAGCTATAACTATATACACTATATACGGGAAGCAAAAAAATACCATATCTTTTTATAAAATAAATGAAGATATAACTACCTGTATGTTACACGCTGAGGTCGCAATAAGTCTCATAACGGAAGACTGTAAACTAACAGAGCAAATAAACATAAACGTCTAAAAGCAAACAACTTTATTGGCAATAACTTTAATTTCGCCGCGAGTCATTATGTCGTAATAACTGTGTTTTTATTTATGATTCCAACATTCTAAGCGGAAAGTGGAGAGACTGTCACTATTTTCTCTCTGCCCACCTTCTAAGTTCAATTGGGTTGAGTATTTATTGTGTTTCTTGCTAGCAGAAATATTATTTAAGTCATTTTTTTTTTTTAGCTTCACGCTGTATCCCGCAAACAGCAGGGTAGGCAGAGGGACTCTAGTGTTAAGAAACTCCGTTCCCCACTTTTCGCCGAATTTTGGAAACATTGAGTGTTAAGTGGCGGAACTTAACGCCGCGCTTTGGCTTGAAACCAGAGCGATGAATATGAAAATATAAAATATTTCTACTCGAGCGGGAATCGAACCCAAAACCAGTCGCTATACAGTCACACTTTGTGCTTCTGCGTCACTACTGGCCAATAAGTCAGTAATTCTTCTTACAAAACTGACAATACTGACATTTTCATATAAATTGATGATCAAAATATCTTGCTGCGTGATTTAGATATTATATTTCAATAAATGAATAACGAACTAGAGTCTAAGGTACTAAATTTAACATGTATACATAGTTTCCAATATTATAACAATGTAGTCAGCGAGAACCCAGTATTAAGACACGCCGTTCTCATTGTCCACCCGAAATACTGATAGTATTGAGTCCCGGAACTCAACACCGCGCTTTGTCTTAGATACCAGTGTGGAAAGAAAAGGAGATAATAATTAAAATTTACATATATTTTTTTGTTGAATAAAGGAGGCGGACGAGCAGAAAGACCACCAGATGGTAAGGATGGTAAGTGGTTACCTTCGCCCATAGACATCCACAACACTATAGGGGTTGTGGGTGCGTTGCCAACCTTGGGGGTGAAGGAGGGAAAGAGGGAGATAGGATGGGATTGGTGGGAATAGGGAGAGAGCTGGCTTATATTTTATATTTCCTTAAGTGTCGAAATAGTCAGACGCTGTCTCAATACTCCTGACAGTACTATAATAGTTACTTATTGAACTTCTTGCAATTATTGTATTTCAAATAAATAATTGAAGTCCCAGAAGAAATTGAATCGATTTCTCGATCGATTTGTATAAACGTTTTTTATGATTCGATTTTAATCCGCTTTTTATAGATGGTATTTTGTTAAAACGTCTTTTGTTATATAAAGTAGGTACTGATATTTTGTTTGTTAAGAACCAGTTCTATGAGAAAATACTATGGTACAAAATTTTAAATAGATATATGTTTATTTATTTATAGTTAGCTATTCCGAGATTACAATTGGTGTCAAATTGACACTGAATTTAGCCCGTGGGGGGACGCGTTGAGAATACAATTCCCCCCCGTCGCTGAGTAGCGTCCCGTAAAAGGCGGGTAGCCCAGTAGCTTGGTGGTAGGAGACTCGTCCTCCGACTGGCTGGCCACCACTGTCATGTCAAAGACGAACCGCCAAACATCTTCTGATGTTTTCCGGATCGATGGCATGGAAGCCAGCTCTCCTATTTTCCACCAATCCCATTCTTCCTTCCTCCTATCCCCATCTCGAAGGTCAGCAATACATCCACAACTCTAATGTTGTGTTGTGGATGTTTATGGGCGAAGGTAACCACTTAACACCAGGTGGGTGGGGTGCCTCCTTTATTTTATTTATATTGTAAAGTTAACCTTGTTGTATATTGTAAAGTTAGCTTACTATAAGCAATTTAACATTGATATATGAGCAAAGTACAGGTATTTAGTTAGCTTATGCGTGGAATTTTATATGTCCACGACTTTATTTCAACGAAATGTTCGTGGATTCTAATTTAGCTAAGAATTTTATTAAGATCTTTCTTGATTTTCCCGATTTTGACACACTTCAAATTTAATTATTTCACCGTATTAATTATGTATCATTTGATATTTAAAAAATGATTAAGAATTTCAAGGTTTTGAATATCTAATAGGTCCGCCCGAATTTGAAACATTGCTCGTTAAAACAGCACATACCTACAATAAAAATCACTATAAAAGCATAGTTTCTCAAGCATTTCTTTTTGCAGTTTAAAAGATGGTATCGAGTCGCCTTTACCTTTCCCATAACAAGCTGTCGCTAATCTGCAAATAAGTTACGGACTAAGCTCATTCAGAATACGTGAATGTATTTTTTTATCCGACGCCCGATTATTATTTAATACCGGCTTTTGACACAATGACGTCTCTTTACAGATTAAACTGTTTTGTATTTCAATTTTTGAATGCTTTTTTATTATTAATTCGTCGATATAATGTGTTTTTTGAATGAATGAATTTTCTTTTTTATTGAAGTTTCAAAAGGTAGATTTAATTATAATGTTTTATTATGCTGTATTTTTTGAATGTAAGTAATTATTATTGCTATGTTTATATTATCACACTAGTTTGTGTCGCTACAAGTTTTTTGATGAATTATAGCTGATAAGTTCAGGGATTCGTGGTTTACTGACATTAAGTTTACTTCATTAAAGTTAAGTAAAACAAATTACATGATAACATTTAACTTGGCAAATGTGTCTTATCATTATGAACACATATAACGTCTAACTCGCGAATAAAACAAATGAAATGCCTGAAATACCTAAAAGCCATAAAATAATAAAAAACAAGAACAAACAAATGGAATATTTTATTTGCTATCTAGAAGCATTAAAATAAATAGACATATGTCATCTTTTAAAACATAAGCTCTTTCTATACTAAGAATGTAAGGAAATCCATATAAAATTATTTTTAACAGTTTTAAAATTTAAACATACCAGGATTCGAACCCGCTTCTTGGAAGCAGTTCAAGTCAAGTCAATTAAGCTATACGTTCTTATCGACTTAGTCTTAATTCATATACGCTTGATATAACTTATTTTTCATATAGTTTTCTAATATTTCTACGATATGATCTAAGTATGGAGTGTTTTGGCACTAGGAAAAAAGCGTAACCGCTCCACTTTACACACGTTCTTTGCAAGTAATTAATATAAAACTCATCATACAGCAAGTCACACAATTTAAACTAAAACTTCAACTAAAATTAACAAATATCACATCTTAATTAAACTGCAGTAACGCCAGTCTGGATGTTGATACTTACTAGTGTAGTAACGTCACATCCACAAGCGTAATTTCACTTAATTATATATTGTTTGCAAAGGACCCCGCGCTGGAAGGTCCCCGCGAGGGTGCGGGCAGATCAAAGCGGGCAGGTCTTTGTGACTGCCGGCTTAGTTTTGTTTACGACGCGTGATCCTGGCATCGCTTTATTGCACTGTTTCATAGAAAACTGTAATGAGGGTGTGTTTGAGAACATGTCGCTATGCTTCGACTTTGTGTGATGATGAAGTAAATGTGTAGTATATAAAGTAATTGTGTATTACTTTATATACTACATATTTACTTAACCAGTGGTGGCCAGTCTTGGCCCAGTGGCACAAGTGTTTGACTGTAAGCGACTGGTTGTGGGTTCGATTCCCACTCGAGGAGTGGAAATATTCCATATTTCCATTTTCTTCGTTCTGGTGTCGAGGCAAAGCGCGGCGTTAAGTTCCGCCACTTAACACGCAATGCCTCCGAATCCGGCGGAAAGTGCGGAACGGAGTGTTTTAACACTCTGCCTACCCTGCTGTGTGCGGGATACAGCGTGAAGCTATAAAAAAAATAGTGTGTTAGTTTTACGTTTCTTTTCTGCATAGCAGGGTAGGTAGAGAAACATAGTGTTAAGCCACTATGGTCACCACTTTCTGTCTAAAATGGAAACATTGCGTGTTGAAAGACGGAGACTTATATTTAAATTATTAACACAACTTCCGACCCACTCACGGCTTTGAGGCGAGTGAGTGAATTACATTATTATAGTTGTTTTGTGGACTTATAAGGAAAAAAGTAGCCTATATTCAATCCGGGGTCCTCAACTGTATTTATATCAAAATTAATTACAATCAGTCAACCGGTTTAAATTTTCCATACAAACTTTCATCTCCATTTCAAGTATATAAAAGGATGTGACATTTTTTTCAAAAATGTATTTCTTAAATTATTTTCATTCTGAATTTCATTCAATTTGGACCAATACGTTAAACGTGAAAGTGTAGTGGACAGACATACTTTCGCATTTATAATATTAATATGGAAGATTACATAACATGGCGTTGAATTTCGGTAAAAAAAACTCACTTACATGTCTCAATTTGGGCCGGAAATTGGAGAAAGAACTCTTGGTAGGTACTTTCCCTTCTAAATAGGGTATGGCCTGAAACCATTTTGTTTAGGTAAGTAATTGATATCGACGTTTTCACTGCGTATTTAAACCAAGCATGGCGTAGGTGACGCAACATAGTTCACCATTTTTTGTACATTAAGTTTAGGACCCCTCTGTGTAACTTACAAACTATGGAAAAATACCACATAAAGTTTATGACGTAAATTACAAACTCATATACATACATGACAATAGAAAACTAAAACAATGTTAACAACAAACTTGTACTTTATACCTATCTACATATATTTTGAATACAATACACTGTGCGTATAATGTCGTTCATTATTGCCAAAGTAAGCCGGGCTTTGTGCGCGATGGCCGGCTTTACCCCGTAATGCTTTTTATGACATCCGATCCGACAAGTGACTTGTCATGTGGTCGACGTGGCTTATGTGATATGCCTCATTATATTGTCAGTGTTTATTTATGGAAATCTCGGTTTTTTTTCAGAGTAGGTAGAGAAAACATTGGAGTAAAAACTCTCTGTACTTCACTACACGCCACACAACTATGGAATGACTTACCAGCGGCAGTGTTTCCAGGTCGATACGACATGTGTATGTAACGGAATTTAAAAAACAAAAATACTTTTAAAAATGAACAAGTGTTTCCTCACGTGGAGATTTGTAAAAAAATGTGTCTTTTTAATGGAAAAACTACGTTTTTAACCCCAGTATTAAAATACTGGTATTCCTGAAAAGAATATCAGTTATATTGTACAGTTATTCTTATACTTAGGTAATGAAGAACAGTTTTTTTAAAGTTCGTATAAAAATTCGAATGCAGCAGGATTCAAACCAACCTCCTGTAAGTGCCGTCCCAGCGCTCTGAGCACCAAACCTACATTTTTCTACTACAATCAATCTTTGTATAGCAAAAATTTGTAACTACCCTCTATAGGCATGCTTACTATAACTGTAAATAATTTGTAATGAACATAGTCATAGGAATCTGGACGTCGTCGAGTTCAATTATGTTTTAATTTGTAGACGTTTTATATAAAATCTGTGCATGTTTTTTCGAGCAAATCAGACTTTGTATAACCTAGCTTAAGTTCTGAGAAACCATTGATGTTAATATTAATTAATAATTAAGAAAATAAGTACATATCAAGTATCTGTAGTGTACCTATACTTATAAATATTAAAAAAAAAAAAACTAGACAGATAAGCCAAAGTAATCAATGTAATAGAATATACTATAGGTTGAGAATATATATTATAGCAGACATTTTATTTTCTTTTTACTAAAACGAAACATGAGAACAGAGGAGCGGAATTGATCCCATGACCTCCGCCCGACATCCGACCCAAGCATTCAACTATAACCAATCAACTTGTAGCTATCGCAGTATAATCAGTACTTACTAAGCTTATCAAATATTTTTACATACAAATAAAAGTGTGCCTAGTAAAATTATAATACAGAATAATATTTCACAGAAGTAAAAAAAAAATTGTTATCTTGCTAATATTGAAACAAAAGGTTGATTGAAAGTATGTATTTCAAAACAGCAAAAGCATTGTTATTACTGATTTACTTAAAGAAAAAACTAAATTAAAAGTAAGAATATTGTTTATACTAAAAGTAAGTAATAAGCGAGTATCCATACCTAAATTATAAATGCGAAAGTCTGTGTGTTTGTCTGTCACGCTTTCATGGCTAATCTACCGGTCCGATTTGGATGAAATTTAGAATGAAAGTAGTAAAAGTTACTGGGTCTAACATAGGCTACTTATTTTTCAAAAATCAACCGCTAAAGGTTTGAAATAGGGGATGAAAGTTTATATGAAAAATCTAAACCGCTTAACCGATTATAGTGAATTTTGGCATAAATATAGTTGATAATCTAAGCTTAAACATAGGTTACTTTATTTTTTTAAAAATCTACTCCCGAGGGTTGCAGTATAACGAAGTAGTTATGTAGTTCACGCGGCGACGCCGCGAGCGGGCCGCTAGTATGTAATAAGAATACATAGAAACAATGACAATATAGAATTTTCCCTGTGCCTAGTTTCCTATCAACTTCTGACACTTACATCACTGTAAATAAAGCAAGGTAGCTTAACTTAGCGTAACTTTTCGAAGTTTAAACTACATGTCTGAATGCCAAATTTTAATAAAATCTACTTAATAATTTTTAATATACATAATATTTTTAATATTGTTTTACTTTTCTCTTCTGGCATTTTTTAAAGTATTATTTACACATTTACATTTTATACGTTTTCTAGAAATGTTTTTTCTTAATATATTCTTAACCTACTAGGAATCAATTTTAGGAAGCAATATACATATATTATTTATATTTGAACTAATAATATACATATATTGCTTCAAAAAGTACATTAAAAAAACCATTATACAATAGAAAACGTTTAAAAATTTGAACGCAGCGGGATTCGAACCCGCGCCTCCCGGAAACACTGTGTGTGGAATAACACTTTAAAAATGTTACAAAGTACTATAGTACATAGAAATAAGTACCACTAGCATACCATGCACTAGTATATAGGGAGTGCATTCAAAGGATGGCAGTAATACAGAGCTTCCTCTGTGAGCCGGCGAGCGCGGGCGACGCGGCTTTGTAGGCATGATTGCTACAACCGTTTGATTATAGCATTGTGCTGGGACGAAATGGAACACGCCGTATCCTAGTTTAAAGTACTCGCTTTATACTACTTGCTGTGTATAAGCGCTTTGTTGGTGAAAGAATACAAGTATTGAGAACTTAGTAATGATATCTAGATATAGGCTGGAAGTGAGGCCAGTCGTGGCGCAGAGGCACAAAGTGTGACTGTAAAGCGACTGGTTGTGGGTTCGATTCCCACTCGAGGAGTGGAAATATTTAATCTTTCCATTTTCTTCGATCTGGTGTCGAGGCAAACTCCGCTTCCGTCACTTAACGCGCAATGCCTGCGAATTCGGTGGAAAGTGGGGAAGGGAGTGTTTTAACACTAGGTTCCCTCTGCTTACCCTGCTGTGTGCAGGATACACCGTGAAGCTAAAAAAAATGTATTATAGCGGTATAGGAAGAGAGAATCCAGCGTTATGACACTCCGTACTTCGTTTTCTGCCCAGATTCAGCATTTCCTGTTGAGTCAAAAAACTCAACGCTGTGATTTGTTTTATCAGAGCAAGGTGATGAAATAAATTAAATAAACTCATTCGCTCGAGCTGAAATCGTATTCATCACTATTGCGTTGACAGCCAGATGGTGTCCCTCTGTATCACAAAAATCTCACCAACAGTATTCTGGTTACAAGTTTTCTTATAAGCTCTAATTTAATTGTTATAAATTTATACAGTGGCAAAGAGAACTCAGTGTCATGAGTCGAAATTCAACACATGGCGTGTTGAGCGACAGAACTCATCGCCGCTTTGTTTTATCAGAGCAGAGGAATTACAATAATTCAATTGCACTCAATAATGCAGTTGTAATGAATTGAAAAACTTGTTTGAATTGAATAGTAGTTAATGTAAAATTCAATTTTACATTCCCCGGTGTGGGAATCTACCACAGTCGCGCTTACATTCAGACCTGCCCCTCTGCGCCAAATATTTCACCAGCTCCAAACTTATTTAACAAAAAAAAACAACCATCCAAAAGATAACAAACTAAAACTTATATAACAAGAAAAAATAAAATACATGTTATAATTTCACTTCATTGTATTACTATTTAGTACAGATACGGACTACAGATACAGATACAGATATAGGCGATATGCTTTACTTTTGTTCCGTTATTCAGTTTTCGTTCTCTAACAATTTCAACAAAGCCACACCATTTACAAACATGAACATTATAAAGGCGAGTACAAAGCGTTCATTTCGATTGTCGTTAAAAATCCAATCAAAATGGGCGCTGCGGCTCGCGATTAAACCCCGATAGCGGTTGTTAGCCGCGGAGTGGATGCGGTAATTGGAAACGTTTGAAAAACCCATACTTATATATATTATATATGCGAATGTCTGTCTGTTTGTCTGTCACGCTTTCACGGTTAATCTACCGGTCCGATTTGGGTGAAACTTAAAATGAAAGTAGTAAAAAATCCAGTGTCAAACATAGTTTACTCATTTATTTAAATATCCACATCTAGTTATAGAAAGTTTATATAAAAAATCTAAATCACTTGACCGATTGTAATGAATTTTGGCATAGTTATAGTTGATAATCCAAGGTTAAGCATAAGCTACTTTTTTTTCAAAAATCCACGCCCGAGGGTTGCAATATAACGAAACAGTTATGTAGTTCACGTGGCGAAGCCGCGAGCGGGCCGCTAGTATGATTATACATGTATGTAGGTATTAGGTACTTCATATTGTATTATGTTGGTTGTATTGTAAGTGCTTATGTTGCTTTGCTTTGTTAATTGAACTCTTAGAAGTAAGGTGAAAATAGTTTTTACTGAGTATTTATGTTTTGAGGTGATTTAGAAGAAACGCTTTTTTATCCCATAGCAAGGTAATCAAAGGGAACCTTATGTCAAGACTTAATAAAGTGCTCCGTTTTAGAATTAGTTTCTAAGCTCAGTACTGAATATGATCACTCCTACGAGTGAGACTCACACAACTATTGCTTTTGTAGTCAGACAATCTCACTGCGACACGACATCCTAACAACTTCTAGTAACAAAAAAGTAGATATAAAATGCATTCAATTTTTATATTGAAAAAAAATGTATTGCTCCTTGTAATGTGCATTGGACTACCTAGTATTATATTACTTATTTTTTCATATTTAAGGAATATAAAATGAAGGGTTTTTAAACATTTTGACGAAATGTTCATTTTCAAAATATACCTTAGTTTTACCGGCTAGAGAATCGAATCTACAGACATTGTGTAAAATCCTGTTTCAAAAAAGAGTAAAGTAAACCACACTTTTAATGCCGATTTCTTTATTATGTGTAGGTAGGTACATTCTTACAGCAAAAATAACTTATACTAGCCTAGTCTTATATCGGCTTATAAAATTATACTTATAAACTATCAAGCTATACTGTATTAGTTTAACTATAACTTATGTGAACTTCTTGTGCCTATATGCCCTAATACTGATTTAATATATAATGTATTAGCTTCACGCTGTATCCCTTGCGGGGTAGTCAGAGAGAACGGAGCGCCAAACGCTACGGTCCCTGCATACTTGTTTCGCCTCGTCCACTGTCATCAACCTTTTCATACACGCCCTCCGGGGTGTCCTCATGCTTTTTACTTGACCTTCCTCCAGTATCGTCGATACTGTGTTTTCGAAGGTCAACCGAGGCCTCTCCCTGCCTCTCTTACCACTCACCTTTGCTTCATAATCTTTCTTACCATTCTTCCATCACTCATCCTCTCGACGTGCCCAAACCACCTGAGCACGCCCTTCTTCATTCTTACTATGACGTTCTCGCCAATACCTGCCATTCTGTGTACCTCTTCATTGCGGATTCGATCAGCTATATAATGTATTATTTATATATTAAATCAGTATCAGGACAAAAGAGGAAAGTACCTTCTACAGTCTTGTCCCCTCTATACAATTACATTCCTTTTACAACATAATAAACAGTGCTGTCATAGCAAGTCAATTGAGATATTTACTACTATAACCTTTAGAATAAAACATAATTATAAGTTAACAATTGTTAAACACTATTTAAATATAACTCACTTTTGTTGTCTAAAAATTAAGACATCTAGTTCTAAATAGAAGAAGATTGTTTGAAATTTTAAAGAACAAAGTAAAATATTGTCAAACTAATATTAGAAATGACATCTGACATAAAAGAAATGCTTATAACAACTGTGTTTGTCCGTATAAATTTGACATCCCCATTTTCGTGTTAAACAAAGCTTTTATAATTCTTTTTGATGTCAAAAGAGCCGCAGAACGTTTGAAACGACACAAATTACCATCGACATACGATATAACCGAGTACCTATACACAGGGGCGGACTTACATATGGGATTTTTGAACGGCAACTCAGTGCCATGCCATGGGTTTTCTGGGTCTACACTCTTTACTTAGGTAAAGTATAAAATATTTAATAAGGACATATTATCTAAATTTAATTAGATTGTGTAGGCAAATAGGTATTTTATTAAGAAAAGCAAACCTCTTACTTACTCTTACACTTCTTGCAAGAAGATTTTGGTGTTACCCTGAACAAAATTTATATTTGCAATTATTTTTTAGCTTCACGCTGTATCCCACATACAACAGGGTAGGCAGAGGGAACGTAATGTTAAGACACTCCGTTCACTACAAATATTTTTTTAAATTTCAATTACTATCGGGATCTTGTGTGGTAACGTAACGTACGTGTAACGGAACTTAACGACGCGCTTTGTCTTAGGAGCCAGAGAGACAAAATGAAGATAGCATAAAATAATTCCCCTGAACGAGAATAGAACCCGCAACCTGCATTAGGTAGGCTTCAAAAATAATAATTAACACAAGCCCCTAAAATTACGTCCCACCCCTGTCTGTAAACGACTTTACCTCAAATACATCAAAGTGATATTGAAAGAGACCTCGCAAGGAGACGGTGAGCAATTAAACATTATAAAACAATTACTGCAACGGCTTTTCTTTGTTATTGTGAAAGTCATTTTATTGTATACATTTTACAATTTTATAACTGTAAGTAAGAGATCATAAAATTTAAAAGGTTCTGTAGAATGATTTTTATTATCTTAGTGAATGTAGGGCTTTCTATTTTTCAAAGTATTGTTTTACTCTAGACTGTTCCTGCAGGATATTTGTATATCCTGCGGGAATAGACTTAGTAGACAATATTAGTGTCAAGGACTTAGTGTCAAGACACTTTTCTCTCCACCTTCCGCCCTCAACTGTACTCAACGTCGCGATTTGTCTTCTGGGAAAAAAAATTTCGTATTAGGAATCGAAGCCTCAACCATCGCGTCAGACACTGCCACACTGCGCTACGATGGCTTAATTTTTGAATAGAAAGAATTGATGAAAGTAGAATGTGATGCAAAGAGCCATCTAGATCAATATCTAACCAATTTAAAAACAAAGTACTGATCTTTCTCTTATTTTTAAAGAGTTATTCATACAGTGAAAATTTTTTTTTTTCGAAAACGTTTAAAAAATTAAACTCAGCGGGATTTGAACCCGCACCTCCTGTAAGCCGTCCAAGTCCGTCAATCTGTCAAATTTTAATACGGCACTGTTTATCCTTTTCTTGGAGCTATAAGCAACATATCGTTATAACGAGTTGCATTTGAAATATTTCTACTTACATTTTGTATCCACCACCATCGCGTGCTATCCGCAATCCAAACTATGAGTTTAATGTGCCACGACATCGACGTATTTGTTAATGTTACTCCGGTAATAATGATTGTATTGTGTACAGTGACTTGTGACAAGCTCTGATTTATTACGTAATTGAAATTAATAATGTATTAACTATACCCGTGGGGGGACGGGTTAAGAATACAATTCCCCTCCGCCGCTGAGCAGCGTCCCGTAAAAGGCGGGTAACCCAGTAGCTTGGTGGTAGGAGCTTCGTTCTCCGACTGGCTTGCGACCACTATCATGTCAAAGACACACTGCCAAATATCTGATGATATGTTCCGGTTCGAAGGCATGTAAGCCAGCTGTCCCTATTCCCACCACTCCCATCCTCCTACATCCCCAAGGCTGGCACCGCATCCATAACTCTTATGTTGTGGATGTCTATGGGCGAAGATGAACTCAATAAAAACATACCATAGTAGCTTAGTGGGCCAGTATTTAAAACAGCGACCGCTGTTTTTAACAAGCTGTTAAAAGCAGCAATGGTTGTGAATTCGATTTCTATTGTGGAGAATATACTGTATGTACTGTGGTGTACATTTATTTTATTTTCGTTTTCTTCGTCTGATAATGTAACCTGTTAAACTCCGCTTATAAGCTCATAATAAAAAGGTAGGTGGAAGGAACAATAAATTCAGATTTTTTACCAATAAAAAGACTAGTGTAAACGGGGTAGTTATAGGTTCGATTCCTACTCGATGGATAATGATAATATTTTCATTTCGCCGCCCTTTTATCTAAGACAAAATACAGTTTTAGGTTCTGTGTGTGAAGCTGCTTTATATAATTAAATAAATTATGCTTAAATAAGCTATTTAATTATTTTATAAGCGGAATATTTTGGATGAACAAAGAATTTATCATCAGCTAAAACACGTGTACTCACCTACACGATTGCTAAAACGCTTAGACGGTTTAACTCTAGCTACATGCTACATTAATCCTTACAGTATTATTTGGCAGCAGAACACCTTGCAATGCAATTGCAGGTTATTAACAAACTTTGAAGTTTTATGAAAAGCGTAATCTATATAAATATATAAAATTGGAATGTCTGTTTGCAATAATAAAATAATCACCTTTTACTAACTGCATATGTATGTGTACACTTCTTGGGTTTTATTTTGGTCTAAAAATCTTATTTTTTACAATAGCTGGACCGATTGTAATAGGCTTTAATTGGCTGATATCTGATATAATTAGGGGCGACTTAGGCTACTTTTACCCACAGACGAAGTCGCGGATACAGCTAGTATATAGGTAAATTAGCAAAGCTCTTTAGCCGTAGGTACATATAATTTAAAAGCGAGTCACGGCATCGGTGTGGTGAGACGCATACAAATGGGTCGCGGGGTTAATTCCGCTGAAATATGATCGCCCTCGCTCAATTATAGTTGGATTAGATAAGGGCGGGTTCGGGCGGAACTTTTAAATGCAATGAATTTCATGTCACGAACGGTTTTGAGCAAAAAAAATATGGATAGTTTTGTTAGGGTTTTTTGTATGGAATTTAGTAGAGAAAGAAAGTGTTATAACTTCTACAGGTATGCAGTTTGTCTCAATTATTATTGTACAATTAAGTATTGTATAATTATGTGTTATACGAACAATTATGTTTTGTGGAGGTTTTCAAAAGATGTAAAGATATTGTTTTATGAAAATAAAAGTGTTTTGAAATCGTTTACTATAAAAAAAAACTTTTACGTGACTTAACGTAAAAAAAATGCAGAAATATTTTAATACTTAAGAATTAAGAAATACTTTTTCAATTTCCTACTTTTGAAAACAAACAAAATGCGTTTGTAAATTATTTGATCAATTTTCTCACCCGATTACACTAGTAGTCTAGCCGAGTACATTGTCTATTTTCATTAACTTATCTAAAACACTGCATTTTGATAAGTAATATAGAAATGAATTCCTCCAAACGGGAATCGAATCTACAACCTCACATAACACACATAACTCCATAACTCCATTATCGACATTAAAACATTTTATAATACCAATCGTAGCACGCTTATCTCTTCCCAGACAGCTGTTATGACAGTTCCAGATTACTTTTTCCATGTCTATGCCCACCTCATGCCATGCTTTCATACTAGTAGGTACTTTCTATAGCTTCTGCCTATCTAGATATCTATATGAGCTAGGTCTCTATATAACCTAGGTCTTTATAGCGGTTGGTCCATTTGCCATTAGTCTCGGTCTGGTACATACAAGTGTGACTGTAGACTCAGTCGCCCCTCAAAGTGCGTCGCCTAAAACGTCGAATGTAAAATGAAGTGGATGCACCCTGTTAAAGCGTTTATGCGTTTACTAAAATGCCAGGAATATAACTGTATTGTTATTTTAATGGATTAAAGCACGCTTTGCATATATGAACACAAGGAGATGAAAACTTTCAAATGACGAAATGTATAGTATATGTTTATTTTTTAAAGAACACTATGTGAAATTATTCTTTTTAATGTTTTGATAATGTATTTTAAGTCACACACAGCCTTTTTGACATTTAAGTTATTTTAATACAAAAATATAAACCTATGTATTTAGAATGAGAATAAATCATATTCTTATTTTAAGTAAATATGGAGGTATAATAAATAGCATTTGATTAAAGTATAAACATGTCAATGTAAAAATGTCAAAAATAATCGTTTTTAAATTTAAAATTATTTATGTTAGTTCAAATCGCTTCCTTTTCAGACATTGCGTTTTAGGCAACAAAACTAAGTCTCACCAGATGGGGACATATAAAAAAGTCCCTAAAGTATGATTTGAATCTATAACCGAGGTGTGCATTGAAACTATACAGAGTGTACCATGAAAACGTCAACTATTTGTTATTTAATAATAAATATGAGGGTGAAATAGAATAAAAAAATATATATTAAGGATTTTTTTAATAGAGACTTAAACTATATTTTTTATAAATTCGCGTTTCATCCAAATAACAGTGTGGGAAGACGGAACGTGAGATAAAGACACTGTGTTCTCGGCTTTCCGCTGAATTCGAGGCACTACTTGTTCAGTGGTGAAATTTAACGCCATTTTATTTTAGCTTCACGCTGTATCCCGCACACAGCAGCGTAGGTAGAGGGAACCTAGTGTTAAGACACTCCGTTCCCCACTTTCCGCCGAATTCGGAGGCACTGCATGTTAAGTGGCGGAACTCAACGCCGCGCTTTACCTCTGATACCAGAGCGAAGAAATGGAAATATTAAATATTTCCACTCCTCGAGTGGGAATCGAACCCACAACCAGTCGCTTTACAGTCACACTTTGTGCCACTGCGCCACGACTGGCCCTGCCAAATTACTTATTACTTAAAATGCATTATTATTTTTAAATTACATTGAAACAAAGACGACAAACATTCAATATACTAAAACATAAAATAAAAGAGCTTATTACGCTTTCATAAGCGACATGGTTATCGTGTGTCACGATAATACCACCTCGTGGCAGCCTGTAATTTAGATACTGTAATGCGAAAGAGAACATATTAAATCTAAGTAGGTGTAGGGAAAAACACGTAAGTTTCTACTTTACTAATTCATTATATGAATCATGGATTTAATGAGAAATTGTTTACCATTTTACGTGTTAGTCACTTTAATATTACTTGATATTAGTTGTATTTGATACCATTCTGGTGCAGAATGTCAACATCTGAGTGTTGTGGGTTCGATTCTCAATAGGTATTATTATTTTCTCCATTCTGGTTACAAGACAAAGGGCGGCACTAGCAATATCTTAAATTTAGACGGAAAGTGGAGAATGTATTGTCTTAAAACTAGAATGTCTCTGAGTGTCCTAGTATTCCGGATAAAGCTTGCTAAGCTAAGCTAAAGTTACTATTTGTTTGAATTACCAGTCGTTTCCTTTTGTGATGTTTATTGACAACGTTATGTTTTCGTCATCCATGTTAAACAAATGGGGAACGGAGTGTCTTAACACTAGGTTCCCTCTGCCTACCCTGCTGTGTGCGCGATACAGCGTGAAGCTAAAAAAATGTTAAACAAAACGCAGTGTTTAATTCTGCCAACCAATACGAAATATCTCACAAATAAAATCGTAACATTATTATAGATCTATTTTTTAAACTGTACGTAAAATAACTTTTATCGAGAAAATATTTTTAGTTTGGCATATTCATCAAAAAAACAGGCAAATAAGCAATGTTTGGGAAAAAGAAATGTAATAAAATGTGATGTATTCGTAAAGCTAGTTTTTCTATTACAAGCCGTCAGCGGCAGATGACACCCCCGATAGGGTTACGAACTTTAATAGCTTCGGGGCACAAAAACAAAAGCTCTGTATGGGTGCTTTTTAAGTTATTTGACTCGTTCGGTTTTACTTGAGTGTGCAATAAGTTTTTGGTGGTACGAAGCTTTGCATTTTAAGAATGAAGGTTTTATCTTAGATAGTGTATAGTGTCACAAGTGGGAGATTGACCATTGATTTTTCAGTCAGCCCAGTTCTACCGCAAAACGATAGTCTCGACGTAATAATGACAGCAACTTCGCCTGCGTAACTATAAAACGTTTCATACAATCTTCTAACCTTTATTTCAACCCTTAAAGAATAGATTTTTGAAAAAAGTAATCGTGGAAAAATAATAAATTTAACATTATTTAAAAATAATAACAGACTTTCGCATTTATAATATCAGTAGGGATAATGGTTGTTCAATTTGTGACACGTGAAAAAGCATGCATTATTTAACAAATGTACCTATTGAACAACCAATATACTATTATACATATGCATATATGTATAATAACTAAGAAAAGATGTAGGTAGGTACATATTAGTTAGATTAAAATAGCTTCACGCTATATCCCGCACACAGCAGGGTAGGCAGAGGGAACCTAGTGTTAAGACACTCCGTTCCCCACTTTCCGCCGAATTCGGAGGCTTGCGTGTTAAGTGGGCGCTTTACCTCGACACTACAGCGAAGAAAATGGAAATATAATTTCCACTCCTCCACTATTAGTTAGATAGGCAGTTGAATACCATTCTTAGAACCGTAGTTGCTACATATTCACATCGAGTACATACAAAATTACAGTACAATGGAGAATAATACATTAACATTATTTCATATTCGCTACTGCTTTAGTAAACTGATAGGACGAAATGTGGCGTGACGGCAACATCTGCGGGCCGCGATTTCGAGCAAGTGTATACCGCTGCCTCGTAATTACGTGGAACCGCAAAACGAAAACCAATTTACACAGAATTTGTACTTAAAACCATAATAATTGAGACCAAAATAGCATAATATGTTTAATTATTGTAAAACGCGAGGCGAGCCGTCCAATCCAAGCAGCGAGGCACAATGCAGCAGTCGAGACAGGTCGGTCTCACAAAGGCTTATAGAGAAATAAAATAAAAAAAAAAACCTCTTTCATCTCGGATTGACGTTCAGCTTTTTATTACGGTCTGTTATTACGAGTTACTTGTCTGTTTGTTGAAAGGGTCTCTTCAAAGTTTCATTTGGTACATTTTGAATGTCTAGTGTTCAGCCTTTTCTGCATCCGGCCTTTATGTGACTTTCTTTTGGATACTTCTTTATGCATGTATGGCAGGCACCTTTGTGTGCATGTCACGATCTGACCAACAACACACAATCGTCGAATTTTAATAACGAAACCTCCCTTTGGCAAAATCAAAGGGTGCGGATGACTTGTCAGATTAGCGATGCAGAAGCAAATCATATTACGTGTCGTCTGTCGACTTTGATAACAATATTCGGATACAAATTTAATCTAGTGCCATATTATTATTTTATATATGGGGTATTTCTCATGCAAAAGGTGAGAAAGTAAGGGTGTTTTTCTTTTTTCTTGGCGGTTGTTAAAGATTGACATATGTACAATAACTGAAAGGTGTGTTATATCGATGAAAACGACATTTCTTGTTATGAAAGGAAAAAAATGACTAATAATTTTAATTTTTGCCTAGCATCTAATCTAGACAGCATTTTACCTTTAAAAGCCTAATATAATCTAGACAGTATTTTACCTTTTTTCTTTCAAAATCAAAAACACTTTACGCAGCATGTCTCCTGCCTGTGTGTTAGTAGTTAGGGTGAAACCTTTGGCACAACATTTAAAAGGAGCTTTCGTAATGGTACAGTCGTAGGCTAGAAGGCGCATTACCGCGCATTATCTGCTCGTTAGTCACGCTTCTATTTACTATGTTTATTTCCGCTACTCCGGTTCCCGCCTACTGTGCAACTGTCGTTAGTTACCATTATAATAAAGAAGTAAAAACAATATTGTTTTTTAGCTTTTCGCTGTATCCCGCTCACAGCAGGGTAGGCAGAGGGAACCAAGTGGCTTAACGGAAAATGAGGAATGGAGTGTTAAGACACTCCGTTCCTCATTTTCCGTTAGAAATCTAGACATTATGTATTATATTAGTAGTGAAACTCAATACCGCGCATAAAATTAGAACAGTTAAATACCAGGAACGACTCTTTGCCCTGCATGACGGGCAGAGTTGAGCGAAGTACATATTTAATGTTATTACATGTTAAATAAATAAATAAATAAATAAATAAATAAATTACAATTGTGACCAAAAAACTTCACAGCACACGAGACACTGTGCTCGATATCCCTGCCAAATTAGCCCAGGAAGAGTTAAGCCACAACGAAACACACTTTAGAACAGTAAGAACTTCGCTTCGCTCAACTCAATAATAATTTCTTCGAAAAGAACCCACAACCAATCACAATTGCAATGAAACGCTACCCCACTGAGCCACGACAGCCCCTTAAAAATACATATAATTTGCTATACATCCTACCTTTTGAATGCACTCCTAACAAGCCTATTTCAGTTTTATGAATAAAGCTTAAATATAAGGTAGCTCGAAATAGTTAGACGTGCTTTTAAAAGAATGCGCCCGCGGTTCCGTTGCCTTGCTGTACCGTGGCTTGTAATTAGGATAAAATGTACGTAAGAACTCGTTGCTGGGGGATAAAGGAGGCTTTAGTAAACGAGCCCTTACAAATTGTATCTTTTTGTATATAAATACTTCTACGATATCAGAGCTACTGCCTTGTAGTGAGCATGGGAGTGAGTATGGGAGCGTTTTTGTTTAATTGATGTTGTAGATGAGCAGGTGGTATGTAGCATGTGGTATGTAATCATTGTGGCTTCAGGTTATCATATGAAATTGGACTCATAGTGTAGAATCAACTGCATAGTGTAAAAATACTCCGATCTCTTATTTCCACTTGAAATCGGGACTTGTAGCTAAAGCTAAAGGCTATTTCAACCGGAACTAAGGTATATATTTTTAATTTCCCAGATTATACAGAAATATTGTTAAGATATAAATGTGAATTTTTTAATAAATGAATCAAGTATTTTAATGAAGTCTCAAAAGTAAAAGGTTTCTGGTACAACACTATACAGAAAGAACCTCTTCGAGAAGCTTGGTTTACAAATTGTAAAATGCGTAGAAAAATAATTATAATTGTCTGTGCTCTTAGACTTCGGTCCGGATACATTGCACTTAATAAGTTTAAATATTTCATGAAAAAATGGCCTCCACCGAATTATGGTATATGTGGTGTCGTAGAAGATGTACAACATATTTTAGTGGAGTGTGCCCGAAGCGAAGACTTGCGAAATTGTTTAGTTGACAGATTTAATTTTAATCTTAAAGATGTTGGTGGATTTCAAAGTAACCTTGCTAATCCCGTTGCATTGAGTGCTGAATTTATTTTTAAAGAGATCATTAAATTGTTTAGACATGTACATTTCTTTGTTAAACGATGGGTCTGGCATAATCTGAGTAGATTAAAGACCTTTATTTTTCTAGAATAAGAAAAAAAAGAAGAAATCGAGACGATGAGTGCTGGAAGCTGAGCAATACATAACCACTCTCTCGAGAGGAAATCGAACTCATGCTCATTGCTTTTACAAACAGACACAGTTTCATTGCATCATGACGGCTTAATACTTACAAAATAAATTATAATTATATATGACCGACCAAAAAATCGTCTTCTCTTAGTAGATTTTAATTTTGTTCATTGAAGTCTCTATAGAAAAATCCTTTTTGCATTCAGCGGAATAAAAACGCAGGTAAGTATGTGTACGTTCTAGATAAATGCAAATGAAATCTTTTCATTTGAAGACTCTTTGAAGTCAATACTTTGGCTTCTCTAATTGTGCTGTTTTGTAAACTTTAACGTGAAAGTTTTACATTTTATTTATATGATTACATTTTTTATTATGGTTTAAAGATTTTTATTACGAAAACATGTTTTTGTACTAAAAATACACATATAAAGGTAACTATTATTATATAATTATTTTAAAATGTATTTTATATTTTCGTAACTTCACTCTCGCATACCAGGGTAGTCAGGAAAACCCTAGTGTCAAGAAACTGTGCTCTCCGCTTTCCACCCGTTATCTAGATATTCGGCGTGTCTCTACGTCGCACTATGTGTTAGGTGCTAGAGCTGAGAAGTGATAATATTATAAAATCATTTCCCTGAGTGAAAATCGAACTTACAACCATCGCTTTTACTTTACTACAACTGCCTCAAACTTCAGATTTTAAGTGAATGCACTTAAAAGAAAAAAAATAAAAGCCAAAACTACCTTGAAATATATTTTATTTCGACCAAAAAACCTATATTAACTAAAAATATAATTAAAAAACTGCTTTCAATACAAGAATGTTAACGTTAACTAACTAATAATATCTGAAAAATATTAAATTATTGTAATTTTTTCTTAAAAGCTTAACATAATTCCTCAAACAGTTAATATTTGCAAGCTCCCAGCTGCATCTTAAATTCCTCGTGAAATATGATCTACCTACAGAGATTATTGATTGTCGTTTTGAAAATATAAAAAAAATTGTAACATGTGTAACACTAGCACGAACAGTTTTAAATAATACTGTTTGGAGATTAAAATTATTTATTTGTAAGGGTTACTTTATCTGTGAGGGTAGTTCTATAAATATTGTGTTTTTAGTTATAACTATACTAGATGTCATTGTAGTGTAGTGGGGAAATGATACAGCATATGTGCTTAGTTGTTAACACGATTTTCACACGATAGGTGTGGAGTTCCAAGCCTAAAAATTTAATCGTGTTTATCTTTCTTTCAGCTTCACGCTGTATCATGTGGGCGGAGGAAACCTCATGTCAACACACTCCGTTCTCCGCTTTTCACCTGATTCTGGAGGCTTTGCCGTGCTTTGCCTCGACATTAGAGCGAATAAATTGAATTATTTATTATAAATATTTCAATTCTACTAGTGGAAATCGAACCTACATGACTTACAGCGTTTATACTTTTAAAGCATTTTTGTTTTCCTAATTATTACATAGACCGGCTTTTAGCTCTGTAGATATTAACGAACTTATGGATATTAGTTAACAAGCCAGTAAGGTAAAATTCACTATTTTATAAATTTATTACAATTGACATGGTTTTTACTTCTTTTTGTCTTCCTTTGTCTCTGTCAGTAAAGGTTGGCAGTTATTTTAACAACCAACGCTCGTGTAGTAAAGCCAAGGTTCCTATTTAATGCTAAGTAAAATAAATCAGGCAATTCGAAGAACTTGTATACCACCCACTGGTACATGAGTTTTTCGCAAACGAGGCACACCTGCCAGTGTCTTACCTGTATATACGTCATTAATGTACATATCTAAGTTTAGTGGGGGCAGTCGTGGATAAGTGGCACAAGCGTGTGACTGTAAACGACTGGTTGTGGGTTCGATTCTCACTCGAGAAGTGGAAATATTTAATATTTTCATATTCATCGCTCTGGTGTCGAGGGCGCGGCGTTAAGTTCCGCCACTTAACACGCAATGCCTCCGAATTTGGCGGAAAGACACTAGGTTCCCTCTGCCTACCCTGTTGTGTGCGGGATGCACCGTGAAGCTGAAAAAAAAAATCTAAGCTTAAATAAGTAAAATATCATAACTTTGCTTTCAAAGCAGAGAAAATAAAGTGTCAAAACACTCCATTCTCTACTTTACCCTCGAATTTGAAACATTTTGTTTTAAGTGACGAAAATCATTTTTTGTTTTATCAGACTAGAGGAGTGACAATAATTTAAATATAGTCCGTCTCTTGAGTACGAATCGAACCCACAACCAATCGCTTTAGAGTCACACGCTTTTGCCATTGCGCCACGACTAGCCCCAATTTATTATTATAATATATATATATATATATATATATATATATATATATATATATATATATATATATATATATATATATATATATATATATATATATATATATATATATATATATATATATATATATATATATATATATATATATATATATATATATATATATATATATATATATATATAGCTTCACTAGGTAGGCAGAGGGAACCTAGTGTTAAGACACTCCGTTCCCCACTTTTCGCCGAACTCGGCGGTATTGCGTGTAAGGTGGCGGAACTTAACGCCGCGCTTTACCTCGACACCAGAGCGAAGAAAATGGAAATACTAAATATTTCCACTCCTTGAGTACGAATCGAACCCACAACCAGTCGTTTACAGTCACACGCTTGTGCCACTGGGCCACGACTAGCCCCAATTTACTATAATAAAAAAAATAATTTAAATTTTATATTAAAATTTTTAACATATCACATATTAAAGCACAGGGATTAACATACAAATATAAAGCTTTGCATTTAATACTAACGCCTCATGAATCTCGATACCAGCACAATGGTTTAAAAGTTTTATTGCATTTTAAATTACAGGACCCTAAAGTTGGCAGTCGCACCCTCCGTCACTAACAAAGCGCTCCGGACGGACAGACTGCCAGCAAATTGCTTGTTTTTGTGTGAATCTCGCACGCATAATGCGTCATTGGCCTATTATAATTTATAAGAATTAAGAAAAGATTTTGAAAGTAGATTATATTGAAATTGATTTATATTGTTCTTTGTGAATGTGAAAGATTTGTTAAGCGTTTTTTTTTTAATATTTAGAGGTTTTGGGCTTTAAATTTTATATAACTTTCAATTTTGCGCCATAATTAAAGAACTGAAATGAACTGAACTTTGAATTTTAGAGTTTGGTTTTTAAAAATAGCTTCCCACTCTTTTCTGCGAAGTAAGGTATAGAGAAGGCATAGAGAATCTACTGAAAAGACACTCAGCTCTCCCACTATCCTCCTGAATTAGAGATATTGCAAGTCAAAGACAGGACATAAAAATTTTTGAAATTTCTTGAATTCATTGACAATTAAGTAATTGTCAATGAGATTTTTTTTTTGTAATAGCAAATTTAAGCAATGTTATTGCATGAATCTCGCGCATAACTTAACGCGCACGCATAATGCGTCGTGGCTTATTATAATTTCTAAGAACTTAAAATAGATTTTGAATAAATAAATAAATAAATAGCTTCATGCTATATACCGCACACAGCAGGGTAGGCAGAGGGAACCTACTGTTAAGACACTTCGTTGCCCACTTTCCGCCGAATTCGGAGGCTTGCGTGTTAAGTGGCGGAACTTAACGCCGCGCTTTACCTCGACACCAGAGCGAAGAAAATGGAAATATAATTTCCATTCCTCGAGTGGGAATCGAACCCACAACCAGTCGTTTACAGTCACACTCTTGTGCCACTGGGCCACGACTGGCCACAATTTAAGATTTTTATTCAATAATTTTAAGAATTTAATTTTAGATTTTGAATGTACATTATATTGTGATTGATTTATTTTATTTTGTCCCTTAATCTTATTTAAGAAGATGTTGGTGAAGATTCGTGGAATCTTTATTAATTGTTGAGATTTTTTAGCCTTGAAACATTAAATTAACTTTCGGTATCAGCGTGTTTAGTTTTAAAATCATCTTTCTATCATCTAATAAATATAAGATATTTATGAATATTTTAGTTATTTTTTTAGTTTTACGCTTTTGCTGCGAAACAAAAGGAAGGAGAATCTAATATATAACATTAAATTCAAATGATTGGCGGAAAAGGCGAATTTCAAAGTGAACATGAAAATAATTTAAATAAAGTCACTCAAAGTGGGACTCGAACCCACAACCATCGCGTTTACAGTCCATCCAAAGTTGTTGTACTAAACGACGACTGCCTTTATTACTATTAATAAATATGAATTACATATAACCTATTATTTATAATGGAAATATTATAAGATAATATTAATGCAGTTTAAAACTTCTTCTACAAGAAAATGGATCTACAAACTGTAAAAATAAGTTTAATTCAACTTTTTTATGACAATCACGTAGAAATAAAGTATTTTCAAACATTTTATCACTTAATTACACTCTTAACATTATTAAGCGAAGTTTACGGCCGCCATAAAGCAAATATAGTATTGTCCGAGCGAATCGTAAAACAATGGCGCTAGTCTGCGTCTGACTGCGGAACCTAATAGCCGCTTTTACGACTCACAATTAAAAAGTCGACTAAGGGATACACTTCCAGCATATAGTATAGAATCTGGCGCAGCTTAGTTATAGCCCTATTAAGAGAGAGATAAAAAGAAATTATACATGTAGGTATTTTTGTCGGATATCGAACCTGGTACTATTCGGCAGGTACACTTTTTAATTTCGTAGTATTAGAAGTGCATTGTACGGATACCTCGCAATGGACATAATTTTTATCTAGATCTAAAAAACTTAAACCCTAGATTGAATAAAATTTCAATCTACTTCCGATGTAGTTACATCGGAACGTTTGTCTTACCACAGATTCCTTCAAGTAGGAATCGAACCCACACATTTGTGGGTTCGATTCAATTTCGATGAAGTAGCTAGAGTGTAACACTGCGCCACGGCTACATATGCAATGAAGTGACCTAATGCAATAAATATTTGAAATGGCTGCTTAAAAGCCACAGGCTATGGCATTGCCTGATAGCTGTCATCGATTGATAGTCAGTGGAGTGTAAAACGTCGTTACTCCCATTTGATGAGTGATGGCAGGATTCAAACGCATAATAACTGAGATGACAGTGAAGTAAGGAAAGGTTCAAATGAACGTTTGTTTGTTTGCAATTCGTAGAAGTTTGCCAAAAATGTCCCTCCCTTTCGGCAGCAGATTTATACTGGCAGATAGCTGATGTAATAAGGAGTAATTTAGACTACTTTAGGAGTTATTTGTTACTAGCGGCCCGCTCGCGGCTTCGCCGCGTTAACTATTTCGTTATATTGCAACCCTCGGGGGTGAATTTTTGAAAAATAAAGTAGCCTATGTTTAATCTTAGATTATCAACTATATTTATGCCAAAATTCATTACAATCGGTCAAGCGGTTTAGATTTTTCATATAAACTTTCATCCCCTATTTCAACCCTTTAGAGGTTGATTTTTGAAAAAATAAGTAGCCTATGTTAGACCCAGTCACTTTTACTACTTTCATTCTAAATTTCATCCAAATCGGACCAGTAGATTAGCCGTGAAAGCATGACAGACAAACACACAGACTTTCGCATTTATAATATAAGTATGGAAGTATGGATGTGCGACTCATTTATTCCGTGAGGACAAAGTCACGGGCATATCTAGTTTACATGTCAGGTGAGGTGAGGCTCTTTAACATATCTCATGTTTTTTGTGTATCATTTGTTGTAGTTATAACAATTGTTGTAGTAAATTAAGTTACATTGTTACATTAAAATGGTCAAGTTTAGTAAATTGGACAATTAAGCTTTTAAAATGTTATTTATTTTAACCACATGACATAATTTAAACAGACTGGGTAATCACATATATTTTGGGTTTTAATCGGACCTATCTGTGTCAACGGACTACTTTAAAGTGTTCAAAACGTGGGATTTTCTAATGGAGAAATATACACAATTAATCCCGTTAAACAATTTTATTCAATGTTCTTTAGAAACCACGAAAACTAATGTCAAGTCACCATAACTTAATTACTAAATTTCTGTAAAAGGACAAAGGAAGCTTGATAGTCACTTAAGCACCAAAATTACCGGTTCGATTCCATCGCAAACCAAAATTAACTCGCCAAATAAGGAATATACTACGAAACTCCTACATACAAGCTATCTTCGCGAGAAATTTACGATCGTGACCTGCATACTACTTAGCATATAATAGTCCAAAGTTATGGTAAACGGGACTAAAAACAATATAAAGTTGTTTTTATACAACGCTCTCTGGCACGCCTTTGCCCGTCCTCAAATAAATGCCCCATAAGAGAACAATAACAGCGCCGCACCGCCTCGTAAATACCATGGATTGCACAAATATGTATATAAAGAATACGAAATATGGCAGCGTGTATGTAAGCGCATTGTGTACTTGGGAATTGTTTTTGGGCTATTAAAGTTACGTAAGGCATAACGTCAGAGGGTTTTGTGGTGGAGTGGGAAAGTGTGATTGTACGTATGATGGTTACAGGTTCGATGCCTGGTCATGCTTTAAGCTTTTCGTCGCGTAGTACGTTAGTCAAAGAGAACCTAGACAGATTGTCAATATTTTTTTACTGCCCTCATGTACAAAACAACAATAGAACAGATAAGAATATAATAGCACAAACATAATTATTTTTTGAGTTGAACGCTGCCATTTTGTCTCAGATATCAAATATTTAAATATCTTTTCGTTACCTAGTCAGTGGAATAGATATATTCTAGTTATTTTCACTGCCCTAAGATAAAGCGCTGCGTTGGGTTTCGTCATTCAACACGCAAGAGGGGTCCTCTGTGCCTATCCTGTTATATGCGGCGGATGCGTAATGCTAATGAGCTTGTGTGTTAGTGTTACGGATTCGATTCTTGATTGAATACATTAAGTCCTTCCAGAGCAGAGAAATGAAAATTATCAGTCTAAATATATTTTTTTTCAACCTAATTTCAAGGCACGAATAACTGATGTAAAATGACGAGTAAAGTATGTTAATTGTACTAAATATAGTGCAAATGACATCAGTTACTAGTTACTTATTATTGTTATAATTCAACAGAATTCACGTTACAATGTTGCAATCGTTAACGAACGCAAGGTGTCTGTAAAAAGTCATGCCTATATATACGTACATATATAGACATGTATAATAATAATATGAACATTTCAAAATTGACTCTTTATATTATATTACTAACGTCGTAATCGCATACACCAGCCAAATTATGTCTTTTTTTTTTAGCTTCACGCTGCATCCCGCACACAGCAGGGTAGGGAGAGGGAACCTAGTGTTAAGATACTCCGTTCCTCACTTTCACGAATTCGGAGGCTTGCGTGTTAAGTGGCGGAACTTAACGCCGCGCTTTGCCTCGGCACCAGAGCGAAGAAAATGGAAATTTTAAATATTTCCACTCCTCGAGCGGGAATTGAACCCACCACCAGTCGTTTACAGTCACACTTGTGCCACTGTGCCACGACAGACCCCATTTATGTAAATTACACATATATTTATGTACAAAATAAATCAATTGCAAATACATTATGTTGTACGTAATTTAATGATGTAAAAAAACGCGACATCTGCGACGCTTTAACAAAAGCTACATTACGAGTATTTTTTGCGCCGCGCGGATATTAAATGTAGCGAAAAGTATGATTTACTCTAAAACACCATGCTTTAAGATAAAATCATATATTTTTTTACCTGACAATGACAAAACCATTTCACCATCCACCCCTAAAGGTGCAATAACAAAAGTTTACTCAAAACAAAGCTGTAATACTCTATTTTGACCTCTATCCCATAGAGTTAGGGATTCTATTCCCATATATTTTTGTCTACTAATGTGATACAGCAGTAAAGTTAGTATTGTTTGGTGAATCGATTTTTCATTTCTTTTCAGAGCCTCAGGAGGTCGGATTAATGGCAAGTGAAATATTGCCCCGAACATAGTATTTGCTTGTAAAAAGTTTTCTCCAAAACGAACTTCTCGCTAAGAAACTCATTGTGCCGTGCTTTTGGTAGAAAAAATATAATTTATTTGAATACTAAATATTTTGTTATTGTTAGTTATGTAATAGGATTTTTTTATTTTTTATATACTTCGAAACATTGAAATCCTACAGATTTCAAATGTTTTGTTGTTAATTTATATTTGTTTCTTTCATAATTACTTTTGTTTCATCCATACTTATATTATGAATGCGAAAGTCTGCCTGTTTGTCTGACACGCTTTCAAGGCAAGTCTACTGGTCCGATTTGGATAAAATTTAGAATGAAAGTAGTAAATAATCCAGGATCAAATATAGGCTACAAACTTTTTCAAAAATCAACCTATAAAGGGTTGAAATAGGGGATGAAATTTTATATGAAATATCTAAAGCGCTTGACCGATTGTAATTAATTTTGGAATATATATAGTTGATAAACCAAGGTTAAACATAGGCTACTTTATATTTCAAAAATCCACAGCCGAGGATGGCAATATAACGAAACAGTAGTAAAGTAGTTTTACGCGGTGAAGCCGCGAGCGGGGCGCTAGTAATAATACAATTATAAATATTGATGATACTATCTAAAAGTATTTGTCTCGGACTATTTAATATACAGCTTGTGTAATAATTGGAATTAAAAATATATACTTATTTTATCTTTCTACATTGACTTATGTGATTATGTATAACGTAATAATGGGGCCAGTCGTGGTGCAGTGGCAGAAGCGTGTGACTGTAAACGACCGGTTGTGGGTTCGATTCCCACTCGAGGGGTGGAAATATTTAATATTTCCATTTTCTTCGCTCTGATGTCGAGGCAAAGCGCGGTGTTAAGTTCCGCCACTTAACACACAATGCCTCCGAATTTGGCGGAGAGTGGGGACCGGAATGTCTTAACACTAGGTTCCCTCTGCTGTGTGCGGAATACAGCGTGAAGCTAAAGAAAAGTAATAATGTCTCATAATTGAATAACAAATTATATAGAACTAAATTCCCAGTAATAATAGTTAATAATGTATATGCCCATTATAAGAGGATCGAATCTCGTATCCTTCGTACAAGAGGTTATATGACCGTTGTTGAGGTATCCATACTTATATTATAAATGCGAAAGTCTGTGTGTTTGTCTGTCACGCTTTCACGGCTAATCTACCGGTCCGATTTGGATGAAATTTAGAATGAAAGTAGTAAAAGTGACTGGGTCTAACATAGGCTACTTATTTTTTCAAAAATCAACCTCTAAAGGGTTAAAATAGGGGATGATAGTTTATATGAAAAATCTACACCGCTTGACGGATTATAATAAATTTTGGCATACATATAGTTGATAATGTAAGATTAAATATAGGCTACTTTATTTTTAAAAATGCGCCTCCGAGGGTTGTAATATAACCAAATAGTTAACGCGGCGAAGCCGCGAGCGGGCCGCTAGTATGATAATATATATGACGTATATAGAAATACGTATACAGTTGACTTCCACCACCCAAATAATGTACCAACACTGCAAAACTGTGGCATGTATCACCATCTCTAAGTTCTCTTTTCTTAAGAAAATCAATAAGAAATGAAAGTTGCGGCTAAGTATTAGATATAACCAGGCAAGTGCGAAATTAATTCACGATTTTAAAATTTATTCCTTTATCTACGTACAAGTATATGTTGCTTGTTCTGCTTTCCCACGAGGAAAAGAGAAAATTTGCAAATTCTGTGATATTTAATGTAATGTTTTTTTTGTGTTGAGTATCTTCGTTTTTTTTTCTCTTTTGCTAGCTTCATACTATATTTCGCACGCAGCAGGGTACGGGCAGAGGAAATCTAATGTTAAGACACTTCGTTCCCTACTTTCCACCGAATTCTGGTGGCATTTCGTATAACATGTGGAACTCAACGCCGTACTTTGCCTCGACACCAGAGCGAAGAAAATGTAATATTAAATATTTTAATTCCTCGAGTGGAAATCGAACCCAGAACCAGTCGCATTTACAAGCACACTTTGTGCATTATTATTTATGTAAAATAAAGTTTGATATTTATACTTATTTCAAGGCAAAAAGGTATTGAAAAATGAACCTACAAACGGACAAAAAGTGATATGTAAAAATTGAGTTTTTCCCTCGGAGTTACGGAACCCGAAAAATAGTTAAGACTACGGAAACCTTGTTATGATTGATATTGTTTATTTGACCTACTTTTTTACACGACATGAACAAAATCATGTGTTTGTAATGAAATTACTTAACAAGACAAAGAAAATTGAATATTGGTTGGTATGTAGTAAATAGTTACTGTAAACGACTGGTTGTGGGTTCGATTCCCACTCGAGGAGTGGAAATATTTAATGTTTCTATTTTCTTCGCTCTGATGTTGAGGTAAAGCGCGGCGTTAAGTTCCGCCACTTAACACGCAATGCCTCCGAATTCGGTGGAAAGTGGGGAACGGAGTGTCTTAACACTAGGTTCCCTCTGCCTACCCTGCTGTGTGCGGGATACAGCGTGAAGCTACATAGAGTTTTGACGTTAACAACTTACTACTAAAGTAAGTAGAAATAACTTCCAGATAGTGACTATAACAAGGGCAGACTTTTCGGCCACAGTCCAGGGCCCCGTAGGTATTTGGGTGGCCCAGTTTAAAATCAGGCAATATATATAAGAATTATTGAGAATATACATACATACGAAAATATCCTATTATAGACTCTAAAATTTATTTTCCTAGCAAAGATATTTATTTAACTAAATCAAAATCTCTTACTTTTTCTTAAAATCTTGGTCAGAAAAATTTTCGTGCTAATTTATGATAACTGTAAGGAGACTCTCACTTCCAAGGGGTAGTTAGTTACACCTTTATACTTTTTACGCTTCAGTAGGTATAATTTAAAAAAATAATTATTAAGTATTTAATTCAATTTTGTCATATTAACAACACTTAGTTTTAACTTACCATCACTTTTATCATTACGTTAAATGTCCTTCATTTAACCTACAATTAGTGTCCGACCGAAACTGGGTTTTCAGCCGAAACCTAAACCGAAACCGAACCTTCGGCACTGGCTTCAGTTTCGGCCGAAACCGAAACCGAAACCGAAACTGCTGATGACGTCATAAAATTAGTATAACATGTAAAAAAATAGTATATTTTTTACTGTGTTTATTTTATTGTGATTATATGGAATTTATTACAGTATTTTTTTACATTTTCAATTATATTTAATACTATACATTTTCATAGTTTCACGCTCCGCTTTTAAGGGCTCTGCTTTTACCCGCATAGCAGGGTAGTCAGAGAGAAACTAGGGTAAAGACATTCCGTTCTCCACTTTCCGCGCGAAATGGAGACGTTGCGTGTTGAGTGAGCGTTAAAAAATATAAAGAAATACAAAAATATCTTCTTGTAATGTTCAAACCCGCCATTGGCCTTTTCAATTTCCTCGGTTTGGTAGTGGTAGGTTAAGTTTTAATTAAAAAATTTTTATTGTTTTCACAAGATGCTTTATCATTATGTAGATATACGATGTCCATGATTACAGCACAGCTCACTAAATTTTTAGGGGTTTTTAATACCTAGTGGTATATCAGATCAATTGCCACCAACGATAATCGAGCGATCCCACGACAGCAAGGCATAGCTTTGTCCTCAACCTTCATGTCCACAAACTGCCTTTTCCAAGAGCAACTTTTAGTATATACGTATAATTTTAGCTACTTGTTTGCGTCTATTCAAATAGCTCGCAACACATATGTCATATATGTAAAACTCAATCCTACTACTATTATAAAGGCGAAAGTTTGTAAGTATGGATGTATGGATGTTTGTTACTCTTTCACGTAAAAACTACTGAATGGATTTGAATGAAACTTTACCACAATATAGCTTATACATCAGAATAACACATAGGCTATAGCTTATACATCAGAATAACACATAGGCTACAATTTTTGAGGTTTTTAATGTGAGGTCGTAAAAAAAAACACATTTTTTGCGCTTACATTGCAAACGCTGACTGAATCCTACAAGATAGATCAAAACAATTTACTACAGTATTGTACAACTTAAAAAGGTCTACAAAAAAGTCTGTGATGGTATATGTTTATCTCTTAGGAATAACCCACAATAACCATTTTTTATTCTTTACTTTGTACGAGAAATAATGGCTTATTTACGAAGCGATTTTAAGCAATACAGTATTAATCCTTATCCAATTAAGTATCTTAAATACATTGTGCATTTGATAAAGATCAATATGGCTTTTTACAGCATGTAAATTAAATAAATATTTTCGAAGATATGACAGATTTAAAATGCAGAGTCATAGCAATTTCGGCGATAAATACCGTTTCGGTGATAAATACCGGCAGCGGCGCCAGGCGAACGGGGCGTGGGGGGAGCGGGGTAGGTGCGGTGGGGAAGTACTGTATTTTTTGGAAGTATAGAAACAACACGTACTTAAGAATTATGCCGCGAAAGCGTAAGTCTAATCTTTCCCAAAGCTCTAATAAAGCTCGAACTATGAAAGTAGCTAGACTTAACGAGACGTTTCCACAAGCTGAACTGCGAAGGCTTAAACAAGCAGAGCGTGAGGCAGCTCAAAGAGCTGCTGAGACACCAGAGCAGTCCCAAGATAGACGTCGATAGACGGGACGAACCTGAAGTCCACGCGAACGAAGTCGCGGGCAAAAGCTAGTCAGTCATAATATGGTTCGATGACATGTTAGCCAACTCTCTCTGCCCATCCTTGTTTCTTCTTAACCGTCAAGGCCGGCTGCACATCCACAATTCCTCTAATATTTTAGATTTGTAGATGTCCATGAGCGAACAAAACCTTAGCTCTTACGAACAGAAGGACCATCTATCTGATCGTTTGGCGCCTTTTTAGAAATAATAAAAAGGTAGTAAGTACTACAGGTCTACGCCAGTTCTCTTTGCCCAGGCACCTGGGGTGGATTTACATAGAGGCTTTTTGAGCTGTAGTGCAGGGACCTGTGAGTTTTGAAGACCCTCAGTCCCCATTAAGGATTTGGTAAATTTATTAGGCATTTGGTAAATTGGTATTTTATTGCCACAATATGTTTATATTGTGGCAACTGTGTCTTTCTTGCAGGTAAATTTATGTGCTAGTTTGTGATAAGATTTATTGATATATAATTAGACTATATTCTGTATATTTTATAGAAGTCCTGTGTAACAATTGTATAGTTATTTAAATAACAACTAATTAGGCTGGACTCCAATGTAATAATTAGCCCAGGGTCCCCCAAAATTAATAGTCAGCCCCTGGAAGGAGCCATTCACACAATGTCACACATATTATTCTTAACATACATTTATAATTCATTAAAATCGTTTACCATATCTTAAGAAACAAGCTATAAAAACACTCAAATGTAGCTAAACGACGTGTGAAAATTTATGAGTACAGAGTTTCGGCATTGCCGAAGGTTCGGCAGCTTTTTTGCCGAAACCGAAACTACGGCCGAAACTACATTTTTTTGCCGAAACTTGCCGAAACCGAAACCGAAACCGAACCTTCGGTCGGACACTACTTCAAATCAAGTAGTGACAATATTATATTTAACATACCAAATCATTACAATTACTCTTTGTTTTAACGATTTCCTTGGATTTCAATTACTCAAAATGTTCACTTTTCAGTCATAATGGATATACTTACATAAGACATTTGATGTTTACGTATTGACTATACAGCAATCTATGTACATCCATACTTATACTATAAATGCGAAAGTCTGTCAGTTTGTCTGTCATGCTTTCACGTCTAATTTACTGGGCCGATTTGGATGAAGTTTAGAATGAAAGTAGTAAAAGTTACTGGGTCCAACAAATTATTTTTCATTATACATATTTATTTTTCAAAAATCCACCACTAAAGGGTGGGTCTAAATAGGCGATGAAAGTTTATAAGAAAAATCTAAAGCGCTTGACCGATTGTAATGAATTTTGGCATAATTATAGCTGATAATCCAAGTTTAAGCGTAGGCTACTTTATTTATCAAAAGTTGCAATAAAACGAAACAGCGGTGTACTTCACGGGGCGAAGCCGCGAGCGGGCCGCTAGTATTACAATATACAAACATACTAGTCTACGTATATCGCCATTTATATATTTCAAATTAAAGCAGCAGGTATGTACGATAGACAACTAAAATCTCGACGATGATGGTAGTCACAAATAATAATTATTCAACAAACAACAAATGCAACTGCAGTCTCGAGTTTGACCACGAACTATTGTAAATTTATAAACTAATTTCTGATAAAAAAATATATGTACGTGATCTACCCTGTTAAAATAGTTTCGTTTGATAATATGAAATGAAACTTTTTTATGTGGTCAGTCGTAGCGCAGTGGCACAAAAGTGTGACTGTAAACGACTGGTTGTGGGTTCAATTCCCACTGGAGGGGTGAAAATATTTAATATTTCCATTTCTTTCGCTCTGGTGTCGAGGCAAAGCGCGGCGTTAAGTTCCGCCACTAAACAGGCAATGCCTCCTAATTCGGCGAAAGAGGGGAACGGAGTGTCTTAGCACTAGGTTCCCTCTGCCTACTCTGCTGTGTGCGGGATACAGTGTGAAAAAAAAAAAAATGTTTTTCATATTAGAATCAGTTGTACACACAGACAGATTACGCAGCAATTAAAACTATGTACGTAAATGGTTGATAAAAGTTTTGTAATCGAATTACACTCACACTGCACACTACAAATATAAATTGGGTTACTCGTTATTTTACAATACTTTCAGTAACAAATAAATTATAACAAAGCCACCAACACGTACCTACACGCACACGTACACGTACACGTACACGCACACGTACACGTACACGTAACCGCGTCGTAAATAACAAACGTTTACTTAACCCGATAAAACATTTGTATGCTTTTTGTTTTGAAATTACATCGCAATGATACACACGTTGTTAATTCTGTCTAAAAATTATTATTTTTCTTATTAAGGTGTACATACTTTATAGCTTCACGCTGTATCCCGCACACAGTAGGGTAGGCAGAGGGAACCTAGTGTTAAGACATTTCGTTCCCCATTTTTCGCCGAATTCGGAGGCGTTGCGTGTTAAGTGGCGGAACTAAACGCACTTTGCCTCGATATCAGAGGGAAAAAATGGAAATATTAAATATTTCAACTTCTCGAGTGGGAATTGAACCCACAACCAGTCGTTTTCAGTCATACGCTTGTACCACTGCGCCACGACTGGCCCCAAACACTACACACTTTAATAAAAAAAATATGTATGTAATATATATTTAACATTAATAAAAAGAATATTATAAGTTGAGTTCCTTCACTCATCACAATGTTTGGAATTTCGGTGGAAAGCGGAGAAAGGAGTGTTGTAACACTAGGTTTCCTCTGATTAGTCTGCTAAAAGTGTAAAAGTGTAAAACTGATACATACTAAACACTGTTAGAGTGGTTTGCGTTCTATGACAAAATAATTAATTACTATATGACGACAGAGACTATCATTATTACGTGACCGACAGGGGGCCAGTCGTGGCGCAGTAGCACAAGCGTGTGACTATAAAACGACTGGTTGTAGGTTCGATTCTCACTCGAGGAATGGAAATATTATATTTTTCCGTTTTTATCGCTCTGGTGTCTCACATTATGCCTCCGGATTCGGCGGTTAGTGGGCAACGGAGTGTCTTAACACTAGGTTCCCTCTGCCTACCTTACTGTGTGCGGGATACAGCGTGAAGCTAAATAATAAAATAAATAAAAAAAACTGAATATTATAAATTGAGTTCAACCACTCGACACGTAAAGGAATTTGGTCGGAAAATGAAGAATTGAGCGTTTTAACACTAAGTTCTCTCTGATTGTCCTGCTATGCGGGATAAAGTGTGAAGCTGATATATGATCAATATTTAAAGATTGTTTTGCGTTCCTTGAACAAATAACTCATTACTATATGAGAGAGGCTCTCATGGTATAGTGGAACTGCGTCTGGTTGTAATTGGTTGTGGGTTCAGTTTCTACTTCATGTTACAAATATAATTTAATTATTTTAATTTCTCCGCCCTCATGATTAAAAAAAATATCACAAAGCATCACCACTCAATGAAAGAGAATCTAGTGTTCAGAAATACCGTTTTCCACTTTATTTTACTTACGTATACACATATATGCTTATGTATATATATAAAATCTAACACGAAATCTAAATAGATTTCATATAAAAAAGGTTTCAAGGCGACGACTATTCTAAGTAACAACTCTTGGCTTCGTTACCAAGAAATATATATTTAAAGAGGCTTAAACTTTAGACCGCATTGTGTTCAATGCTATTGATAATACACGAACTGCACACGTCGGGGCTCCGTATGCAGTACGTAATTATATATTATTCTTTTTGTTCGGAGACATAAGAGCTCATTTTAATTTATTTTTTTATGAAAGCAGACTTATTATTATGTTTTAAGTATTTTGTGTTTAAGTATTTTTAAGTATTATGGTGAATATTTATTTATTGTTTAATTATTGAGTTCCATTTGTCTACTTGTTGTTATTCTTTCGCTAAGACAAAAGATGAAACGCTTGTGTATCGTTACAGTGAAATTACTGGCAATATGAATGCTTATTTTTCTTTGTTAAAAAAAGTTATGAGGTAAAGAGCTATCCAATAAATTTCTGTTTATCGTAATTATTTTGTTATATAAAATGCATAAAGGATTACATGTATAAGTGGAATAATAAATGAAGTATATACTTCTTACAAAAGAATATTTTTCTAAAAGTTTTCTTTATATGCGTGAGTTTAATATCGGAGCGCTGCCTTGCTTCTGTATACTATATCAGGATTAAATTGAAATAGCTTCGATTTTTTGAAAATATCGTCTTTGGTTTATATGAGTTACAATTTCTTTAAATATTTTTTAGCTTTAGTAAAATCTCTTAACAGATGTGACGAAAACGATTCTTGTGTTAATATATACTCGTATACTTTATTAAGAAAAATTAAACATTTTTAAGATATGTACTTTGAATAATATGTTATATAGATTCTATAAAAAGAAATCTGTACACTTCTATATAAGAATTACTATTACACAAAATCCAAATATAAAACCTTCACACCCATAAATATATTCCCACATTAATACATGATTGTGAAGCTTTAAACAATATTAGCAATGCCATTAGCGTTACTAATTCTATTCCCTCGAAAGCAGCCGTCAGGGTGCTAGTCTCACAATGGCCGTCAGAACTTACGTCGAGAGCCTCTATTATACCTTACAGTTATTAAGATCCAACGAATGCGGACCTACTTCGTAGTACAAGAAGGAGCGAGGCGCCCCGCGGTATGGAACTTCCAATGCAGCAACATCTTTTTGTTCCTTTAATTGATAAGTGACGTTCAAAAGCATTTGAGGGGACTAAAAAACAACAAAGGAGGACTTACTGTCGCACAATCGCGCTCCGAACAACGGGCTGGGGCGAAGAAACCCAACCCCGGGAATAAATACGAATAAGAAAAGGGTCAATCTAGCCCCCGGGGAGAGCGGGGAATCAATAAGCCGGCGAGTTATTCCGTCCACGCCGTCATACTTTGACGACCCTCGATAGTAAATTATTAAATAACTTTCCTCCGGCGGTTTATACAAAAAATATGTCGCATGTTTCCACGACCCTAATAAAGCGGGCAATTTCGCTTGTTTGGAACTGTGGGTTTTAAATATACGAGTATCTATACAATAGTATGCAGCGGCAGTAAATTTTAGTACCGAGTTCTTCGTTTACAATATCGGGCTGTATCCCTGTTTTTATACTTTTTTTACTGACGTTACTATATTTTGTTAGTAAACCGATACTGCCAATTTGTAATTATGTATCAATTTGCTTGTTCATTCAATTACGTAAAATGTCGTTAGTAATTATATTATTATTTAATCAGGGTAAGCATTATTTTTCATTTCAGTACTCGTGCGTTACAATTGGTAAATTTATTATATATGTCCATCCATCTGGTGATAAGATAAAGCGCAGCGTTTAGTTCCGCCACTCACACAACCTCGCAAACTCTGACTTGATGTGAAGAACCTGTCTGGACAGTAAAGGTTCGCTCTAAATATTCTGCAATGCAGAAAAAGCGGGAAGTAATTAAATGACATTGTTTGAAGATCTGGCCATTTTTGAGATACATATAAAATATATATATTTTAAATAATACATAATATTCGTCATCAAAAAATACATTATATTTAAAATACAAAAATGAACAATACCTACAAAGTTTCTCAACAATACAACGTACGCAACTTGCATATTTCTACCTATCTTTTTTTTATCATTACAATAGTTTATTTAATGTGTCAAAGAAACACCGCTTGAGGTAATGTAAATGCTATTCACCGGCATGACGGATCGTTGGCTTTGTCTTACTCCTTAACGTCCAAACGTAACTCTGTCCGTTTGAAAGGGATCCTTAGCATGTGAAAAACTTTTAAAGGGAAATTATTCATCCTGTTTTATTCAAATGGTTTAGGTCGTTTGTCCCCTCGCTACCCTTCCAGATGAATATCTTAAAACTTGTTTTTGCATAACAAGCTGAAATGAATGGAAAAATTTTAATAAATTAATGATTGTGTGAGCGGAGCTTGGTGTAAGCGCTAGTGCGTCTCGGCTAGTGGCGCTTGTCTGTTTATTATAATTTAGATGCTGAGTCATTATAACAGTTTATTTGCTGACTTTAATGACTGTTATATTATGTTTATTGTTCTATAAAATAGTATAGCCAATTACTTTAAATAATTATTTTACTTTCTTTTAATAAAATATTACAATTGTATTTTTTGTTTAATTTCTTGTTTTGCCAAGTAAATAGTAAAAGCTACTATTAATACTCATTTGCAGTATCAATGTGTAAATTGATAGAATGTAAAAGCATAGTGATTGATCACTCACTTTTTGATGTAGGAGGCGAATGATATATATAACTATTTTTTTAGACATCTTATTCTCTATTTTACTCTTTATCTTAAAGCATTCTTCTAATGGAAATTGAACCCACAACCATACGGTTCAACTAAGCTACAATGGCTTCAAACAAAACTAATATATGTAATGTATAATTTGCGTAACACAGGTTTCTTCGTCGAATAAAATAAAACGAACAATTTATTATTCTCACAACAACCCCTTCTAAATAATTCATACTCACTTCGTCAGCAAATGTGGGAAAGCTGTAAAACTTGCATTATTCTTGTTAAATGGCTTACTTACAATACTAAAATGTTATTTATTCACGGTTCATGCTTTTTCTAGCATAGAAGGGTGGATAAATAGAACCTAGTGTCAAGACACTCCGTTGTCCAGATATACTATAATTTAAATTAAATATATAAATAGTTGCTACTATATAAAAGTGGCACAAAGTGTGACTGTAAAGCGACTGGTTGTGGGTTCGATTCCACTCGAGGAGTGGAAATATATAACATTTCCATTTTCTTCGCTTTGGTGTCCAGGCAAAACGCGGGGTTAAGTTTCGGCACTTAATAGGCAATGCCTCCAAATTTGGCGGAAAATGGGGGACGGGGTGTCATAACACTAGATTCCCTCTGCTTACCCTGCTGTGTGCGGCGTGACGTGAAGCTATAGTATAAAGAAAGATTATATAAAAAAACATATGTAATATACATTATGTTTGACGTTTTAAAGTGTTATTCACGCATTTTGGAAATTGAAAAATATTTTTAGAAGACGTATAAAAATTTAAACGCAGTGGGATTCAAACGCATGACTTAGCAGTCAAAGCGCTTGGACGGTTACCAAGAGGCGTAGTGATGTGATATATGGTGGTGGTAGGTTATGGTGGTGGTAGGTTCAGGTGGTAGGAGATTGGAGACGATTGAGACATTTTGTTTAAAATATATTTTAAATAATTATTTATGTATGTGTATGTATCTATATTTTATAACACTACACAGTGTATAGTGTTGTTTTGTAGTTTTAGAGTCCAGAAAGGTTGATGTAGTGTAAAGACACGCCTTGACAGGCATTGCGTGTTGAGTGGCGGAACTTAACGCCGCGCTTTATTTTGACATCAGAGAAGAGAAAATTAATTGAATTAAATACAACCACTACCCTAAGTAGGAATTTAACTCACAACCATTACATTTACAATCTTACGTTGTCTTACTACGCCACGATAGCTTCTTATTAGATTATCATTACTAAATTTTCTGTTCAAAACTTAAGACATTAAAAAAGTTAAAAAAAATACTACACATTTAAAACCTAGATTCTAAAAACGTACCTAACATAATATAAAGTCACTTAACCATTATAAAATATGAAAGAAAACATCATAAAAGTGCTCACATAAAATAAACGGGCATTCTCGTGGATCCATCTCACCGTACATAATAGGAGGAACTAGTCCAAGAAGCAACGTATATGGGGCATAGATAAAGTTTTTACTTGTAGTTTGAAAGACGCTATTCAAGGCAATGCCAGAACTCGTAGCGTCATGTCAGTGGAACTTATCTTTGTGTCTAAACTGGTTACTATATGAGAAGATTACATTTTAAATGTGACTTTTGAACGTTTTTGTTTAGTTTTATTTGCGTATGTACGAGTATGATGTTATTGTGGTACTGTAGGCATAGTGTACCTACTGTACACCTTCTGGTTGTGGGTTTTATTCTCAATCGAGGGAGTGATTGCATTGTAATTATTTTAAGTTAATTAAACGAAACACTTAAAACTGATGCAATCTGACACACAGAAGTTAGGAGAAAAATCGAGAATACACACTTTATGCTATTATCCTACCTAGCTATTATAATATACTATGTTCAAAATAAGGCCAGTGTAATCGAGATTGGTCGGTTTAAATGATCATAATTTTGATTACATATTTTCACTTCCTTTTCTTGGGTAGTTTCGTCACTCAATAACTAACTTAAAAAACTCAACAATGTTTAGGATTCGGCCGGAAAGTGACTCTGATTACCCCGCTATACGGTTTAAAGCGTGAATCTGAGAGATATGACTGTGTTCAATTTTATGTAATAATAAGTAACTCCGTATTACGTTAAGACAAACTAAGACTAGTCTAAGTTATAATAAACTACTAGCGGCCCGCTCGCGGCTTCGCTGCGTGATCTACGTAGCTGTTTCGGTATATTGCAACCCTCAGTGGTGGATTTTTGAAAAATAAAGTAGCCTACGTTTAACATTAGATTATCCACTATACCTATATATGCCAAAATTCATTACAATCGGTCAAGCGGTGTAGATTTTTCATATAAACTTTCCCATCCCCTATTTAGAGAGATCCCAACCCTTTAGAGGTTATTTTTGAAAAACTAAGTAGCCTATGTTAGTCCTAGTCAACTTTACTACATTCATTCTAAATTTCGTCTATATCGGACCAGTAGATTAGCCGTGAAAGTGTGACAGACAAACACACAGACATTCGAATTTATAATATAAGTATGGATAAAGTAATTTACTTTATTAAGTTATAGCAGATTCAATCGTTATTAGCCTATTTTATTTTTAATACTTCATATAAAATGATCAAAATAGTATTCTAAGTTTCGTGGGAACGACATTGTCGTACGATTCTCGCTCTTTATATGATTACTCACGTTATTTAAGTAACGTCTGCACCGCACTGAGCCGCGCTGTGTCTATCAACTTATCTGAAATTACCACTTCGGTACATCACTGAGATAAACGTCACTATGCCTCTAAGTACTTGTCGAAGTAAGTAACCGTCTTTTTTTACCTTCACGCTGTATCCCGCACACAGGAGGGTAGGCAGAGGGAACCTAGTGTTAAGACATTCCATTCCCCACTTCAAAATCTGGAGGCATTACGTGTTAAGTGGCGGCGTGCTTTGCTTCGACACCAGAGCGAATGAAATGAAATATTAAATATTTTAATTTTTCAAATGGATATCGAATCCACAACCAGTCGCGTTTACAGTCTCAATTTGTGCCGTTGCTCCATTATTAACCTTTGCAACAGAACTTATCTTGAGTTTTTACTTAGAATGAATACAAGCCGAAAGACGGAGTATTACATGAACGGTCTAGAAAGGTCCAAGAGGTAAGAAACATAAAGGAAGACTTCATATGAGATGGCAGGACGATATAGCTAAAATTGCTTCACAGTTTTTTACGCATAGCAGTGATTCTGATTACAGAGAAAACGTAAAAACAAAATACTCCGTTCTCCCTCTAAAATCTAGACTTGTGTATGTAATCATTCCGAGATAATTACTCCGAGTAGGAATCGAATCCACAATCAACCGCATTTACAATCTTACACTTCAACTGCGCTACGATGACCTCACATATATATATAAAACAGTTATTTTCAACTAACCTATATCCATTATAAAGTGACAAATTTAGTGTGATATTTTAATTTATGATACCTATCGGCTTAAAAGTATCTGACCAAATGACCTAATTTATTTTACCAACTATTTTAATTTAAAGTGAACCAATCTAAAATATTATTTAATTTATTTTGGCTGAAGGTAAAATTGAAATTTTAACGATAACCCTACGCTAGAAGAGTAGCGGTATGAATACCCATTACTCATTTTGCAGAGTTACCATATTTGCCAACATTATACTAATTACGAAGATAAATGATTGTATAAAGGAAATTAGAAAGGCATACAGTTTTTTTTTTTCTTAAAACAAGTGATAAAGGGAAATAATCAAATCTTTTCTACTTAAAAAATACAGTGATTTCAGCAAATTAATAGGCAGATCAAAAATAAAAGATAATTCAACGTCGCTATATCTCTTAGATACCAGCACGAAGAAATGAAAATGATTAATGGGAATGGAACAGGCATCTGCTATTATAGTGAGATGCTATAACACTGCGCAACGATGGCGTCTTCTAAACGCCATGGTTATTAATAAATTTCAATTCCTATTAGATATAATTCAACAATCATACATTGGGCTTGAAACGCTTGTTAAACATATAATACTAAGGATTATAAAACTTATTATCCATACTTATATTATAAATGCAAAAGTCTATGTGTTTGTCTGTCACGCTTTCAGGGCTAATCTACTGGTCCGATTTGGATGAAATTTAGAACGAAAGTATTAAAAATGACTGGTCCTATCATAGGCTACTTAGTTTTTCAAAAATCTACTTCTAAAGGATTGAAGTAGGGGATATAAGTTTATATGAAAAATCTACACCGCTTGACCGATTATAATCAATTATGGCATAAATATAGTTAATAATATAAGCATAAACATGGTTACTTTATTTTTCAAAAAACCACCCTCGAGGATTGCATTATAATGAAGCAGGTATGTAGTTCACGCGGCGAAGCCGGGAGCGGGCCGCTAATATAATATATACAGTTAAAAAATGACAGAGAAAAAAATATTCTTTCAATGATAAGATATAATAATCTGTATCTGTAATAATATCCTTGTAACGATAATATAAGCAGTCAAGAGGCGCCACCAGAGGGCGTGGCACTTCTACAATTGTAAACAATCGTTAGGCGCAGTGATGCAACCTAAACAATATGACATGTTTTTTCGCAAATATAGCTACAATTTATGTGTTATATATACATATATTTTAATTAAATTTTCCAAACGTGACGCGTGCAAATGGCTTCCTTGCGTGTTAAGCAAAAAAATAGAGATCAGTCACTTTGTGCTCAGTTTTTAGTCTATTTGTATATGTATTGCGCTGCGAAGTGTTGTGCTATTAACAGCAGAATTGAAGATTAAGTTCAGAGGTGGGTCATAGCAGAGGTGTATGGCCAACAGTAAACGGAGAAAACTTGATAATGTGAGGACTAGGGGCAGCGAAATTAAACATCATTTCATCAACTAACCAACTGGAACTGTATTATAAAATATTATAATTAGTACAATTTGCCATTTTTTGCCGTCTCACTCTTCATGCTCCCACATAGCAGAGTAGTCGGAGAGAATCTAATGTCATAAACTGTGTCCATGACTATCCGCCAAAATCCGACACATTGCGGGTTGAGTGGTGGACCTCAACACCACACTACATATACATCTTAGATGTTAAATAAGCGAGTAATAAACAAGGATTAATGGTATCTGATAAATGAACAAATAAATTATAATCATTCCCCCGGATGGGAATCAAACCAACAATCATCGCGTTCATGCATTAATACATTAAACAATATCACTAATAAGCTTAAATAACATTACATATTTAGTAAACACGATCCTCGTCCACGTCCGTCAGCTCTCGCTCCGCTGCTCATCTCTCGTGTTACGCGGTCGCTGGTCAGGTAAGGCTAGCCCGACGTCGCCGACTAATGTTTCACCCTGCACCGACGCGGAGACTAACACCGTGGGAAGTATTGCGTTATGTCCGTAATATTCTGTTACGTATCGTTGTATGTACATGTTGGATATAGGATCTGGTGACTGAGGTAGAGATGACCCGAGTGTTTGATATAAGTGGACTTATCAGTAATTTTTATGGTTCATTTTTAAAACTTAGATCGAGCGGGCCGTTTATATAATATATAAAATTAAAAAAACGACAGAGAAAAAAATATACTTTCAATGATAAGATATAATAATGTGTAATAATATCCCTATAACGATAATATAATACAATACAATACAAATAGCCTTTATTCACTGACCATAGTAACTCGTTAATCACAAATACTTTTTTTTTTTTTTTTTTTTTTTATAAATGATATAGAATATAAATGAAAATTTGCATGCATTAAGAAGTGATATTGTTTTCAGCAACCAGTTAATTTTTAGTCAGGTTGTCCTTTGACATAGGCCTCTCCCGTTGTCCTCCAAAGTCCTCTGTTCCAAGTTAATCTTTTCCAGCCTTTTGGAAAATCATAACGATAATATAAGCAGTCAAATAACATGAGTGTATGATATAAACGGGTGTAGCACTAATTTCTAAGTTTATTTTTTAATAAATAGATCTATAGTTATATACGAGTATGCAAGGTTGTCGTGGCGCAGTTTGGCAGCGTCTACGCACGTATGTACGCGATGGTTATGGGTTCAATTTATAGTTGGAGGAATGATTGTATATTATTTTTATTTCTCCGCTCTGGTACATAAGGACAAGCTGCAACGCGGCGTTAAGTTCTGCCACTTATGACGAAATGTCACGATTTCGAGGGGAAGATGGAGAAAGAAGTATCTTGGCACTAAGTTCTCATGAAGAAGCGTGAAACGTCTCTTATATAATTATATACTTATGTAATGTTGTTGTGTTGTTGTAGTATAAGTAAGCATATATCCAAAAATATTTTTTTTTAATGTCAATAATCGATAAGTTTTCGAGATAATTACTTTTTAGGCTATGTGAAATCGTAAATTAAAAGTATGTTCACAATAAAAAAAAGCCTTAGTGTAACATTTATCAAATCTCTCTGTAAGAAAACAATCCAACACAACAAGCGTTACCTACATTTTATTAAATTGTAATTTTTTAACGTAAATCAAAACGTTTATAGTTTCGTGCTCGAGCTATTAATTAAGAATCACTTAGTTGTGTTTTCGTGTTCCGCGCCAGTCGGTCGAATGAATTCCTCACGTATTTTTCATAACTTCGGTACTTACATGTTAAGTGTCGTGACTGCTTATTGTTTACGTTCTAGCATGTTTCGTTTTTCTATAATATGTTTCCTTAATTGTGCATTATATTTTTAATTATCGATTTGCATGAAGTCTTTGTTGGTTTACATATCATACCATACATACCTTTCAATGTACTTACATTTAAGTCCTTAGTGGTGCAGTGACAGTAACTCCTAATGAGATTAGTTGTGGGTTTAATTCCCATTCAGTTTATTAAGGTTCCCACTCAGATTATTTAGGCTCTCTGATTTCCCTGCTACACGGAATCACGGAATCACAGAAAAATCGTATAACTATGCAAAAATATACTCATTTATATATATGTAACAATGGTCATCTTAATATAGGTTACTATATGTTTCAAAAGTTATCCGATTTACATTATAGAGTGTATATGTCAGATACTAATAGATGATACCAGTCTTCGTTGTCCTGTTGATCCCGCATAAACCAAGGTAAACAGAGGGAACCTAGTGTTAAGACACTCTGTTACCCTTGCGCCGAATTTAGAAGCATTGCGTTTTAAATGACGAAACTTAACACCGCGCTCTGCGTCGAAACCAGAGCGATGAAAATGGAAATACTAAATATTTCCACTTCTCGAGCGGGAATCGAACCCACAACTAAACCTTTCCACCTCACCAGTCTTGATCAGATATATTTTTGCAAGTGCTTTGAGTATTTAGTTTTATTTATTTCTTAATAATATAATTATGTTTTTATAACAGTTAAAAATGTAATTATATATATGAAGTATGAGAAATGAAAGGTAATTTCTTTTCAGTTAAGTACAACAAGATTGTTGACAGCAATAATAATTTAGAGTCGATAACCGTTGACGTGACTCACTGTACTATACTCACTAACCCTCAACAATGTAATGTAATATCGTTTTATCTTAATTTCTCTAAGTATATAGTGTCTTATTCTTAGAGATATATTCAAGTTGGAAAACATATAATTTTTTGAAATAATATTTATGCTCGTTTTTTTTTTTAATTTAAATACTCAAGCCCTACAGACACCCGGTCTCGTATCCATTTTTCCCTTAATTCTTTGATTACAATTCTTAAATTACATTGACATGCTACTCAGAACTAAAATGACGTTTTAAATGAAATAAGCGGTTATCCTATAACATACAATTACTGTACTAATCTAATATTTATGCTTATAGACAACCTTTTTACTTACAAAGTTTAAATTTTATAATTAGACTTATAAATAAATATATAAGTGTAATTATAAATTTATATTGCGGCCAGTCGTGGCGCAGTGGCATAGACGTGTGATTTAAAACGACTGGTTGTGGGTTCGATTCCCACTTGAGGAGTGGATATACCTATTTAATATTTCCTTTTTCTTCGCTCTGGTGTCGAGGCAAAGCGCAGCGTTAAGTTCCGCCACTTAACACGCAATGCCTCCGAATTTGGCGGAAAGTGGGGAACGGAGTGTCTTAACACTAGGTTTCCTCTGCCTACCCTGCTGTGTGCGGGATACAGCGTGAAGCTATAAAAAAAAATTATATAATATAATTCATTACAGTGTTTAGGAATGAAAAAGCAAGTTAAGATTAAAAGTTATTATGAAAGTGCAACGCTATAAGCTCTAAAGAGAAGTAATCCTTTGCGACTTCCTTAAGCACCTTCTCCTTCGAGTTCAATTGCAAATGGATTAATAACGTTGAAAAGGTGGCTTAGATTTTAATTAAATTTAATACCATTGATTAGAAGTGAAGTGAAAGCTTCAGATTTTTAAATCAGCTTTAGATAAATTCAGGTTAAAGTTACCTATTCTTTATAAGATTATATATTTCGTTTTTTTTCTAATTTTTTTTTTTTTTTAAAATTGATTTATATTTTAATGTAGTGCTTTATTAAATAATGCTTAATTCGGGGAAATTTATTTTTTACCTTTTTGATTTAATTATTTTTAATTCGATTTTCGATTCAATTCTTTGTGGCCAGTCGTGGCCCAGTGGCACAAGAGTGTGACTGTAAACGACTGGTTGTGGGTTCGATTCCCACTCGAGGAGTGGAAATTATATTTCCATTTTCTTCGCTCTGGTGTCGAAGTAAAGTGCGGCGTTAACTTCCGCCGCTTAACACGCAAGCCTCCGAATTCGGTCGGAAAGTGGGGAACGGAGAGTCTTAACAGTAGGTTCCCTCTGCCTACCCTGCTGTGTGCGGGATATAGTGTGAAGCTATATTATTATTATTCTATTCAATTCTTTTTAATTCAATTCACAAAGAAATCCGGTAAAGAGTTTTTCTAAATATACTTTTGATGCAATATGTCACAAAAAGTTTGAAGATTAGAGTAACCTTTTTGTATTTCTTTCTTATCTCTCAAAAGTAAAAGTAATACGTGACGATAAAATGTAAGAACATTCAAAGAACTGTAATTTTCTGTATAACATTTACTTATAATATTATGTAATATTAAATTCATTTTATTATATTTCAATTATTACAAATGTTTAAATAAACAATACCACATTAGCAGAATTTAAATATTAAATACAGTAAACAATACAATATAAAAACATTGAACATTTACAAATGTAATAAAAAATAACAATACATAAAAATACAATGAGTTATACATTTTAATGTTATTTCTTATTATTTTATTTTCAGGGAGCAATTCTAGGACCCGAGTTGTTTTTCTTATATGCAAATGTGCTTGAATGCGGGGTGAGAAGTTGAATTACGTATTTGAATATTTATCTACGTAAGCATTTTTATATATTTTTAAATTAATTAAATATGAATATAATAGTGAATAAGGAACTTAACAATCTCTATGTAGAGCTGTTCGTGTGCGTCTCGAGTCACGACGCGGCGGAACTCGCGCGTGTCCGATTACATCTCAGCTGAGTCGAGACACTCTGACTTTCTTAGAACACTTCATATCAATTACGAAGAATACGTGTGATGTTATGCGCTCAAAATTAAACTTCGTGATATGGAAAAAGTGGTGATTTCATTTAAAGATATACGAGTGAGTATATTTTACGCTTAGTATTGTTTGAACGTGCTATTTGTATTGAATAGTCGTTTTTTGTATTTTAATGAGTTAACTCAAGCTAAATAGAATAAATAAATTCACGGTTTAATGCTGTACTTCCACATTGTACGCAACTACTTTTAAAACAATACTTTTCAAAGGTTTAAAGTCATATTATCTAGGTGGAAGGTCTATTGTTGTCGTATGAAACAAAAGAGCGGAGTATATTTTATGTTATATATGTTAACCTTTACACCGCCCGTAATTACCAAGTAAAATCTTGTTCTCATTGCTATGTGAATAATGGAATATGCGTCCTCAACGTAGAACACAATATTGTGACAGCTCAAAATATACACCACGTTATTCTATTGTGTACATGTTTTTAAGAATCCTAACAATCTCCGCCATTGTCCTCCCGGCGCTGAGCCGATACGGTCTCGTCGTGAGGCAACTCCGACTCGAGCCTAGATACTGATCTACGAGACTCCGCCGATTAGAACGCTAAAGTGCGCCGCGAGGCCTGCGACTCCTTATTGTGCCGAGATATGCCCCGATAAACACACGCCACTTCCGACGTCGTCGCAGTCAGCTGTTTGACATTCGCGTCACAATAACCGGCGCAGTGAGGTGCGCCGCCCGCCCCCGCCCCCGCCCGCCCCCGGCCGTATCGACCCGCCCGCCCCCCGCCCCGCACGCCGCGCGGGGAGGGCCGGCGCGCAGGCGCGGCGCGCGGAGCCGGCCACAGTCTCGCGTCTGCCGCCGACTTGCGCGCACGTACGCGCGCTCTAGCTCGCACAATCAGCTGATCGGCGCGCGCCCCGCGGCGCACATGCCGTGAGGCCGCGCCCGCTACGATGACGGGCTACGCCCGCGGCGAGGCCGACTTCGCCGCCGCCGACCGCTTCGCACGGGACGCGCGGCCCGCCTCGCTCGCCCCCAAGGATTACTCGGTGCCTTTACACGTAGACTGCAGTATCGAATACGAGCTTCCCGACTGTGCCAAGCCACCGCAGGGCGTCAAGATCGAGCCGCTGCTCATGATCCACCCGTCGCACTTCCGCAGGCTCGAAAGCCTCCGGCGGGTGCCCTTCGTGAACAACCTGCCCCGGAGCGAGCTGGCCAGTGCGGCGGGCGCGGCGGCCACTGCGGCGGCGGCGGCGCCGGACGCGCGCGCCCGAGGGCGGGCGGCGCGGCGCTGCTGCCGCGCGGCCCCGGCGCCGCCCGCGCCGCCGCCGCAGCCCGCCCAGGCGCAGCGCGCGCGGGCGCCGGAGGACGCGCGGCGCTTCCGCTTCGAGTACGCGCCGGAGGGCGGCGGCAAGCTGGCGCTGGGCGCACTGGGCGGGCGGGCGCGCCTCAAGCCGCACCCCTACCTGCCGCCCGAGGCGCTGGACTGTGATATCGCGCGCGCGCTGCCGCCCGCCGCGCACTACGAGCGCTTCGACAAGCGGGCGCTGCAGCAGCTGCCCATCTACATGTAGCCGGCCCCGTCCGGCGTCTGTGATGTTTCCTTGTAATTAGCTAGTGTTAAGTGCGCGACGTGCGCGGAACCTAATACCAAATAGTACCTATGTGCGTTGATATCGTTTGAACGTTGAGTTTGTGTTTCTGCCGGACGATGGTGACGATGACGACTGCGACGCCGGCGCATGCCCACCAACGGATGTATTTATTCGCAGGCGCAGTAACCGATGCTTCATTATAAATTATTGTACCGTCGCTGATTCGTTGCGTATTTCTGCGTATTTCTGTATAAGATATCATATCGATAATGATTATATGTTCAAAAATTGTATTATAATAAATATGTACCTATAGATTAAAAAAATGAAAGTGAGAAAAATATTACGAATAAAACTAGAAATAGTTATGTTTTCGAATAGGTGATGAGTTCTAGAACGGTCCCGAGTGGTAAACTAGAATCGTACTCTACTCTCATTTTGTAAGCAGTTATGTTTGTTAAAATTATATATAAAGAGTCCTCTGATGAATAGTCTGATTAACAAATATTCGGCATGTAAAAGTCTTTATAAAACGCTTACTTAGCATATCATAGTATTATATTGTGTCATAGTCCAATGCCAAAAATATAACTATCTTTTTACAAAAATCCCTAAAGCATCGTTTTATTTACCTCCATGCGGCGTCCCGCGTTTCCGGTTTCCGGCCGACGATCCGATCCATATGCTGATTACCAGTGAGTGGTGTGCGGAGTGTTCGATCACTATTGACGAGGCCCAGCCTCCAGTGCCTATCTGTGGATGTAGTGACCCCAGGACTTGCAGAGTAATGGATTGCTTTAACTGTGTAGATGTAAGTATGGCTAAACGAGTATTTCGATATTTGGGCCTCGATGTAATAATGAAATTAATAAAATATAACTTAAAATGACATTTACTAAAAGTTATACTTCCGAAAAACATCTAAATGATGTTAAACTTAACTGATTTCATAGTAATGTAAGAAAAATGCAATGCGAATCAGTTAAATAATGTCTTCTAATGATTCTTAGTCTAACTTTGCTTATAATAACGAAACCTTTAACTCATATATCAGGATATCAGGTTATAATATACCTGTCATAAGAGTTTTAAAATATTGATATTATAATTCTCTTTAAAGGTCATTTTAGATCATTTTCTTTTACTAAAAGTGTCTGTTTTGTTGATTAACCTTCACCTGAGCAGTTAAAAAATACTTCCGTAAATTAAAGTAGTCTATCAAATTAATTTCAATGAGAAAATATATATCTTTTAAATTGCTTTTTTATGTAAATGCCGATAGTCTGGTAGACAGTTAATTTGCAATTTGTGTTTAGTCTTCATTTAAAGTATATTGCACATAATTTACCTATTAAAATGTAAACAAGATAATAAAACAAGTCGAACTCGTCTACTTGATTGCAAAATCTACCGAATGGGAACTATAGACTTCATGAAATGGCCATTAGAATTATATACATATACATACTTAATAATACTATTTATATACAAGACAATACTATGATTAAGCAATAATTTCAAGTACTATATTCTTTAACTCGCATCTTTTGTTTGAATGAGCTCGAGCGTCAATGAACAAAAGGCTAACAAGCCATTCTTTTCCACATGAAAGGTATTTAAACACAATGAATCGTGAATAATCCACAATGACGGCTGAGAAAGGAATTGTACTGAAAAATAACTCTTTATAATGTGACCATTAAAGTAAAACAGGTTATTATTTCTCGGTGTAGAGTCTACGCAATTAACCGTGGCATAACAAATTAAGAGGCAGGGGAGTAGTTTGAAGTTGCACGCGGTCCCGGTGTACCTTACACTACCTACCAGTCACGAGCGAGGCGACCGGTGACCATTAACTTGGCACGCACTTCAGGAACGCTCTCCGTAACTCGAGACTGCATCAGAGCGATGCCGGTGAATTAGCATCCACGTAATAACCACGAAATAAACATCGAGACTAATGGATGATTGCCTCCGCCCCTCTCGCTACGACCGATTCACGTTTTACTGCGGCGTTATTCCTTCGGATTTATGCCTCGTCATAAGAGAAAGAATGAAATTATTCCATCTACGAGGGGGAGAATTAAAGCTATATTTATTTTATCTTCGCAGCTATCATAAAAAGTTTATTGTTACTTTTTATGGGTTTGATATTGCGCACCCAGATTCGTTCTCTCGCCGCGTGACGGAGTCACATCTGCCCGTGCAGTATAAAGCCGATAGGATAAGGATTGCCACACACCACACATGCTTATATGAAACAATGGCGAGAGAGAGCTCGAGGTGCCTTCAGCTGAGTCTCGATCATTGTGAACGATTATTATTTGTAAATTATAATGATATTTATAATTCACGACGCGCCAACGTGTACTTATATCTGATAAAATCTTGCGCTAAAAACAATTTCTTTACTTTTTAAATTATTACAGTACTTAAGTCTGATGTGAGTATTAAAGTAATTACCGGTATTTGAGCGACATAAACGAGCCCGAGATAAGTAAATTGTGTACTCGAACAAGGCAATGCCAGCATGAATGATGGTCGCAAAAATGTAATGGCCTCGTCGTTGCGGTCTGATAACGTCGCTTTGCGATCAAAGTAGCAAGTCAGTAATTATCCGTTTCCTCGTAACGCTCTGCGGCAGTCGACCGTCTAATGCTTACGGTTGCGGAGCGCACGGTACTCCAGAACTCCACAAAGTTCGATTTCTGAAACGTACAATTTATCGTCAGCATTATCTCTCGTAAAACGAATATCCAATTTATGTCCGCCCTCGCCCGCTCGCCGCCATACACATAAAACATAATATTATCGACATCGCCCCCTCCCTAGGCGATCACGAAACTAAGCAAGCCTCGGCCATTTTAAGTGCCAAACTTGACGGGTGGGCGTCCTGGTAGGCCGTCCTTGTCTAGCCGCGCGGGAGCGAGGGGGACGCCAACAGGGATCGGAATTCTTTCATGTTTCGTTCGAGAGGAGCGTTCCGCTTGATTTCAGGTACCTTGTAAATAAGCATTGGATAAACAACTTTAAAGCGAACGTATACAACAGCGCTATTTACGTCTCGCCTTATCTGAGCCTATGAATAAGTTAGCTGATGCTTTCAACAGCGGGCTGTCTGTTGGATCGAAACTAATAAATAACGTCGCAGTGGGTGTTGGGCCCCAGATTACACCAAAATATACTCAGGAATGATTCATGCCTCTATCACTCCCAATCTAACTTGGACGAGAAACGACGTTGCGAACATTATATTGATACTTCCACTTAAATAACTAATGTACTGCTATTCTACACTATTTTTGGTAAAACTTCCATTATGAGGCCCACCCAAGTTTCTCCGGAGTTTTGTTTTGGCAGCGACGGCGTGTCGCGATCAGCTGATTGGCGTCGCGGCTGTGTGCAGGCGAGGCGGGCGGCGGCGGGCGGGGGGCGGGCGGTAGTCTGCGGGGGGCACCCACACACGCGCGCCGCACAGCTGATGCCGACGCTGATTGCACGTAATTAAAGACTCTACACTGCGCTCTGCGCTCTACTACCGACTACGTACCGATCATTCATTACTTATTTAAAAGAACACTATATATTTTTTTTAGCAAAAATGCATACATATATTTATTTTATGAAAATTCGGATAATTATTAAACTAACATTAATATAATAACATAAAAGTTTAAAAAACGTATTTATTTAAAATTGTAGGAACAATTGACTATTCTCATTATCATCAATTGTGTTGTAAAATAATAAAACGAGGGTTTACTAATTGCATTATATTATACGCCTGTCACATCGTTATTATAATTTATTTAACAGCCGACTCTATTTACACACATTGTATAGAAAGTGTCGTATAAATGAAACAGTACATAGTTACTGTACTCAATTAAACTGAAAATTACTTTTTGTTGTTTTTGACGATGATATATTAATAAATTTGAGACAGAAATTTATTTATTTGAATAGTTAATGTTGTTAGTAGAAATATAAATACCATTTAACACCTACACAGATCTCTTCTAGAGATAAGTTCACCTTTGTAAACGAAGATTTTTTTTTCTGTTAACTGTTAAATGTAGTAAAGAATATATAGAAACAGAGATTAGAGGCGACACTTTTTGCACATTTTATTCCGTCTATCTTATTTTAAAGTTATTTTAAAAGTTTATATTTTAAAGCGAAAACAACTATTAAATTGTAGTCTCTATGTAATAAAATGTAGAGTCAACTTGTACACGTCCACAAATAAACATACACGTAAATAGTACCGTTATTTATAAAATATTACCTCCGCGAAAGGAAAAGTTTTCACAAACATCGACCGTTTTCAAGTATTTCAATAACAAATTTGTTTTCATTGCTTCTCAGGTAGAGTGAGGAAAGTTTTGAAATGCCTTTAAAAAACATTACTATTCTTGGCTAGTATAATTTCGTATAAATGTACATAACTTTATTGATTTGACCTAAAAACGAATAATAATTTGTATAAAACTTTAACAAAATCTTACAAAACGTTTCTTTGGCTAGTTTAGATAAAATAGCCTATGTAAAGCACATTTTCAGTAAACATATAAAAAGTGAACGCAGTGGGATTCGAACCCGTGCTCTTTGGAAACTGTCTAAGCGCTCTGATCGGTAAGCCATCTAAAAAGCGCGGGTTCGAATCCCGCTGTGTTCAAATTTTTATGTTTTCTCAACTCTAAATGTCTTTTTAAATTCTAAATATCTTTTCAAATTTCATATGTGTGTATAACACTTTAAAAATGTTAAAAATATGTAAAGTATTTACGTAACTTTTATTGATGACTTTAGACATTTACGTCGCTGGGACAAGTTGGTGTAAACAATTTTTTATTTCGCTGTCACGTTATTCATATTGACGTATACATAAATTATGTTTAATTATTATAATCAGCTTAAATTACATGCATACATTTATTATTGTATCTTATTATGTAATAGGTTAAAAATAAGTTAATACGTTAAGCGCGGCGTTAAGTTCCACCACTTAACACGTAAGCCTCCGAATTCGGCGGAAAGTGGGGAACGGAGTGTTTTAACACTAGGTTCCCTTTGCCTACCCTGCTGTGTGCGAGATAAAGCGTGAAGCTAAAAAACAAAAAAAAAAAAAATAACTAAAATGAATTGAATTGATACTAAGAAATCAATTTAATTAAATGAATTATTTTGATTTAACATTGATTGATTAAGAGTTGCCAACTGTAAATGAATTATACTATAAATATGTAATAAAAAAACATATTTAAAGTTTGCTCAATAACTAAACGAAATATAAATGATTCGATTTTAAATGAACAAATTAAATGAACTATGCTATCTTAGTTAAAATCAAATGAATCACAAATTAAATTAATGTATTTTAAATAAAAAAAAATTGAAATGAGTTTTGCTCGATCTTAGTAGAAATTTTCTCAGTACTTAATCAAAGTCATCAAGTGTAGCGACGTGTAAAACTGTCTGTAGCCATTTGTTCAAAATAATTGATTTGCTTTGAGACTGTTTTGGACGATTCGTTTTTCTACTTCAATAGTTATGGATGAACCGACGAGCTGACATCTCGGTTACTTTCTAATACCTATCACGTTTTTGTTTACTAACTAAGTAATATCTTTTTTGTTCTTATTCTTTCCATTCTGATTATATTTAAGATAATAAAATTATAAAATTGAATATAATAAGCAATTTAATAATTATTATTATTTTTTTCTTTTTTTTACCTTCACGCTGTATCCCGCACACAGGAGTGTAGGCAGAGGGAACCTAGTGATAGGACACTCCGTTCCCCACTTTTATTTTAAGCGGAATAATTATGTTTATTTTGGAGTCAAAAACACGTTTTAGAAAACTAACCGTTTCGAACAATCGGTAGTCATAGGGACAGTCTACTGTCTAGTCTAATCTAGCATTCCAATAATATAACTTATTTTTTTGCTTAATGAAAATAAATCTAACAAAGTTTTCGTCTTTGAGCAATAATTCGGTCTAACATCATATTATTTAGGTCAACGACTGAATATTTAAGAGAATTCGTTCAGACTTTGTATTTTAATTTGAATTTGGTATTAGATATTAATGATTTATATCAATTTAGTGAGCAATCGTGCGTAGGCTCCGACGATGAAGAAGATAAACACGTAATGATGCATACATATGAATAATGAATATATTATACTTTTGAAATTATTTCAACTCGTTACAACACTATTAAATTAAGAAGTATTTGAATGTGTTTCTGAAATTTGCAAGAAAGGCAGAGAGATACTAGTGGTAAGTCACTCTGCTTTTCTCTTTTTATCAAATTAGAGATATTTCGTAGTGTAGGTTAAGTGACTTGTGGAACTCAACTAATTAATAATTAAAGTATAATGAATGGATACCTTCAATGCCAATTCATTATATTAATTCTAATTTATTTTAAACATAATATTAAACTCAGCACGTGAGAAATAACAATATATTTAATTTGGGAACACTAAAAGAAAGCGTAGAATGAGGTTATTTAAATGACACGTTATGTCACATTTTGTATAAGATTAAGCTTAATTATAATTAAAATTTCGTCAAAAAGACAATCAGAGATCTTTATATCATATATTATAGATGTAATAAAATATTTATTTATGATTTCCTTATATGATGGAATTTATTATATTTTACGAGTTGGGTGTAATTGGTCCACCGGATGCTTATCTTGATAACATTAATGAATGAAATTCGAGTTTTTTGAAATTCTATCACTAATTATGCAATTTGCTTGCAAATTAGCTCTAAATAAACTAGCAATCTGGCCTTATTCTGTCCGACAGCGCCTAGGACTCTTGATAGAATATTCATTGTATTGTCTTATACAGTACATAAAATCCCTTCTCGGTGTATCTTTGTCATAATACCTACTTCTGTAGCCTTTCATCTAGGATATCTTGCGATTTTAGAACAATGAGTTGTATCTACCCTTTATTTGTTAAGATTCTATTTCAGATCTTTGTGTTGTTTAGATGAAGCACATAATTTTACTTACGCTTAAGTACCTAAGTTCGTATTAATGACATAATTGCGAAGTCTAATCTCTATCTCCTTATCTGTCCTTCTGTTCGTTTGTTTGTCTGTTACGCTTTTACGAGTATTGTCTCGGCCCGGTTCGATAAAATGCAGAATGAAAATAGTTAAAGCCTACATTTTTTCAAAAATCGACCACTAGCCTTGTTGAAATAGAGGATGATAATTTGTATGAAGAATCTAAACAGCTTGACCGATTTTGATGAATTTTCTTAGAAATATAGATATTGATGGACATAGGCTATTTTTTTCAAAAATCATCTCCTAAGACATAGGAATAGGAAATGAAAATAGTAGTTCACTATATAATTATATACTTATATACTAATATAATAACATAATAATAGTCAATTCATTACCCGCCTTTAGTACTTGTAACAAAAAATATACAAGCATCAATCATTACGGGCCCAGTCAATCACAATACGAGTATAATACAATCTAAAGTGCCTCGAATAATGTGAAGGAAAAAAAAACCGTCCAAAGTAATTCCGCTCACCTATTAGATATCTTTTCTGATGTTTTATATTAAGTTTTTTTGCCATCTCCACTTAACTGTGTCGAACATTAACGGCCGCGACTCTTCAAAGGAGTGTTTGATTTTTTGTACCGTCTTTTTTCTAGCAAATGTTGGTCAATAGCTGTTCGTTAGTAATGCCATCTTATTTTAGTTTAACATGAATTGAGTCATTAGGCGTCGGAGTCGGTTTTAAGTGCGGAAGGCGCGGAATGGTGGAACTAGCTCTGAAGTGAAGAAGAACGTATGTCTGTGCTAACGACGTATGCGGTTTCTTTAGAAAGTTATAAAAAATGTATAAAATTATCTGTCTCCTGTCATACAAATCATAGTGTTTCCTTCCATTTTTTGTAATAAGATTAAGATATGAGGCCGTCGTGGTGCAGTGGGGCAGTGTCTGATTGTGTCTGAGTTGTGGGTTTGATTCCCATTCGAGGTAATTTTTATATATTATTATTATTATTTCTCAGCTCTGGTATCTAAGCGGCGTTCAGTATTGCTACTTAACGTGCAAAGTTAGATTTTGAGCGGATAGTGGAGAACGAAGTGCCTTGATACTAAGTTCTCTCTGTTAAAATGTGAAGTTAATAAAAAAAAAATAATGTATTTTAAATGTTATATTCTCTTTTATATATTTTAAAATGTTTTTTTTTTTTCAAATGTCCTCTATAAATCTCATTAGAATCTAGTGATATTATTTCGTCATTTTTTAAATAAACATTATATCAAATAGATTTCAAACTGCAAACTATCATTTATAAACAGACCCTCTTCTACTGTACCATCGCGGCTTCTTTTAACAACTTTATATCCATCGTGTACAAAGGACAGTAGCGTCTGAAGTACAACTTCATTATTAAACACAAAAAAACACTTCGCAGCGGAACGGAAGCGACACTGCAAAGCTTTCCACTTCTCTTCGGAAGACTGACAAAAAATAAACGTTTTACTTTTTGCAGTATCTCTAAATGAGGTTCTCTCTCAACTGAGGTGTGCTGAGTTTAGATGTCGTGGTTTTTACAAATGTATATGAATTTTCTAACTTTTAGTTTCTATTTATTTAAATATACAGTTTAAATATAAGTTTTATAGTGTGGGGCCAGTCGTGGCGCAGTGGTACAAAGTGTGACTGTAAAGCGACTGGTTGTGGGTTCGATTCCCACTCAAAGAGTTGAAATATTTATTATTTCCATTTCTTTCGCTCTGGTGTTATTGCAAAGCGCGGTGTTAAGTTCCGCCACTTAACATGTAATGCCTCCGAATTATGCAGAAAGTGAGGAACGGAGTGTCTTAACACTAGGTTCGTTCTGCCTATCCTGCTGTGTGCGGGATACAGCGTGAAGCTAAAAAACAAAATTTTATCACAGTTGATTGTTGGTGCTGTTCACATTCGGTGGAATGATTATAATGTAATAATTATTTTTATTAATTTATTTCTATTCTTATCTTTTATTTCTATTTTTATCTTTCATTTTAAAATTGCCACATTGTGTTACATCACTCAGCAATGGATTCGGAGTGTCAGATTAAGGTGGAAAGCGGAGAACGGCTTGAAGCTTAAAAAGAAATTATTATCACACTAGACTGTCTTATCAAACGATTGTTCGTAAAATAATCTTTGAGTAGCTGAAATTTTTAAAAATCTTTCTACAGAGATGTTAACAACAAAATAAGTTGTAATAAAGGGTATAAGAATTTCGCCGGAGCTGGTAGTAGAAAGCATGGCTCCGTAGTGAGAGCACCTGGACGGAGGCGCGGGTTTGAATCCCGCTGCGTTCAAATTTTTATACTTTATCTAAATGTCTTGTTCAATTTTCCTAAGTGTGGCATAACACTTTAAAAATGTTTAAAACTATTATCACACTTATAAATATAGTACAATTTATAACTTCATGGTAGTTCTTAATACGATTAAGTTTCAAATTTAATCGTCTTTTATCTTTTTACTCAATCACTGCCACTGAGCGGAAGAGATAAGGCCACTGACAATTCCTCAACCAAATAAGCTATGCCTCCATCCTGAGTTAGAACCCATAAGCTAATGCTTTATACTAATCACTCTAAGATATACTTAAAATTATCTATGTTTATAAGTTTATCCAAAGAAAAGATAATTTTAGTAAATATTTTTGGAAAACGTAAAATAGAAACTTAGCAAGATTCAAACCTGTGCCGGTTTTTTTAGCTTCACGCTGTATCCCGCACACAGCAGGATAGGCAGAGGGAATATAGTGTTAAGACACTCCGTCGTCCCCACTTTCCATCGAATTCGGAGGCATTGCGCGTTAACTGTAAGTAACTCAACGCCGCGCTTTACCTCTGATACCAGAACTCCACGAGTGGGAATCGAACCCACGAACATTTTTTTCATACCCTAAGTATATGAATAACATTTTAAATTTTTAAATCCATTAAGATAATTATAATGATATTACCTAAATATGGAACAACAAATATTGTTTACAAAAACAGAACAATTTAAGAGAAGTAACGATTAAGCGAGATAAAGCGGAGTCGTCGGTCGGAGAGCACCAAACGGCTATATCACGTTAACTGCGAGTGACGTCTGACATGCCCGGCTTATAAATGCTTTATCTTTTAACTCTACTGGTTTTTTACCTTCCAATTTAATACTGTTCCAGTAATTATTATGTTTTAAATTAAAATATTATTTAATTCATATAATTGAAGCTATGTTTTTTTCTCACTTAGCAGTCAGAGAGAATCTAATGTTAAGACACTCCGTTCATCACTTTATGTCCAAAATTAAAATATCGTGTGTTAGTAGGTACTCCGTCTTAAGTACTAGAGCAGAGAAATGAAAATATTATATATAGAATTACTCTCTGAAGTGGAAATCGAACCCACAAACACTCATGTTTACAGTTACACGCTGTCCCACTACGCCACAATGGCCTCAAGTTAATAAATTGTATAGTTCATTTTTGACATCGAAATTTTTTATCCTTATTCTATTACTATTATAATTGCGAAAATTGGTTCTACTCTTACACGTAAAAACTACTGAACCGATTTTAATAGCACTTTACAATACGGTTTATACATCAGAATAAAACATAGCATACAATTTATAATGATATTTTGTGAACTTTCCAAAATATCAAGTAAATAGGCCCCTTTGGCTTACAGTTCCGCGTGGACGGAGTCGCGGGTACAGCTAGTTAAAAAATCTTTAACACTTATATTATAATCAGTAAAATAGCTTTGAAACTTACCACGGCGTTGAATTGTTATGAATTAATTTCCGAGAACGGATTCCAATAGGCGCAGGTTCGAATACCGCTGCATTCAATTTTTTCTACGTTTTTTTAAAATATGATATTATAATATTTGCAATTTTTTTTTGTTTGAGAAATTATTTACTCATTAGCGACCTTTAGCTTAATACGTAATATCTACCTACATGTAAATTACGTGGGCGTGACATCTTGTGGACAAAAAACCAAACGTGATTTATAAGCTGGAACTAGTTGCCTATCTGACTGACATGACTGACCTTTCGTATAATTAATATCAATAAACTTAAGCAACAATATACAATATAGGTATACTAGCGGCCCGCTCTTGGCTTCACCGCGTGAACTGTATGACTAAACAGTCATTCGTTGTATAGCAACCCTCTGAGGCTGAATTTTTAAAAAATAAAGTAGGCTATGTTTAAACTTGGATTATCAACTATATTTATGCCAAAATTCACTACAATCGGTCAAGCGGCTTAGATTTTTCATATAAACTTTCATCCCCTATTTCAAACCTTAGGAGGTTACTTTTTTAAAATAAATACTCCTTTTTGGTTGAAATTTAGAATGAAAGTAGTAAATAAACTTTTGTTACTTTCATTCTAAATTTCATCCAAATCGGCATGGTAGATTAGCCGTGTAAACGTGACAGACAAACACACAGACTTTCGCATTTATAATATAAGTATGGATTGTATACTTGGACCTATAACAGATATGCGTTCTTTGACTATCTCGTGGATTTAATGTCGAGTTTCATTAAAAGGTAATAAATACAATATATCAGATAAGTATTTTATTATTATGGATTTTTCTTTATAAGGTACGTATTTATGCAAAGGCCATCGAGTTGTAGGGTGATAGGGTCTGACTGTAAACGTCATTGGTTGTGGGTTCGATTCCCACTTGTGGAAATGATTATATTTAAATATTTTAGGGACTAGTCAGTAGACTGTAAACGACTCGTTGTGCGTTCGATTCCCACTCGAGGAGTGGAAATATTTAATATTTCCATCGTCTTCGCTCTGGTATCGAAGCAAAGCGCGGCGTTAAGTTGCGCCACTTAACACGCAATGTCTTCAAAAATCGGCGGAAAACGGGGAACGGAGTGTCATCACACTAGGTACCTTCTGCCTACCCTGCGATGTGCGGGATACAGCGTGAAGCTAAGAAAAATATGGTACTTAAAACAAGGTGCAGTGTTTTGTTTTGCCATTGAACACGCAATATCACGATTTCTGTTCTGCCTCAATACCATGCTATAAAGAGAAAAGCGTGAAGCTGTTTTTTTTAATTTCGTCACCAAATATGTTTTTTATCTACCGTGCTAGGAAATTTTAGAAAATCGAATTAACGTTGCATTGCGTTATTTATAAATAGCTACTAGCTTTGTTCGTATGAAGTACGTATATTTTCTATTTAACCCAGGGCTAAATATATTACTAATATGATATTACTAAAATCTTTAACAATTTTGACAAAGGAAAATGGGAAATCACTTTTAAATATAAAAGGGAAATTAAATTAGGTGATAAGCAAAGGTGTGTTAATGCTAGTAATCTTTGTCTACTTTGAGGTAGAAAACACAAATATTCAGAAAGTTACATTACTTCCTTTTTTACAGTCTAGCGCTTTCTTCATAGCATAGTCAGAGAGAATTTAGTGTCAGGACACTCCGTTCACCACTTTCCGCCCAAATCGAGACATTGTGTGTTGAGAGGCGGAAGTCAACGCCGCGCTTTGTCTTAACAGAAGAAAGAAAATAATTGAAATATAATCCCACAAGTGGGAATCAAACCCACACCCAGTCGTGTTTATAGACACGCTGTACCACTACCCCACAATAGCCTTAAATTACACATAATTATAATTTAAGTACAAAAAAATGTACTATAATTTGTATTAATCTATCATTAAAGAGATGTAAATGCATTTAAATATGATAATTAGAAGGGAAGCGTGAGTGGAAGTAAAGCAAACGACTTACCGATATGTAAATGCGACTGTTTCTGTAATTCTAATTATTTCTTATTTGCTGACGATCTTAAATTTCTTCGTATCATCTCCTCCCCTAACGACGTCGAATTGCTCCAATGCGATTTGAATCGATTGGGCAATTGGTGTGATGAGAATGGAATGAGTCTCAATGTTAACAAATGTCATCTTGTCAGCTTCAGCAGATTGAAATCCATTCCACGAAGAACATACAGACTTAAAAATGTCTGTTTACAAGAATTGACTGAGATTCGTGATCTAGGCATCATTATTGACAAAAAAATACTTTTTCACACCCATATTGATTCCATTTGTTCAAAGGGCTTTAAAAGTCTTGGTTTCATTTTACGCAATTGTAGTGATCTGTGTGGAAAATCCTTCGACTTTGATCACATTGTACAGCGCTTTTGTCCGTAGTGGACTTGAGTATGGCAGTGTAGTCTGGAACCCGCACTACGATGTTTACGTCAAAAGGTTGGAAAGCATTCAAAAACGTTTCTTATGGCATCTCTGCTTTAAATTCGGCTTAGCAAAAAAACTCTCTAATTACAAAGACCGAATAGCCTTTTTCAAAATGAACACCCTTGCCGATCGAAGACGCTTACTGGACAGCATGTTTATCTATAAACTGATTAACGGCACTTTGGATTGTCCAGACTTATTATCGCGGATACATATTTCTGCACCTTCCAAGTCATTACGCACTAGCAAACGCACGATTTTTTCAGAGCATATGTCTAAATCTAATTTGGGTCATCACTCCCCTCTCAATAGAATTATGAGAGCCTATAATTCAATAAGCGGAGACAAAGATTTAGATATTTTCGTTAATACGAAAAAGTTTAAAAATAAAATATTGACTATAATTGCTCAAAATTGTTAGCTTAGACAGTTTAATTATGTTCTTATCTTTATTTTAATTCATTGTCATTTTGTAATAGTTTTTAATTAGCATTTTTTACCCTCCTTTTGTTGTCGCTTAACTTTTACTTTGTGCATGCTGTTATCACCTATAAGTAAGGTACCACTAGCCTTATTTCTTATTCATGTATCTGTATTGTTTTTAGTGTGTATCTTGTTGGTGTTCTAATAAATAAATAAATAAATAAATAAATAAGCACGTGTCGTCCCTCCCATATGATACTTGAGTGAAGAAAAAAATGAGAAATTGATATGTTCCTCATATTTTGGACTAATTAGGTCAATTTTAAACATTTTTAAAGTGTTATTCCACACTTAGGAAAATTGAAAAAGACAGCGTATAAAAATTTTGAACGGAGCGGGATTCGAACCCGCGCCTTCTGAATACCGTCCAGGTCATTTTTTTATGAGATTTTACTTAGAATAACGCGATAGTATGTACTGTGAAAGATTTGCGTTCTGTATTTTCATAGTATTTTTTTATAATAAATATAAAAAGCTATTTTTTTTACGTTCTTTTTCTCGCATGGTAGAATATAAGTGAGAAAATGGTCCATTCTCCACTTTCCGCTTGCATTCAAGTATTATATTTTATCGGCTGTTGTATCTATATTTATCGTGTATGGTCATACTAACAATGACATATATGTGCGTACAAACCTTAAAAAGCCTTTTAAAAGCAAAGTAAACATATCTATTTGCTATTATCAATAGCAGTAAATGTCACTAAGTCACTAAAACATTAAATTAATTTGTCATACTAGGCCAGTCGTAGCGCAGAGACACAAAGCGTGAGTAAAAACGTGACTGTTGTGGGTTCGACACCCAGTCGAGGAGTGGAAATATTTAATATTTCCATGCTTTCCTTGCTGTGTGTGAGATATATCGTGAAGTTAATCAAAAATAAATGTCACTAAATTACAAATACATTAATTAACCTTGCCATTTAACCGATGATTACTTATAAACTATATTTAATTTGAAACTAGTCATTTAACATCAGGAAACTACTAACGAGACACGAAAATGTTATTACTTAAAATTAATACTTCCATTTATATTGAAATTGCTTTATAAATTGCCTGTTTATATATGTATATGTACCTAATTTAACAAAATTTAAATTAACAGCTTCACGTTTTTACACGCAAAGCAGGTTAGGCAGAGATACCTTAGTGTCTAGATATTCCGTTTCTCAATTATCATTCGAATTAGAGACTTAGTGAGTTGATTGGCCAAAGTCAATGCTACGCCTCTTACTAGGATGGAGAACTGACAACAATTTAAGTATATTTCATTCTTTGAACGAGACACAAATCAATAAATTTATTAATACCTTGACTCTTTTGCCAGGATGGGATTTATTTATATATTTTTTTAATGAAGTGAAATGATATGGCTATATAAACATAGCTGAATATTTATTTACTTTTAAACATTTTTAAAGTGTTATTCCACACTTAGGAAAATTGAAAAAGACATTTGGAAAACGTGTTTAAAAGTATTTAATAAATAGCATTCTCTCTTGCCAAATGATTGTTGGTAGAATAATCTTTGGGTAGCAGAAATTTGTAAAAATCTCTATAGAGATGCTAACAACATAAATAAGTTGTAATAAAGCGTATAAGAATTTCGACGCAGCGGATAGTAGAACGCATGGCTCAGTGGTGAGAGCGCCTGAACGGTATTCAGGAGGCGCGGGTTCGAATCCGGCTGCGTTCAAATTTTTATACGGTTTCCAAATGTCTTTTTCAATTTGTTAACCTTTCCTAAATTTCTACTCTATTCCTAACCTGTATAATGACGAAGATGAAAAATAGCTGCAAATCGTTTGTTAACAATAAGTATGTCTTTAAAAGATAATAATTGAGAGCAGTCCGCTTCGTTTACAAATAATTTAATATTTAATATTTTGATAAAAATCTAATATAAACAATTTAATCTATAATTGTGTAAACGTATGATAAACCAGTCAAAACAATTATCTTGTTATAATTGTCACAATTTCAAGATATATAAAGTATGTACAAGTAAACAGAACAAGGGGCCAGTCGTGGCGCAGTGGCATGAACGTGTGATTGTAAACGACTGGTTGTGGGTTTGATTCCCACTCGAGGAGTGGAAATATTTAATATTTCGATTTCCTTCTGGTATCAGATGCAAAGCACGGTGTTAAGTTCCGTCACTTAACACGCAATGCCTCCGAATTCGGCGGTGCGTGGGGAACGGAGTGTCTTAACACGAGGTTCCCTCTGCCTACTATTAAAATTTTACTTCCTTTCCCGTACAATATAGTAGACAGAGAGTATATAGTATGAAGACAATACTTACCCTCTTTCGGTCTGAAATCGGGACATTGTATATTAGGTGACGGACCTTAATGCCGACATTTGTCCAAATCAAAAAAAAAAAAGTAAATAATTTAAACATAACCTCTCCCCCGAAGTGAGAATCGAACCCAAAACCATTCACGTGTATAGTCAATCCCTGCCCCACTACGCCACGATAGCCTTATACACAAATAAACCACTTGTTATTCAGTTTGTTTGTACGTGAAGCTAATTAGCGTGGAGGAAGGAAAAGCTAAGATACCGATTGTTCGCGGTCGTCCGCCACTACAGGAGATAAGCCTTCGACATCCTTATTTACCAATTGTGCTACAATGTTATTTATAGGATAATTTTACGTTATTACTGAGAATTATTTTGGTTTCCGTAATGTATGCGGTTGGAAATAATAATTGTTGTTATTTTATTTATTCTGGTAATGATTTTTTGTTATAAATTCGTTATACGTTATAATAATCCGTACTTATGCTATAAATGCGAATGTCTGTCTGTTTGTCTGTTACGCTTTCACGGCTAATCTATAGGTCCGATTTGGATAAAATTTAAGATGAAAGTGGTAAAAATTACTGGGTCAAACATAGGCTACTTATTTTTTATACTTATTATTATTGCTATTACAGCAATTTACTTTATATAAAGCATTTAATGTGAGTGAAGGCTACCATGAAACAGTGAGACAGTGCCTTACTGTAAACACGATTGATTGTGGGTTCGATTTCCATTTTAGGACAATTAATTATTAAAATTATTTTCTAACACGTATTGTCTCTATTTCTAGCAGAAAATGGAGGACGGAGTGTCTTCATACTAGATTTTCCTTGACTAAACTGCTACGGGGAAAATGGAATCTGCTATATTTAAGTTCAAGTATTGTACACACATGTTGCAACAAAAACCTCTGTCATTCAAAATGATTCCATTAAGATTATGTCAGTGTGACAGAGTGTATTCTGAACGCGACTATCAGCGACTCCTGATTGATGCGGCGGTTATCAGCGTGTACTGTATGTAGGTCGTATACTCGTGATAAGCTAATATATATAAGCTATATGTACATATATACATACATACATAGGTAAGTACGTCCCTAATCTTATGTAAACCAAATATAATCATATACTTTGTTATTTTTTAACGGGTGATGTGACATCCGCCGTGAATAAGTCTGAATATAGAAAAAGATATTTTAAGAAAACATAAAATTTGATCGTAGCAGAATTTGAACGGCTAAGTCATAAGTCCGCATGGCTTAACGAATAGAGTGCTTGGACGGTTTTCAAGAGGCGCGGGTTTAAATCCTTCTGTGTTCAAATTTTTATACGTAGGGATAATACTTTAAAAATGTTAAAAGTATGGTTATAATTATTTTCATAGAGAAAATTATTATGAGTAAGAGAACATCCTTGCTTAATACTTAAACTGACTTTTCTTGAGTATCGAAACTCGACGTTGATATTTGTTTAATAAAAATAGGGATACGAAATTAATTAAAATATAAATATTACACTAAATGCAATGTGAACCCTAGATCCTATCGTGTTCAGTCAGGCAAGTATCAATAGCTGTTATGAATAACTAAGTATTAATTATCTATTAATTTATCAAATTAAAACATACTTACAGATATCGGTCAGTAAATATGTCAATTAACTAACATATAGCGACAGTTACTTGTGTATTTCTTGCAGCTCCTCTTTTTTCCCGCATAGTGGGGTAGTCAGAGAGTCAAGTGTCAAAAGACTCCGTCCTCCTCTTTTCGAATTATTTGGAAAAAATCGAATCATTTTGCATGTTAAGAGTCGGAACTTACCACCGCGCTTTGTCCTACGTACCAGAGCGAAGAACTGAAAATGGTATACATATAAACATTTACCCCAGTGGTAACCGAACCCACAACGACCGCTCTCACATTCAGAAAATGTCCAACTGCGCCACTTTACTGGCGGCCTTTACTTGTAAATTAACTAATATAAAGCGGATAATTTAAGCATACATTTAAGATAAATCTTATCATTTATGGGATCAGTGAAAACGTGATTAAACCGTTTTACAATCGAAATCGAATTGTATGACAAAGAGTTAAAGTTAACAAAACCAATTTATAGACTTGTATATTTTATACTTTATTAGTTTCACGCTGTATCCCGCACACAGCAGGGTAGGCAGAGGGAACCTACTGTTAAGGCACTCCGTTCCCCACGTTCCGCCGAATTCAGAGGCATTATTAACAACATTAATAACTGTTACTGGCTATGTTATATCTTACTACATTGTAATATTGTACTTATCATAAATTCTTCTATCTATTGTATTTTGAAATTATGTTGTGGAAGGAAATAAAAACATTTATTATATGTTATGTTAACCTATGAGTGTGACTAAGCAACGTGCGGACAAGACAGGAAAAGTGATAAAACAAGATCCACTTCCACTATCCGCCTTTATATCCGTTCGTCGTTCGTATTTCATATGTATTTTAATGTTAACACATTTAAATTGGCCGGATCTGAACCCACTACTAAGATGTGTAATCAGTGTTAATGACATAAATAACTACTGTCTTAATTTTTGGATGGAATATTTAGATTTCGTAATTTAATACAAGTTTGTTAAATGCCTGCGCACAGCTTCTGACTATATACGAGATGGTTGCGGATTCGATTTCCCCTTGGAGAAATGATTATATATATTTTATATTTCTTCGTTCTGGTGGCAAAACAAACGCGGCGTTCAGTTCCACAACTCAACTTACAATGTCTCGATTTTGGGGCAAAGTAGAGAACAGAGTATCATGACACTAGTTTCTTCTACGTTTCGTTCGTTACAAAGCTTGAAATGAACGTGAATGACCATTTTGAATGTTAAATTTTAAATAGGGGCCAGTCGTGGCGCAGTGGCACAAGCGTGTGACTGTAAACTACTGGTTGTGGGCTCGATTCCCACTCGAGAAGTAAATATATTTAATATTTCCTCTTTCTTCGCTCGGGTGTCGAGGCCAAGCGCCGCGTTAAGTTACGCCACTTAACACGCAATGCCTCCGAATTTGGCGGAAAGTGGGGAACGGAGTGTCTTAACACTAGGTTCCCTCTGTCTACCCTGCTGTATGCGGAATACAGCGTTAAGCTAAAAAAAAGATATAAAAAATATAATATTTTAAATGTTAAATTATTATTAGTATATGGTCCCCACAAATAGAAAAAATATACATTTTTCTCAAAACAGCCATTTTTCTTAAATGGCCTAATACTCGTAGTTAATTATTGTTTAGAAACTGTTCTCGTACCGCGAACCTTAGCGGGAAACCTACATATATCTAAATTGTCGTTGGGAAATTGTATGACGTTATAAATCTTTAATTATTATCTTTCGTTTCCTCTTAAGAAAATATCAAACGGTATTTTTGTTTTGATAGACTTTGAGTCACGTTATTACACGAAATATCCGCAATTTGGATGGATTTATGTGGGTTTTTATTGACACTTTTGACTAATTAAAACTTTTAAATCGTTTTAGTGACCCAGTTGAGTTGTAGGGTCAAGTTGTAAACGGAGAATTGTGCCAACCGTAAGATTCGTTTGTACCAAATATTTCTATTTGAACGGAGAGTCTAATAATATGTCTATAGATTTAATAATCTATTTTGTAAATTTATACAAATTCATGGAAATGTAAAACCTACGTGATAATAACATGCATCTGACGTATCAAATACGTGAGTAAACATACTCGTGATAATTCATAACAACATATTAAATGTCTACCTAACATTTGAAATGGAAAATAAATTTATTTTTGTGCAAAAATATTTTTTTATGATTGGAAATCGTTACAAATTAATAACCATTATAACAAGATGCCTCTTTTAAGGGAAAATTATATATATAGGCAAATTTTATAGCAGTCAACGTCTGCGTTTAAACAAGTTAAGCTTTCTCGAGCTTGATGTACACAGAAACACAGACAAACAAAGCAAACATTAAAATGCCTTGTTTTGAGTTCCCTAACTTTTATTTATGGCTCCAATAACAATGTTTCTCATATACGAGTATCTTTCATGTACAGATAGCTATCAGTTACATTTTTATTGTATATACAAATACGAGTAGATAAGAAAATTTAAGCTTAGTCATACACACTTATGTTTGGCACCAAATTTATTTATCCTACTCAGGGTATTACCGCTATGTATACATATAATATAACTGCTCGCGACATCACCTATCTGCCATTGAAAGTCCCGTCAAAATCGGTCCAGCCGTTCCATTTGATTTTTTTTTATTGAACATAGGAGGCAAACGAGCCGAAGAACCACCTGATGGTAAGTGGTTACCTTCGCCCTTAGATCCTTCCTTCCTTTGAGGCCAGCAACGTATCCACAACATTAAAGTTGTGAAAGCGTTGTCGGCCTTGAAGGTGAAAGAAGGAAGGATTTTGATGGTGGGAATAGGGGGAGAGATTAACTAGAACAAACAGACTGACAGCCAAAAATCGTAAAAAATGTTATTTTAAAAGTAGTTCTTTTAATATTACAAACGGATCCAAATTTATTTATTGCTATTGATACAAATAGGAAAATTCAAGCTTAGTCATACGAGTACATATACACTTATGTTTGGCACCAAATTAATTTATCCGTCTCTTGGTATTACCGCTACATACATAAAATTACATATACATAATTCAAAAAATGTAGAGACGTGACAGCTCTACTATTTGTAGAGGCATACATAGAAGCGTGGGCGTAATTTAATTATATGAACAAGTCTTAAGTCTTAATCGCATGACGCCATACATCGTACATCGTAGACCCAATAAATATTTATGATTACAGTGAATCGCTTTATTGCCGGCCGTTCTATTATACTCGTATATGAGCTATGTTGTGAAACGACCCCAAAATTTTATTCATTCCAATAAAATACACATTCGCCATATCTGTTATGGGATGGTATATGTATGGGATGGTAAGAGTATATGGGCTTGTTATGGAATGCTCTACTTTATTATGTGTAGCGAGTTTGATTACTTATGTGTGATTTTAGTTGACAATAATTTGTTGAAAAATATATTAATGATTTTTGTCCGTCTTTTGTGCTTTTTGCTGCATATAGGGTAGTGAAAGAGAACTTAGTGACAAGATATTCCGCCGCCCGAAACTTGGACATTGTGCGATCAATGGTGGAACTCAACGCTGTACTTTATCTTGTTACTAGAGCGGAGAAATTAAAATAGTTTAGCTATAATTATTTCTTCAACTAGGATTTGAACCCGTTCATTGTGTCGTACTGTATACGTCATACACGCCGTCTGTAAAATACAGTCAAACGTTGACTGTGTCATGATTGGTTTAAATATAAAAATTATGAATGGTTTTAATGTATTAGTTAGTAAATAAATTAATTTTTCATTTAAATAAAGTAGTAATAAATTGCATGAAATAGGTATATAAATAAAGGTATTTTCTAAACATATATTTCTAATGATCTTAAAAGAAATTATACAATTCATGTTTATAAGAAAACTATTTGACGCATAAAATATTTAAAGCATTACATTTATGTTAAATATTGCGAAATATGTTTGAACGCAAAAAGGACTAAAATGACAATAATATGATTTAAATTTATATACATTTATATTTTATATATAAGCCTATTAAAGGCTTTTTATTTTAATGATATTACCGAGAAACCTACTTATAGCGTTTGTAAATTAAATCAACAACAATTAATTATTCATAAGATTACTGTAAATACGTATTGTATGTTTTAACTTAACACTTTTGGTACGTTAAATATGGAAACTTTTTGTCAGTATTTGTATAATATTTATTATTGAAAACCATAAACTATAAAAAATTTAACATATATCGTTTATATTATTTTAAGAAATAACAATTAGTAAAAATTCAAAAAAGCGAATCCTAAATTGAAGTTATTTTAATTATTTTGCATTTTCCCTTTCCCCACTTTCCGTTTAATTCTAGGTATTGGGTGTTATGTCGCAGAACTTAACGCCGTGTTTTGCCTCGATACCGGAGAGAAGACAATGGAAATGGAAATATGAAATATTTCCATTCCTCAAATGGGAATCGAACCCACAACCAGTCGTTTAAAGTCTCACGTACGTGCCACTGCGCCACGACGGGCCCCTAATTTGAATATTTATTATTGAGAATCAAAAACTATACAAAATTTTACATGTGATGTGCAGGAAAAAAACTATAAATATTTTTCTGTATTATTTTAAGAAATAATCATTAGTAAAAAATCTAAAAACTAATTCTAAATTGAAGTTATTTATTTTTTTACTTTTTTCAGTTCCCCACTTTCTGTTTAATTGGGTATTGGCATGGGATGTTAAGTCGCGGAACTTAACGCCGCGTTTTGCCTCGATACCATAATGAAGAAAATAGAAATGGAAATATTAAATATATCTACTCCTCAAATGGGAATCGAACCCACAACCAGTCGTTTACAGTCTATATTCGCCACTGCGCTACGACTGGTCCCAACATTTTTTTATTTCCATTATAATTTTTTAAACAGCCAAAGACACGGGCTGAAGCTAGTATTTTATTTTACTATTAATGCTAATAAATGATAATACATTTTATTATACAACTTAATTATTATTTCCCAATAAATCGAAAAGTGATTGTGAACGAAATGTAGGTACATCGATCGTTACGTTTTATTATTTTAATTTCAGCAATCGGCCTTTTTTATTATGAAGGCATTTTGTTAACATAAAAATAACAGTTAAAAGTTTGCAATCACTCGTTACAAGGCGATTTGGTCTAGTTGTTTTTAACATGTATAATTTATATATATATATATATATATATTTTTCTACGGGGCCAGTCGTGGCGCAGTGGCACAAAGTGTGACTGTAAAGCGACTGGCTGTGGGTTCGATTCCCACTCGAGGACTGGAAATATTTAATGTTTCCATTTTCTTCGCTCTGGTGTCGAGGCAAAGCGCGGCGTTAAGTTCCGCCACTTAACACGCAATGCCTCCGAATTCGGCGGAAAGTGGAGTGTCTTAACACTAGATTCCCTCTGCCTACCCAGCTGAGTGCAGGATACAGCGTAAAGCTATATATAATTTAAAGAGAATAATTAAAAAGCCAGTATATGCATTATTCTGCATAAATAAAATTTTATCATTTACTTTGAATAGTGATAAATTTGATATCTTAGAAACCTTCAAATCGCTCTCTTGTCAAGTTGTGTTTATGTACGTGTAATAATCTACGTAAGACTTGTTAATATGTATGTATGCATTTTTAATTTGAATTATAAATTGTAATTTTGAAATGAAACTATTTTTAACCGGATTAATCGCGTATATTTTTGGTTGTTAGACAGTAGTCCGTGGTCACAGGTAGACTGACTACTGTAGTGTTCGAAACGTCGGGTTTCTAAAATGTATTTACGAATACCAAAAATATACGCGATTAATCCGGTTAAAAATAATTTCGTTTCATACTACACCATATTAAATTGTAATTTTTTCTAAGTATATCCAACGATTCCCTATAATAAATGTTTGGATTTTTTATTTTTATTAATACGAAATCAACATCGTATATAAAAATATACTTAACAAGTAATAGTCAAAATCATTAGTACCAAATTATTTCATCTCACAGTTTCATTAAATCATCTATAGATTTCATTATCAGCGCAAAATGAATTTATTAAATAAATTAAGTTTCATTCAAATCTGTTCATCATATATACAGTAATTAAAATCAAATTACAGACTTAATTCATTTTTGACATTTTATTAAAAATAATAAAATGTAGCAGAAAAGCTAAAAGCCTTATTAAAAGAAGGTCATATTACAAATTAAACTCCGCCACGGCCGCTGTCGCCGAGATATTTTTATGCTTCCTCGTAATAACATTATTAATAAATAATTTAAATTATTGAAGGCCCAGAACATTGTGCTGTTATATTTAAACTAATTACTATTTATTCTGAATACGGTAAAGTTGGAGATAACAGTGGTTATAAAATGTTTATTTATTAATTTGTTTTTGAGGCGAACAAACAATGTTCAAGGAAAGTGTATGTATATTAAACAGTTATTATTCACCGTCGTTATGATTTAACTAGCGATCGCGGTTGTTGTCGCTCATATTGTTTTTACAAAATGTCATTTCTTATTTCCATCATTTAGAAGTTAATTTTTGTAATAAATAAAGTAGCCTCTATTTGTTCCTAGGTTTTTAAACTATTTTCAATCCTCATTCTATCCAAATCGATCTGTCGGATTAACCTTAAAAGTGTAATATTCGGAGAAACAGATATTAGCATTTATAAAATTAGTATGGATTGGAATGTTGTTAACTGATCGACTGTACATGATGGTTTATTATATGTGAATATACGAGTAAGTTCCAATTGTAGAAATGTTACTAGATTTGCTTTGACCAGGGCATTCCATAGGCAACCCGCGGCCCTCACTTAATATTGCTCGCTTAATAATGTTACTTGCGAAAAGTTTATTTATAATACATATATTCTGTAGTTACTTTTAAAATACTATTAAGAAGTATAACTTTAGCTCGCACAGAACATTAAAAACCTTGGTACCTTTTGGTGCTTTTCTTTAATCTTGAATTCAATCTTGCCTAACAAAGGTTGATTACCCCTGGCTTAGATAAAGAGTGGCATCGTGTCACTAGGTAGGCGGAAAGTGGAGGACGAAGTGATTATTCACTAAATTCTTTCGACCTATTCTATAATAATACAGGATATATGAAGATAAAAAAAATATAAAAAATATATTTACGAATTTTATGACCTCACGTCTGCGCGTGCGCATACTTAGCTGAATTTATAATCATGAGCAGATTTTATACGATACTAAAGTGACGTCAGTCCTATATTTTATTTTGCATATCCATACTTATATTATAAATGGGAAAGTCTGTGTGTTTGTCTGTCATGCTTTCACGGCTAATCTACTGGCCCGATTTGGATGAAATTTAGAATGAATGTAGTAAAAGTGACTGGGTCTAACATAGGCTACTTATTTTTTCAAAAATCAATCACTATAGGGTTGAAATAGGGGATGAAAGTTTATATGAAAAATCTAAACCGCTTGACCGATTGTAATGAATTTTGGCATAAATATAGTTGATAATCTAAGCTTAAACATAGGTTACTTTATTTTTTAAAAATGCGCTCCCAGCGGTTGCAGTATAACGAAATAGTTCACGCGGCGAAGCAGCGAGCGGGCCACTAGTAGTAATATAAATTTGATTTAAATTTAAAATTTATTTCATATATGCAAGTTGGCTGCCATTGTGTTAAATAATAAAATTGTTACTTTCTTATTTGAACAGAGCTGCAGAGTTTCTCGCCGTTTTTTCTCAGCAGAATTAATTGCTGAAATGGTGGTAGCTTTATGTTCATTTCACGATTCAAATCTCAATAAAGGATATTTTGAATATGATATTGACAAAAAAGCTGCTGACTTAGATTTTTACTAAATTTTTTCTATATATATTTATATAATATTTTTTTTTTGACTATGTTTATTATTTGAAAAAAAAGGTGCAATTCATGTTTGTACACCAACCAAATGTCTGACTGTTTTTCTTTTCTTTCATTGGTAAGGTTGCCTGGAAGAGATCACCTGTGGTGATAAGGCCGCCCTTACACCAAAATTGTATTTTTTTTTTTCCTCTTATTACTATTTGTTTTTATTTATCCTTCTGGTGTAATAAAGCATTTAAATAAATAAATAAATAAATATAGTTTGTACCCACTCTTGTACAAGAGATTCTCAACACAGATGTCTTTCTGACATTCTCACGAGACAGATACATATTGTAGAGTTGTGGGAAAAGCTAAATCTAGATAAAAGGTTAGTATTGCGAAGCGCAGTTACATTGACCGTCTGCAGGATGCGAGCTGGCAGCAGGAAGTGCTTTTTGTATGAAAACGGATGCGCCCGCGCCTATCTCTGCCACATTATACTACACAATAGGTATGTCATCTTGCACAATTGATCAATGTAGTCATGTGTGATGGATTATGGGTGTACGATTGTCATCTTTGTTAAGATTGTATCTAGAAGTTTGAAATATTTTATTATATTTTTATATATATAGTTGCGTTTGAAATATTTGAATATAGTTGCGTTTAGAAATATTTATTTGAATCTGAAATTTTAATAATATTTTTTATTGATTGAACGCATACTAATTATGAAGTTCAGAGAAAAAAACTGAGGTAAAGGAAAACTAGGGGAAGATTAAATAGTTTTCATTTCTCTATTCTTGTACTTATGAAAAAGCGCGGCGTTGAGTTCCGTCACTCAACGCGCAATGTTTCGGTTTTAGGCGGAAAGTGGACAAAGGAGTGCCTTGACGTTAGTTTCTGCGGGAAAGAAACGTGAAACTAAAAAAAATGAAAAGTAATTAATGTTTCTACAACCCGCGACTGTTAATCTGATTGAATATATGTAATTATGATAATTACTTAAGTGGTTTCAATACAGTTAAAATTAAAAACACGTCGGTATGTAGTTGTTCGTTGGTTTTGTAGGTTTGTTGACCACTGTTTAGTAATAATAAATTAGATAAGCAATATGAACATGTATTATAAGTGCCGGAGGGCGATAAGCGCGATATCTGTCATTACATTTGATAAATTAGAAAGCTCCTCACAACAGCGTCTACTGGAAGTATGTATGTACGTACGTGGAGTGATTAACATAAGTAACAGTTACTCGTATAACAGGTTCATATCGTTTTTTCTACCTCTTTCTAGATTGACGACTCCACCATAGAGTGTATGTTTGTATTCAATATCTCTGCATTGGTTTTTGATCGACATTGTTGGAACTGTTAGGGCTGCCTCATAATATTTTACCCTTGTAACAGTATTAATGAGTTTATTTTTTATAAATTTCTCTCTTTTTTCCGGATACAACAATATTCAGAGATAACTTAGCGTTAAGACACTCCGTTCTCTATTTGTCAACTGAAATCAAGATATTGCGTGACTAGTGGCAGAACTCAATGCCACGCTTTGTCCTAGATACCCCCAGTCAGAGAAATAAGAATAATTTAAATATATTCATTTATTCGAGTGGGCATCGAACGCTCAATTACAATCAACCAATTACAATTAGATTCTGTCACGATGCACCGCGATGCTAAATCCTGACACACACATTTTTACACGACGATTCCACGACTTCAATGTCTTAAAGCATTAAAACATCCCAATAAATAGCGTGTTTAAAACCCTTTTTCAAAAAAAAAATCCCGATAATTCCCTTAATGGCGAGACGCAGATTTATAAGTATTCCAGTGAACCGTGCCCCGCTCATTTCACGGAACCCCAAAGCGATCGCAGTGGAAGCCATTGAGACTTAAAAAGTTGTAATTTCAAATAAGGTTGAATTCTACATTCCTGGCGGCTGAGGGCGGGTGAGGGCGGGCGCGGGCGCGGGCGGGTGCGGCGGTGATAGCACAACCTTTAATTAACTAACTAACGAATGACGATTTGTACGCTCTGAATTGGTGATTCAATGCTTTTTGTAGGGCTGTTTAGTTTTTCGTTATTCGTCGTTTCATCCTGCCTGGAGCTATCATTTTTTTTTGTATATTTTTTGTCAAGTCTATTTGTAGGGTCCACGATTTTTCTGTACAGCAGGGTAGTCAGATCCAAGAGTCGTGATATTCTGTTCACCATTTTCCGCTCGAAATCTCAAACCCCGAATATAAACTTATATATTATTTTTAATTTTTCAGAGTGGTAATCGAACCCACAACTATCGCGGTTATATACCGCTACGCCACGATACTTACAATTTATACGATAAAATTGATTCATTTGATAGAATAGTAATTTCTCTTTGTAATGCAGGTTTAATCATGTTAGCATTTAATATGGTTTATTACAAGTGTGAGGGGTTTTTTAGCAACACGCCTATTCAAATTTTTACATTTTATTGTGGAGCAAAATCACAGCTCTTATGATATTTAAAAACTAACGGGAGAATATATATCTATAATATAAATAAATATATTTTAAACATATTCAAATTTGCTTTTTATTTTATTTTTGCTTTTTATTGTATTTAGATATTTTTAATTCGGCACAATTTGAATTATGTTTGTCTAGTAGATCAAACAATATACCTTATACATATAAATTTATCTATTATATATTAAAGCAACTTATTTCATTATAAAGTAACCCTTCTTATTGTTCTGAACAAGGAATTATGTGAAGGCAGCTTATGAAAGCCTGCTCCCCTTACACCGTTGAAAGCATATATAATATTTCTAAGTGATATTAGCGATATTTAATAACGACTCGTGAAATTTATCTTACTGAACTCATGTGCATATCAACCAGAGATGCTTTGGAAGTCATTTATATTCTAACAAGTTTTTATAGCCTCTTGTCTTGTGCCTATGTCTTGTGCCCTTGTGTGCCCTAGTCCTTGTGGCACAGTAGGATAGCATGTGACTGTAAACGCAATGATTCTGGGTTCGATTCCGACACCGGAGAAGTTGAGAACATACAGTGTCTTGTGTTCAGACAGGAAGTGGAGAACACAGTGTCTTGACACTAGGTTCTCTGTGACAACATGCTACGCAGGACAAAACCCTAAAGGTACTCTTTTTCTTTTATAATATGTGTATCTTTATCTTTTATAAGAATAACGAACTCAAAGATTATAAAACATTAGTCCTTTTATATTTAATATTTTTTTACTATTAAATAACTTCTGTGGTCAGTCGTGACCCAGTGGCACAAACGTGTGACTGTAAACGACTGGTTGTGGGTTCGATTCCCACTCGAGGAGTGGGAATTATATTTCCATTTTCTTCGCTCTGGTGTCGAGGTAAAGCGCGGCGTTAAGTTCCGCCACTTAACACGCAAGCCTCCGAATTCGGCGGAAAGTGGGGAACGGAGTGTCTTAACACTAGGTTAGGTCCCTCTGCCTACCCTGCTGTGTGCGGGATACAGCGTGAAGCTAAAAAAAAAAGGTTCTAAATTTCTGTGTTTTTGCACATAGTAACAGTTTTACTTAACTTCAAAGAAAAGAAACACAAAATTTCCACAGAACAAGTTCAGTTAGTGCGTCGCAAGTTTACCGATGCTCGCTCGATAAGAGTTACAGTGACGTGCGGCGAGCCCGAGCCCGGATTATTATGTTCCTTACTTATCGCTTTATCTGTTTGTTGGTTATTTTTTTGTGTCATACTTTTATGCTTATGCGCTAATGTTAATTTAGGTAAATGAACTTTTTAGTTATAATTTTGTAAGAGCTAGTTATATATTTGATTAAACCTTATTGTTTAATTTTTAGTAGAGTTTAAAGAAAATCTCTGAAATAATTAATTTTGTAACATTTTTTCTTGCACTATATTCTATAGAGATTGATAAATAGCTAATTTAGATAAAACACATTCTTAGACAAATTCGAATTTTTATGTTTTTAATACAGTTTTGAAACGTTAAAAATAAGCAATTTAACTAAAAAATATGTATAACAAAAGTTATCATCGATTTTGTACTCTCAGCAGCAATACTAGGTCGGCTTTATATTCCGCATCCCATGCTCCGATGCCCCTTGTACAGACAAATTGCTCTTATCACTTCCACTTAAGGGTCTAAAATTGGGCGCGGCGGGTACCCGTTCACTCTAATACCTACAGGATTTCCTACCTTAAAAATATACCTTTAAAGTATATTTTTCATTGTACATATTATGGTATTCTTCATCGCATCGTCCGATCGACTCCATTTGAAATGACTACAGTGCCCTATATGAGTGGAAATTGGTCTGCGCCCGGCACGTCTCGGCGGAGCTGCCGGGACTCAAAGAAAATCGAAACATAATTAAGTTGCGATAGGTCCGACCCGACCCCGCTCGACTCCGGTGAAATGTCTTTATGTAACAACTAATGTAACTCGCAACTCGCAACTCGCAGGAAATACTATCAGCAGTTCGGATTTGTTACAATTTGTATTGGGATTTCTGTTAAATTAATTTTCCAAATTGTTGATTGAGTGTATTTGAAGAAAGTTTCTGTTTCACTAACTCTAGACTGTGCCAATTTAGTATTCAATAATTGGATCCATTATAGAGGAAAATCTATTACCAATTTTAACTAATTTCATCGTTTAAAACGTCTTTATAAGTTGTGTATTTACAAATGTTGTATGAGTAAAGCGATTGCTTCAAAAAAATATTTATACTAATTGATAGAAGGAAAGTATATTTCGCAATAAATTACACCTTAAATACTCAACTAACATAAAAAAATAAAATATTAAAACCTCCAATTCACGCGCATTACCTCGCCCCTCGTCCTCAGCCCCGCGACAAAATTACGAGCGAAGTCAATTATTTCAAAAATTGTTGTAAAAAAAGCAATTACAACAACAATGTGTTAGGTTACTGTTTATATGAGGGTAATTAACTAATAAATAAAATAATAATACCCACATAACTGTTTTAAAAGAGTGACAGATTTACTATATAAAGGGTACTTTTTACACTCAAAAGTTAGTACGCCGTCTTGCTGCCTGACGAAGGCATCGTGTTAAATGTGTAAAGTGTAATAGTTGGTAATCGTGTTATTAAACTAAAAAGTGTTTAAGTGTATAAAATTACGTGTTTTAATAGAGAAGTTGTGTGTGTATTAATAAATAAGTGTAAATTTGTTAAGAGTGCAAAAGTTGCGTAAGTACAAAACTGTACAAGTGAGTATAGAGGTAAGGGTGTATAAACTGAAACAATAAATTGTGTTAACTAAAAGTCACCTTTTACTTTAATCCTGATATCTGTCTAACAAATATCAGAAGTGGGATTCCACCGAAGTTTTTTTTTACGCTTCGGTGTAATCCCGGTCTGCCCACATTACGTCAAGAGACAAGAGATGTCTTAAATGAGTGGAAAGGACTCAATTTATCGAGAGAGACTCGTCGCTGGTTTGTACTCACTGTTGCCACAAAAGGTGGTTAATGAGTGGGCGCAGTCGTGCCAGGCGATCGAGTCTTCACTGTTGCAGTGGTGCCAGGCAATCGAGTCGTCGCTGTCGCAGCGGTGCGAGGCGATCAAGGTGTCGCCCGCAGCTGTGCGAGGCGATTGAGGCGTCGCCGGCGCAGCAGCGCGAGGCGATTGAGGCATCGCCGTCGCAGCTGTGCGAGGTGATCGAGGCGTCGCCGGCGCTGCGGCGCGAGGCGATCGGGGCGTCCCTGGCGCAGCGGCGCGAGGTGATCGAGGCGTCGCCGGCGCAGTGGCGCGAGGCGATCAAGGCATCGCCTGCGCAGCAGCGCGAGGCGATCCAGGCGTCGCCGTCGCAGCAGGGCGAGGTGATCCAGGCGTCGCCATCGCAGCAGGGCGAGGCGATCCAGGTGTCGCCGTCGCAGCAGGGCGAGGCGTAGCGGCGCGAGGCGATCGAGGCATCGCTTGCGCAGCGGCGCGAGGCGATCCAGGCGTCGCCGTCGCAGCAGGGCGAGGCGATCCAGGTGTCGCCGTCGCAGCAGGGCGAGGCGCAGCGGTGCGAGGCGATCGAGGCGTCGCTGGCGCAGCGGCGCGAGGCGATCGAGGCGTCGCCGGCGCAGCGGCGCGAGGCGATCCAGGCGTCGCCGTCGCAGCAGGGCGAGGCGATCCAGGCGTCGCCGTCGCAGCAGGGCGAGGCGATCCAGGCGTCGCCGTCGCAGCAGACCGAGGCGATCCAGGCGTCGCCGTCGCAGCAGGGCGAGGCGATCCAGGCGTCGCCGTCGCAGCAGGGCGAGGCGATCGAGGCGTCGCCGGCGCAGCGGCGCGAGGCGATCGAGGCATCGCCTGCGCAGCAGCGCGAGGCGATCCAGGCGTCGCTGTCGCAGCAGGGCGAGGCGATCCAGGCGTCGCCGTCGCAGCAGGGCGAGGCGATCGAGGTGTCGCTGTCGCAGCGGGGCGAGGCGATCGAGGCGTCACCGTCGCAGCGGTGCGAGGTGATCAAGGCGTCGCCATGAATAAGGTAACTTTAACAGTAACGATAATAAACATAGTAATAATACAGACAGTATTGATACAGACAGTATCTATGCAGACAGTATTGATACAGACAGTATCTATGCAGACAGTATCTATACAGACAGTATTGATAAAATGAACAGTGATATAGAGAATAGTGATACAGACCGTATTGACAAAGTGAATAGTAATACAGAAAGTAGTGATATAGAAAGTAGTGGTATAAAAAGTAGTGATAAATATAGTAGTGACACATATAGTGTAGTTATTCATATAGTAGTGATACAGACAGTATCGATACAGATAGTATTGATAAAGAGAACTGTGATAGAAACAGTAGTCATACAGACAGTAGTGATACGTATAGTAGTGATACAGACAGTAGTGATACATATAGTAGTGATACAGACAGTATCGATACAGACAGTAGTGATACATATAGTAGTGACACATGTAGTAGTTATACATGTAGTAGTTATACATATAGTAGTGCTACAGACAGTATCGATACAGACGGTATTGATAAAGAGAGTAGTGATACAAACAGTAGTCATACAGATAGTAGTGATACAGACAGTAGTCATACATATAATAGTCATACATATAGTAGTGATACATATGCTTTTAAACATTTTTAAAGTGTTATTCCACACTTAGGAAAATTGAAAAAGACATTTAAAGAAAACGTATAAAAATTTGAACGCAGCGGGATAGTGCGGCGGGGCAGTGATACATATAGTAGTGACACATATAGTAGTGATACAGACAGTAGTCACAGAGGGTAGTGATACAGAGAAAAGTGATACAGACAGTAGTCATACAGACGGTATTGATACAAACAGTAGTCATACATATAGTAGTGATACATATAGTAGTTACAGACAGTAGTCATACAGACGTTAGTCATACATATGGTAGTGATACATATAGTAGTTATACATATAGTAGTGATACAGACAGTATCGATACAGACAGTATTGATAAATATGGTAGTGATACAGACGGTAGTCATACAGACAGTAGTCGTACATATAGCATTGTTACATATAGTAGTGATACAGACGGTATTGATAATGAGAATAGTGATACAGAGAATAGTGATACAGTGGTAGTGATACATATAGTAGTCGTACATTCATAGTGATACATATAGTATTGATACGTATAGTAGTGATACGTATAGTAGTGGTTTATATAGTAGTGATAGCTATAGTAGTCATACATTCAGTAGTGATACATATAGTATTGATACGTATAGCAGTGATACGTATAGTAGTGATACGTATAGTATTGATATATAAAGTAGTGATACATATAATAGTGATGCAGACAGTATCGATACAGACAGTATTGATAAAGAGAGTAGTGATACAAACAGTAGTCATACATATAGTAGTGATACATATAGTAGTTACACATATAGTAGTTACACATATAGTAGTGATACAGACAGTAGTCATACAGACGGTAGTCATACATATGGTAGTGATACATATAGTAGTTATACATATAGTAGTGATACAGACAGTATCGATACAGACAGTATTGATAAATATGATAGTGATACAGAGAATAGTGATACAGACGGTAGTCATACAGACAGTAGTCGTACATATAGCATTGTTACATATAGTAGTGATACAGAGAATAGTGATACAGACAGTAGTTATACAGACAGTAGTCGTACATTCAGTAGTGATACATATAGTATTGATACGTATAGCAGTGATACGTATAGTATTGATATATAAAGTAGTGATACATATAGTAGTGATGCAGACAGTATCGATACAGACAGTATTGATAAAGAGAGTAGCAGAACATATAGTAGTGATACATGTAGTAGTGATACATATAGTAGTGATACATATAGTAGTGATACAGACGGTAGTGATGCATTTAGTAGCGGTACAGATAGTAGACATAGTAGCCGTACACGTAGTAGCCGTACACGTAGTAGCCGTACACGTAGTAGCCGTACACGTAGTAGCCGTACACGTAGTAGCCGTACACGTAGTAGCCGTACACGTAGTAGCCGTACACGTAGTAGCCGTACACGTAGTAGCCGTACACGTAGTAGCCGTACACGTAGTAGCCGTACACGTAGTAGCCGTACACGTAGTAGCCGTACACGTAGTAGCCTTACAGATAGTAGCCGTACGCATAGCAGCCGTACGCATAGCAGCCGTACGCATAGCAGCCGTACGCATAGCAGCCGTACGCATAGCAGCCGTACGCATAGCAGCCGTACACATAGCAGCCGTACACATAGCAGCCGCACACATAGCAGCCGTACACATAGTAGCCGTACAGATAGTGAACTTACGTTATTAATGGGACACATAGCTAACGAATGCAATATTGAAATTCATGGAACCAAATTAAAACATAGTGTAACCGAAAACAACGAATTCGAATAGTAATGATTAAGCGGTTTTGATTGTTAGAGGTAGTACTTAGTGGGGAAATTCATGAAAGAAAAAGTCAATTAGGTATATAAATAAATATATATGTTGTTTTGGTTTTAATTGAGTTAGGTTGTACAAAAATTGGAGAATTAGCAATAATATTACAGGACAGTATTTCAGATATATGTATTGTACATAGACCGTATCGATTATAGTGTAATTAAAAATAGATGTAAGAGAAATATTCAATTAAATGATGAATGCGGAAATTGTACGCGAGTCAAACATTATATACGAATACATGATTAGTTGTTATTTATATTGTGAAGATCAATTAGATTGTTTATCATGTTATTTAGAAGATCAATAAGATTGTTTATCAGTTTTTAAATATTTTTCTACTTATTTATTATTGCTTTATTTATTAAGATATTTTGCAACTCAGACTTAATTACTTAGGTATTTTACTACTTTAGACTTTATTCATTAAGATATATACTACTACTATAATTTTGAGGCGAGTTCGCCTCTGGCGCGATCCGTTCAAGTAAACATACTGACTTTGTCACTCCAGAGTGCTCCAATATTAATTAAATAACAAATGTTCCGAAAATCAATGGTATCAAAAATTCAATGGTTTTTTTTTTTACAATACTTTAAATTAAGGAATCAGATTTACGCCGGCTGAGATACTATCTGGGTTCAAAATAGTTAGCATATCTAATAGTCATATACATAACTCGGTAAATGGTAATTTAGAGAACAAAACTGAAAATAGGGATTCGATTTGTGATAAAGTTGTAGTCGCGTAAGTAAAAATCACACGGCACTAAAACGGCAATACGGTAAACGTAGAAAACCTCCGCGTGAATACAAAATAGGAGATCTTGTTAGGGTTTTTCATTATTAACAGTTAATGAGTCAAAACCGAAAGGTTTTACCTAAGTTTCAAGGCCCTTATATTATAAAATAAGTAACGTTTTCGGTCATGACAGATACTGGTTACTAAAGCGTGCAGTGTATCCTCTAGTCAATCTTATAGGTACAGTGAACAAGAAGCTATACATTCTGAATTTCCAGACAACGTAATAACTAATTTAATTTTGCATGGAAAATGCTTAGTAGTATCATAAAATTGTTACATTGATAATGATTCAGTCGATATTTGTCACATAGATAATATGCATAGTATATATAAATTGTTGTATTAATAAATGAATTATCCATACATAGTGTAATACTTTATGTAGAATCTATTTTAGGATGGGCAGATTGCCTCAGTTTGGGCAGATTGCCCCAGTTTGGTTGGGCAGATTGCCCCAGTTTGGTTGGGCAGATTGCCTAAGTATGGGCAGATTGCCTAAGTATGGGCAGATTGCCTAAGTATGGGCAGATTGCCTAAGTATGGGCAGATTGCCTAAGTATGGGCAGATTGCCTAAGTATGGGCAGATTGCCTAAGTATGGGCAGATTGCCTAAGTAATGGGCAGATTGCCTAAGTATGGGCAGATTGCCTAAGTATGGGCAGATTGCCCCAGTTTAAAAGATGGGCAGATTGCCCCAGTTTAAAAGATGGGCAGATTGCCCCAGTTTAAAAGATGGGCAGATTGCCCCAGTTTAAAAGATGGGCAGATTGCCCCAGTTTAAAAGATGGGCAGATGGCCCCTAGAATGTTTTGTTTATAAAAGTTTATATTATTGTAAGCGTTATCTTGTATATCTTTTCTATTACTTTTCTTTTTTTTTTTTTTTTTTTTTTTGTTTTTTTGTTTTTTTTGTTTTGGAAACACGGGGTCGTGTTTCGGCGCAGGACGGCCGAACTGTTAGGTTACTGTTTATATGAGGGTAATTAACTAATAAATAAAATAATAATACCCACATAACTGTTTTAAAAGAGTGACAGATTTACTATATAAAGGGTACTTTTTGCTCTCAAAAGTTAGTACGCCGTCTTGCTGCCTGACGAAGGCATCGTGTTAAATGTGTAAAGTGTAATAGTTGGTAATCGTGTTATTAAACTAAAAAGTGTTTAAGTGTATAAAATTACGTGTTTTAATAGAGAAGTTGTGTGTGTATTAATAAATAAGTGTAAATTTGTTAAGAGTGCAAAAGTTGCGTAAGTACAAAACTGTACAAGTGAGTATAGAGGTAAGGGTGTATAAACTGAAACAATAAATTGTGTTAACTAAAAGTCACCTTTTACTTTAATCCTGATATCTGTCTAACAAATGTTGGTGACTTATCTTACTTTATTTGGATTCCAGTTCCGACAGCATTCTCGCACGATAACGACGCCTATCGCATTATCATTCGCCGTAGGCGGCGCCCACGAGGTGGAAAGGGACGGGCTCTCTCCTATATAAATTATAGTGGCAAGCCGAGCACGTAGCCCCCCGGTATTCTGAACTATTAGGTACGCAACTCATTCCCAGATGCGTCGAACAAAAACCACATTAGAGCTTTGTCTGATGCGACGGCGACGGAGGATGTATACACCAAATGGAGTTTTAACGTTATGCAGCTGACGGCTGCGGGAGTATGACAAGTAGTTTACTTTAAAAACAAAAAGTTCGGGGTATAGTAATGAAGTATGTGATTACTCACAGCACACTGCGTGCCCGGCGAGGCGATTGACGGCGTTGTAATTATGTTTACTGTCATATGACAGTATGGTCGTGCGATTAACGATTGTGTTCAATTTTGTAGATATAAATCATTTTATTATTTATATTGATTAATTGAAAATAAAAAAAATTAGGTTATTTTCGGTTATATTTCATGAAACGATATTATGATCACATTTATTAGGTATAAATTTTTACAGTTTATGCTTATAATTGTATAAATATTGCTCTTGGCATTACGACAACACGGGTTGATTATTTAGTTACTGCCATATTTTTGCTATCTACCGTCTCTCTTTAAACATTTTTGTTTATAAAGTCTTGGAGCTGTTCAGTAGCTTTGTTCGAGACATTGTACAACGCGAAATTTATAAAATATTATTCATACTTTTATTCAGAGACTCTTTTCAATATGTACGTATATAAATTTGAGTAAGTAAAAAAATCATATCTTTTCACAATCTTAATTGAGTCTATCAAAAACAAGAATCTAGTATAAACAAAGGTGAATGTAATCCTATATCTGAATAATAATATATACACATAAATATACAAGCATATATAAAAAACCTCCTTTTTAAAGTCGGTCCACGAGATAAGATAATGGGTTGCGAAGCGTGAGCCGTAAGCGACATTCCTGTTTTCTCTAATGCGAGGTTGTTTGTTCCTTTATCGTTCAAGCATTCGTTTTCGGTATCAATTCTCATTTCCATATCTGGAGAGCTCTCGAGAATGTCAATAGTGTCTAAGTGAGTGGGGTTTTTTAACTACTATACTTTACTATTCTACCGACTTTGTCTTACTTTTGGATGTTGTATTAAGGATAAGAGAGTGTTGTTAAATTAGGTTTTCTCTGTATTCTTTGTTATATACGGAGAAAGTGTGAAGGTAATTAAAATACTTATATTGGCCCCGTTTATGTTACCTATGTACCTGTGTTTCCTACACATACCTTAGTCTTTTGTTTGTCATATAATTATTACTATAATAAATAAATATGTTACGTTTTTCCGGTGTGGTTGCACAAAGTTCAAATAACATGCTGGAGATGTAATAAAATATTTTTTACACTTTTGTGACTGTGCACAGCAAGACAGTTTCACAATTTTTGAACATGTAGTGCCAATATACTCCGTTCTACACTTTTCACACGAGTTTAAGACATCGACTATTAAATGGTGGAACTTAACGCCGCCCTATTTCTGTGACGTGAGAACAGGAAACGAAAAGAATTTAAGCATTATCATTCTTGAACTCCCCCCGGCCTCAACGAACATACAGCTGTATTTCATTTATCTATATACATACATATATCGAACAGAGTCGGCCGTGTTTTTTGCACAAGCCTTGTTACATGCTAATGTATCGTGTACATTGTACGGGTTCGAAGCTCTTTTACGGATCTAAATCACGTGCGGCGGCTTTTTACACGCTTAGAGCATACGCAGTAAACGAATTATGGTAGTTGTGTATGCAAATCTGGATGCGGGTGTCAATTGATTTATTTATTTGCCTTTATTTTGCTTGGTTAATTATAAATGTTAAAAAATATTACGTTTCTTTTCACGCTGTATCCCGCACACAGCAGGGAAGGCAGAGGGAACCTAGTGTTATGGCACTCCGTTTCCTACTTTCCGCCGGCATTACGTCTTAAATGGCGGAACTTCACGCCGCGCATTGCCATATGATATCAGATATGATACCAGAGCGAAGGAAAATATAAATAAATGTTTTCACTCCTCGAGTGGGAATCGAACCCATAACCAGTCGTTTACAGTCACATGTTTGTGCCACTGCACGACTGGCCTCAATATTTTTTTTTTGACCAAATTTTATATTATGTTACCTGTTAGAGATCACTAATAATGATAAGATCGCGTTTGTATTCTATAATGTGTGTTTCTGTTCCTTTTATTATATACTGTTTTGTTTTCAATAAAAAATGTTATCTGTTTTTAATTTTATATTTATTTAAAGAATTAACATATTTTACGTGAATATGAAAAATAACCGATAATTTTAAGCGATATCGCTTCATTATCATTTAAATTTTAAAACGATTTCTATAGCTGGCTACTGTATGTATAAATAATGGACAGAACTTTACGTAATTATAGGAGAAGTTGGATATTCTATACAATTTTATCTAATATATAATTTGAAGTCAAAAAAACTTAGTGTCAAGACTACTTTCTCCATTTTCTACCAGAAGTCGAAATATTTCCTGTAAAAAAACTAAAACTACTTAAATAAAATCGGACAGAGAATCGAACCTGCCACTAATTATGTTAACAGTCAGACGCAGTCCCACTGAACCACGATGGCATCACGAAGCTAACCAGGTAATAAATGAGGTGTCAAAACGCATATCTTAATCGTATATAGACGTGAGACGCTAGTATGCGTGTGTATTATAATATACTAGACGCCCGCTCGCGGCTTCGCCTGCGTGAATTACACAACTATTTCACTATAGGCACATAGATATCACATTAGAAACCTCTCTCTATTATGCATGTATTATACATAAAAACCTTCCTTTTGAATCGTTCTATCTATTAAAGAAACCGCATCAAAATCCGTTACGTAGTTTTGAATATCTAAGCATATATACATACAGACAGACGCGGGAAGCGACTTTGCTTTATACTATGTAAAGATTATAAATACTTCTTTCTATTCAGCCTCTTTGATGGTGTAAGATAAAAAATTTATTGCGAATTCTTGTCGTACGTCAATATGTCAATGTTGAAAGTAAAGTTGTTGGGTTATATCTCTCGGCGTGTTCTGGGCTCTCATTCATTTGGTTGCCTAATTGACTCGTGAATTTTTTTCTTCTTGTTTATTTTAAAGCTTGTTTAGGTAATCGTTAGATAAATGTTAGCAGTCAATGGTTTTTGGGTTAAATGCCATGTGATTATTTGTATGTTTTTAGTAAAAGCTTTATTGATTTTGCAGGTTTTGGCGTGTTCTCATGGCAGGGTGGTGAGAGAGAACCTAGTGTTACTACACTCCGTTCTCCGCTTCCCAACCGAAATTGAGACATTGAGATTTAAGTCGTGGAAATTAATGCCGCGCTTCGTCTTATATACAGCGGAGAATTCCAAATTATATGTAATCATTGCCTCGAGTGGAAATCGAACCCGCAATCGTCGCGTGTACAATCAAAGACTATATTGGTGTATGTATTAAATAAAATAAAAATAAAAAAATACGATTCCATTAGTCAACAAAATGTTAGTCAGGATTTCCCGTTTGTATTGTTAATACTCGTAAATCAAGACTATGGGTTTCGCCACTTGTCTTATAAAGTAGGCGACATTTGTAGATTGGAAATTAATTAAGGAAAATCCTTGTAGAATGGGTATTTTAGGTACAATAGTTAGACGAAATACTTAGTATTACGTCATTTAATAAGAAAACTTACAAAAATTACTCTGGTTCTTACCTGTATGGAGAAATGAAAATTACTTTAAAGGCACGGTGTTAAGTTCCGCAACTTAATACCCATTTATTCCAAACTCAAAAATGACTGTGTATATTATTGACATTTACACAAGAAAATCTATCAACATTATAAGGAACGGAGTGTCTTAACACTATGCTCCCTCTGCCTACCCTGCTGTGTGCGGGATACAGCGTGAAGCTAAACAAAAAACAGAAAAATATATCTTGTGTCCACTTTCTCTTATTCCTACAATTAAAAAAAAATCAATATGTAATTAATATACAAACACGTAGTTGTTACCGTGTTATTACGGTACGTTTCCACCTGTCCAAAATTTTAGGCGGCCAGTAACGAAAGTTGTCCGCTTTATTTGGCTAACAGGAAACGCGCGGCTCAACGGAATATCCGTGAGAATTTCAACGGATGTTTTGCCTTTTAGTTATAATACATAGTTAGCGTTTTATTTGGGTAAGGTTATTTATTAATAGTTTATTATGTAAATGATTATATATGTCCAGGGGCCAGTCGTGGCGCAGTGGTATAAAGTATGCCTTTAAAACGACTGGTTATGGGTTCGATTCCCACTCGAGGAGTGGAAATATTTAATAATATTTCTTCGCTTTAATCAACTTCACGTTAGTTTTCACACTCAGTCGAGGTAAAAGCGCGGCGTTAAGTTCCGCCACTTAACACGCAATGCATCCGAATTCGGCGGCAAGTGGGGAACGGAGTGTCTTAACGCTAGGTTCCCTCTGCCTACCCTGCTATGTGCGAGATACAGCGCGAAGCTACAAAAAAAGAAAAATGATATATTGTTAGAGTTGTCATAAGATATATGATTTAGTTAATAAGTAATTTTCTAGGCGTAGAAGTTATAAATCTAACTTCAAGATTTTGAACACATAGTACACATATAATGTATTTTGGCAGCTCCACCTAGTGCTAATAAACTCTGTTCTCCCCTTATCATCTGGATTCGAGACATTATCTCAAGAAGCAGTAATTTAACATCGCACTTTGCCTCTTCACAGAGCGGAAAACTAATTAAATTATCATCATTCCTACGAATTTTAATCGAACCTGACAACGAGTTTACAGTTAGAGGTTGTCTCATTAATATTTCATATAGGTAATTATTTTTATGAAACATAGTCTAAACTACATACAAGCTACATACTCTGCATAAACTACAACTCTGAAATAGGAAAGTAATACAGGATTTCTTACATTTTCTAGACCAGACAGGTTCTTAATTTTCCATTGATTTTTAAGAATACTTCGTCTTATGTGCTGGAAATAAACGCAGCAGATTATTTTCATAGACCTGGTAAATAATAATTGAAATATAAAAATTCAACTAAGTTAAAATCGAACCGAGAACCATCGCGTCTATTACACCAAACTCAAACAACACTCCCAAATGCAAGACATAAGGAACGTATAAATATAATAAAGATAATGACTTCAAAATTTTCCATTAAAAATAAAATTAATATTTTTATTATTTAGATGGTACTTTATGATAGCAATTTAGCTCAGTAAAAGTAGGTCTCTCGACGCTTTATGTAAATATTCAGTCATTTAATTATAACATTATATATGCTTTTTTATCATATGAAGACTTTATAAGTCACGTATGTGTATAGCTTAAGAGACTAAAGTATTTAGACTTACTTCATTTGAGAAACATTTTGAATAATCATGTATTTAATATTAAAGAAATAGTATTGTCACAAAGGCAGGGCCTGCCCTCACGCTTGCCAAAGCGAAAAGATAAAAACATTTTAAATATAATCATTATCCCCTCTGGGAATTGAACTCACAACCAATCATGTTTACATTTACACGCTGCCCCACTGCGCCGTAATGGTCAATAACGATCAATATTTTTTTAAAAAATTACTTAATACTTTCATTATAAAAATGAGAAGAAATTATAAAGATTGTCAGTTATCAGTCTTTATGAATAAGTAAACATACACGTCTATCTTATATATCTAAATATACACAAAAAGATATATTCAATTAAACTAAATGACATTATATTTAATGATCATTAATTAAAATATAAGCATAACATTTACACTTTATATCTACTGGCTTAGTATGAACGCAGCGCTATCGAACGCTTCCTGCCCCCGCCGGATGTTCCCGCCACCTGTCATATCTGCTGACGATTCCGCTGCAAACTCCGTACAATGACGCTCTACTTCAAACGATGTATCCGTTTTAACTATGAAAACGTCAATGTATATGAAAGTAAATGTATAGATATAGCCGCAGGTCACTAACCTCGATGTGTGGTAGTGTGTCAGTATACATCGGTCGGTATGTATGTGGATGGTTGGTTTTGACAGAGATAAATGAGTAATGGAAGCTAAATAAAGTGATATGACCGGATTACCTCCCATTGAGATGGGAACGGATAATGTATGTGAAGCGTAAACGTGAGATATTTGTGTGAATATTTCGTTTAATTTATTTTTTTTTAAGATATTTTACTTTTTTGTATCTATTTAAGTCATATTTTATAAAATGTTATTCTATTATTTTTAAATTATGTGGGTAATGAAATATTTTTATAATAAAATAAAAGTATTAATTAGTTTGATATGATATTAAATTTTTTCCTACTTTATATGATTTACACAACTTAATTGACTAGACTGGCCAATTTGTATGTTTTAGCTTCACGCTGTATCCCGCACACAGCAGGGTAGGCAGAGGGAACCTAGTGTTAAGACACTCCGTTCCCCACTTTCCGCCGAATTCGGAGGCATTGCGTGTTAAGTGGCGGAACTTAACGCCGCACTTTACCTCGACACCAGAGCGTAGAAAATGGAAATATTAAATATTTCCACTCCTCGAGCGGGAATCGAACCCACAACCAGTCGTTTACAGCCACACGCTCGTGCCACTGGGCCACGACTGGCCACAAATTTATGTTTTAAATAAAAACATTTCTCTAAATTTGCCTTAAGATTTTAATATCCACCTACTTACCCACTATAAATAGGAGAGATCTAACTTTAATATTAAATGAAGTGTATATAAATATAATAGTCTAGACCTGCCTTTACAACGCTATGAAATCTGAGTATCGCTCAACCCCTACTATGCTCAAACGTGAATAGAAATGAATACACTGCAGTGCACACTCTATTAAATTTCACCTCATACAGTATGTATACATATATACAGTATGTATGTATGTATACATATATACAGTATGTATACATATATAGGATAATTAGGCAGGCTGTCTGTTCATAGGAAAAAAAAACATCCTCGAACTTTTTCTCGCAGAACAGAGCAGGTAAAGAGTGTCAAAACACTCAGTTCTCCTGTTTTCTGAATAAAATTAGTTGTGAGTTTGTTCACTCCACTGAGAATCGAACCCACAATCACGAGTCAAATACTGTCAATATAAATATCAAACATCGATATGTACATCGAATAAAATCAAAAGGATATCGAGCAATATGATTGAGATAGAAGTATCGAACTGAGTGTTTTACCTATAGGCTCTCTTTAAAAATGCCCGAAGCTGCCTTTAGTTAAGAACCCATATTGTTACCACAACGTATCTAAAAGCTTAGTTCTAGCTTAGACGCAGATAATCTAGGTAGCTTTTGACAACTATATCATGTTTCATACACGCCTGAAACTGAAAGCTTCATGCGACAAAGGCCGTCCTGAGAAAGTTATAACTGAGCTCTACCTTTATCACACAAATTGGAACGAAGCAAAGCTCAGACTGGTTAAATGTAGCTTAGTTTGAGTTTTAGGTGACTTCTATATTGCTTTTAAGTCAATTTTAGTCGACTTCAGAAGCGATACAGCAAGGAAATTCTGAACACAGTTTTTTCTATTTTATTATCATTTCTCCGCTCTAAAAAGGTACGGCGTTATGTTCCGCCTCTCAATACGTAATGAATAAAAGTGAAGAACGGAGTCTTTTGACACCTTGCTATACAAATTCTGAAGCTGAAAAAAAGAAATTGTAACTTACTCAAGGGCCCGTCGTGGCGCAGTGGCACAAGCGTGTGACTGTAAACGATTGGTGGTGGGTTCGATTCCTACTCGAAAAGTGGAGATATTTAATGTTTCCATTTTCTTCGCTCTGGTGTCGAGGCAAAGCGCGGCGTTAAGTTCCGCCACTTAAAATCGCCACATGCCTCCGAAACGGCGGAAAGTGGGAAACGAAGTGTGTTAACACTATGTTCCCTCTGCCTGCCCTGGTGTGTGCGGTGCTAGTTAGTCGAGGAACGAAACACGTTATTATGTCCACAAATAATACTCATTTGTATGTTAAGTAAATTACTTTAGCGCCCTTGTCAAAACACCATGTGTTTATAAATCAATGTAACGAAATGCGAGATAAGAATGTTGACCTGAAGAATTCTTGGTTAATATATAAAAGGAAATTATTATATTTAAATATTTTTTAATACAATAAATATTAAAAACGTAGTGTTGAAACATTACAATTTCCATATTCTTCCATTTAGGCTTTAGATATATATTAGCGAAATTTAACGCCACATTACCGTAATAATAAAATTAAAACCATTAAAATATAAAATTCGAGGTCAGTCGTGGCACAGTGGCTGGTTGTGGGTTCGATTCCCTCTCTAGGAGTGGAAATTCTTAATAATTCTATTTCCTTCGCCTGGTATCAGAGGCAGAGCGCGGCGTTAATTTCTGCCACTTATCACGCAACTCTACCCTGCTATGTGCGGGATACAGCGTGAAACTAAAAAAATAAATAAAAATCAAATATTTAGTCACTATAATACTTAACATTCAAATGATACAAGCTATTTACAAGAATTACAACCAATAAATGAGAGCTAGAATATGTAAGAGTATATACTGTAGTTCCACGTTTACAGGACGGGAGGCGCCGAAAGGCAGACGAGAGACGACTTGCAACGAAGTTGTTAGACTTCAGCGATTGCGTCCGTCTACAGCTGCTTTAGACTCGCTTGAGATTCACTCACTTGGAATATGCAATTTAATTAGGTACAAGGGTCGTTTGGTACACAAATATGTGTTTATGTTTAAGCTACTAATTATGAAGCCGTCGTAGCGCAGTAGACAGCGTCTGGACTGTAAAGACAATGGTTGTGGGTTCGATCCCTATTCGAGGTAATGATTATATTTAAATTATTTTCATTCCTTCGTTCTGGTATCTCAGATAAAACGCGCCTATGAGTTTCGTCACTCACCACGAAATGTTTCGATTGCGAAGAACGAATTCGGAATGTCATGACATTATATTCTCTACAGCTAACCTATGCTATGCCGGAAAAAAATAATAAAGTTGCTTTTTTAAGTCGATGGTATTTACAGTTAGACTGACTCACTGTGCCACGAACGCCTCTAAATACCTTCACAACAAAATGCAGGAGAAACTTATATATAGAAGTTAAAAATAATCATATACCTACTTATATATGTATTGGTATACATGAACAGACTTACACACATAATGTATAGTCCTAATGGGAGCAGAGTTTTACACAAGTTTATTTGAATTATGATTGGCTCAATGATTACTATCACACCAAGTTGGCTCTCCTTTGTGTGCGGCAAGAGATTATGAGGGCTTAGTTAAGTAAATGATTTGTATAGATATTTTTATAGAACGGTACTAAAGGGACTACGCTCGTGGGGCTGCTTTATGAATAATTAATACTTAATTTTTATAATTTTCTTTCAATAATTAACGTCTTTTTTCCTTATATTCAATGCCGTCCAGGAGTACTTGACTGACGTGTTAAACTTATAAGCATATGATTGTTATGAATATAATTTTAAAATTATTTTTGAATAAAAAAGTTGTTTTAAAATCATGTTTTTTTAAGTATTTCTCAGCAAGCTCTTTCATTTGATATCCATGATGCCCCCCCCAAGGCATTAAATATAACTAGTCTAACATATTGAGTTTAGAATAACGTCACAGTGCTAACAGAGTATTCGGGTACCAAGTTAACTATCTAAACTATTAAGTTTAGACTACAAATTTGTGTATGCAAAATTTTGGCTCAATCAGTTAAGGATATATGCTTTAAAATTAAATTACAAGTCTCAACACGAACATATGTACATTGCAAACTACTAAAAAGCATGTAATACTCGTATTTTCCCAGTCTGGTTAAAGCGCTACTGGTTATTGTACTCACTTGTACCAGCTAACACGTGACGTCGAGTTAATAGGCAGAAATAATTTCACCCTAGAAAAGGCATAGGATAAGTGATAATAATATAAATACATTATTCAGATGGAAGGTGGAGAACGGAGTGTCTTAACACTAAGCTCTCTCTAACTACCTTACTAAAATGCAAATAAAGAGTCAATCTGAAAAATAAACTCTAAGCAATTAAATTTTACTAAAAATATCTCTTGATAGATACAAAAGTATCAAAATAAAATTAAAACCGTCTTAACAACATGGATGAGATTGCACAGCTTGAAAGCCAACCGTCTCTTTGGAACTGCTAAAGCGAAACAGAAACAAAGAATTCAATTAAAATGTTGCAATTCACAAAGAAAAAAGTTAAAACTGATGAAAACTTCTACTGGTTTCCGATTAACGCGAAGTAATTAAGAAACTCATCTTGCTCAATCGTTTATTATTACAATACATAGAAATAAATATTAGACTTACGTCAGTGGTAGTCGTGGCGCAGTGAGACTGAGTTTAATAATAGGTATACGCAATGGTTTTGGGTTCAATTCTTTCTAGGGGGATTATTTTGAAATGTGTTTTTATATTTATAAACTTTTAAAGTGTTATTCACACACTCAGATTAAGGAAATCTTGTTATTCGTATTGTAAGTTTAAAATGTTATTCAATATTTTTAAAAGTTAAAATATTTCATAAATAGCATTATTTCTGGTTAAATGATTTTTATTAATATAACATACTTAGAAATTGAAAATCCTTTAAAGAAAACGTAAAAAAAATTCAAGGCAACGTTATTCGAACCCGTACCGTACACTCTTGTAATCCGTGAACCGGTCTGAATGCTAAGCCTAGCGTTAAAAAAATAATACGTTTTCTAAAAACATTCTATTTTATTCTTTCTTTTTTTAGCTTCACACTGTATCTCGCACACAGCAGGATAAGACAGGGAGCAACCTAGTGCTAAGACACTGCGTTCCCCACTTTCCGCCGAATTCGGAGACATTGCGTGTTAAGTGGCCGCGCTTAACGCCGCGCTTTGCCTCGGCACCAAAGCGAAAAGAAAATGGAAATATTAAATATTTCCACCCCTCGAGTGGGAATCGAACCCACAACCAGTCGCTTTACAGTCACATATATTGGAATTCTTATACAGGTAAGTTTATATAAAACTTCCTCGAAAAAGACAGTCATCATGATTTGTATCTACGTGGTAGGTATGTGGCATCAAAGCGTTCAAACGCACATGCACTTTGCACGCGTTCTCGGAACGTGTCCCGTAGTCAGGAATCACGCTGCACGCTGACTCTGCGGTACACATGTTTGATTGTATCGTTAATTTGAGAGAAAACTATAAATACTTGGTGGAAATAGAAATAAATGTTTATTATTTTAATTCTTAATGTGATGTATCAAGTTAACATAGTTGAATGATTAGGTGCTGTTTGTAAAGGCAGTGGTTGAGTTCAAAAAGTGTTTTAAAGACTTCTGAGACAAAGTGATTTTTATTGTTATATAGAAGATGCTTGATGATAAAATAATAGTTTTTATTATAATTAAATTAAAAGTATTTTTTTAGCTTTATCCACTCGGTTTTTACTTTCTGTTCGAAATCTAGGCGTTGTGTGATGAGTACTGTAATTAAACATCGCTCTTTGTCTTAATGTCAAAAAAATAAAAATAATTTCAATACCATCTTTCCTTGGAGTGGGAATTGAGTCCACAAACCTCGCCCTTGCAGTCCAACGCTTTATCACTGCGCCTCAATGGGGTCTAGTTAGAAATTAATATAAAAAATATTGAGATCAAATTAAATAAATAGAATATTTTACTGCATTCTTGATAATATGTATAACTTTATTTAACTGAAATTAACGTAATTTCAAGCTTTGTATAATAAATTGAAACAAGCCCTTATTTTATACCCTGCTTATATTACCCTGACCGAGAATTGAACTCAAAAAGACCTCATTCATCTAACATATTATCACAAACACGACACAACGACAAAAAAAAACTTATTGATGAAATTGAAGAGAATATCAAACAAAGTGGTATCGTATGGCTAGATGGTTATCAAAGTAGGCATGCGGGCATCATACGGGGCGTAGTTAAAAGAAAACTTACGATTGTCCATAGCAGATGCGGATGCTGGAGATCTAATCTTGGCATCTGAGGGAGAATAATGTATCAAAGGGCAGGCTCTGCGGCCGCTACGTAATCACTTGCATTCAGCCTCACGCTCAGTGCAGCTTTGTGCAGTTACCACAATATAACCGTAAAACGCTTTTATGTGTATGTACTGTATTGTATGTTTGTGTGTATATGTTTTATGTGTGTAGAACATGGTTTAGAATTTAGATAAACCAAATAAAGACTACAGTATGGGTTATGTATGTCAGCTTCATATTTTTTTAACGAATAGCAGTGTTCAAAGAGAATTTAGTGTTAAGAGACTCCATTCTCCACTTTTTGCTCGAAATCGAGACATTGTGTATTGACTGGCGGAGTTTAACGCCGCGACTTGTCTTGCCAGAGCAGAGAACTAAATATAATTTTAATATAATCGTTCCCTCGAATGAGAATCGAATCCAAAACTAAGCACGTTTATAGATCTGGCTATATGGCTGCCCCACTGTGTCACGGTGCCATCAGCCTCAGTGCACATAAGCAAAATATAATTTAAAATCTAAACTTATACATACATATATGAAAAAGACATTTAAAGAAAACGTATAAAAATTTGAACGCAGCGGGATTCGAACCCGCGCCTCCTGACTACCGTTCAGGCGCTCTCACCACTGAGCATGCGTTCTATTATTGTATAGAAGATGCTTGATTATGATAAAATAATACAAATTTTTATACGTTTTCTTTAAATGTCTTTTTCAATTTTCCTAAGTGTGGAATAACACTTTAAAAATGTTTAAAAGTTATACATATATTTAAATACCTATCTTCCATATTACACGGTCATGTTATAGACGTAGTTTAACACACTATATCGTCTAATCTTGGCAAGAGTAAGTCAAAGAGCAAGGCGCTGGCATCGCCCCGTAATTACAGCTATTGAAGCCGCTGTCAGTTACATGAGTCGACTTATATGGATGGTATGTGTATGGTGCGTATATGGTGTATGGCGTATGGGGGACGGAGCGAGTGGCTTTGATAGCTATTTCATGTGAGGAATTACACATTGTGAAGTAAAGTTGCTTTTGATAGCATTTTGCTCTTGTATATATGCTAAAATTATTACTATTGCTATTATTATAAGTGTTCCGGCCATAGTATGATATGATATAGTGTGGGAGTGTATTGTGATTCGGGGATATTTGTGGGTTCGATTCCCAATCGGGAGGAATGTACAAATTTAATTTTTTTTTTCATTTTTCGGCTTAGGTAACACGACAAAGCATGACTTTGATGTTTGCCACTCGAATACATACAGAAAGGAGTAGTTATTCTTATATTATGCTTAATAAAGATTTTTGTAACAATATCTTTTATAATATTTAAAACAGTTATCCACATACTTGTGATAACTGTGTTTCTCCTTGCTTAAGCACCTCAAGTAATATATTTTATTGTAAACATATTTTTCATATTATTATAAGTTACATTACCACAAAGTTATGAGTATAATAGAATTCTAAAAAATTTATTCAAATTAATTTACCATTCAAAAACACATTACAAGCAATGTATTAACAACTGGTGTAACAGAACACAAGCACAGCGATGTCCCAGATACAAAACGCAAAGTGGCAATTCAAACAAACACTTCTTGGAGGAACAATAAATAGCTGATAAGGGACAATCGACGTCGCAGAACAATCGGCCATAGTGTGGACTGCGAGCGTCACCCGCCATTGTACTAGCGTAAGGCTGTGAATTACAATTCGATCACTAAAGCCGGCTCTGGCGATAAAATGCGTTCTAAAGATTAACGGTGCACAATGAAAAGTGTATTGGAAAAAACTAATAACTTCGTGTTGATTAAAGTTGAGACCATAGTGTTGTAGTATTACAAATATTCTATTGTGAAGACGGTGGTTGTGGGTTTGATTATTTATTAGAGGACTAGTGGCTTCGTTGTGTGAACTACACATCTGTTTTGTTATTTTTAAAAAATAAAGTATCCTATGTTTAACCTTGGATTATCAACTATATTTATGCCAAAATTCATTACAATCAGTCAAGTGATTTAGTTTTATCATACAAATATTCATCCCTTATTTCAACCCTTTATGAGTTGATTTTTGAAATAAAAAGTAGCCTATATTTGACCCTGGATCTTGAACTATATTCATTCCGAGTTTCATTCTAATCGGACCAGTAGATTAGCCGTGAAAGCGCGTCAGACAAACAAACAGACATTCGCATTTATAATATCAGTATGGATATTATTATATTTAAATTTACAGCTTTACGCTTGTTACGCGTAGTAGGGTAAACAGAGAGAACCTAGTGTCAAGACACTCCGCAAAACCGACGACACTAAATACGAAATAGAGAGGTGGCAAATACCCTGCTGTATGCGGGATACAGCGTGAAGCTAAAAAAAAAAGAAAGAAATAATTATAATAACCTCAAATCCACAACTAAATCAAACAACAAATGAAAAAAAAACCTCTAAGACGAAGTCGCGTATAAAAGCCAGTATTATACAAATTATACTTAATTTAAAATTTTTACAACATAATTCTTAAAAATTCATAAAACACTTACGACTAAGTAATAAACGAGCTTACGTGTTTTAATGATCATTTCTGAAAGTGCTTCAGACGATAACTCTCGTCATTTATTTTAGTATGTTCATTATGCGGAGCGCACTTCTATATACGGCGCGTTCCTATAAGGCTTTAAACTTGGCAATAACACGTGGCCGAAACTAAATTGTCATTAAGTATGCAATGTACTTACTATATTTAAACATTTTTTTAAGCATTATTCATTATTATACTTAGAATACGAAAAATATTTTTAAAAACATAAAAAAATTTGATAAGAAAAAATAAATAACATTAAATTAAGTTATAATAATACGCAAAAGTTATAATAATACGCAAGAGGTCACCAAGAGGTACGGGTTCGTATCCCGCAGCTCAAATTTTTATACGATAGGAAATTTTTTAAAATGTGTTTAAAAATTATTTTGACGCCATTTTGGCGAAGTAAGACAATGTGACTGTAAACGTTATGGTTCGAGGTTTAATACTCGCTAGAGTAAATTTATATATTATATATTTTTTTATTAGTACATCCCCGTCGAATATTAATAATTTCGTCCTGCGAACAAAGTACGGTGTTGGGTTCCGCACTCGACACGCACCGACCCTAGAATCGTTAAGTTAAGAAAAACAATTCGTTAAAAGTCTATATAAGGTTTTATACATTACAAGCTTTCATTAATTAATGTAACATTATAATTAAGACAACGGTTGTAAGGACTTTATAATCTCGTTTACTGTTTAAATTTAAGCAGAACTTTAATGCTATCCATAAAAGAAGTAATAACAATTATATTACAACATCGACGCCCTCCACATTTTAAGCTTTTTTTTTAATAAATGCAGTTAAATATTACTATTATGTAAATGTGATAACCAAAACGCGGCGTTAAGTTCCGCCACTTAACAGGTTATGTCTCTATTTCTGAACGACGGAGAAGAACGGAGTGCCTTGACACTAGGTTTAGCTCTCTGCCTACCTTGCCATGCGGGAAAATGCGTGATGATGAAAATTTATATATATAATCTTTTATTAATATTTTTTTTTGTTATATTTTAATTAAGATCGATACTCTAAGATAGAAAATAAGAAGGTACTTCTCTTAAGAAGTTATATGTATTAAATTTCCAAATGAAGCAGGATTCGAACCTACGACCTTATACGTAACACGTTCAATAATTTCACAGCCAAATAAGTTTCGCGTCCACTTTAAAACACATTTCGGTAAAAGTTTGTATTGTATTTATTATTATATATTACTTATATGGTACTTATTATACACACTACTTATTTCGGCTTAATTTGAATATTAAAATACTTATTTGGTTAGTGTTATTTAATAAATGCTGTTTAAAATATACAAAATTTGAAAGTAAATAATCCACACTTATATTATAAATGCAAAAGTCTGTCTGTTTGTGTGTGACGCTTTCACGGCTAATCTACCGGTCAGATTAAGATAAAATTAAGTAATCCAGGTCAAAGATAGGCTACTCATTATTTCATCTCTAAATGGTTGAAATAGGGGAATGAAAGGTTATATGAAAAATTTAAACTAATTAATTAAAAATGTATTTTTCAAGAATCCACCCCGGACGGTTGAAACATTTAAGTAGTTCACGCGGCGAAGGCGCGGGCAGGCCGCTAGTATAGTGGGGCAGCGCCTGATGTAGGCGCTGCCCCATATATAGTATTGTATAGCGCATGTGATGCAGGTTCCACTCGAGGAATGATTAACAGTTATTTTTATAAGGTGCGGTGTTTATTTCCGCCTGTTTCATTAATTATGTTAAAACTAGGTAGAAAATGGTAAAACGAATTCAAAATACAAAAAGGCTTTTTCCCAAATAGGTAGCAGAATAGTCAGAGGAGACACTAGAGTCAAAACACTCCGTTCTTCACTTTCAATACGAAATGAAGAGATGTCGACATGACGATTTATCTCGCGGAACTTAACGCCGAGCACATAAAATATGAGCATACCTAATAATATTTATTGTCAATACATAAATCGAATCGCCGACCTCGGGCTCAGTGCCACGTGACAAGTACATAAAGTGGCAACACGCCAGACGACCGTCAATACCTTTTGTATGCAATAATTTATTACCCGATAGTACTTAGATTTTCAAGGATTTTATGTATCGTCGATTATATTTACATATGCGAGTTTTATTTATATTAAATATACATATATCTTAAAAAAGTAATGTGAAGGCCGTCGTGGCACTGTGGTACAGTGATTGACTGTTAACACCATTGGTTGTGGGTTCGATTCCCATTCGAGGGAGTGATTATAATTAATGGACAATTGTGGACAAAGCGCAGTGTTGATTTCCACCAATCTACACACAATTTCACGGTTTCCGGTGGGAAATTACTTATTAATCTACTCTCTGCCGGCCATGTGAAGAGGTTGAAGCTATAAAAAGTTGTTTTTTTATAGTTTCAGATCAGAATTTGAAGCTACTGCTTAAACATTAGATGCTCTAATAGTCTAACTAGTAAAAAACCCAACACTTAAAAAACCATAACATTCAAATCATTGTTAATGGATCTGTAAATAAATTTTGTCTTATTGTTTCTTTGGATACCAGGGTAGGCAGAGGGAGTCTAGTGTCAAAACACTTTATAAAAAAAAATCCGAATGGCCAAACTTACCATCGTCACGCTTTGTAACCTCCATAAAGCAAAGATTTGAAAATAATTTAAATATGATCATTCTCCGAGTAGGAATCAAACCCACAACCGCCATATTAACGGTCAGATGCTGTCCCACTGCGCCACGTCATCTGCATAATTTTATAAATACTAGAAAAGCCATTACAAATAAAGCTTTCATAATAAAATACATGTCTTGTATTTCATTCTAATGTTCCACGCCAGGAGATCAGGAGATCAAAAATCATAATTCAATCTCAACGCACAGCGGAATGAGGATGATTTACCGCAGCATCCGCCTCTAATTCTATTCGCTGCATTTACATCATCTGTATTTTATACTAATTAACTATAAAATTATACATAAATAATTTTATGAATCATAAGTTGCTTAACGCCTTGTGGTTTAGTGGAACAGGATTTATATAAAGGATGGTCGTAGGTTCAATTATATTCGGAGAAATTATTGTACTTCTGCCACATAACACGCAATGCCTCCGATTTCGGCGGCAAATGGGGAATGGAGTGTCGTAACACTAGGTTCCTTCTGCCCTACCCTAAATGCTCTATACCCTGCTATGTGCGGGATACAGCGTGAAATAAAAAAAAATAAAATTTGTGTAAATTTGGTGCAGTAGACAGCATAAACACATTCGCTTATTGATTTGATTTCCACTCGGGAGAATGAATATATTTCAATTATTTTCGTCTTTCTGCTAATGAGAATGCCTGTGCGCACCTTCTATACTCATGTTAACGATAATTTATGTATTTTTTTTAGCTTCACGCTGTATTCCGCACACAGCAGAGTAGGCAGAGGGAACTTAGTGTTAAGACACTCCGTTCCCCAATTCACGCCAAATTCGGAGGCATTGCGTTAAGTGGCGGAACTTAACATTTCTCTTTGCCTCGACACCAGAGCGAAGAAAATTGAAATAAAAAATATTTCCTCTCCTTGAGTGGGAATCGAACCCACTATCAGTCTATTTACAATCACACTTTGTGCCTCTGCACCACGACTGGTCTGGCAGTATTTTTTATATATTTTTTTAAAATAAATGTAATCAATCACTGTAGATTCGAAGTACAAATCTTAGTTTGGTAATGTGTTTTCTTTTTAATATAACTTTTCTTTCACGAATATAATTATTCTGAACTGCTTATACATAACTAAGCTAGTTTTTATGTGTAATAGTACGATAAATGTGTAAATTATTGCATTATTCTTATATCTAAACCTTAAGTTTATGTTTACAAGCTTGTGTATTTTCACGAGTACATAAATGTGTAGAATTATCACTTAATATCGTGTCGTAATACACATTAATTGATAAATGATATTAAGTATATTTTGAGGCCGTCATGGCGCAGTGGGACGTCAGACGTGAGCGTGATGTCTGTGGATTCTATTCCCACTTGAGGGAATGATTATATATTATTGTCATTTCTCCGGTCTAGTATCTAAGACTAAGCGTTAACACACACAGTTCGCCACTTAACGACATACAATGTCTTGAGTTTGGGCAAAACGCGGTGAACACTAAGTTTTCTTTGATTACCCTGTTATTTAAAAAGATTACATACTTTTTTTTAGCTTAACGCTGTATCCCGTACACAGCAGGGTAGGCAGAGGGAACCTAGAATTAAGATACTCCGTTCCCCACTTTCCCATGAATTCGGAGGCATTGCGTGTTAAGTGGTGGAACTTAACGCCGCACTTTACCACGACACCAGAGCGAAGAAAATGGAAATATCACACGCTTGTGCCACTGGGACACGACTGGCCACATATACATATTTATATAGGTATTACTTACTTATATAGGGATGTTTTGATAGCTTTCGGTATATTAATTACGTAGAAGTTTCTATTTTTTTAAAACATAATAAAAAAATATAGAAATGTCAATGAAGCATTACAACACAAACATTTAATTTACAAACATCAAATGGTTGATCTCTGTAACATCTCAAACCATTTCATTAGCTTTACTTAACTTTGATGATACAAGTCTTACTTGTAATAATTAAATTCTATTATTATTATTACTATGCCTAGGCTTAGGTTAATATACATAGGTTTAATATAGACAGGTTTAATATAAATTAAGCTCAAGTTAACTAATACATATAACTAAATTTAATTAACGTTTGTAGTACATATATACGATATGATGGCGCTGTGGCAGAGCGTCTGTCTGTCAGTGATTGTGGATTCGATTCCCACTTGGGGATTGACAAAACGTAAAATATTTACACTATATCAGTCTTCTAAGGCAAACCGCAGCGTTGGCTAGTGCCCAGACACTACTTATCAAAATTAAGGAAATAAGAACAGAGTGTCTTAACAAGTTGTTTAGGAACTCTCTGTCAGCCACCAGGTTTCATGGAGGCGATCTGGGATAGTTCCAGTCGCCTCAGCCAGTGGCAGTTAATACGGATAGATATCCATAAAAAGATTTACTTATAAAAAAATCTATATACATAGGAAGAACTTATTTATAAAGAGACCGTCGTTGTGCAGTGGTACTATAAAGCGAAAGTTGTGGGGTCGATTCCCACTCAGAAAATGATTGTTTAATTTTTTATTCCTTTTATTTAGTACCTAAGACAAAACGCGGCGTTGAGTGCCGCAATTAAATATGCAAAAATTGCAAAAGTTGCCTCGATTTTAGGCGGACGGAGTGTCTTAACACTAGGTCCTTCCTGATTAACTGTGAAGCTAAAATAAAAATTATAAAGTGAAGTGGCCACTGCGAATTAACTCGACTCGACAGAGAGCTATTATAATACGCAAGCTTGCTTTTTTGTATAATTGTTTCAAGGCTGCAACCTACAATTATTTTTTTTATTTTTATATTTTTGTAGGTCTCGCAAGTTTACCGTTAACCGCAAAATTACCGGAAATCGATTTTACAATGTTGACAAATAACAAATTCGTGGAAATACGTAAATCGTATCATTACCTCTTACAATACTTGCTTATATTTATAATGAGGTCATCGTGGCACAGTGGGACGGAATCTGACTATAAACGTAATGGGTAATGAATTCGATCTTAACTTGGGGAAATGTTCATATATAAATATTTTTTATTGCTCCTTTGCTTGGTAGAAAAATAAAGCGCAAAAAGAATTCTTTATTCCAGCAGAAAATGGATGTGGATGGAATGGATTATATGGGCTGCTAATATTTATAATGTACACTTTAAAAAAAGTGTATGACATTTTTTTTAATAATAATAGTAAAATTATTCCATTTTTTATACTAAAATAGAATCACGCCTTGAAAAAAAGTCCTTTAACAAATCAAACCGGAAGAAGATATAAATCTAATTCTGTCCCAGCTACTTAAAGTGTAGTCAAGCGAGTCACTGTCCCACAGTGACGTCGATTGCCAATTGTTACTTATTTTTTCAATCAATATAGTTAGTTTCTAGTGCACGACCACAAAAACCTCGTTCCGTCGAAGCGATAATTAAATTGCAACATAGTACGAGAATAATACACGAGCTCATTCATCCGACTTCACAAAAAGAACTATAATGGAAAATTAACCAACGCTTATGAGTTGATTACTCTTTTTGTATGAAACCTATTTAATTCGTTCACTACAAACTAAGCCATATTCCCTGGTTTTTGGGTTTAATTTCGTTTGTGTTAATGTTATTTTATCATATTTATAATATTACAATTGTATTGGCAGTTCGTGTAATCAATTATATTTTGATACGATGATTTATATCATTAGTGTACTGTGTAATAATGGTTAAGTGTTTTTATTCAGTCGTTAAACAATGGTTAGGAACACGTTTTAGCCTAATGGGCGACTCAAATTGTAAGTAATTATATTTAGCGATTGATTGTTTATATCTCGATTTCAGGTTTAAAGTGGAGAAAGGAGTGTCTTGACACTAGGTTTGTGACTGGCTGCCAAGTTGCCCAGAGAGCACAGAGAACATAGAACTAAAACATAATAAAATAGTCAAATATTATAGCACCAAGGTATGATTGATCATTTTTTGCCTGAAATTGAGTTATTATGTGTCTAATGATGGACACCGCACCTCGTGGGAAAATAAAAATAACATAAATATATCAAATCATTTCTCCTAGTTCTGGTGACGAAGCAAAGCGCGGCGTTAAGTTCCGCCACTTGACACGCAATGCCACCAAAATTCGGCGGAAAGGGAGGAACGGAGTGTTAAGAAAGTGGGGAACGAAGTGTCCTAACACTGGATTCTTTCTGCCTACCTGCTGAGTGCGGGATACAGAGTGAAGCTAAAAAAAACAAAAAATATAAAAGAATTCTCCAAATGGGAATTGAACCTACGACCAACCCAATGCTGGTAGAATAGCCTCGTGTACTACTTAAACTTACAAATTACAATAATTGCACTAATAATAATTAATTAGTATTCGTGAGAATGCCTCTCAAAGCAATGTCAGAGCTAACTACGGTAAGCTATAGTGCCTTCAGTGATAGTCCCATGGTGACGTAAAGTGGGGCGAGATTGTTATCATTACTTAGTGAATCGCTTTATCTCGGACATATTTCTTTGTTGCTTATATTATACTCGGTATTACTCTTTTGTGGTCGGTTTATTGTTTGTATTACGCGAAGCCTTTGTTCGAGGTTTCGTTTGAAGAATTATTAGATATTGTTAATGTAACATCAATGTTTTCATTGTTATACTATATGCTACATTCTTTTTTGTTCTGTAGCATAGAAAGAGAGAAAATAGTGTCGAAATTCTTTGTTCCTTGTTTTCGTTGCTTGTTGAGAGAGGCTGAGTGTTGCTTTACTACAGTAGGGAAATGAAAATAATTTAAATGTAAACATTCTCTTGAGGTTATTTAAGCCCATAGCCTTCACGATTCCAGGTAAATGTTAAAACGTTATGCGGATGGATGAAAGCCAAAGTTAAAGTTAGAATCAAATAATTTTATTCAAAATAAATTACCTGATTCCTTAAATATTTGAACTTCAAATAATTCACCACACTTCATTAAAGTTAATGTCGTAAACCGGATGAATATGAAATTAGGCATACTTTAAAGTTTATAATATTCCTTCTTTATTATTTTATTTCATAAATTTTATTTTATTAATAATTTATTTTATTGGTAACTAGCGACCCGCTCGCGGCTTCGCCACGTGAACTACCACTTTCATCCACTATTGCCTCTTTGGAATTGGTTTTTTTTTTATAAAAAGGGGGATGGTCTAAATTTAACCTTGCGTCACTAATTATATTCTTGCGAAAATCATCGATGCATCTAGTACAATGTCTATACTATTTGATAACGTATAGTGATAACTGATCTAGTAAGAAAACGTACGAAATCTGCTATCATATAGATAATATGATAGCAGATTTCGTACATATATACCATCAGGTATATAGTATTATAAACTGGTCATAATATCTTAAATAAATTTTAGACTTTTTATTTTATTTTACAATTGTGTTACTTACTGGTATTAAAAAAAATACCTTTACTTGCAAATAATCAATATAACTTGACTTTGGTACTTTTTATTTTTCTGCGGGAACTATATTGAATACCAGGGTAAACTAACGACCCGCTCGCGGCGTCGCTGGGTGAACTACTACTTTCATACCCTATTTTAGCACCTCTGGAATTATTTTTAAAAAAGAGAGGTAGCCTATATTTGACTTTGCCTTATCAACTATTTCCTGAGAAAATTAATCGAAATCAGTCAAGGAGTTTAGATCTTTCATTCTCACTATATTCTTAACATACATAAGTTTCATCCACTGTTTCAACCTCCTACGGTTTGATTTTTTTTAAAAAGTAGCCTATATTTGACCCTACGACTTCTTCTTTTCGAATTTCATCCAAAGCGGGCTAGTAGATTACCCGTGAAAACAAAACCTATAGAAGAGATACAGATTTTTGCATTTTTATAATAATATTAATGAGTACGAATATATCTAGTACAATGTCAACTATATAATAACAGATGGTGACAGAAAACGTAGTGACATTTGTTGTCATATAGATAATATAAAGTTTTGTAGACCGGTCAAATGTATTTTTAATAGCAAATTATCTTCAATAAATGTTGTGCTCAATTTATTTTATAATTATTTTAAGTAATATTAGTGATATTAAAACCAATTTAGTTTCACTCGTGAACTATCAACACAATTTAAATGTATTTTTTTTTATTTTATTTTTCTGCCGCAGTTGTATAGAATACCAGGATGAAAACTATCCCATATGTTGCTCTAACCTTTAAGCTAACTCAATACAAAAATTCATTAATTTCTACCCGGTCATCAGTATATCAATGATTTACTTATATTGGTTTTTTATTTTTTCCAAAAAAACTACATAGAAAACCGGGATAAAAACTATCCTATATGTACCTTTGGACTATAAGCTATCACTATACCAAAATTCATTCATTTCTGTCCAGTAGTTTTTGCGTGATTGGCGAACAAATTAACAGACAGACAGACAGACAGACAGACAAAAAATCTACTGAGTGGTTTTTTCGCCTCTGTTATCGATATATTAACATACCCAATTAAAATTTTTCTGAAATTTTTCATGTACAGAATTGACTTTTCTACTCTTTTATTATATATATAGATATAGATTAATCTGTCTTTCTTTCTTTCATATACTCGTATATTGATTTAAACATTACTAAGGCAATACGTCTTTATCCGTCAACTTATAATAAATATGTTGAGATAAGAGAAGATTATACTCATGCATCAATTCATTTTAATATTTCGTTATTCTAAAACATTAATCAATATTGTAGACAAAGCGCCGTTATTCATAAAAATTTAATATAAGTTTCTAAAACTTTAAGGTCAAGTTATTCAAATTGAACGTAGTTTATCGTGTTAAGGCAAATTTTATCGTTCGATCTCAGATTTTGATTATAATGGCAGGCCTCGGATTTTATATTTATAATAATTAACATATGTGGTTAGATTCGGGGACGGCTTTATTTATTATTGTATCTAAAAGTCTACACAGCTTAACGTTTTTTCCCGCACGCCACGGTATTCAAAGAGAACCTAGTGTAAAGACATTACGCTGTCCATTTATTCGTCCTAAATTGAGACATTGCTAGTTCAATGACGGAGTTCAACGCCGCGCTTCGTTTTAACTGCGAGAACTAATTTAAATATGCCCATTTCTCACAGTGAGAATCGAACCCACAACCAAAAGCGTTTGTACAGTCAGATACAGTTCTATTGGGCCACAGTAGCTTCCAATTGTGTATCTTTTTATGCCTAGATTCTCTCTAACTACCCTGCATGTACGGTAAAAAACGTAAAGCTAAAAAAACGATACGTGTTAGTAACAACCAAATTTATGATATTTACCGCTTACAACGATTGTGATGTAACAGTTGTTAACTATAGGGCATTACAGCAATTGAATTAGCTTCGCAAAGCGTTCCTAACTCCTAAACGCAGGTAAGTCTGTGAAATTTTAAATAGCCCACTATGGTGCAAGTTCGATGCTCGGCGAGATAAACTTTTTATGGCCGCCATCAAGCGTAATTAGCGATTAGGGAACGCTGTCTGCCGGCCGAGTGGTTACGTGTAAATTATGTACAGCGGGCCGCAGGTAATCACTTCTTGTGGTATTTTTGCGTAATACTAAATGTCAAAATAAACATTTTAGTGGAAATTTCGTAGTAACGCTAAATGCACTAATGGACGCTTTAAAAATTACCTTACGCAACTGCTTATACCGTATAAACATATAAATGTTTGTATGTATGTAGGTATATTCTTATGGCTTTTATGACCTGTTATTTTTGTTGTGTTGCGCGGCGTTAAGTTCCGCTTAACACAAAATTTCACGATTTCAGCAGGAAAGCGGAAAACGGAGTAGCAGTAATAGCTAATAGTTGTTTTGTTTTGTTTTGTTTAAGAAAATTAGATATACATTCATACTTATATTATAAATGCGAAAGTCTGTGTGTTTGTCTGTCACGCTTTCACGACTAATCTACCGGTCCAATTTGGATGAAATTTCGAATGAAAGTAATAAAAGTGACTGGGTCTAACATAGGCTACTTATTTTTTCAAAAATCAACCTCTAAAGGGTTGAAATAGGGGATGAACGTTTATATGAAAAATCTAAGCCGCATGACCAATTGTAATGAATTTTGGCATTGATATAGTCGATAATCTAAGCTTAAACATAGGATAATTTATTTTTTAAAAATGCACCCCCGTGGTTTGCAATATAACAAAATGCGAGCGGGCCTCTAGTATAACATATATTGGTAAGAAAAATATGTTTATGGTGAGGGATAAGAGATGGAGAGAGAGAGAGAGAGAGAGAGAGATCTTGGTTGACTTTTGAGAACACAGTATTGATGCTACTGAAGGACGTTTACGTAGTACATCCCACAGACCCACTGCAGAGAAGAGGGCGTGTATGAAGAGGTTGATGACAAAAAAACAGCTGTTAGTTTACTAAAAGTGGGTGGACAGATAAGGACTTAGTCACGAAATCGAAATTGAACAAGTACATAGCTCGTTTCAAGCTTACATTAAAATAACGAAAACTCAAACATAAAAAAAATGTTTTTTACGCATATATACTTAATACTTATATTTACTACATACCTACAACAAAAGTTGCCGTTTGTAATATTTATATAATTTAAACTTATTCATAAACCAAGAAAAGCTTTTAAATGTTTTATCTTCCTGTTTTATTGTCAAATTGCTGAGGAAATCCAATCTTCAATTTAAACAGACTTCGATCTCCACTACGTGTCCACATTTGAGATATTATTATTGCAACACAAACCTAATTTGGCGATAGCATTATATCCAGGCATAGATATATAGATAGAAGATCTGACAATCGAACAATTTATAGTCCTATCCATTGACACGTCTTGATTAATTGTGACGTCAGCGCCGTGTTGTCAGCTGCCCGCGATAAATCTCTACACAACCTGTTCAAATGATAATAAACCTTACTTTAAAAGAATAGAGTTTAAAATTAAATTGTTATTTGAACGTGTGAATATTCGGTATATGAACGCACGTAGGATCGGTTAAGCGGTTCTCATAGCGTGTGCAATGCGCTGTAGCCAATGTGCCATGATAAATTTTAATAATAGTGTACAATAACAGTCTACTCGTATCAGGAAGAAGCAATTAATGGTCAGATAGTTATTAAAAATAATGGAAATTGAATACAAGCTTATAATTAACGACGACTTTGTTTGGAGGTCGCAGCGAATGTGAATATACGAGTATATGTACAGTTATTATATATACTTTAAATATATGGTTAAAGATATGGAGGAAGAATAATATTTGAAATTAAACATACCAGCAGATATGAGAGCTATCCACACACTTAGGTATTGGAGTACGCTCTGACCGCTAAGCCATGCGTTTTCAGCTTCGAGCGGTTAGAGCGGTTGGGAAAGTAGAGATTTTTTTTGAGTTTTTTCAATGATTCGTTTAAAAATGAAATATTGACTATAATTGCTCAAAATTGTTAGCTTAGACAGTTTAATTGTGTTCTTATCTTTATTTTAATTCATTGTCGTTTTGTAATAGTTTTTAATTAGCATTTTTTACCTTCCTTTTGTTGTCGCTTAACTTTTACTTTGTGCATGCTGTTATCACCTATAAGTAAGGTACCACTAGCCTTATTTCTTATTCATGTATCTGTATTGTTTTTAGTGTGTATCTTGTTGGTGTTCTAATAAATAAATAAATAAATAAAATGATTTAGACCTCAGCCATACGCAGTCGACTAAAAATGGTTTGTCGACGATTTCTTTTTGAAATAATGGAAGCCTTCAAAATGTTTAATTAAGCATTAATGGCATAATTAAGGCTATTAGTACTAATTAACGAAGAGAATGATTCTCAAATAATAATTACTGGCTAATGTACGCTATCTATTATACTTACTCGTTATTTTGCTTTTAATTATGTACTGTACTCGTATGAGAGATCACATTACACAGGCTATTGTGGTGCATAAATATATTTATTTTTTTTTAGCTTCACGCTGTATCTCGCACACAGCAGGGTAGGCAGAAGGTAACCTAGTGTTAAGACACTCCGTTCCCCACTTTCCATAACATTTAAATTAATTTTATTTTTTTGCTCTAGTGACAACAAATTTGGCGTTGTCTACCTTGCTCTGCAGGGAAAAGTATAAAAAATTTAAAAAAAATGTACTGTATAAGTATATTCATACCGGAACAAGTGAAAAGAACTTTTGTTATATAAATAAGTTAGAAGTTACTGTCATTTTAGTGAAATAGTGTTTTGGTTGACGAAACCTAACTCCGCGCCCGTAAACACTTGTTGCTCCACACTAAATTTTATTATACATATTATGAAGATCTTAAAATTAAAGAGAACGAAAAAGATGGTATTTTCACTAAACGTGATTTCTTCCAAATAACCAACTTATAATAATAAGTACAGACAAGAACGGACATAGTGCGTTCTAACTTTTAAGAATAACATTAAGTATTTAAGTTATACCTCGAATGAAAATCGAACCCCCCATCATCACGTGTTGTAACATACTCAGCAACTGTGCTGCGGCGCGATGGCGTCAAAGGTATTATTTCTATTTTAAATAGAACAATTGTAAAATATGAAATACTCGCAAATAGGCTTACAATATAATAGCATTATAGAGAATGAGGTAACATTATTTTTATGTCACCTGGAAAGTATGAGGTAGTATATGTATATATATGTACTCATGTATACGTATACATTAGTATAAGAATTAAGCTTAAAGGATTTAAAATATGTTTACTACTTATATTCATGTATTTACTACTTATACTTTTTTTAATTATTACATGAGTAATAATAAAAAAATATGCAAATATATACACATAAAGTTTTTTTTGCAATTTTGTATGTTCTAAAAAGAAAAAAAACACTTAAAAGTATGTACATATGTAACATTAATATATTCTTTACTGACTTTTACAATATAGGTGTAACAGATAGTAAATATTCGTTAATTTACAGTTAGTATAATAGTGTCTTAGAGAGTTTTGCATGTTTAAATTAAGTCCTGCACTTTATATAATGGAATAAAAACGGTCTATACATTACCTGTTTCAATATAAATATATGTGTAAATAATTTTCGGAAAAGTTACAAAATTTGAAACACTACTGGATTCGAACCCGCGCCTTTTGCAATTTGGCCAAGTACTCTGGACGCTAAGCCATGCGTTATACATCCGTCAAAGTTTCATCTAGGTTCAAAGTCCGCTACGTTCAAACTTTTATGCGCTGTATCCCTTGCGGGGTAGCCAGAGAGACTTTTGTACATCTTCAAAAAATGTTTATAATATTCTACATACATATAGCACAGTAAAAATGTTAAAATATTTATATTAGCATGAGTTCAAAAAATATTTATGTAGCTGTAATTTGAACTCATGCTGCAGTAATTTATACACGCATCCACTACGCAACTATGGAGTACGAACACAATGGAACTGTTAAATTACTTAGATTAATGTCATAGTATTAAATATCAGGGCTTATTGCACAAGGAGTCGTGGATTCGATTCTTAATAGCGTTGATTTATATTCTACGTGCACACGTTCACGGTCTGACTGCAATTCTACATACATTATAAGAGAGGTATTGAAAAAATTAAGCCAGGTCCGTGCTGTTTACTGCATAGTGTAGTCGAAAAGAAACTAGTCTGAATTCAAGAATTAACAGAGAAAACCTAGTACTAAGACACTCCGTTCTCCATGTTCTGCCTTAAATCGACACATTGTGTGTTGTATGCAAGAACTCAACAAAGTCAAAGTAAAATAATTTTAGAAGTTACATGCTTAATTTTTTTAATTTTTTTCGTTTTTGCGTTTTTCTAAGTAACAGAACGGTGAAACGAAAATAATTTAAATATAATCATTCTATTGATGTAAAAATCCAACCCAAAACCGCGTTTTCAGTCACACGCTGTCCCACTGCGCCATGGTGGCTTCCGATACAGAAACTACAGATACGACTTAGGTTCTTTTGCAATTACAAATAAAATAGTAGTTTTTTTTAAAATAATAAGCCTTTACATGGAATATATTATACATTATAAGAGTAAAATAGTAATAAATCTACTGTAAATAAATAAAAATATGATAGTATCATATCTGATTGGTTTCCTCGTCTGATTAATTTCAATATTAATTAATTTCAGGTCGACTGTAGCTGTATAGGCGCTGTATACGCGTTATTATTCAATAGCATTTTAATTACAGACTACAATCACCCACAGCTGAGTAATAATTTCTATAATACCTCTTTTAATTTCTCGCCTCTTTTGATACGCTATATTATTTCTATTGGTATAAAATAATGTGCTTTGTTTTTTTTTAATTTTAATTCATATGTATATTATATTGAAGCCATCGTGGTGCAGTGGGACAACGACTGGTTGTGGATTCGATTCCCATTTCAAGATTTAAATTTTGAACATTTAAGTTTTTTCCATTTCTTTTATCTGGTGATAAGACGGCATTGAGCTCCGCCATTCAAATGATACGTTCAAGTGTCTTGACTTTGAGGTTTTTTCTTGCTAGAAAATAGCGTGAAGCTGAAATGTACTGCAATCTATCTATCTAGGTTTCTATATTTGAGTTTTTATAAATACACATTCATCTTGCTAAATATTATCTTTAAATTAATATCTCTTAAATTATTTAACGAAATATCAAAACTTTTGTATGAAAAAGTTTATATTAACTATTTACACAATTTAATATTGTATATGTATATATTTCTTTTAGCTTCACGCTGTACACATCAGGTTAGGCAGAGGGAACCTAGTGTCAAGACACTCCGTTCCCGACTTTCCGCTAATTCGGAGGCATTGGTGTGTTAAGTGGCGAAACTTAATGTTGCGCTTTGCCTCGACATCAGAGCGAAGAAAATATTAAATATTTCCACTCCTCGAGTGGGAATCGAACCCACAACCAGTCGCTTTACAGTCTCACTTTGTGCCTCTGCGCCACGACTGGCCCCAACTAATACAGTATATACAAATTAAATTATATAGTATATACAAATTAAATTATATTCAAACAGAACGAAAAATAATATATTAAACAAAAACAAACGAAAAATAAGCAAAGTGACGTCACAAACTACTTAGTACATTACGACTTGTATGCAGACAGTCTTAGAGGAAATAAATAAACATTCAAAAGTTGAGCGGAAAGGTGACCGGCAAGGTAAGGCATTTGCATGTGACAATGTCTCCAAGAACGCTTTGTTAACTATCGGAATAATCGTGTAGGTATTGTACCTACTGTAGTATAGAGTACATTATATATGTAGTTGTACCTAGTTGTAAATACTCGTGTGTTGAAATTAAATTACTTTTTAAGTAAAATTCACCACTTAAAGAGTAATGCCTTCGAATTCGGCGGAAAGTGGGAAATGACATGTCTTAACACTAGGTTCCCTCTGCCTACCCTGCTGTGTGTGGGATACAGCGTGAAGTTAAAAGAAAAAAAGAAAAAGTAGCTAAAATAAATAAATAAATTATGTAAAATTTGTTAAAACTTGATTATTTATTTTTTCTTTAATCATATCTCTCTCTCTCTCTGAATTGCGCTGGGCTGTGGAGAACAGATTGTCTTTATAGGTCTTAACTAACTACCCGGCTATGTGGGAAAAAGGGTGAAGCCGTAAAAAACCGTTTATATTGGGAAACAATTATATTGCTCATCGTCTTAAAAATAATGGCAGTACCTTAAAAGGTGGCATTACAAGATTAGCTTTTAAAATTAGTTAAAATATTCATCCAAAATTATTATAACTTATATTATTATTTCGTTGAAAAAAAAAAAAAAACTCCTGAGATTTTTAAAAATATCATCTAAAACCTTTACCTTTATTAGGGCCTGTTAAAGATTACCAATTCATTTCAAACTAAAGTTCTTACTGAAGCTGACAGGTAGGGGCTTACTCTAAGTCGTCCCAAGTAAACAAATCGCCGCTACGAGCTCCAACTTTCCAATCATACAAAAAAATACACTTTTAAAAGATGAGAACATATATTTTGTTACCTGTAATAGTACCTCCGACTGTCTAAGTTTCATATTACTCAGTGTATCAAGTGTTAAGAAACTGGGCGTTGTTTCAATATATAGAAAAGTAAATAACCAAAATTAAACTGTATTAGAAAGGAATAAGGTATATTTTAAGTTGTTACAAGAATTGCATGGCCGGATATCCCGCAGATGTTCCTTGTATTGAGAAAACATGAATTACTAGTTGATGTAGAGTAGAATGCTTCAATGCTTTAAGCTTGTCTGTTCTGGAACATAAATTTTGTACTGACAATACTAACAACTCTTTTCTTATCCTACTGTAGGTATAGTGTATTATACTTACATAAATGGGAATAAATGTCGGTAGATAAATCTTGAATATTGAATTCAATTATGTGATTTTTATTGTAGCATAGTATTTTAAACATGTCAAGGTAACATTAAATTATGTTAAATCACGTTTGTTTGCCATAAATATTATCTAATTGGCTTTTGAAACTAAATTATTCTAAGTTTGAGGCCATCAATGGCTCAGTGAAACAGTCAATGTATATATCTTATTGTAAACGCAATAGTTATAGCTTCAATACCGACTTGAGAGAATGATTATATTTAGTAGGAATTTCTTACTTACCTTTCCGTATTCTGGTAACAGAAAGCGTGGCGTTCAAATCGTAAGATTTGAAGCGAAAAGAGGGGAACGGAGTGCTATAACACTACGTTTTTTCTGCCTATCCTGGTATGCAGGACAAAGCGAGGTGTTGAAAAAGAATTAAATATTGCTTATATTTGTTTCTACTAATGCATACTGAACTGAACTAAAACATTATACATATGTATCTATATACAATTACGTAATTTATTGCTACATTTACAAAGACGATCATTTAACTTCATATTTTCTGCGCCAGCAAGAACAAGAACGAACCAGCGGTACTTCTTCTAGTACATTAGTATAAATGATATTTCCGACAAAGTAAGTCAATGACTTAGAAGCCAACAACAATTTATAGTAATCGTATTAGACCTACATTTTTATCTCTGGAAAACTGGGTATTAGGTAAAGTTCCGTACGGCTTTTTATAACACCATTAGAAGGAAACCCTAGAGTGTAATCTCGATCATGTGGCGACAGGCCGCTGTAGCCTGCCTAGCCTAGGCTAGTAGTAGGATGCTCTCTACTCTATTCTACTACTAGACTATTCTCTTTTAAATTTTAGGTGCGATTACTTGATTGAATTGAAAGGAATTGTCATATGTAACATACAATTATATATTTATTACACCTGTATTGACTGAGACTGACTTCGACTTTAAATGCGAAGAGTGTGGGTTTATTTCCACTCGAGGGTAATGGCTATATTATTATTTTTTTCATTTCTCCATTATGATACATAAGACAAAGAGCAGCGTTGTATCCCGCCACTCAACATGCATTGTCTCGAATTCGGACGGTAAGTGGATAAGGGAGTGTTTAGTCCAAAGTGCGGCGTTATGTTCCACCACCCAACATAATGTCTCTAGAATTGAATCTAACGTAGAATGGGGCGAAGTAGTCTATCTGTACTTACCAAGACTACACAAACCATTTCATACCTATATGTATTGCCTATATACAAACAACGTGCAACGTTTTCAGTACACATCATCGAAACTAGCTGAAAAATGTTTTCAATATGTGTCTGATGTATGATTTGAATATAATACAGGCTGTTTAATTAGTGCGGGGCTTCAAATGCGAAACTGATTTAACAAACGTTACTGATTGGGCATTGCATTGTTTACGCAATAAGCCGACTCTAATAAATGTATTGTTTAGTTAACTAACAGCAGCATTGTGTTTCAGCTTTTTATTAAATGGAAAATGCTACTCTATTTGGATACTTTAGTACGTGGTTGATGCTAAAAGCTATTTGGTTTTGTTATTTATGAATATAGTATGAGGCCAGGCGTGGCTTGTGGGCAAAAAGTATGACTGCAAACGCGACTGATTGTGGGTTCGATTCCCACTCAAGGAATTAAAATGTTTAATATTTCATTTTCTTTGTTCTGGTGTCGGCGTTGAGTTCCGCTAACACGTAATGCCTCCGGAATTCGGTGCAAAATGGAGAACGGAGTGTCTTAACATTAGATTCTCTCTGTCTATCCTGCTGTGTGAGGAATATAGCGAGAAGATTTTAAAAATGAATATAGTATTCTGAAGCTATGGTAGTATTTCATTGTAGATGCGATTAGTTGTGGGTTCGATTCACATTCATTGTAATAATTAAACTTAAATTATTTTCATTTCATTAAAATATAACGCGATATTGAGCTTCGCCACTCAACACTGTATTCTTATGAAATATATTCCTAATTTACTTATATCATTTAGATTTGTGAGATTTTAATCATGTTAAAGGCATATCATATTAGATAGGTTAGACATGTGCGTTTCCTTTGCGTTATTCAAAACATAAGAATATGATAAGTAAATAAGAATTTATTAAAATGTTTCACCAGGATACCCAAAGTTCAATCTCCGGGTTATATCAGTAAGTCGATTTATATGGCCGGAAGCAATCTTACAGGAAGCTTTCTTGTGGTTTCATACTTATTTATTCTCTCAGTTCTACTGAACTCAGAGTCTTTCTAGATAAGCTTTCAAAGCTCAATGACTGTCAAAACCAGGAAAGATAACTTTTATATAGAAACTGTCTCTATTATTTACAATGTGCCTCGAACAGGATATGAACCCATAGCCGTCTAAAACAAAACCAGTACTGAATACAAATATATGTATATTAAACACTGTTACTAGATATTAGTAATAAAACATTAAATATTGCGAACATAACAGTTGCTGTCTCATAAGCGACATAACTATTTAAGTTAATCTTTATTGCCTCATCGTATATTCACATGTTGTTGTAATAAATTCCCCATTTACAACGTATTTTGTACCTTATAACCTTAGCATTTAGGTAGATTTTTGCGTGTAGTTCAAGTTGATCTATTTAACGTTTATGAACTGGCACGTCTTCTATCAGCAAGTCATTGTGAAGTGAATAAAATGCTCTCATCGCGTATGGATGCTGTATTTTTCTTATGTTTCATAAATAATCTTTTGTTAGTTGCGTAGCTTCGTTGCATTGAAATTCAATGATTATTATAATCATTGAATTTCAAGTGGCCAGTCGTGGCCCAGTGGCACAAGCGTGTGACTGTAAACGACTGGTTGTGGGCTCGATTCTCACTCGAAGAGTGGAAATATTTAATATTTCCATTTACTTCGCTCTGGTGCCGAGGTAAAGCGCAGCGTTAAGTTCCGCCACTTAATACGCAATGCCCCCGAATTCGGCGGAAAGTGGGGAACGGAGTATCTTAACACTAGGTTCCCTCTGCCTACCCTGCGGTGTGCGGGATACAGCGTGAAGCTAAAAAAAATAATATAATAAAAAAAATATAATCACTTGATGCCGTCATGTCTCACAGTCTGATTTTTAACGATGGTTATGGATTCGATAAACTGTCAAGAGAATATTTGTAGTTCAAAATATAAAAACCTAAGAAAATAATAGAGGCCGTTGTGGAGCAAATAACACGTATCTCCATTTTGGTCAGATTTGTTGTAGCAGTTTGTGCAGAATTGTATTGACACTACGTTCTGTTTGATTCCCCTGTTATACGAAAAAAATCGAAGGTTTTTTATGTTTTTCTTTTTTTAGTAAACCAAAACGTGGTATAAATAAATGCATAATATGTCAGAAATAGGCAAAAATCTATCATTAAAGCTTAACACTAGATTCTCTCCCGACAGATTAAAAAAAATATATAAATTGAATACTAACAGTATCGTATCGGCTGCCGCTAACTGATTACGTGGGATCCGCAATAAACCGTTTTGCGGATAGCCGTAACAGGATGTGCGCCTCAACTTTATGTTTTCAATATTCATTAACATAAATGTAAGAACAAATAGCTTTTGTATTCATTATACGGTATAGCCGGTAATAGACCGTAGTAGAAGCTTTAAATTAAGTAAATTGTAAATGAAGTGCTAAAATATTAGCGGTCAAAGTGTTTTGTGTTCATTTTTGTTCTATTGGTTAAACATTTTTTCATTGCATTTTTAATTATATATAGGTACTACTGACTTACTTGTTATGTCTTGGAAAGTTGTAGTTATCAATTTAATATCCGGCTTAACAATGGATGTATAATATAATATTCCCTTTAGTGAGCTTAAATAAACTAAAACAAACTTTTGTTTTTTTATATTTATTGCTTCATGCATGCATGCATGCTTCGGCATAGTGGGGTATTGTGTGTTGAATGGCGAGTCTTAACGCCAACCTAAGAAAATAATTAAATTTTAACCATTCCTTCGAGTGGGAATTGAACCCATTGCAGTCAGACGCTGTCCCACTTCCATTAACATGTAATGCATGGACCATCAAAAAAGATAACACAGTAATTTTGTTTCTATCTACGAGATATAAAAGAACTGTAATGATCAAAAACACCCCAACATAGATACACTCCGGACACGAGGGCGATTGCTGGTGTTGTCAATGTGACAGACGTAAGGGGATGAATGCGTCTAACCTTTGTCCTCTTTTTACCTGTCACAATCGTTTACTTTGGCACGATATGTTTATGTAACGAGAAACAATGAAGCTTATTTATGGACTATACATATGATTTGTATGAAATGTGTTATTCCATTATATAACGATTTTTATATCTTCATAATTTATATAACACTTTAAAGTATAAAATGTTTTAGTAAGTATCTATCTCTCTTGCCAAATAATTGTTCATACAATTAATCTTCGGATTGCAGAAATGTGTAAAAGTCTCTACAGCGATGCTAACATTGAAATAAAATTGTAATAAACGAATAAGTATTTCGCTTCAGGCGTATTAGAATTTTAAGAAAATCGTTGCGTTCAAATTTTAATACGTTTTCTAAAAATGTTTTTATAATCATTTTTTAAACTTATTACTACAAAAGTACTGAACTGAACTGGAACTTAGAATATTTATGGACACTATTATAGGAAGTGTATTGTATCGTATTATGATAAATAAGAACTATAAAAACAACAACAAATCTGAGCTTAGATGTACTTTATAAATTTATAGCTAGATTTAAATCAAATTCAGTGGAATTATGTTTAAAACATATACTTATGTAACACATTTCTTTGTTCTGGTCACACACAAAAACTACGATGTCTCTGAATGGTTTAAACGATGTTATGTAATCATTTTAATTTATCTTAAACAGTGTTGGTTTGTCGCTTGATCTTCTTCATCTCAATTCGCGCAGAAGACCTCATTTTTACAAAGCTCCTTTGTTTTTCTCTGCAGCAAGAAACTAAGATTAACGAGTTATTCTTAGAACGGGTTGTTTGTACTAAAACTTTGTAATAGTTAGAAGATATTTTACAAAATGAAATAAATTTTAATTTAAGTATTATTTTAATGTTATTATGAAATGAAAGCGCTCGAGGCGTGTCTGATGCGGGGTCGCTATTAAAACGTTGAATTTATGATAAAACTGTAGCCTGAATTATTCGTTTAGGATAAATTGCTAGAACCGTTCTCGGTAGGTATAAGATTATGTACTTGTATTTACAATTTTATATTGTTATAATAATTCACTTTAGTATGTAGCATATTAATTTTATAATAGCAAAAATTAATATTTTTGTTTAACAATGTTTTGTTTAATTTATGTCTAATCGAAGTTGCTAATTTTGAATTAAGTTTGGACTTTAGAAAATATTTTACTTTGAAATTTTCTATTATGTCCGGTGCTCTGGTTAAGTTTAAGATCTCTGCTCAATTTTAGTAGGTGAAGAAAAAAATATAATCTTAAATCATTTTGTCATAAATCAAAATAAAAAAAAAGATACGCAATTACAAAGATGACGTGCGTTACATTACCGATTATACTCAAAGAGAATTAAACAAAAAAAAACTAACATATTTTTTGCCGATCCGATCCGATCGGATTGAACAATAAATAGCGCATATGGAATGATAAAATATCCAGCATCAATGGCCCCCAGGTGGGCGATTCAGCAAAAAACATTCGATCGCGTACCACAATTTATTTTTTATTGTCGCCGCGAGAAATGCTCTCGTAGTTAGTTAATGTTACTTAATTGGCAATTCGAGCGCGCAGTCACGCCTCGCCGTGGTCCCGCCGCACCAATGTTACCTCAACCGGGACGTGGGAAATTGAACCTTATAACGTCGCAGTAGAAGCGACGTCGATAGCAAATAGGGAGATATCATAATGGCTTCCTCAATAAATGACGGGTGTCACGAGCGAGTGACAGCAGACTGCGGTTTAGGTTCATCGTGACGTTAAACATTTTGTACAATATGGTAGCGAAGTATTCTTCAGATGTCTTTAGAGAAAAAAGTTACTGGAGTATTGAGATAAGAACGCATGACTAATATATCTTTTAGTGACATTTTTAGACAACGTGTTAAAATGAAACAAATGAAACGCTCTTCTCCTCTGCCAAGCGACTGTTTGTAACTTAATAATTTTACCATATTAATAAAAACCCGTAATTTAAAGCATTATAAGCTAAACTTATACTGTTAATAACAAAAATAACAAAAATAACTTGTAATAAGCGCTGTTCGAATCCCACTGCATTCAAACTTTTACACGTTTTCTATAAATGCCTTTTTACACACTTTATAACGTTAGAAATCTCTTTTACTGTTTCAGGTCTTGTTTAATTCTATTACTTGTAAATTACAATTTTGCTAAAACGAATTTAATAAATAAGCTTATATAAGCTTAAAACTAACAAATATTTTATTCATATAACAAGCTACTTTACTTTACTTCAATGTTACTTTCATTTACCGTCAACATAAAATAAAACATTTGCTAACAAGCTTTTTAGTTTAAAAAACATGAATTCAAAAAGAATTTATTTCAGTTAATTTTTAAGAAACTAAATGTTTAATTTCATAATGTAAGTGGAATAGTTAAATAATTCAGAGTTTCTGAAAATAGGTAATTAGCCGCCGCTTCCTGCTGCGCTGCTAACAAAAGGAGAAGCTCTCCAGAGTAGGAATTAATGACTTTTTCTCAGAAAAGTGTCAGCTCCACTAAGTATCACATCATTTTAATGAGCTTTTATTAAACTTTCTACGTTCACTTGCCTTTAAGTTATTTTGTCTTTGAGATATATTTTAATAGACAGTGGTGTTTTTTCGTCTTTTTTTGAGGAAAGTCAATGTTGTATATATATTCAATACTAAAAATATGTCTGACTAAAATTTTAATATTAGAAATGAAATTACTCAACCGATCACATAGTTTTTTAGAACCATTTATTAAAGACATGATAAAAATATAAAATTAAACGTGGCATTACGTTCCACCACTCAACATGCAAGGTGTTGAACATTATGCAGTCGTGGCGCAGTGGCGTAGACGTGTGACTTCAAACGACTAAGTGTGGGCTCGATTCCCATTCGAGAAGTGGAAATATTTAATATTTCCATTTTTTTCGCCCTGGTACCGAGGGAAGGCCTGCTGAGTGCGGGATACAGCGTGAAGATGAAGATAAAAAATAGTTTATTTTCTTTTGTTTCTTATTAGCATAAGGAAGACCTGTATTGTTTCAACGTATGGCGTTTAAGGCACTGGAATAAATGAGCAAAAACTATAAATAATATCTTTGAAATATATACTTTTATTAATATAAAAAATGTAACAAGGGACGCTTTCTCGGGGAAAGAGAAAAAAACATGTAACTAAGCCACCCACGTCGGTCTACTTGCTTACTTACGGGCCGTACTAAAATCATATTTTTAGTTTAGTTTTATAAAGTACATGACTTATAGACTTTTGCTTATGTACTGAAGACTTATTTCCTAATAGCATGATATATATTTGTATATAAGTAATTTATTTATAAGACATTATTACATCATTTTTATGTTTTATAGATATTGTGTATTGGATAGCAGAATAGAAGCACATCTGTGCGGGTAAAGCTTTGATTTCATGTAAATTATAAGAGGGAATCGAAGTCAAAATCTTCGTGTATATCGACCGACTATAGTGTATCACTAATTTGTTAATTAATACCAAAGTTCACGCTGTATCCCGCACACATAAGGGTAGGTAGAGAGATTAGTGTTAAGACACTCCGTTCCCCATTATAATATTTTTTAAGACCCAAATATTGCTTGCATTCGTCTAGTCATTGGACATTATTATTTATTTGTAACATTTTTTGTGTTCTGAGTTACAATCTATTTCATCAATCAAGATAACCTATCAGAGCAGCTGCCATAACACTACCAAAGCTAAAACAGCCCAATTAGAAGAATATTGACTTGAAGTAATAAAATGTTATATCCAATTATGGCCTTGTCATTTACATAATTAACACAGATCTTCATTATAATACTATGAAGAAGAATTTATGGTAATATCACTTCTTATTTTTATTAAGTGTTACCCATATAATTGTTAATTAAGAGTACCTAACTGTTGGAAATCATTGTAGCGGTGAGGGAACGTATCGTAAACGCAAAGGTTGTGGATTAGATTCCTAATTAAGGGGAATATTATAATTTATTAATTTCATTTCCCTGGTATGGTAAGTAAAAACAATATTGGTATCCTTCTGCCAATCTATAAGTGCATAGTATCTGGAATTTGGTTGCAGTGTGTCAAATAAGAGAACGCTATGTAAATTTGATATGAGGTAATCACTGTTAAGCCTAATATATGCAAAATGTAACTCTAGTTAAAAAATACAAGATTATGAGAAATACCATAAGTAATAAAACTAAATATTATGAGTATATCCACAAAATAATCTATCTGTGCGCAAGAACTCATCTAAATTAGTTCAGTCAAACTTGATGGAATTCCACATATAGATGTGCACATAAATATGCAAACATACAGACTTTTACATTTATATTATGGGCACAGTGGCCGGTCTCTATGACCATAACGGGAAGCTAAATATTCATATCAGCGATGAAAGAAAGCATGACTGATTTGCCATTTTTATTTCAATTCCTTTGAATTGTTATCGTCTACTTTTTATTGCTAATTAGTGTATAATGAGGTATTAGTTCAAATTAGGGTATAGTACCGATATATGGAGTGATGCGATATTATTTACCTTAAATGCATTATATTTTTGTTCTCAAGTAAAAGTAGCTAACTATATTAAGCGTAAGTATTGCTATTTTTATAAGCTTTTTAATAATTGGCTATAGGTAGTGTTTTTGTTTTTGTGAAATCTTGTAATTCAATTCTGAAGCATATAACCTCATCCGATTTGTCTCTATATATGTTTATTTTAAGTAGTCTTTTTAAAAGCAACATGGTGTAACATCCAAAATGGCAGATTAGTTAGTTTCAATGCATTCATACAATATGGCTATGAAAATAAATAATAATAATAGAATATTGTTCACTGTTTATAAAACATTGAGCACATCATTTCATGTCGTGACGTCCAAATGCAGCCGCAGGCACCAGGACAACAGGATGACGCTTCGTATTCTTTTACTGTCGGGTATTTTGTTATCTAAAAAACACTAATAAATTATGTTTAGTGTTTAAATAATATCATTTATATCATTAAATAAAAAAAAAATAACGCTCTTTGTATTACATAAATATTTTCTAGCCTAATTAGCGCTTAACTGCAAATACGACTGGTTTCAGATTCAATTTTTATTCAGGGTAATGATTACATTAGTTTTACTTCTCCGCTCTGGTACTTACCACCCGACAATATATAGAAATTCAGCTGAAAATTGGAGAACGGAGTGTCTGACACTAGGTTCTCTCTGTTATGCGGGAAAAATCGTTAAACTGCTTTTTTTAATTACAGAAAACAGTAGAATATAACGACTTGCTACTACTAGATTTTCTTTGCAATTTTCACTTGTATATAAAAGTGAATGTAAAAAAATGTATTATTCTTTTCATCATATTATTGTAATAGTAGAAACAACAAAAGGGCTCGATAGAGGCCAACAGCAAGTGTATTTATAGCGGCGCCTTGGCTCTTAATCATCCCATCACCCGCATACAACTACAATCAATGTATCAATCGACTCATTTTTCAATTGTGAGAATAAATCTAGGACGTCAAATGATTTGACATGATTGGTGTTAGGAATATGTACTTGTGTATAGCGCCCGTATATTGTGACTAAGATATGGACATGCCTTTGTAATAACATGCTGTAATTGAATATCGATTATATCGATATATGTTGTGTGGAATGTGAAGGTGACAAGTTCAAATATAATTTACTTCTTCTTGGTGTCAATAAATCAAATGTTTATTTATTTTGGCAGTATTTGGCCACGTCGACTGCCTCTTACGTTCCCTCAGTCAGGTCGTCAATCGCGCAGGTGTCCCATGGTTTATAGTTTGGCACCACACTCTCAAGATAATATTGCTTATGTTAGGTAAATAAGCAATATCGTCATCCAACCGGGCTGCGCAGGTTATTTAGTGATGTCCAATTTAGCCAAAACAGCTTGTAAATATTTAAATACGATGATGCATTATGTTATATACTTCCTGTCTAAAAGAAGTGGTTAGCAATAAAATGTGGGGAAATCTTTTTTTTATTTATTTTATTGTTATGCAATATGTGTTTTAAATAATATGTAGGTATTTGAGGCCATCGTAGTGCAGTGACATACCATCTGAACGTAAGCGCGATGGTTGCGGATTCGATAATACTCCCGAGTATTAACGAAACCGAATTATTATATTTAAATTATTTTCATTTTTTCGCTTTAGAGACAAGGAAGACGATTCGTTGAATTCTATCACTCAAAATTTAATGGTCAAAGTCAAGTGAAGTAGAAGTATTAAAAGAGTATATTGACACTAGCTTCTCTGTAGCTACTCTGCTGAACGGAAAAAAATGTGAAGCTGAACAAAAATGCATAGATTTAGAACTTAGAATCTTCCCTATTCATCTAGCATCCAGTATAAGTGAACACATTCAAGATACGAAGGTATAATTTTAAAATCATAACACATTTAAATTTGTAATAGATACTACTACCTATTATAAGGTCTCACAAGGCGTCTCACCACCACTCTACAAGCAATATTACACACACTTAAGGCAACATTACCGGTGTATTCAAACACACGATAAGCTGAGATTTCCGCACCGGATATAAACAAAGCATAAAAGTACACGTTTTTTGTTAAAGCGCGTTGCAGCGTCACCGGCGCGGGCGCGGGCGCGGGCGCGGGCGCGGGCGCGGGCGCGGGCGCGGGCGCGGGCGCGGGAGCGGGCGCGGGCGTACGGCTTAAGTGACTATTCGGTAAACAGCTAAAACTTTTTAAACACACTTAGCAAAGTAAATAATTGCGTAGCGTTGAGATGAATTCGTTTAAACTTGTCTAGAAAAAAATGCGAAAATTACAGTTAACTATTAGATTTTGTTTTCATTTTAACATAGAAAATTAGAAATAAAGCCAGTCGTGGCTTGTGGGCACGAAGTGGACTGTAAGTGTAATTCCTTTTTTTCGCTCCTGTGGTGGGGGCAAAGCGCGGTGTTAAGTGCCGTCACTTAACACGCAATACATCCGAAGTTTATCAGAAAATAGGGAATGGAGTGTCTTAACACTGGGTTCCCTCTGTGTTAGCAATACAGAGCAACATTTAGAAATTTTGTTCAAAGAGTGTGTGTACGTTTGAAAATGGAGAACGTAGTGTTATGACCCTAAGTTTTTTGAATACCCTATGACTGTAGAATAAAAAGTGTGAAGAAGAAAAAATATTCGTATATAACCGATAGGTACAGGTAAACTAATCTTTATTGACCTTTCCTGAACAAGGTAAAAATCCCCAATTCGTGCGTTACTCACGTAGAAATTACGTCAAACGTTATGATTGAAGACGTCATGATTAATTTAATTCCGTGATTAAGATCTAATTATAATTAGATGTATGGAATATTAACAATAATACATGGCTTAGTTAATTACGATTATAACTTATCTAATGTCACCCAGTTGTTACAGATAATTGTAATTAATACTTAATGAGCGTCAGATAATTGTTGGTGTACTTGAAACGAGGTCGTGCGTCATAGTACTATGGGAAGTACCTTTTTTAAAGTCAGCAGGTTCGGTTCCTGATACGATGTTATTAGTATGAAAGAATTAAAAAAAATAATTTTGAATATTTTTTAATACTGATTTATCCCGATATTCCAATTTTTATATGAGTTCATTTGAATTTTCAGATGTAATTGTAAGCGTATATATTAAATAAGTGTATGTATATACACAGGACATATATAAGGACATTATATTTTCATTGTAATAAAGAAAATCATTAATGATATTTTATCAATGGATTTCTTCCCTAAAACTACATAGAAAATACAAATTAAAATTGAAGGAAATTTTATTTATAGAAAAAGATACCTCTTAGATTATTCGTTAGATAAGATAGTATTGGGTTTTGCGTAACAACTTTGACGAATTAGGAATGTATGTATATGCGAAAAGTAGAAAATGACGAATCTTTAGATCTTCTGCCTACACCATGTGTAAATATACCTACATATATTGTTGAAGATGTGTTAATATAACCTATTTTAGAAGTAGTTAGTCAAATTGTAAAAACAGTAATCAGACTTTTTTACTACAGCTTCATTAAAACTATAAAAAAGCATATTACGCAGTAAATATAACCATAATGCTCGGAATTAATACTTTCTTATAAAGCTTATGATTTATATAATAAGAAATTAAAAAATATTTCTAACATCAATAATCAGTGTTTCATTTAGAAATACAAACAGTATTAATAACATACCTAACATACCTAACGTCTATGTATTGCAATTGGAGTATTGTTGGTGATCAATTCTAGCGTAACAGTCTAGATTCTGCAACGTATTTGTATAATAATTATTATTTTTCGAAACGAATACCTGCATTTTTAATTTTTTTATGAATACAAATTCATATGTTTATGAATTGATTAGAATAGATGTTATAGCTGAATTAATTTATAGCAAAGGGCAATTTAATATCTATCATAGATCGAGGCTATCTAGGCGCAGTATAATAGCCTCTGACTTGCAAACGCCATCGCCATTGTGTGTGGGTTCGATTCCCATACTGATAAGTTTTTATTGTATTTAAATTATTTTTATTTCTAGGCTCTGCTGTAAGACCAAATACGGTGTTAAGTTCCGTATCACATTCACGCAGTGTACCGAATTCAGGTGGAAATGGAAAAAAGAGAGTCTTAACACTAAATTCTCTCCTAGATATGTCATATGTAAGTTCCGTCACCTGAATGAATAATGGAAGTATTATGCATATATCACTAATTTCTCTTTTGCTCACTTAACAAAATGTAAAACATATAGCCATTTTGGTTTGAAAATGAATAAATGAATAAATGAATACATAATAAATTTCTACTTAAAAATTATTATTTTTTAATATAGCGAGTGGGTTGCATAGATAAAAAAAATGCTAAATTAATGCCTATACATGATTTCTTAGTTTCTGCAACTTAACATATTAATAACGTCAATAAAAAACACGAACAGAAAGAATCCATTATCTCGAATAAGGCATAATTTATACTTTACATTTTAGACTAACGACTTATAAAACTGAAAAGGCTTTATAAGAGAACTGTTAGCTTTCTTGTCGTCTCTTCTCAGAACCTACATTCCGACCGGCGATAGCATAACAACGTGCTTGTTGCAGTTTTTGTCAAATTTAAATTAACGATCCTACAATGATGGGAGAAGAAATTCAAAAGAAAAACGTACCTGGACTAGATATTTACGTCACGATTGTAAGGAAAAAGGTAGTAGAGATTTATTAAGGATTGTAATATCAGAATTGTGTATTATGCTTTGTTTTTAATTAAAATATGCGCTTTAAAGTTCTTAAAAGTAATTATCAAACCCATGTATCATATGTATGTAATAAAGTATCGTATTATGTTAATATTAACGTCTTACAGTGGACCAAGACACTCGGTTCTCCACTTTCCCGGCGGAAATTGAGACATTGCATTTTAAATGGTGGTAGTCAACGCCGCACGTTAATAAGTATGAGAACAAAAAATATGTAAATAATAAATCACCATTACTTCGAGTAGGAAAAGAACCCACAACTATCACGTTTACAGTCAGCCCGTGTTCCACTGCGCCACGAAGGACTCATCTCGTTTTTCTTTGTTTTTTTATGAAAATAAACATTTGAACGATCTCTAAAGTGGGAATCGAACTAAAAACCATTCTTATATATTGAGATTCACTATTTTGTTAATGTGTTAATATTAGACACTACTCATTTGCAGAATAAAACACATTAACGGTATAAGATCTCAGGGTGAACGATATTTATTCATTGTATTTGCCTACTTCTAGTGCAGATACTAATGGGAGAGATTAAGGTCAAGACAAGTTTTTGTCTATTTGTGTAACGATTGCTCGAGGATTCCAACCCGCGCATTCCGGCACAGTGAGCAGTTACAGATACGAGTACGTATGTATTGAATCGCTGTCGTCATTAACATAGTCATCTTCTAACTGTACTCGTATATACAAACATATATCCATTATTCATTTTATTTAGTTAAAAAGTTTCTATAATCTTACAATAATTTGGACGTATAAGGAAAATAAACGTAAATTATTCACTTTATTTTTGTTTACAACAAATGTTCAAGTTTTATAAAATCACTTACTTATCGCTTCGCTATTAATTAATTCCAAAACAACAACAATTTACTACGAAACAGCAAAAAGTGCGCAATCCACTCACGCATGTGAATTCTTCGTGTTCGTCATCATGAGTAAACAGTCTTAACTACTCGAAATGACGTGCGTATGTAGTACGCGCATTTTATGTTGTACACTTATAAGTGTTCAAGATAAAGTGCACGTATATATTTACGTTTTCTGTAAATTCGCAAACGTACGGGTCTGCAACACCTACTGTGATGATACTGTGTAATGTTTCGACTTTTCAAATTAGAATGTGCGCTCTATATGATAAAGATAACCACCAGACTCAGTTTTGGGCAAAATTTTATTGCAATTAACAATAAAATAATACTATTTCATTATTTGTTTGTGAGGAAGCAGGGGCCAGCCGCGGCGCAGTGGCACGAAAGTGTGACGAATGGTTGTGGGTTCGACTCCCACTCGAGGACTGGAAATATTTCATTTATTTCTGCCTCCGAATTCAGCATAAGTGGGGAACGGAGTGTCTTAACACTATGTTCCCTCTGCCTATCCTGCTACACAGCGTGAAGCTACAAAACAAAAGGAAATCGTATAAAAAATAATATTATCTGAAAACTAATTACTTCTTAATGTTTACACAACAATTAACACTGATGTAGGTAATTGTTAATTGTGATTTTCGCATACACAAACGATCAATTGTCTATATTAAATTGTTAATCTCAATTAAATTTTGCCCAACCCTGCCGCCAGTGCTGACCAGTATCATACAGCGACCTAATAGGTAAGTAGAGCGTATTGCGTCGCCGGCGAAAAACAACACACGTATCCGATATTCCTATTACGTCTGCTCGGTGAATTCAAAACGCAGGATTATAATTTGTAAGCCTCGGCTCATTGACGTTCTAGTCACGGAGTGGACTCGATGTACAGGGCTTAGGGGCTTAGGAAGTGGCAGGATGGTAACGGAGCGGAGCGGAGCGGGATTTAATGTTTTTGGATTATGTGGTCGAATACTTTGATGTATTTGCGTTTTGGCAATGTCTTTTGTTTTGTACTGTTACTAATGACTAATGTTGGTGATAAAGAATGGATTGGATCGATAAAGTTATGTATGTTATATATGGAGTAATAAATATTGTTGCGAAAAGAGCTATGAATCAGATTTGACGTAGATAAACTCTGTCAAGTATTTCTTTTCCATAAAAAAATAAATTATAGTGGCCGAGAATGTTTTTATAACTTGTAATAGGTATATATTATATTATTTACATATGATATTATTATATATTAATATTTTGTTACGGTTTTATATTACATTATCTTTTAACAGCAACGAAGTTTCATAAAAAGTTGGTAAACACAGCAGAAAAAACACTTTGCACGTTTACATTCCGTGACTTTTTAATTTTTCAATGTTCATAAGAAAGGAAACGTAGAAAATGTTTTTTTACAAAGAAAATCAATTGGAAAACCAAATAGGAAAAACATTTGTAGCAAAATATATAAAAACATGACACAAAAATAATTCTCTAAAGTTATAAACGAGATCGAAGGAAATATATTGTTTTCATTATGAAAGACACTTTAACAAAATGAATAGTTTCGTCTTTTATTTATTTAGGATACTAAGTAAAGCTTCCATTACATTTAAACGTCATGTATTTAATTACAACAAGAACTGAAATAAACGTGTTTACTTCTAATGAAATACACAGTCATTGTGAATAATGAAGGTAAGAATGTAAATGTCATATGTCTTATTTAAGTAAGCTATATTTAGTTAAAATCCTATACAAATAATGTGATTTAATACGTAAAACCTATTTTTACGTAAAAGTAACTTTATAACAAGAAAATACATTATTAATACATATATATGTAACCACCACAGCTTTAGAGGTACCATATACCTAGTAATTCAATGAAATCGATAAGTACATATACAACCATACTTTATTTTAAAGGCTACCCTTAGGATTACTTTTGTTAAAAAAAATTACTGAACAGAACAGGTCAAACTCGATCTACTCTGTAAAAAGGTAGCATGGTCAAACATAAAAAAAATACGTGCCGAATTGAGAAGCGTTTCCGTTTTTCCTACAAAGCAATACCTGTGTGGATTCGGAATTTAATTATGCCATAAACAATATTAATTTATATGCAATTTTAAACATTATTTTTTCTCAATAAACAAAAAAAAAAAAACCGTAATAAAAATATGACAAGTGCTTTAGACCTGCCACGTACATATGTATAAGAAACGAATAAGCTACAGGAAACCGAAGTGTTCCATCCACTTGTATGAATGTAATTGGACAAATAAATAAAATATACAATTTTTGTTTTTGTCTTTTTTTTGCCTCACGCTGTATCGCGCACATAGCAGGGTAGGAAGAGGGAACCTAGTGTTAAGTCACTCAAGGCATTGCGTGTTAAGTGCCGGAACCGCGCCGCGCGTTACCTCGACATTAGAGCGAAGAGAATGGATAGGTATTTTAAATATTTCCATTTCTTGAGTGGGAATCGAACCCAAAACCAGTCGCTTTACAGTCATACTTTGTGTCTTTACGCCACGACTGGCCCCGAAATTAATGTTTGTTAATTTTAAATATATGAATACGTGTGATTACATTATATATTTGAATATGATATCTATGTAACTATATAAATATATATGTTACTCATATATGTAATATATGGATGATATTAATTCTGACTCTAAAGGACATCGATACGTACGTCCGTCTGGGCGAAAGGCCGCGCGGCGTCGGGTTACATACTCTTGTCTCGCCAGCTTCCACCACGCTCGGGTACACCCTGAGACGATACTGTAATAGCTTGTCTATTTACTTTATTAATTTACTTTTATTTTGTAACTAGTCTAGGTTTTAAATCGCTTTTTGTATACCATACTAAAAAAAATCATAAATCTATACCCAGAAAACAGCTTGGTATTTTTTTTTAGGTGCACACGTTTGCATATAAGTTTCGTGCCAATTTTCGCTCAATTTAGGAGCATTGCGTGTTAAATAACTAAAATTTTACCTTATGCTTTGCCTTAGGGGTCGTTTTAAATAATAATTTTTGTAGGTTACCTCAATTTGACTGAAAAAGTATTGTTATTCTAAGCAAAATTGCCGAAGTTGTTCTCAGTACTAATGTAGTATATCTTCATGATATTGTTAACATATTTCATGTTTTACCCGCACAGCTACGTAATGAAAGATAACTTAGCGTTAAGACACTTCATTTTTAAGTACATTCGTATAGTTCGATTTCGAGTAGCGGAATTTAACGCTAAGCTTTGTATAAGCAAAACAAAAAATGAAAACTGTTTTAAATGCAAAATAATTTAATCCTGGAAATCGAACCCACAGCCATCACGTTGTCACTCAAACGCACGGACCAATACGCATCGTTGATCTCTAACGTTATGTTAATAAGCCTAACAAGCAAAATCATGATGCAGCGTATTTCATACACGAACGTTCCAATAATAAATGTATTTGGGACAATTCGAAGTGACCCGTTCAGAGATGTTCGAATGCACTAACAATATCCAGCCACGTCATTTACGTGTACAGATCAATTATACAAACGTTCCTACGCTTCGCGACCAATATCGACCAATTATGAAAGAACTCGACATTAACTCATTTACAACGGCTCCAGAGGTCGAGATAGATGGTGATATGGATGATAGCAAACTTGTAACTCGTTATAAATAAAACATGACAGCGCGTTATTAACTAACTTACACAGTACTAGTTGTCGCTCGCTACTTTGTATGCGAGGATTTTAATTATGACTCTTGCCTTATTACACACTATTATTTTTATTGTAATTTTGAAACTTTTGTTATGTTGTTAATTTTACACAGATGTTATTTTTTTTATTTTTACCATTGTGTAAATAATTTATTAATGAGATAGAAACTTCATTAAAATAGGCACCTGAGATAGGGGTCCTGAGATAGGTACGAAACATGTGACGCACTAACCTGACCACTCATTTATAATTTTATAACAATGTACTAAACCATTAACTCTTGTTTTGTACTTTGGATGTGGTTATGGAAATAAAATATGTATTTATTTAAATAAAATGTTTATATTTACTCATAGGAACTTAAAATTGGGACCGTTCCATTGCCTTCACCATGTGGCAACTTTTCTTACTACGAGTATGTCGTTGTCATAATATGAATGTGTATATTAACGGTGAAAGTCATATAAGTTAAGAATATACAATTCTACACCACAGAGTTTTAAACATAATCAAAAATGTTAAACTTAACAAAAAAATCATAGTTACAGAGGGACGAGACTTGGAACATTTTGTAGATTTTATTCCGAATTAAAAAATAATATTAAAAGTATATCTGAATTTTTGGGGTTGTCCATTTTATTACTTATAAGTTAAATATAGGTATATAACAAGATATAAAAGGAAAATATGAAACATTAGATGTCTAACAAGTTGACTTGTACTTTAAAGTCAACTTGTTAGACATCAAATGTTCCATATTTTCCTTTTATATATCATAATTTTTTATTAATATATTATATTTTGGTGTATAAATTTAGTAATTTTCCACATTAGATGTTCTCAGCATTTGATTTTTATGTATCATTGTAAAATATACCTGTACCATGATATACAAATATCTACAGTTTTTGTACTACTAGGTTCAACGAAACCATCAAACAACCAGCAAACATCAGTAATTCTCAATATTTTTCTTTTTATGATCAATAAAATTATTATAGTTTTAAGTCAGGTTCGTCAATCTTGTATTAATTATACCCTATGGTACGCCCACGCCTTAGAGCTACGCTACAAAAAAAAAACAATTGATTTTTTCCAGCATTTCTAGGATTTTTTCTCAAAGATAACATATAGCAGACGGAATTTTTAAATAGTTGTAGAATCATGTTGTCTAATTATTTTATGATGCATACTTTTGCAGCAGGACAGCTTACTGTACACGTTTTTGGTTATGGGTTCAATTCCCTTTCGGGGATGATGATTATTTCATTTGTCCGCTACTAAAACACGCAATGTCTCCATTTCAGGTGGAAAGTGGGGAACGGAGTACAACGCAATATGGGAATCTCGTGAAGCTGTGTGAAGGTTTATATAATCAATTTTCACTATATCGTGGGTAAAAACTTGACATATTTTATATACAATTTAGTCAGTGATTTCAGTGTACTAGGCAACATTTCACTGTTATTGATTTACTTCTTGTCCTTGTCTTATCCAGCAACCATATAAATAATTTGCACAGTTAAAATATTTAATATAGGTATTTACGTAAGGAAGGAAGCGCAATCGCATCGCAGAAAGCCATTCAAAACTTTTTCGTAATATAAGCGAATGGCGCCTAACTATCGTCTTTATCTTCAGCTGCACCATTAAACAAACAATATACAAACTCGCGCTTTAACTACACTACTTTTTAAGCACTCTAAATAATAGTTAATGGCTATCTTAAAGTCTTAGTGATGTTTAAATATTCTAAATGCTTTGTTTACTGAATTTTGACGATAGTGTCAAATACATTTAATATATCAAATGTATATTGAACGAAACTGGGGCTTATGAATATGGGAGAAAACTCAACGGAAAAATATATACATATTATTCCACCACAACACTTTATCCCGCAAAGCAGAGTAGTCAAAGAAAAAATAATGTCAAAACATACCATTCTACACTTTCTGCAAGAATCTGCGTGCTTGTTAAATATCGGAGCTCAACGCCGCGCTTTGTCTGGACTAGAGCGGAGCAATGAACATCATTTCAATTTAAATAGAATCTTTTTCGCTGCCCTGAATGGGAATTCAACTCACACCTAATCACGCTTACAGACAGTCGCTGTTGCACTACGCCACGACGGCCTCTTATTTTAAATTGAGTAAACAAAAAAGCTCCACCACCAATACGTCATATTATTTAAGAAGTGGTACGCGAGCAACGTCTCCATTAGACGCGACGTATCGGATGTCGCCGCGGGATTTATAGACGTGCCTTCATTTTGTTCCGAACATTTAACTTGACTTATTTTATGTTTTGTTTTTTATCAACAACTCTCAGCTCAGCGCTCGCTGGGACAAAACAATGCTATTAAATTTCGACTTTTATTGATTTTCAAAGAAAGTTTGATTTATAATTTTGTAATTTATCATTTTTATTGGGAATGGCTAGACGACATTGTGGCGCAGTTGATGTTTGTGTCATATTGAACGCTGTGGTAGCCGGTTCGAATCCAGCGTGGTACAAATATATGAATAATAAATGGTTCGGTCATTTCGGTATGTAGGGAATTATTATTTATTAATTTTCTTTACTTAGTACTAGCAACCCGCCTGCGGTGTCGCCCGCGTTAATTATACAACTATCCGCTTAGTCGGCCGCCGGTAAAGCATCACATCTTGCCCAATTTTATTTTTGTCTAATTTTTTTGTTTAATAATAAAAATAATAATAAAAGTAGCCTGTAGCACTCCAGGACAGTATAGCTTTCTGAATATGAAAGAATTTTAATGATCGATTTAGTATTTCCGAAGATTAATCCTTGTTACAAACAAAGCTACAAACTTTACCTCTATGTATGAGAGAGTATAAGTGCTTTAAAGACACTTCAGTACAATTTATATTACATATTTATTTATTGTTTATATTTGTTTATTCAACTATAATATAAAATATTATTTGTTTATTGTAATAGTGATGTAATCATTTTATTAATGAAAAAAAAATCATGTTTCTCTCGAGATTACTTGCACTCATTAGACAGGCAAGTTCAAAACGTTGTAGATAAATCAGTCTTACATACACGCTACGTCTAGTTTCTTGTTATAAACATAATATTGCAGCATAACACAAACAGTTTGAACACCGCTTTAAAATATAATAAAATGCAATACACAATAAAAACATTCCTTTTAAGTAAATGAAGCGAAGTAAACGATTTAAACGAGCACAAACAGAAAGCAGTTATTATTGAAATTGCTTTTACATAACGTTTACGGACAAACAAACTAAACGACTTTGGCATTAATACTAGAGTGCCTCGTTTGTCCTCAGTCTTTACTCTTTATTCACATGTTTTATTCAATTGGAAATACTCGTAAGCTCCGGACAAAACAACTTGGGACGACGGATAATGTAATGCTATTCAATATATTCATTTACTAGCGGCTACCTATGGTTTTGGTTGCTTTACAAACACGTGAATACAAATTAATAAATGTCTAAATGTGTGTCAAATATTTCTTTTAACATATTAACGTTGAACGCATTGAAATTTGAACCCGCACCTCTTGAATACCGTCACTCCGCTCTAAGCGTTAAGCCAGACGATTATTATTAGCATCTATGCAGGGAGATTTTCACTATTTTATGCTGCCCAAAGATTTACGTAAAGATATTGAGATTATTCAATGAACAATGATTTGTAAAGAGGGAATGCTATTTATTGAATATTTTTTACATTCTTTAAACGTTACGAGCCATTTCTGTAAATATTTATTTTCAAATTCAATTCAACCGTTTATGTTTTGTAAGTAATTGAGAAACAAACATACAAACTTTCATACAATATTTATAACATAAGGGTACTTAATGCAAAACACGATAACGCTCTTCAGTGTTGTTTACTAACAATAGCTAAACGACCGAGTATCATATATTCTAAGTATTATGAATATTAATATAATTATTCACATGCGACCGTTGTTTTACGTTGGTCACGAGTTTGATTCTTGTCTTATTCCCCTGTAGTTGTATTGTTTAAAGTGGTATGTCTCAAGGTGATCTGAACGAGGTATATTTTATAATTGAACTAGCTGTGACTGCAACTTCGTGCGTGTAGAATATGATAAAAAAATATATAATTCTAATATAAAAGTAGCGTAAGTTACTCTTTATTATATCAGCTATCTGCCAGTAAAAACTCGTCAAAATCGGCTCAGCCCTTCCATAGAGCCAGAATGAGCAGACAGTAGAAACGTCATTTTGGTATATACCATGTATACATGCATAGGATTTTAGTAACAAGGGGTTATTTTAATATTGCAGGGCAGTATAAAACTGCTAGTATACGCAATAGTTACAATTTCTATTAGAGGGAATGATCATTTTCTCTGGAACACTGAAAGAAAAAAAATACTCAGCTTTCCAGTTTCCACTGATTTTTTTGTATACTTAGTGATGTCGAATCACATCATATTACATGTATTTGTATATGTATTTGTGTATGTATATCGAGAACAATAAACACTGTTGGCACATTTTGTAATTATATTAAAAATAAGAAAACCTGTAACAGATATTACAAATAAAATCCTTTTAATTCTTATTATTTGACTACATTAAATACCGTTACTAATTTCCTTCAATATTAATATTACTTTAAGGCGCATTTTAATGAAGGTAGTGATTAAATTTAAAACAAACAGCACGTTTTTACACCAGCAAGGGACATTTAGCGACGTTGTAATTAGTTCACGATTCAAAGATTATAAGAAATTGTATTAAGTTAATGGATCCAATATGGATTTGACCTGCAAATATCTTATCATTTACCTTTTTTTATAAATATACGTAATGTAAAATTGTTAAGAGAAACAACTAAAAATATTGGTATAAACATACGCTGTAGTACAGTATTTTAACAATTAAATATATTTTTAATATTTTTTTAATATTACTTTTTCAGTCTCTGATCAATTACAAAGCAATGTTTATTTTCTCAACATGCATGGCAGCATGATATGGCCACGTTGCCGGCCTGAGCACTAGGTCCGAAGGGTTTGCCTTGATAAAAAGTTAAAAGCGGAGTGTCTTATCACTAGAGGCTCTCTTTCTCTCGTGTCTTATCACTATGGTCTTTCTGAGAGATTGATAGAGAGAGAGAGAGAGAGAGATCATATTAGGCATATATACTATAAAACAACTTGGGAACATCTAGGCAGATCTGAATGAAACGCTTTTTTGTCCTATAGTTTTTTTGGGCAGCTTCTTTTAATCTTCGGCAGCTGTTAGGTTATAATTTATTTCGTATACATGATGTTGACCCGTAAAAGTCTACTAAAACTATGAAGAAAAAAGAAATAGCGCCTTGAGAAAAGTTTGCCAGTGCGATGAGCATTTTTAGTAGTATATTAAACTAAAGCCTGGTTAAACTATAGGCTATATATCATACCAGTACTAAAATATTGTTTATATTTATTTACTTTATTTCTTCACGCTTTTACCTGAATAGCGATGTAGTCAAGGAAGACCTAGTGTCAAGAAACTCCGTCCTCCACTTTTCATCCTAAGTCGAGACATTGCCTGTTGAGTGTCGGAATTCAACGCCACGCTGTGTCTTTGTTACTAGAGCCACGAAATAAAAATATAAATATAATCATACCCCGGAGTGGGAATTAGCCCCACAACCACCACACTTACATTCAGACGCCGTCCCAGAGCACAGGATTGGCTTCATGGTCTAAAATAAATTTTAATTAATTGTATTATTTAATTATATCATTATATTTACGCATTTATACCAAGGTATATATCTTTACATAGCATAAAACAAAGTCGCTTCCCGCGTCTGTCTGTATGTATATATACTTATATCTTCGAAACTACACAACGGATTTTGATGCGGTTTTTTAATGAATGGTTCAAAAGGAAGGTATAAACCTTCCTTACGTATAAAATATGCACAATATAATAGAGAACGCTGATAAGTTTACATATAGCGGTGTAGTTCACGCAGGCGAAGTCTACTATATTATAAATACTGTACGTCTGTCCATACAGGATCTAGTGCCTTGAGGACAGCAGGCGGTAGATGGGACACTAGACCCGAGTGATAAGCACAATGCGATATCCGTCGTCTTTGTACTAACAAAGACAGCCGGCGTTTCGCTCCCCCGATGTTTTAAGCTGCATTATACTCCTGCACTAATGTAGGACAGGCCGACCTCTCGTTGTACTGGTGAAATATGATCGGTTATATGTTATGCGCTATTACAGAGGATAATTGAACGTAGTGGTGAAGTTGAGATTCTGAGGGTTGTAGGTTTAATTCCCAGTTGGGGGATTATGTTGGTTTGTAAGTGTGACGTTGAGTTCCAACAGAAATACCTGAAGCTGTAATAATAATTTGTATGGATATTACTTTAGTAAAAGAGCGCAGTTGGGTTTTCCGAACAGTTAGTACTATCTTTAAATATAAGTTTTTGAATATTTGAAAAAATAGTGATGCGGATAAGGGTAGATAATATAGGCTACTTTTTTTTAAATTAAAAATATGTAAAAAATTGAACAGAAGATAATCTGAAAGAATAAATTCAATTAATTACCTCCTCCTAACCTCAATACAAAATTTTCATTAGAATCCATAAAATAAATATAAATAAACATAAGGCTGTCGTTTCGTAAATATAGCGCAGTAGCACAGTACAATTATATTAGATTTTCTGTATTTACAAAAAAAAACGTAAATAATATTTAAAGATAAATGAAGTTAAGTTAGCTTTTAGACGTCGTTAGTACTCGTATTTTAGGCGTTTCATGAGTCGTGATTAAAAGGCCCTCCCCGTGGTAAAAAGAAATTCTAGCAGTCGACAATTACATCTTTTTCTTTTATTGTATAGTGTCTTATCGTGGGATCTCAGCTTACAAGTCTTGGGATCACGAGTATTGATTAAGCACGGAACAACTGCGTTACAACGGCATTCCAATATGCTGATAAAATTCTAAATTTTAATTTATTTTCAAACGCTATCCTACTGCGGCGTGATGGTGCCCGATCGTAAACCGCGATTGGTCGTGGGTTCGATTCCCACTTGGGGAAATAATTTTTTTCATTTCTCGTCTCTACTGTTGAGTTTTTCTTCTCTCAACTAGTAGTAATGTCTCGATTTCGGGGCGAAAGTGGAGAATGGAGAACTTTGTCCCTAGACTGTCTCTACTTTCTTGCTATTCGAAAAAAATGGAAGGGCTGTAAAAAAATTACTTCCCTATAATTTTGACATTAACTATGACACATCGACACTAGAGGCGGCATTTAGCTTAGAACTTTATTACGGCATTAAAGTAACCTTTTATTTGCAAAAGTTTATTTTCCTCAGTGGATGCATATTTTACAAAAAAACAACAAAAAACCCCAAAACAATCGTTTTATTTCCTTAAGAAAACAATAAATTGTAAAATTTTATTATGCACTTATGTATGTAATGATATTTACACTTTCCTTAAGTGGAACAATTTGAAGCAAACAATGTCAAGAACAATATAATATATGGCTAAGTACGTTCATTTTACGCGGTGAGCTCGTAATTGCGAAATTAATGTGATAATTGGATTCCATACAAGATTATCGATTTCCTTCAATAGTCGACTATTTAGTCAGTCGGCTTTTTTGTAGGAACACGCATATTCCGCATTGTGGGCAGACAGGACTTAATGTTACTTACTTATTTCGCCAATTTTAAAGATATTACGTGTTGAATGGCGGAACTTAACGCCGCGTTTTACTTGCCAGATCATGAAGATGAAAATAATTTTAATAAAATAATTTCTTCGTATGGGACTCGAAACCCATAACCATCGCATAGAAATCTAAAGACAGACATTGTCCCACTGGCCTCCATAATATTCCACTCGATATAATCGTTTTCCTTCAACAACTGTGTTTACTCGGTCACTGTTACTCAAATACAGCTAATTAACCGGAAACGGTAACAATGACTCTTATTATAATATTGTTTATGCGAAATATTAATTGGATACTTGTTGACTGCACGTAATGCGTGAGAGGATTTACGAATATAAATAAATTATTTTTTTTTATAAGTAGTTGTTAAGTAAAGAAACTATAGAGGTTGTTGTAGTGTAGTGGGACAGTGTCTCGCTGTAAAATGATGGTTGTGGGTTCGACTCCCACTTGAGGAATGATTACATTTTAATTTTAATTTTTTCACTCTGGTACTTAAGACAAAGCGCGACGTGGTATTCCGTCACTCAACATACAATGTTTCTGTTCTAGGTGTAAAGTGAAGGATGGATGTCTTAACGTTAGTTGGTCTCTGACTGCTCATATAGTATAGTTGGAAAGTCTGGGGTACGTTTTAGTTTTCTCTGTTCTGGTAAGGGAAAGCGCAGCGTTGAATTTCGCCAGCCGGTTCAGGTTGAAAACGATTAACGGAGTGTGTTAACACTAGGTTCTCTGTGAATACTGTGCATATGAGAAAAAGGTGAAAACTGTACATATCGTTTAGCGCTGCAGAGATTTTTTAATATTTTGGTTAGAAAATTAAAAAGAAATATTTTTAAGAATCTTTTCCACCTTTGTCTCGACCCTTCTCTTGCTGTCAGATTTGCGTGGTCACTCATATGATGGTAAGGAAGCGATAACAATAGAATATTTTCGTAACATGTGCCAGGATGAACAGTACAAGGAGAATGTATCATGTTAAGCTACATGCTTACAGCCTTTTTAAACTAATTTATTATTAGTATAATTTATATTAGCTTCTCACTTTTTCCCGAACAGTACCTCCACTTTCCACCATCTCCACTTTCCGAACGAAGTTAAGCTAATTATTTTTTTATATAACATAAGAACCGTTTAGTTTTAAAACGAATGTAAAAGAATGTAATTTACTACCAAATCCAATTATAAAAAGTGGTAAATTTCTAAAAAGGCATCAGAGCATGTACCTATATGCTCGTATAAGATAAGCTTATCGGTGGTATAATTACGGCGCGAGGCGACGCGCCCGGAGCCCAGCGGAGGTGCGTCTTTAGAGATTGCTAATTACGCCGGCTAATGAAGGCGCGACCTGAGATCCTATCACGAGATCGATTGAGCACTATTGATTACTACAGCCCGGGGGAGGATGGGGGGAGGATGGGGGGATGGGAGTTCATTTCATCATATTTGAATCTGAACAAGTTACATTAATAACGTAAATATTAAACAGTTTGAATGGTATCCTGAATACATTATGATAAGATAAAGAACTACTTTTGATATTAACTAGAATATTTTTCTATGATAGTTGAGGAAATGATACGTTAATAATCAAGAATACATTTAGTAAAGATCCCTGTCAGCTCTGGAAAATATGAAGCAAGTAAATCGTAGACGTTAGAAAAGTGTCTGACCGACGTAATCATTGGCAAAAAAATATTACAAAAAATAAACCCATTATAAGCACTTCGGAAAAATAAAAAAAAAATAGATATATTTATCCGAATAAGAATCGAATTCGCAACTATTTCATATATATATGATATATCACATTAACATATATATGCTTTGTTTAATTATAGAAATAATCACCACAACAAATTCTAAGTTTCCTAACAAGCAGGTTATATAAAAAATCAACATAAATATTTATCTTTATCGGAATAGAAGTCGATACCATCACCGATGCAGACAGGTGGTGCTGCGAGCTGCGAGCTGCGAGCTGCGAGCCGGCCAGATGTTAGTTAAGGGTATTTAAACTTCTTTAGAAATCCTACACGGTAATAGCAGTGAATCACAGGTGTGAATACTACTTGCATGTCAGTATTTCTTTTACCTTCCTTTACCTTTTTTTACCTTTACACACGTTCTATAGGGAATATAAGGGGGACTTAATGACCATAACTCTAGCGTTTTTGACCGTTTAAAGATAATTAGAAATTACATAACTGTAATCAGACTAGGATCTATAAGAGAAATAACATTTGTATATGCCTACATATTTCTGAGCTCCTAAGTGTGATTTAAATCAAAAAATTAAGCAACAATTGAGTAAAGATGATGCATAGCAACTCGTCGTATAATCTTCATACATAGATTTAGATATTAGTGCCAGCTAAATTAAAAGATGCTCTTCTATGTGTCACCGCAATGTAGTGAGTCAAAAATATAAGCATTACACATACATATGCGGCATTGTATTTTAAGATGATGATGTTTGGTGGTGAGGTAATTCTCAAAGTTATAAACCACTTAACTAGATATGGGCAACAGATGATGAATAAGAATAAGATATGTTGGGAACTATTTAATTATTGTTTGTTTAGTATATTTTATTTATACGTTTATTAATTACTACAAATTATAATACCTTATTTATTTATCGCTTACATTTTATTATTTATTTATTATTTCAATATACTACACATATTACAATATCATATTTACGTACGTATTAGCATTTAGTTTATAATATAAATAATATTCTAGCGGCTAATATTTAAGGCCTAATAGTCGTTACTTTGCTTTCGATACGCTTACTGTTATTCCCTTGTTTTCTTCGTTCTCCGCATATTACCAGTTTCTACTTGTGCTTATTTATTTATTGTATTATTATCTCGTGGTGTATAAAACTATTTTATTAACTATTGTGCAATTGTAAATGTGTAATTGTACTTTTAAAGTGGTGTTGAAATATACGTTATTACACAAGTAAGTGGACTTTAAATTTCTACCACATCAACACTACAGATACATTTTTTGTTACGGCTTATAATATTTTATTTTTTGTTACGGCTTATACAAATATTCACAGACTCACGTTTTTTTTCTTCATAGCAGGGTAGTCATAGAGTACTTAGTATTAAGACACTCCGTTCTCCACTTTACACATGATAATGAGATATAACGTGTTGAGTAATAGAACTCAACGTCGCGATTTGTCTTATGTATCTGAACGTAGAAATGTAAATTTAAGTATCATCATTCGCCCGAGTGGGAATCAAATCCACAACCATCGCGTTTACAGTCAATCGCTGCCAACTGTGCCACGACGGCCTCACAAATAATATACTAATGCAATTTCAATAAAATGATATATATAAATTTGTATAAAAGTGGCCAGCCGTGCCGTAGTGGCACAAAGTGTGACTGCAAAGCGACTGGTTGTGGGTTCGATTCCCACTCGAGTAGTGGAAATACTTAATATTTCCATTATTGTCGCTCTGGTATCGAGGCAAAGCGCGGCGTTAAGTTCTGCCACTTAACACGCAATGCCTCCGAAGTCGGCTGAAAGTGAGGAACGGAGTGTCTTAACATTAGGTTCCCCCCGCCTACCCTGCTGTGTGCAGGATACAGCGTGAAACTAAAAAAAAGTATAAAAAATCGTCATTCGGTAACTAACTAACTACCTCCATAGACAAGCGTAGGCCTAGGATAGTTTAGTATATTTCCAGCTGCTATATGTGGCGTCACGGCGCGGCGTCACGCACCGCACGCGCCCGCACTGTAATTTTATCAGCGCGCGTGCATTAATGACTGCTGATAACAGAACGCTTTCTACACCCCTTCTTTTTATTACTAAGCGTGTGTTTAAATCTGACATGTCTGATTAAAAAAAAACGCTATACGCTTGTCCCCGCACCGGGTATGTAGATTGGACCGGGTATGTAGATGGGTAAACATTTTGTTCTCCACTTTCAGCCCAAAATTGATACACTGCGTGTTGAGTGATTATTATTGACAATAGTAAAGTGATTCTTTGTTATTTTTCATTATATTTTTGTAAGATTGTTTCAAAAGTTACCTATTTCAAGCGGTCCGAAGAAACGTTTTAACTCATTGGGTAGTGTTTGTATTCATTACAAAGTTCAGTTTAAATTTTAATGATTTGAAATTCAAAATTTATTAGTTTTCAGCAGTCCGGTATTATTACGTTAATAAAGTTGTGAACATTTATGATATAAGGAGAATTTAAGTTATTACAATAAAATTATATTCCTTGAAATCTTAAACGTCTCACCCATTTATGGAAAAAAGGTTGTCTTTGAATTTATAACTGGTATAATCATAAATTACACATATTATTATGTTTTAAACTTATAAACCACTTTTAGCAATATCGTTATAACTACCTGTGTAAGAATACACGTAAAATGAGGAAAATATAATAAATCTCGCGTGATTTTTATTACTTCTTATTTGTGTTGATTTAACATTTGATAGACATTAACATTACTAGCACTATTCAAATATATTATCGACATCCTTTTGAATAGAACCTTATTGCTCGCATAAGTTTCTTACATATTGAAGTTCATCAACAAATATCGACGGAGTTGAGTTCTGTATATTTATATCAATTATATTAATATAAACTAAATATTGAAAATATATGAATCCTAGTTAGAGTCTTAAGGCACTCATTAGATAAGTTTTCAATACAACAAAATGGCTTAATAAACAAACTACATAAACGTACATATTTTTTTCTAAATAATACCTTTTTAGCAATTCAATATTATTATTATTATTGTAATATAGTGGTAAATATATATTGATATTATTTTTCCTTTATTTCGTCACCTTCACCTTTCCATTTCCCGCACAGTAGGGTAGACATAGAAAACCTAGTGTCAAAACACTGCGATCTCCACTGACCGCCCGCATCTGAAATATTGTGTGTTCAGTGGAAGAACTCAATGCCGCGATTGACTTTGTCACTACAGCGGAGAAATGAAAAAAAAGAAAAAAAACTAAAATTTTCCTCAAGTGGGAATCAAACTGACAACCATCGCGTATACAGTTACACGCTCATCGACTTTACTACAATGCCCCTAATAAATATGTATTAATTACAAAGAAAAATCCAATATCCATAGAAGGTACAATTGAGCTTACATTGTATCACTCACTCATTACAGAGCCACGTGGTCGATAAATAAAGCAATAAATAAACGCCCACAGACGGGCTTTAACAAACTCAACTGATCTATTAAATGTGATTAATATAACGAGTAAAATGAAACAAAAAAGATGTTATAAAATTTTAATTATGTCTAAGCGAGGCCCTGCGTGCCCTTAAATTACCTTCCCGATAACTACGGCCTTAGTTAGGATTAACGAGGGAATCATTTGAATAACTATATATTGTAATGTATGTAAATTATACGGCAGGTGAACAATTAATGCCTCAAATGGTTTTACCCTTTGACTTGAGCCTAAGCCGGATGTGATGTGTTAGTGACGTCACTTGTTCCTATAGTTGGGAGTTATCGCGTATTTTTTTGTAGAAAATATTTTAAATACAATTATTCTTATTCGGGGAAGTGATTCTAAAAGATAGGTGAGTCTTGAGTTCCACTAATCTACACGCAGTGATCTCGGTTTCTGGCGTGAAGTTAGGAGCGGAGTGTCTGACATTGAGTTTTCTCTGACTACCCTGCTAGGTAGTAAAAAGTTTGAAGCTTCTTTTTATATATGTAGTTAGTTTAGCAAGCAAATGAAGTGGAGTAATAACTCTTATATTTAATTAAATTAAAAAATTTAATAGAATAATAAAATTGAAAGTATTTCTAAATGAGAAAAGGAAACGCGCAAGCTTTTGTATAAAACGCGATTAGATTTCAATATATTCTATACAGTCAGTACAAAACAAGTTTAATTTCAAAGACAAATTTATTTTTTTGTTACTTCCCAATCCGTGAATACAAGCAGCTTGGTAAATGTACTGCTTTAATGATACACGAACTGATAGAACTGATGTAAAAAACCTAACTTTATAATGTATATAATTAAGTTTTTATATATCTAAGTAGAAACGTTTATCTTCTATAATGATGTAGTACTTACTGAATTGATTTTTTTATCAGTGTCATGCTTTTTCCCGTATACCAAGGTAGTGAGAAAGAACATGTGGTCGTATAGTGTAGAGTGGTAAGACACTCCATTTTCCATTTCCGCCCGAAATTGAGATATTAAAAAATATTTTTTAAAGGGGCCAATCGTGGCACAGAGTGTGCTTGTAAAGCGACAGGTTGTGGGTTCGATTCCCACTCGAGGGGTGAAAATATTTATTATTTTCATTTCCTTCGCTCTGGTACCGAGACAAAGCTCGGCGTTAAGTTCCGCTACTTAACACGTAATCCCTCCGAATTCGGCGGAAAGTGGGGAAAGGAGCCTACCCTGCTGTGGGCGGGATACACCGTGAAGCTAAAAAAAAATTAAATGCACCTTGAGACGACATCAAGTCACGTTACAATCTCTAATTTATTATTTATTATGAGTAAATAAGATTATGATGTATATTAGTATGTTGTATTAATATGTATTTTATATATAGGTATTTGTGTATTCTGTTTATATATTAGAATATAGTACAATATGTATCACATATATTTATTATTTACACCACCCACTACACTAAGCGATAGGGCCACCTTTTGTGCCTCAAATATTTGTAATTTTTTTATTTCTCTGAGAGTCTCGTTGTACATATTTTTATGGTGTACAATAAAGTATAAATAAATAAAATATTACATATAGAACTAAATGTCTTGGCACTATCTTCTCCGTCTCTTCTTTTTATTAACTCTACGCAGAAAAAAACATAAATCTGAAAAAAAATAGCCTGCCTAAATTTCTACTCTTATGGGTAGAAATTTATTATTTTCACTATGCCTTAATAGCACAAATATCTTGTAACAAATACAACGTATCGTTCTAATTAATGTATTACTTCCAAACCTCCGATACGGGATACCGTATAAGGCGAAGGTCATCATTAATTACTTTAATCGCGGCTTTTTTGCTTAGAGTTTAATCCTTGAATAAGAACGTGTCTAAACGCTAATAAGGCAGGAGAGGTACGGACTAATAAAAATATCGATGTATATATTTTTCTTTACATATTTCTGATATTTTTTAGGAAGAAGAGAAAACTTATAGTAATAATTTTGATTGTTTTCACAATAATTTTATGTCTTTGGAATATAAATAATATATCTGTAGAAAACGTATAAAAGTTTGAACGTTCGAAATTTCTTCTTATTACACTTATCATGTTTGTTGTTATAAAATAATCGAAGTAGCCGAGTATAGCATAGCTTAGCGGACAGAGAGCTTGGACGGTTTCCAATAAGCGCGGGTTCGAATCTCGCTATATTATTTTTTTTATGTTTACTAAAAATCTTTTATATATCCTAAAATGTAATTAACTCTAAAAATGTTAAAAATAAAAAGGTAATTAATGAGTGCATTGTAGTTAACCAATCCCACTTTAGCGTGGTATTCGAACCCACTAACATCACTCTCTACCCACCTACCTATTAGTGTAAAACCCATTTTCTTACTACATTATAAAATATTTATACAACAAATAACAAGAACAATAACAGTCGTGTAAAAAATATTAAAACATAAAAAACCTTCATAAAAATACAACAAAAGCGAGCGAAAGTAATTTGAATGAATAGTTTGTACAAATTGATCCGACGAGTGCGGTTGAAGCAATTTGAAAGTATTCAAGAGGTCGAATTCAACGCTTACATCAATATTCATTAGTTGCAGATAAAGCACTTGTGGGATCCCGTCGCCTCTCGGCGCCCGGCACTCAGCATCCCGCACTCTGCGTGTCGCGACACAACGAGAATGGGTGAATATTTTGAAAAAATTAAATAAATTTCAATTGAATTATCATTTTAATATGTAAATTAATACTATTATCTTTGAAGACCATTATGGCACAGTAGTACAGTTTGACTGGTTGTTAGTTCATTCCCACTCGAGGGTATAATATTTCTTCGCTCTAGTGAATTCATCAAAGCGCGGCGTTGAGATCGACGACACTACTAATTACTACACTATAGTAAATAAATAGTAATTTCTAGAATTATAAAGTAAAGTGTAAAAGTAAGTAAGTGTAAAAGTGTGTGGAAAGTGTTTTGACAATAGGAATTACCTTTCTAGGCGGGATAAAGTGTTAAGCTAAAAAAAGTATTTATAAAACCATTGTATATTGGGACTGATGTCATTGTACTTATGTTGGTACCTAACATTATAATATCTAAAAATCTTGCTAAATGCAACATAGTGATGCGGGTGAAAGCAAATGATCTCGAAGTGATATGAATCTAATACGTTACCAGCTCGTTAGATGCGTGAACATTATTAGTAGATACACGAGTGTCTATTGTATGCTAATAGCTGTGTGAATAGCATTTAACGATGGTTACCCTAAGTTCAAATCCTAATCGAGGCATAGTACATATATTTTATGTTCTTTTTAGATACTAAAACTTATCTTAACTAAGTAATTAATATTACTCGTAAGCTTAAATCAATTTCAGTTGTCAATATTTAGAATTTCGGAAAATTATATAATTAATTAGTCATCGTTTAAATTTTCGTTTACATGCACTTTATGACGTCACAATGGTATGTATCGCAATACAGTATCTGTTCTAATCTCCAGTAATTAGAAAACAGTCAAAACTACGAGTCTGTAGGTCTCTAGTCTATAGGCTAGTCATAAAACCAATACAAGCGAAGTCACGGGCGGTGACTAAAGTATTTAAAAAGTATCAATATAATATTATAGGTAGATATTTAATAGATATATTTGATTAAAATCCGCGGAACCAACAAATTTCATCAGTTTTATTGTAATTGTGTATTGTGGTGCGGTTTGGTTTGAATATTAATATGAATTGTAAATAATGAGAATGAATTGTTTACGAAATTGTGGCGAGAGTTGCGGCGAGCTTACCTCTGCGTACATACACCGGTACCTATGTACCTACATACCTACTGCAATGCACCTAGCTGTTCTATTGTATGCCTATTATATACCTATGAATATGCTTGTAGAAGTAGGATAAAAATATTTATTTCTTTGTTTTAGCTTTATGTATATATAGAGAGAGAGCCTAGTGTTTAGATACTCTGTTCTACAGTCATCGCCTAATTTCATAACATTGTGGTCCAGAAAATTATGGAGTACTTTTAATATTATTTATTGGCACACATAAGATAAAGAATAAAAATGAAATGTATGACGTAGCTAGGTGTAAAACGCATAGCTCAGCGGTTAACGCGCCTGGACGGTTTCCAAGACGCGCAGGTTCGAATCTCATTGCGTTCAATTTTTTATACGTTATATAAAAATCATTTTTTAATTTGCTAATACGAATAACACTAACTGTGCGAATAACATACAAAAGGTTAAACTAAAATTCAAATCTAAATATTATTTATACAACAGTTGGTATTAAAAACAGCTATCCATTTACGTAAATTGATCAGTGTTGTTTACTTCGATTGTGTTAGGTTTCGAGGGTTACCGGAGTTCAGGTCGTATGACGCGGTGTTCTGTTAGCACGACTAGGTAATATGATGCTGAAATCAACATCGTGCCGTTATATTTTTTAGCATTATAGGTTTTCTGTTTTTCATTATTACTTTTTTATATTGGGTGGGTTTTGAATTTGCAATAATCGTATCTAGAGGCAATTATGGGACATTATTTGACATATATAATCATGATTGGTTGTGAGTTTGATTCTCAATTATCACTATTCAATTATTTTATTTCTCCGTTCTAATAATAATACAAATCGCAGCGTTGAGGTCAACATACATTGTGTCAATCTCATGAGAGTGTCATGACACTAGGTTCTCTCTATCTACCTGCATGAAAGAAAAAGTGCGAAGCTGAAAAAAGCATTTGTGATCAGTCAAGCATTGCCAATTGTACCACGATAGCCCTGTCGTTAATAGTGGCTATACAAAGTATACAAAAAAGGAGCTTACATCGAAATACCATCAGTCCTTTACAATGTTATCTACAGAACGAATGCATAATAAATGATGCATAAAAATTTTAAAGAAATTTACTTTTACAAATGTATTTTAATTAATAGTTTGAATATGTTTGCAATTTTCTCACGTACTGGGGTCTTGAACAAAAGTTTGCCGAACAATATCTATTAAAGGGGATGCGCGTGAGTCGCTTACGATGCGACTACTAATGTAAATTCTGCCTTCCCCCTTGGTTATAAGGACTTAATACTCTATCAAAGGGTAGCTCGTAATAAAGGACCAGAATAAGTACAATCGACATTATTCAAAGATGTTATCTTGATGCATAGTTGCTGAACTATTATAGTCAGACCGCACGCTCAGTATCTACCGATTCAGCTGCAAACCTACGTATATACTTTTATAGTAATGGGGCCAGTCGTGGCGCAGTGGCACAAACGTGTGCCTACAAAGCGACTAGTTGTGGGTTCGATTCCAACTCGAAGAGTGGAAATTTTTAATAATTCCATTTTATTCGCTCTAGTGTCGAGGCAAAGCGCGGCGTTAAGTTCCGCTATCTCTATATAGCGTGTTAATTATAGTAAAGACGACTGACGACGTTCTAAGGTAAAATATTAATTTATATATTATATATATGTTGTTATATTTTACGGTTTCCTTTGTTTTTATAGTTTAATTATTTTAAATAGCTATAAAGAAAAACAAGCAATCCTGGCTGACCCGGCCGAGTGTTCTCTCTGACCACCCTCTATGCGGAAGTATGCGTGAAGTTGCGAAAATTGTAATTGAGAATTAAAAGAGTTTTTAATATTCCTTATATGAGCCTCAAACTCTTGTGAGATATAATATAATACTGTATTAGAGCGCGACTGCAATTGTTACACTATATGAATACTAATAACAAAAATAATACAAGCTAATCTCATTTTCGTATTAAGTTTCGAAATTAATCCAGTAATTATAGGTGTATGATATTAATTACTCGAGCTTGCGCACATACTCGTAGAGCGCGAGACCGCAAACCGCTAGAAACCGATCTACAGCTCTTACATAAGGCAATTATATCTACATTCCTACATACATACAAACATACATTTTATATTTATTGCGATTTTCTATAGCAAGTCTTTGTAAATTAACACAAAATGATCAGTGTTCCGCCATTTAAGCTACCACCGGCTCGGAAAGCAGTTCTACTGAGAAAAGCCGGTGAGAAATTCAACAGTTGCTCTTTTGAAATACAATTTACAATAAGCGTATAAACAATTATTAGCTTACCGTATGAACATGAACAGTATTTAAATGTATACATTAACAACGTTAAAGTAGCTACTACTGAATTGAATTATATTATAATGTTTAATTAACATAATATGTTTTTTAAACTTTATGCCAGATTTGACATTGATGGTGAAATAAACCGTGACGTAAATTATTTTTTTATTTTTTGACTGAAAACTAACATTCCGATTACATCTTTTTATAAAATAAATAAAATTAAAATATAATTTTTTGCAGCTTTACCTTTTTTCGATTTATCTATTGGTTAGACAGAGATAATCTATATAAAATTTTAAGAATTTTATATAATACGTTGAATGGCGGAACTCAACGCGGTTTTTTCTTTCATATAATATATTTTTAAATATCTTTTTTACGGACCAACAAAAGATTATTATACCCACATGTACATACATACATACATATGCATCGGGGTTAGCGACTGCATGATTGATGCACATCGGGCGGACGTCAACACATTGTAGCAGTAGGTAGTGTCCGTAATGTGGGCTATTGCATGTCTCGTTACGACTTCCGCAGTGGTCAGTAATTGGCTTTTTGTCTTGGAAATGTGATGTATGACTGTGGAGCAATTGTGAGTCGTTTCAAATACTTCACGTATTGTCAATTTAATGCTGAGGCGGTTTAGTTATGGATATATCGTCTCGAGAAAAGTATTACTTATTCTTAAATAAAAATAAAACCAAACTTTGAAGTCTAAGATTTGATGATGATAGAAATATCAGGACATTTCGGGTTAAAGCCAAGATTATATTTGAGTAAGAACCGTATTTATTTTAAAACTGTTCTATGGCACTGAATGCAGGACGAATAAAACAACTTACGGATATCATCATTTTTTTATTAAAGTGTTCAATTAACATTTGGTTACTACGTTTGATGACTAATTTAATTTAAATTTAATTTGTCAAATCCAAGCAAGTAATATATACTGACTATTTCTCAGGTTTTATTATATCTTTTTATTGATTTGCCTTGGACGATGCACCAAATCTATCCAAAATGAACAAGGACACCTAATAAAGCAGAATATGTCCTAAGAAAACAGTACGGTTGGCAACCCTACCTGAAATTATAAAGAATGTATATTTTTTTAATATCAGTTACAAAATTCCATACTCTAAAAACATTTTCTTGACGTTGTCGTTGCTATCTTCCAACTGAACATACGTGGTACCTATAGTCTATGTAACTTAATTTCATCAAAAGAGATTGGCAATATTTCTTATATAAATTTATTATTAATTTTATATTTTTGTATAAATATACAATGTTACATTGGAAACGTACAGAGACGTATACGCATTGCAAGCATTCCTTGTCGAGCTATTACTATGCATATGTTCAGCGCAAAACGAATCCATCTATCTTACTTAACGATTAGATCAATGGTGAATATCAATTTAATGCAATAAACCTAAAAACATAAAAACTCTGATAAACATTTAAAGCTCTGATAAAAGCCTCAAACGTGGCGTATAAAACTTAAAAGCAATATGTGTTTGCAAACAAAAAACAATCCAATCCGTCAATCAAACGCACTCGTTCCGCCGTCCGAAACACAACTAATGATAAAAAGTTTTATGGAAAAATCATTTGCAGCCGCTCTAACAACTACAATGCTACGCGTTTTGTTTCACACAGCAGAGTATTCAGAGAGTTTTCTTTCTGAGTCAAAACACTCCGTCTCCTCTTTCCGCCTAAAATTGAGATATTGCGAGTTGAATGGTGCAATTTAACTCCACGCTGATCTCATGTACCAGAGCAAGAAGTTAAAATAATTTTAATCATTCCCCCGAGTGGAAATTGAGCCCACAATCATCGCCTTTACTGTCAGACTCTAGTTTTTAAGCCTCTACTTTAACTACTTTCCGTTGCGTATATCACATATAGCCTACATATGTAGTAACTTAATATGTTTTTATATCGGTCGAAAAAATTCATTACTTCAAGGCTCGCCGTGAAATTCCTTAAGAATTTGACAAACATTTTTGGAAAACCTATAAAAATTTATTTGTTTATTTGCTTGGGTGGTGGTTAGGTACTTGGCCTACAGGCGCCGGTTCTATTATACGTTTTTTTTAAGATGTTTATCCTGAAACAGATACGTGAATTTATAAACTAAAATAAAATAATAACAACAGAATTTTCTTAAAAGCACATACTACTGGACGGACTAGAATAAAATTTTTGTTACATAGCTTTTAAGCTTACGCGGGACTTAGGTTATGATTGATTTGGAAGAGCGGAACACCTGCTGTAGAGCCATGATAAATCCAACTTTATGATACAATTTAATGAATTAAAGCAATTGACACTTTTTCAGGGCGATGAGTATTTAATTGTGAAAGGTCATTATTCACGCAAACGAAGTTGCGGGCAGCCACTAGTTACTTGTATATATTGAAAGTCCTCAACATATATTTAAAAATAGACAAAAAGCGACACCATAAAGCTTTATAAACTTGACAATTACTTGCCGATTACATTAAACGAAACAAAAACTTAAAATAAAACAAAGTTATTCGTACGAAACATTTTGTTTATTAAAAATGCAACACTTACAAAGTACGAGAGCCGGCCATTTGCACTGCACCGGATGAAGCATAAAGCGTGCCCGTAGTGTTACCATAACTGTGGATCCATTAAAAAAGTTTTAACTACAAATATATTGAATGCGGACATTTCAGTTGCAAACTGTTATGAAAACTAAAAGGTTTTGTTTCTGTAACGACGCTTTTAAGTGCTCTAGTCATTTATTTTGAATTGTTTCCACTGTACTCGTATCTATACTGGCGGGCGTGTTGTGTGTTTGTACGCGTATGTAATGATTGTAATGTTTGGAAATTATGTTTGTCACTTTATTTTCATGTACACACATATACAGGGTTACAGGTTAAGTCGACCTATTCCCGTTAAGAGCGTGTAGTTTACATTGTTTCTGACTGATTTGACTATGAAACATCCTATCCTAAACCTAACTGTTTTCAAGATATATGTCATATTCAACATGTAATGTCATTTCATTCTAGATTGAGTGTATAACTATACTTGTTTTATGAGAACCTTCATCCAGGGCGGTGTCAGTCTTTTTTTAAATGAAATTTATGATTTTAGAGTAGCAGTAATTATTTAACTTTGTTCATTTAATTTACAGAGGCATGTTGTTAATATAACAGTCTTATTTTTTTTTTGAAGTATATAACTTCAGAATACACAAAGATAGGTTATTATTTAGTGTCAAGGGGCTTCGTTCTAATGTTTTGTACTTTATTTACCTAATTAAACTTTCCAATATTTTTTTTACATAAAATGGTATCAGGTTAGTGATCGTAATTTACTCGTGTATGTTGTACATGATAGTTGCATGCAGATATAATACATGTTTAAATGTCCTTTGCCACGTTGCTATCTACGAGTATATTTACGACTAGGTTTATAATTGTTAGCAGAATCACGAGAGCTTAAAAATACATTTATGTTAATGTTTTCGCCAAATAGAACTTTTAAAATGTATGTGGTGATGTTTTTGTTTTGTCAAACGACATGATCTCAACTTGAACTCTTTTTGTTAAATATTCGTCTATATTTACAAGTAGATGTGCCTATGGCTGCACCGGCGTTGAATTTAACAAAAAAATATAATTTTCATATAGAGTAATTAAAGTTACTTCTTCTTGTATCAGCTATTTGCCAAAAAAAAATCGTAAAAGACATTAGTAAAAACAAACAAACAGACAGACTGTGAAACATTAGAAGCTTTTACTTAACAACTAAAGTAAAGCTTGTAAGTATAGATCTGCAAGTAATTTATGTACGATTGTCCTGTTAAACAGTATTTGTGTTGCATTTTAGATTCAAATTAAAATTTATTAAATGAAAAAGCGCGTTGTAACGTTCGGTGGTAGTAAGTACATTAGAGACCTGGGACGATCCGTCTCAGCGTAACATCTCACATGCCGCGACTCACCGTGAGTGAGACTCGCAGGGACTCGACGACGACGACGATGATAATTAATTTCTCCTATTAATTAGTACGAGGTAGGTTTTGAACTATAAATTTCGTCCATTTCCTATAAAAAATGATTAAGTATTAAATTTATATGCTATTTTTTAGCTTCACACTGTATACCACACACAGCAGGGTAGGCGGAGGGAAACTAGTGTTAAGACACTCCATTACCCACTTTCCGCCGAGTTTGGAGGCATTGCGTGTGTTTTTTTTTGTAACAATAGATTTGCAAGTATACATACAACGCTTATCCGGGTGAACAATTTTTGTGTTGTGCTTTAGATTCAAATTGAAATTTAAGGATACAATGAAAAGAGAGCATCGTTATGATCGAGGGTGGCTCATCAGAGATCCGGGACGATCAGTCTCAGCATGACACCTGACACCCCGGGACTTATCCGTAGTCGGGAGCCGTACTCACAGGGACACACAGGGACTCCACGACGACCTGATTTTCTTCTATTAATTAGTATACGGCAGATTTTGGACTTTAAATATCATTCATATCCTATAATATAAAAGTTGAAAAGGTGTTATTATCTGTAGCTTTCATTACACTATAGTAATATTATTTTTTTTGATTCAATAACTAATCGGTTTAAGTTTTATTTTCTTTTCAATGTTTTTGTTATGCATAATATAATACTAGTTTGTTGAGAAAGTATTAAATATCAATGACACCCACTTTAGTTATTTAAGATTTAAGCACAAGGTAATCAGTGAAGTTATAGATTAAATAAATTTGAAGGCGCGGCGTCTGTAATTGTATCTAATTACTAATTACCTTTTAAACGCCTCACCTGCTCATATTGACCTGTATAATTTGTAGCAAAAGTATATACATAAGTGAAAGCTCATTTACCATTAAAATCTACTTATTATATGACGCCATCGTGGCGCAGTGGCAGAACGTCTGACTAAATGTATTCAATAAATATTATCGTCACAATCGGTTGTGGGTTCAGTTCCTACTCAGGAGACTAAATTTATAGTTATTTTAAATTCACCGCTCTGGTAAAACAAAATGCGGGGTTGAGTTCCACCATTCAATTCAATATTCAATGTCTCGATCGAGCAAAAAGTAGCGAAACAGATATCTTGACCCTATATTCTCGAAAATACGTAAATCTGCTTTTATATTAAATGAATAGAAAAAATATAAAAGACATACAAGAACAAATCCAACAAAGTGTTAACGCGATTAAATGCATACGTGTTTTATAAACGTGCATGCACTGCGCTGCAGTCGCAGTCGCAGTAGCGCTGCACCGGCGCTCGGCATAAAGCTCATCCGTACTGGATTGCGCTAAGCGATATCGCTCCAATGCCTTTTATTTGAAAAAAAATCCTATTTCTAAATCCGTTGCCGTTCGCTAAGCCTTTCTTTGAATGCATTTCGTGAATAAATCCACGTATGGAGCTAGCCGTGTGTGACAATTGTTCCTACGTATATGTATTTACGTGAATGAACTACTCAATTTTATAAAAATGTTATACGAATTTCTACAATAAAAACTTTTATTGATTGGGACTTTTTATTGACTTGGACTTTTTTGTGGAGTAGGTAGAATTTTTTTTAGCTTTATATTTTTTTTTCGTAGTAACTTATTTTTTAACTGAACTTCAATTTAAAGACATTACGTATTGAGTTGTGAAACTTAACGCCACGTATCATTTTCTTAAAAAGGAAGACATTCCTACATAAATTAAATATAAACATTTCCATTAAGAATCGAACCCACAACTAATCTCGCTTATAGTTACTGTCCCACTGCGCCACGACGGCGTCCATTAACGAATTATGAAAGGTGTTATTTCCCAGCACCGCATTAGCGCTCGTGACGACTGCCCGTTACCTTTCATAATGATTCGACACTCACGAACGGACATTAAAGACGCTCCTCCGATTTGGCACAGCTCGGCCGATACAATCGATTTTTGTTAATTATTCCTACCTGTTGTGGTAACTGTTCAAATTTCTAAATTGATAATGCGGGATTTTCACAACCGTGTGAAAAAGTTAATGGCATTTTAATGTAATGTCGTTAATTATACTTTGGTGTTTTTTTATAATACTTAATTTTTTATGTGAATTATGTTTTTTATGAAGTAGTATCTAGTAATTAACTTGATGCTAAGTAATAAATATTATTTTGGAATTAGAAGTTTAAGTATTTTAAATAAAAAAGTCAAACGAATTTGTAATAGTTGAGTTACCAAATCAACAGCATATCTAAAAGTAGTAGTAGCAGTATGAGAAATCTTAGTATAAAAACATTCCGACCTAAGCCTTCTATTCGAATTCGAGAGACTGCTTGTTAACTGGCGGAACTTAACGCTGCGTTTGGTGTTAGTCACCAGTACATAGAAAAGAACACAATTAAATTATTGATGTTCCACTAGGTGGAAATCGAACCTAAAACCAATCAAGTTTACAGTCAGACACTGTCCTACTGAGCCACGATCGGCTTTATATAAATGAAACCTAGTAAAGCTAAGTACGGAATACTAATGTAATATTTTTTGTGAGTCAATTAGAGGAAGTGAGCGATGCCGGTGCAGGCGCGGGCACGTGTAAGGCAATGGGGGATAGTTTTTATCACTATGTACTCAGAACGCCGCCGCCGCTGAGAACTACATCTGCTTGAGAAAAATACTTCAATGTCTTAGAAAATATGTAACAGGAACTAATAGCTGTGCTTGTTATAGTTAACTCTTTTTAAGAAAGTATTAATTGTGTTATGAGAAAGGAAAGAATTATTAAAATAATGAATTGTCAATTGTACTTGTAATTTGCAATTCGTACTTTATTGAAGTGTTAAATAACATTTTTAGACGCCGTCGTGGGATAGGGTCTGACTGTAAACGCGATTGGTTAAGGTTAGTATTCATTCGGTCATTTGTAGGCTCAATTTCCACTCGGGCTAATGGTTTAAAAAACATTTAATTGTTTTCAAAAAAAAATTAAGTTATTTTCATTTCTTCGCTCTGGTGAGATAAAGCGCCATGCTGAGTTTCGTGACTGAACACTTAAAATCTTGAACAAAATTCTGTCTGCCTATCCTCCTATACCGGAAAAAGCGTGAAGTTGTAAAAAAATATTATTAACATTACCTGTATTTTCTTATGATTAGTGCACCTTCAAAATCTCTTATCAATTACTTAATCATTTGACACATTTGTCGTTAAATATATTATAAACATACCCATATGTTTCCCAGAATCAAATTTAAACCCACAACCGATGTCATTTTATATTTATATAGTAAATAAGCTAGCTTTATCAGTACCATCACAGCTTGCTTCGTAAAGTATTCATTATTTTCCTTATTTTGTGAAGTGTACTCAGTTGTGTGGTTCTTATAAAAAGGACCACCTAGAGAGCGTTCGCTTTCACGGAAAGTATCAAATCTGTCACCGCACGATATCGGAGCCGACAGCCGACGGCGTGCGACAGATAAATGAACTAAAACATTTAATTCACAGTCAAATATGAACATGAGTGGCCAGTCGTGGCCCAGTGGCACAAGCGGGTGACTGTAAATGACTGGTTGTGGGTTCGATTCCCACTCGAGGAGTGGAAATTATATTTCCATTTTCTTCGCTCTGGTGTCGAGGTAAAGCGCGGCGTTAAGTTCCGCCACTTAACACGCAAGTGTCTTAACACTAGATTCCCTTTGCCTACACTGCTGTGTGCGGGATACAGCGTGAAGCTAAAAAAAAAATATGAACATATTGTATTAAGTGATGACAGTTTTCTTTTGGAGTTTTACGTATCTTTATGAATTTTCTTGTATTGCAGACATTGAACATAGTATGTACATGCTCTAATCTCTTCTTTCTAGCCGAGAATAACAAAACTGTATGTTTGAAGCAATCCATAACTTTTGATTGATTAACTTGCTTAAAAGATAACCTCAGTTTAATTGACCTTATTCAATAATATTTATTAGCAAGCGTCGACTCGGTGAGGTAGCTCGAACTTCGCTTCGCGAGAGGTATTAATTTGTATATAACATTTTTTAAATTTATTCCACTACTATGTTAAAAGTAAATGTAGCTAGTGGCTTAATGCCACTTAAAGCAACTATTATAAGACTTCGGTGTTTCAATAAACCAGTCACTCACACAAATATTCACGTTTTGAAAAAAAAATGGTTTCAAATGTGAGTGTGTGTTTAAGAATGGAAAATGGAGTGTCTTAACTCATATGTTATATGTATTTACCTTATTATATAAATGCAAAAACATAAAAAACACGTAAAGTAGCAAGTAAAGCATAGCTATAAATAGAGACGTGCGATGGACAACATTACAGTACTTAGTGGGCGCGTCCTAATGCCCCACGAAGCTGGTAATAAAAATATTTACTCGCCGACGCCAACTCCGACTGCTGCTAACATGGACGTTAACGAACTAGCGAGTCATCGCTTTTAAGTAATGTTAGAGAAATATGACGTTACTGTATGTCTGTAATATAGAGCTATTTATATATTTTTATGTGTTTCACTTAGATTACTACAGTTTATGGAAAAGGCTAAAATACAACGAATTTAATTAATTATTTTCCCATATAGCAAAGTAGTCAGAGAGTTCTATCTAGTGTTCTCCGTTCTCCATTTTCCACCCAAAATCGAGGCATTGCGTATTAAAAGGCAGAACTAAACGTCTTGTTTTGTCTCAGAAAATATTTTTAAATAACATATTATCATCCTCCGTGTGGGAATCGAAACCACAACCAAATGCACCTATCGTCGGATACACTCACTGCGCCACGGTTTAATTAATAAAACTTATTTAAATTTATATAGATGTAAATTTCATATAAAAGTGAGCTTTTATTTAAAATATAGCTCTCCCGTATGTAACTTGATGAATAGAGGCTTTGGGTATCGCTTTTATACCAAATTGATCGACTAAAAGGTTAGAAAAGAGCAATTTATCACGAACTGCTAATTTATCTTTATTTACACAGAAATACATGAAAGATGTATGAAGACAATTTTTTACAATCTATATGGTGTGAGCCAAATATGGTCTTCTGGGTTTCTTGTGTAACTCGTGTGTTCCAATTCCTTCTCACATTGATTGTATACACTATGACGTCTATTGTAGTGCAATACATGGTGTTGCTTGCCATAACATCATGTGTTTTCTTAATTTATTTATATTATAGATTTTTCTTATACATTGGTCTTTACATATTACACTTTTAGTAATGATTTTGTCTATTAAAGTAATGTAGGTGGCGTAAACCCAAGTCACACTTTGCTTCATTTCGCTCCGTGGAAATGGAACCATAACCATCACTTACATGCATACTCCAATATTTCTCTAAGGTAAACGCGTTGTCTCATAATATATGTAAAAAAATATGTTGAACTTTATTTAACTAAGATAATTTTTAACTATTTTCTTTTCAAAAAATGAGAAAATTAAGTGATAAAATTAATGTTGCGAGTAAAGAACGAAGCTCTGACAAAGTTAATTTTAAAATTACTATCTTTTACAACGTATTATGAACCTTAGCTACTTTGCGTAAGTTTCAAAATTGATTCTCTCACAATTTTTGAAGCAAAAGCGATTTCACGAACAATATGATGGATAGCCGCTAAAATATTGCTAACATGTGAAGTGCGTTAGAGAAAAACGACGGCTGATATTTTAAAATACTAACGCTTATTCCTTCAGATAAGACCTGGACGATCCTCGTAGTATATTAGATAAAGGGGGTTGTAAAATATTCCGACCCGACTTTACGGCGAGCATGTGAATCTAGCTTAGGTACTTAGCGTTTGAGAGCGATCGATTCACACCTTGGTTACCAGCGCAAGGGTTAGCATTAACAGACTGTGTCCACTTGTTGTGTACACTATGTCCATATTCGAAAACCATTTGTTAGAACAAGGAAGGTAAGCAATTATTGGAGGGTGTAAGAAGGATATAAATAATAAAATAAATATAAATAATGTTTCATCAGCAACCCACCTCTTTAAAACACGTTCTTTTAAGTAAAACTTTTTTAATCACGCTCCTTGACTGGGGTGTGAGTGGGTGATTGCTAGAACGAAAGCGTTAACGAAAATGTGATCCAGCGAGGATAATGGAGTTTGAGAGGGACATATAAGTTTAGGCAAGAGAGTCATATTCTTTATTTCTTTCCCTCATTGCGAACAACCTCTCTGCAGGCCTATTATCTGTATCACACATATGTAACTGTATATACACATATAATGGCGCTAAAACGTTGTAGGTACTACTCAGTCGTGGTGGTCTAAAGCGCCTCGTTGTTTTAAGCATTTGCATTTATATAGTTTTTTTAAAACGGATTTAGCTTTTAGCTTCTTCATGCATATGTATATATATACAGGATTTATATTAATTGATTACATAGGGGCCAGTCGTGGCGCAGTGGCACACTGTGTGACTGTAAAGCTACTGCTTGTGGGTTCGATTCCCACTCGAGGAGTGGAAATATTTAATATTTCTATTTCCTTCGTTCTGGTGTCGAGGCAAAGCGTGGCATTAAGTTTCGCCACTTAACACGCAATGCCTCCGAGTTCAGCGGAAAGTGGAGAATATCTTAACACTAGGTTCCCTCTGGCTATCCTGTGTGCGGGATACAGTGTGAAGCTAAAAAAAAAGAAAATTGATTACATACTTTGTGGCGAAACCCGCCCAAAGTACTGCTATAAGAAAAAATCGAACCCATAAGTATTATGGATATATTGTGTCACGACGGCTAAAAAAACCGTTTACACTAGCGAAAATTTAGGTAATATATTTTTTACTACAACTACTACAGTCACGGATTTGTTCTATATAGAGATGTTTATGTCGAGATCCGAAACAATTGTTTGAAAAAAAACACATGCGTATGTTTTCATCACAAAATGTTCTCTGAACAGAACGTGACGACGCGATCGTAAAATGTAATAAAATGGGGATAATCATAAAAATAAAATTCAAACGCTTTTCTACGAATGAAGAATTTATAATTTCTTTGCGGTCTTTTATGAAATCATTCTGTCTGAAAATTAATTTAGTTGAATATTTGAAAGACTTTTCCTGGTTACATATAAAATTATCTTTCACTGAGGAAAATGGAATAACTGAGAGAATTTTATACAACTGACAATAATATCGCCAGGTAACTCAGATGTTATTAATAATTTAATTGCGGAGACTTTCTCAACTGGAAAGCTAAAAAGCCAAAGACACAAAGTTCTGTTAAAGACACTGGAATGTTCTATGCTTACAGCCGGAAATCAACACATCGCCAGTTGATTTAACGGAACACAACACTGCATTCTGCCTTACCGGATAGAAAAAATGCAAATAACCCAAATGATTGCTCCAATTGGGTGTTCAACCATCAATCAGTCATGCTTACAGTCAGATATTGCTCCACTACGCTACGATGGTTACGATGTAAAATAATAATATATCAGTCTATATTAACATGTACATACGCATGAATTTCTTCTTACTTCCTTGTATAGCAAAGTATACTAATAGGTAACAGAAACAAAGCTAAGTGAATCCAATTACCTTATTGTACTACAAACCTATTTACATTTACATGCAGTCGTCACAAATCCTCCCATACATGTTTACTTCGTTCCTTTTTGTTACTCTTCGAGATGGAATAAATATACCTCGGATTGTAAAGATTGAATTGAAATCGGATTAACGTATATCAAGTTTTATAAAAAGATGACACCGAACGTCAATTACTATCAAGACTTATTTATTTATCCTCTTGAATATAATCGAATGTACAAAAGTACTTTAAGCGGTTTTTTTCTTCAGTAATCTTCTTATGTTTTAGAATAAAATTATACTTAAGTAAAGTTTTGCTACGGTATTTAAAATTTATGCAAATACCCACTAATAGCTACTTATCGAAGTATTTTGTTCATTTGTCTATGGAAAACTAAGTAGATCTTTTAAATATAGACGCCTAAATTAATTATTGAACTGAAAAGACACATAGATTGGTTATTTACTCGTACTACGCCATGACGAAGGAAATAATTGCTTTTTAATTTCGCTTGTTTAAAAAGGCAAATGTATATTTTGTATGCAGGTACGCGTATGTTTTGAAATGTAATACAGCAAGTATTGTGCACGACAATGTTATATTGAATATTAGGTACTTTGTAGTTTAAAGATTTCAGATTTTTAGAAACATGAACACTTTTTAAAAGAATAAAGAATGAACATTAATATCATTCTTTTTAAAAAAGCTATATATGTATGTATGACGATGGCTATTTCGTAAAACAATCCGACTAGAAATAAAGAAATTGTATGTTTGTTATTGGTCGTGTATAGGTTTATCATATCGCACGATGAATCAGCTGAGAGGTTCGCGTGAGTCACAGACAAATAGCGCGGGTACGCTTGCCATTTATAAAGTGGAATTTATTGCAGTAGACAATGGCGGCGGATGGTCCGCAGTTCTACGTACAGCGCTACATGTTAACAGTATTTCTTTTAAATGTATGCTTTTACTGGCTTTGTGCGATTGAGGTCACGTCTGCTGCACGTTTTCTTGAACAAACAAAAATTGTGGAACTGCTCTCGTGTATGAATGTACGTACATGGAACATTTTATTAAACTGTCAGATACATTGAGTATAAAGTGGGCCGTAACTTAGCTAACGTCTTGGCAGACGCTCAATAGTATGTTCTGCCTTATTCAAATCGTGTTCCGAACAGATTATTTGCATATGACATTTGCGCGTGGTGCGTTGTATGGCGCGAGGAGTGAGGCGAGAGGCGCGTGTGTACGCAGGTGTCGCCGCTAACTGCTAAGTGGTAGCGACTCATTTAGCTGCTATTGTCTCGTTTAGTGCTCTGCGCGTCAATAACTACATATACTTGTTGTAGGTACGAGTATGTCGGTCACAGCGTATGCGCCTATTAAATTAAAGTAGACTAGATTGTGTAAACTGAAACAAAATTAGATTTAATCTAATATTTTATTAAAAGTTTCATTCATTTTATTTTGAAGTATTAACCAGGTATGTATATCAAAATAAGAATGACTTAAAAGTCGTTTTGGTACGTGTTAGTTACGATTGTGTTATTGACTACATCGCACAGGCCGTGGTCGCCGCCCTGCTTACTGCTCGTTCGCTCATTAAACTTTATAATTGCTTTCTAATTCAGGCTCCTCTGACACAGTGTATTGTGCGCGGACTCATAATTGGACAACAAAAAAACCATAATCAAGGAATTTATTTGATTGAGTTTCGAATCTCGCAGGAATTCAGAAAGCGACGGAGCGATGGAAAAGAAAGTTCTTGGAATATTTGTGCGCTCGCAGCGATTAATTTAAACTTCATCTAAGGGAAGAAAGAGAGAGAGGGTGAAATATTAATTATTAAAGTGCTATTTTTTTACATCCCCAAATTAAACGCAACTCCCCATTTTTTACTCTAACACGTAATTGCAAGGACGAAGTCGCACGAAAGAAACATTTCTCAATATTGTGAAGCAAATTGACACTTAGCGAGCCTGGCGAGGGCGGGGGCACCGGCACCGCACCGGCAGTGGTACGCTAATACATTACTTAAGCAGGAGTTTAGTTTGACGGCAATTTCCACCCGTCGTCGAACTGTACTTGGTAGAGACGAATTTGAAGCTAAGTAGGCATGTCATTAAATTGTCGATGTATATAAAATTTTGAATATGTTGTATATATAGACATCCCTACTTAATGCTTCATACTATATTATTTGTTCTCGGAGCTATTATTATATATTATTTTCAATTCTTTGCTCTGGCACTTACCATACGTACGTATAATAGTATGTCTGCATTACGGGCATCGTACATGCGGTGAAGTGGACAACGCAGTATTTTGGCACAATGTTCTTTTTGGCTACCTACTAAGCAGGAAAGAGCAACAAGCTGCTTAAATTACTACTTTATTTGAATTAACAATAGTTATAAAAAACGCAATTATGCAAACAATGATGTGCTTACTGAAACATTTGCATTTAATTAATTGAAAGATAACATTCAATTTTAAAATATTTTAGTGTATATGTTTATATGGCAAGCATTCCTCTAGGCAATCCTTACAGCTGAGGGCACCGCGTAAGACCGTCCTCCCGGCTGCTACAAAGCCTCGCGTCGCCGGCGGGCGCGCGGGCGCGAGGGCGAGCTCCGACAACGCGCTTTAATTACATACATTTCACTTGAATTGCATTATTCTCCCTTGTTTTTAGTCTCAAGGCGTAATTACTTATTGTTTACTCAATTATAAAGCTCATTTGTGATTTGTTAACCGCAAGGTTCAACTACAGTGAAATAATAACGTGAGTACATCTCAATATTCACTTCTTACTTATGTTTACATATAATTTAGTGTGATAAACATTATTAACTTGTGGTAACAATAAATTGCCTATCTTAGAATAATATCTCTGTCATGGATAGCAGGAAGATATCGTTTGGTCTTGAAAATCTAGTGAAACCCTAGAGCTATGCAATGAAAAAAAAGCAGCTTGGTTTGCATTATCTAAATAATTATAAATAAAGTATACATGAAATGAATATTCCATATAACAATGAATACTATATTAAAACAAAAAAACTACTTAACGTATTCTTTTTTTTTAAGTTTCACGCTATATCCCGCACACATTTGGGTAGGCAGAGGGAACCTAGTGTTAAGACACTCCTTTCCCCACTTTCCGTCGAATTCGGAGGCATTGCGTGTTACAATGCGTAAATAGAAGTATTAAATATTTCTACTCCTCGAGTGAGAATCGAACCCACAACCAGTCGTTAACAATGACACGTTCTTGCCACTACGCCACGACTGGCCCCTTTAGTATATTTAAAACAGCACAAGAGTACTGTAGCACACAAGTAACTATATGATTACTTGTCATCTATATAATTACTAACGTATAGATGAGTTGCAGACGTATGTGACATGTCAATAGCAACAGTACGTAACATGTAGAGTATGAGATACGTCTCAGCGCTCCACTTCCCACGTCGCGCGTCGTGAAGTCGCCGGCGACGCGATGTGTCGATATCGCGACTGCTGATAACAACTTACAAGGCAATAAAAAAGGCAAACCTGAACCTGAACGGTAATCAGGAGGCGCGGGTTCGAATCCCGCTGCGTTCAATTTTTTATACGTATTCTAAATGCCTTTTTCAATTTTCCTAAGTGTGGATAACACTTTAAAAATATTTAAAAACTTACATATACCAATACATCTATACATACAAATAAAAACAATCGGGTGTCTGTTTGTAATATTCAAATCAACGGTTTTTGGTAAAAATGTATGCATTTATGTATGTATAAAACGGCACCATACCAAAAAAACATTAGTCACAATTTAAGTCTGTCTGTCTGTTTGTTTGCTTGTTCCGTTAACGTAAAGAACGGATGAAACTATAGGACTTTTAAAGGCAGATTACTAAAGTCATAAGAAGTAACTTAATATACTTTCATTTTAGAATTACAACGTTTTTTTAAATTGTTTGTGGACAAAAACGCGGGCGCACCTAATCTATACTTATCCATGTAATATATACTAGAACTGGAACTGTATTACTGCTCTATGAGGTCGTGTTTGTGCGGGGTGATTGAATTTACTCGGAACTAGTCTATTTAGAAATGTCTAAGTATAGAAAGTGTTGAGGGAGCTTATTTATTCATATTAAAATATGAAGCTTACATTATATTACCGGATAATAATTAGATAATTTAGTAGACCTAGAAATTGCTTTTGTATTTGTAATTGGTTTTGTACAACGTACACGTGACATAACACTTCACATTATTTGTGTTGTGTCTTACATGTATCCAAGTCGCACATACCAACCACTATTATCGATAAATTAATTAGGTCAGACTAAAAACTAAGTATGTGTAATTGAGAGGCGGACTCGAAGGAACTATGTGCTTTTAAAACAAGGGTATAATTAAAGTTTCTGGTCCGGACGTGCTCGTCTAACAGAATGTAGAGACTGCCTAAACTCTCGTAACTTATGCTTCATGCGTACAGTAGCTACCTTATATCATTTCACTTTGGTTTTACAATAATTTTTGTTCTTAAGACTTTAATAAGGCAATAATCAGAATAAAAACTCCATAACGCTGTACCCTTTTATCAGAAAGTATTAGTAAGAGTACAATTCGGAACAACATTTAAATACTTATCGACATCGAATCCCACAATACCGATCGTATGTGTCTCATAAAATATAAGTTAATAAAAGCTCTAATATATATGCTATATAAGTCAGCTGATGTTCTAAACTTTTGTTACCGCCCTGAATACAAAAAAGGAGCTCATCAAACCTATTTCAAAAGCCCGCTAGTTATTATTTAATTACTGTATAAAACAAAAACTCCTATAATTTTAAGAGTGAAATCATTTTTCTTCATCTCGAAAATAAGTAGGTAATTAGACATAAACGCTTGCCCCCTCCCCTCCTCCCCCCTCGCCCCGAGACCGTCGGCGGCGGACACGACGCGACGGTTGTTTTTTGTTAATTAATGTTTCTTTCAGATTCTCTTACCGTTACTTCATTATATTTTTACAACGACTTTCATGTTAATATCTAATCATATTTCTTTTGTTGTCTTTTGCTTGTAATAAGTAATAAACCCGAAGTTATATTGTTGATTTGCTACAGTAACTTCCATATATTTTTTTTTTATATAATTTATTCAGATCGCTTATAAGTTTTTATACATTTTATGAGGTCATCATGAGGTAGTGGGACTCTGAAAGATAGTATTGTGAATTCAATTCTAACTCAATGTAATATTTTAATCATTTTCATTATATTAGTTTGGTACTTTAAACATAGTGCAACGATTAGGACCAGCGCATAACACGCAATATCTTGACAACGAACGGCCGGAAAGTGCAGAACGGAGTGTATTGTATTATTTATTAGGTTTGCGTTAACTACCCTACTTTGTGGGAAAAAGTGTAAAACTGTGTACCTTTATACTTCTAACGAGGTTCGCGCGTATCGTCGCATCGGCCTTCGGTTATCATGCTATAATTATCCGTTGTTTAAGTTCCGTGCAGACTTGCATGGACTTCCAGAGAGGTGCTGCCAAATGAATAATTGAGCAAGTTTATGCAAAGATATCTGAGCGTTTAAATTAATTTCGTAACGTAGCGCCCGCACTGCACCGCCGCCGCCGCCGCGCTGTACTCGCTCCTACTTTATTTAGTTAGTAGTTTTAATATTTCAACTGGCTTTTCTTACTTACATTATAAGTATGAACGCTGCTGTGGAATAAGAAAACTTTTGTAATAAACATTACCCAAATGAAAGTTTTCCACAAGTTTTATACACTTATACACTTTAATTACTTTAACTCACTTGTAATTAACCGCACTTAATTACTTTTTAATTATACTTCTTTAATAAGTGTACGTAACTTAAAATACATTTGGCCAATGTATAATATAATATAACTATTGTGGAAAACGGGGTGAAAGATGAACTGAATTTGATAACCTTTATATACCTAGGGTTATTAGTGAGAGTAATACGTACCTCGTAGTTAATACCCACATAGAGCTTCTAATATTCCCTCACTTCTGGCAGCAGTAAGATTTCATTTCATTAATAACTCGGGTTCCGCCGAGCTCTCGAAGCGGATTGAATACCAGATTAGTTCCCGGGAAACTCTGAACGCAATAATATAGATATCAAAACTTCTGCTCGGATTTGTGGAAGCCTCATTCTTATTAAACAACTTGCGCGATGCCAACATAGCTAAGTATAAAAGTACAACTGATTACAACTTTCTTCTTGTCAATGTGATTGATGCGCATTGTATCAACAGGAAAATAACAGTTTGAAAATGTCATAACCCATGATATATGTGTTGCTATACCTACATATATTAAACAATATGTAACATTAGACAACATACATTAAACAACATGTAAAATAAACGCCACTGATTGTGGATTTGCACTCCAAGGCACTTGTCCTTTTTTTAAAAAATGACAACTTGAGCAAACTTTAATTATCAATATTGGATCCTCCCCATTAGTAGTAGAAATGACTTTTTATTCATGATCACACTATACCCGTACAAACCTATATCTATTTGTAAAGTTGTCGTTTGTCCATCGAATGTATGTTAATTCAAATAAGATATAGAACTGATATAGGATCTATATTCGATCAGGCAATTTTACGTGAGTAGAGTCGTAAATATTTTCACATATACATACATTATAAGATGTAATATATAGTCGTAGATGACATAGCTTTTACATAATAGCATTATTTAGACCCGTAGACGAAATGTTAGATGTTCTGAAATTATATATTTGCTATATATGTATTATGTTGTCTTCAAATACGTAGATTTCATCTTCATAACAGTGAAAACTGTAGAAGAAAGACTTGAAGAATCGAGGTTTTAGACAAACAAATAAATATATATTTTATATACTTTGTTATTCTTTATTGTTATCGGAAGCATGTCCTTTTTATAAATAAGGAAGATTTTTATGAAGCATTATATAGATAAATACTGAACAAGTTATAAGGTTTCTTTCATTACAGTCAGCCTACATAGTAATAACTAAACCTCTTTATGTAAAGTCATAACACAGTAATAAAAAAAGCAGTAAATCTTCTTTTAAGAGTACCGTAAAGTAAAGTGTCTTCGGAAGAGAATGGAGCAAGTTGGCTGTTATTTGTTCGAGTTTAACAGAACTCTAAGATTTGTATTCACCGGAGCATTGAACAAAACGCGCGCTATTCTTTCAGTAATGGCGCATCGACCGCGATCGCGTTTTATCGTCGACTCGTTTAGAGCACTTCAAGCCCGAGGTTCGAAGCCCTTCTGCACCTATAACTCCATATATACACATACATACGTATGCACGTTGTACACTCATATACACACGTTCTGTACATACACGCATACATACATACAGTCTGTATATCCGGTTACATAATTGTGGCTGAACATGGGTTATGGATTCGCATTATACTGGCGAGCCATTTTGTGGTTCCACTTCGGAATACTACTTAAGTGTCTTGGCAATGTAGATGGATCCCTCATAAAAATATATTGATGGTAAATTCATACCGAGTTCATGAAATACTTATAATTCTTTATAAGTATAGACTAACAAAACATACTTAAGTTATTAATACTACTGATTAACAAATACAAACAACAATGTTTTTAGATCGTGTATATTTTTGTATTTCTTTGTAAATTGTTTTTAAGTAAAACATCTGCAAAAGTTATAATTACAAAAAGTTATAATTATTTACAAGAATCGGAGTTAAGTGTTCCGAGAATCGCTATACTTCTAAATTGAACGAAAGTAGCCTTATTAAATGGTTTTATATATTTTTACCCGCGACGGAACGGCGACTGTATATGTGTTTGGGGTGAGAGGTTGTTTGTTTGTTTGTTTGTTTGTTTGTTTGTTTGTTTGTTTGTTTGTTTGTTTGTTTGTTTGTGTGTTTGTGCAAATTACTATGTCAATTATTTCCAAAACTATAAGTCCGATTTTGACACGGTTTTCTATGATAGGTTAAGGTTCAATTGGCGTATGTTCTTAGATATGTCTTATTGCCTTAACTCACCAGGGGGCGCTGCAGTAAGCATTTTACGTGAAAACGAATGTTTTCAATTATCTCAAAAAATAATAGTCTGATTTCGATACGATTTTCAGTGATAGATTCAGGTTTAATTGGTGGATGTTCTTGGATATGTTTTATCGTGTCAAGCCACCAGGTGGCGCTGCAGTAGGCATTTGTTTGTACTTTTTTTGTATTTATTTGTCTAAAACCGAAACTACTGATCCGATTAAAAAGAGTTTTAAGAAAAAGATTCAGCTTTGCTTGGTGCATATTTTAAGATTTTTATTTTTTTGTTACGGGGTAAATTCACCAGGGGGCGCTGCAGTAAACATTTGTTTATGCAAATCAAAAACTACTAGTCCAATTTAGATGAAACTTTCAAGGATAGGTTCAGGCTTAATTGGTGCGTCTTTCCATATATGTGTTATGGTGACCACTCATCAGGGGGCGCTGTAGTAAGCATTTGTTTGAGATTTTTTGTGTAAAACCAAAATTTTTCTTGTATTTATCTGTCTAAAACCAAAATTACTAATCCGATTCAATTGAGTTTTCAGAACTAGATTCAGCTTTGCTTGATGCATATTTTAAGATTTTTGTTTTTTTATTACGGTAAAAATTCACCAGGGGGCGCTGCAGTAAACATTTGTTTATGCAGAGTAAAAACTACTAGTCCGATTTAGATGAAACTTTCAACGATAGATTCAGGTTTAATTGGTGCTTCTTTTCGTGTATGTGTTATGGTGGCCACTCACCAGGGGGCGCTGCAGTAAGTACATTTGTTTATGCAAAACTAAAACTACGAGTCCGATTTGAATGCAGTTTTCAATTATAGATTCAAGTTTACTTAGTGCATATTTTCATATATGTGTCATGTATGTTTACTTATTGCATATTTTCATGTATGTGTCAACTCTCTAGGGGGCGCTGCAGTAAGTAGCTGCTTCCATTTTTTGTGTAAAACCAAAATGACTAGTACGATTGGAAAGAGTTTTCAGTATTAGGATTCCGCTTTGCTTAGAGCATGTTTTTAAATTTATATTACGGTGACAAGTCACCAGGGGGCGCTGCAGTAAAATATTGTTTGTGCAAAGCTAAAATGACGAATTCAATTTGGATGCAGTTTCAGTGATAAGCTCAAGTTTAATTAGTGCATGTTCTTGGATATGTTTTTTTCGTGTTAACTCACTAGGGGGCGCTGCAGTAAACATTTGTTTATAATATTTAAAACAAAACCACAACTACTAGTCCGATTGGACAGAGTTTTTAGTATTAGATTTACTTTTACTTGGTGTAAGTTTTTAGGTTCGTTTTTACGTTAAGAACTCACCAGGGGCGCTGCATTAAACATTTAATTATGCAAAGATAAAACTATAAGTCCGATTTGTATGCAGTTATCAAAAATAGGATCAGGCTTAATTAGCGCGTGTTCTCTTATATGTGTCGTGGTGTGACACCTCACCAGGGGGCGCTGCAGTAAGCATTTGCTTGTATTTTTTGTGTGAAACCTATTTAGATGCGGTTTTCTGTGATAGGTTCAGGTTTAATTGTTGCGTGTTTTTATATGCCATATCACGAACTACCACGAGGCGCTCCAGTACAAATTAGTTTGTTCAAAATCAAAACTACTAGTGGGTTTTGTGATTTTTACTGATTTATTTAGACTTAAATTTCCTGAAAATGTTACGGTGCCAATCTGCCAGGTGCTGCGATAAATATTTGATAACCAGAAAGTATTGGGTTTATAATTTCTTTTGGAGTTGCATGAAGATTTAAAAAGTATTTCGAAATTATGTAATAATATATAATATGTATCTATTCATTTTAAAAAGTTTAAAATAAAAAACAAAATTAAAAATTTTGAAAAAACCCACGACGGTATAATTGTTTTTGAAAAAGGATAAAATAAATAGAAATCCCCCGCCTAAAAGAATATATGTAACGAGATGATGGGGACAACTTCGTCGGGGGCTGCTAGTTGCAACCTCTATTTTAGATATAGTAGCTAACAGTATAGATTTCGTTCTTAAAGTTTTTAAAAGGAATACCAGTCATCAAAACTGTAAATTCATATTAATATTTAATTTTTTTGCCAAACCTGTTTTAATAGCATGAAAACCTATGAGAAGGTTTGTGCAAACTTAAAGTAATGACAGCCCCCGACGAAGTCGTCCCCATCATCTCGTTACATATATTCTTTTAGGCGGGGGATTTCTATTTATTTTATCCTTTTTCAAAAACAATTATACCGTCGTGGGTTTTTTCAAAATTTTTAATTTTGTTGTTTTAGCAATTGCACTGTCGAGTGGACGAGAGTATGTCATTATAATTCGTAGTCAGTGCCGGGTACTCTCTGCTCTCCGCTCACGCGGTTGTAACCTCGTCACATGACAAAACCCGGGGGGTGTTCCAATTATAAAAGCACTCGACATCAAACCTGAAATCGATTTCTAGTGGAACAAGTAAATAATTATTCGGATACGGTAATTGAAACGGATGAATAGCTCCCGGCGACGAGGGGACTTCACTAACTGCCCTTTATCAAATTGCAGGATGCAGTTTAAAGCAACACGAGGGTGCGCCGGCGCTCGCGCTCATTGTCACCGACTCAGAGTCGAACTGTTGCATTGTGCGAGTGAATTACTGTATCACGAGTTGCTGTGGACAAAACTGCAGGGACTCTTTATAATATTTCGTGACGATTGGATTTTATGTTGGGGAAATAAATCTAAAGCATAAAATCAAATAATATACGTTTTGTATTTTTTGTGATACTTTTTTTCGGTTACAATTTCAATTTATTATTCAATAAGTATAAGTTTTGTAAGGCGAAACTAAACATTATTTTTTAGGAAGTATTTGAGAAAAGGAGAGAATTGTGTTTTTTCTCATAGTCAATAAAATTTGTGACAACTGTTTTACTTGTATACTTTTTAAGATGATATTATCCCCTATAAACTTGTAACAACCTGCCTACTATTTCTATTTCATTATAAGCTGAATATTTCATTAACGTCACGTAGCGGCGTGTGAAACAGCGAGTGTGCTAATATAAAAGTGAAACAAAAGGGATCTCAGAGTGAGTGGGCTGTTGTAGCGCGGGAGTCCTCGTGGCAGCGCATCAAAGGCACATTGTTGCGGACGATGAACACTTATCGAGCGACTTTTATCGTACGCTTCCGGAATATACTTTGACTTAGCCGCAAACCTACTAATGCTTTGAAAACTTTAAAAATACTTAGTTATGGATAATAAAGCAATGTTATATAGAAGTAGATTTAGATGACACAGCAGATATTTTCGTTTTATTTTTTCAAAAAATTGTTTCTCACGTTTATACTTCAAATACCCTTAGTAAGCTTTACTCGTAGCGGGGTTATCAAAGGTAACTTAGTGTCAAGACACTCTGTTCTTCACTTTTCATCCAAAACTAAAACTCCCCACAACGCGTGTTGATTAACAAAAATAAACGCAATGCTTCGTCTTGCCACAAAGGTAACTTCAAAATAATCATCCGAGTAGAAATCGAACCCGCAACCATCGCGTATATAGTGAGACGAGAGACTTAGGAAGTTGAGAATTTCAAAATTTAAAATGATTTTATTTAAGTGCAAACACAAAGTCGTGAGGAAGTTTATTACAGGCGCGACCGCAGACCGCGTCCGCCTGCGACCGCTCCCGACCGCGACCACTCCGCCTCGCTGCAAGCTTCAGAACAACATCTTTGAAAACAACGTTTTTACTGTTATCATGAAATGTGATTACTAACAATACATTATTTTAGAAAACTTTAGTTTTAATCGTTCTAAATATTTTTAATAATGCATGCAAATTTTATAAAAGACATTATGTAATATTGTGGACCACTATGTATTTCAAATTTTGTTAAATAATAATTTGCATAGTAAGCTGGTATAGATAACAAAAAAGATTTTATAATGTTTTTAGTATGTTATATAGACTGACTTCAGTAACATGTGCATATAATCGCCCTATACGTGGTACATTAGGCAATAAAAATAAAGTAATTATTTTCCGAATAATAAACATCAGTATACGGTTAATGTAGAAATTATAAATACAGGAACTAGCAACAATAGGCGGCTATAATCCGCACGGATACGGCAGCGGGGCATTAATCTATAATAATAGCTTGCTTACCAACTACGGGGCGAAACGGCCGCTATTGTGTATTGAGAGAGCTAGCCTTTACTGGATTCTTCAATGACAGCGAAGACTCGGTTATCAGGGTCTAAGTTATACCGGTTCACGATTATCCGGAACATCATGCGGATAGATAGAAGTAGACGAGTATTTACTTGGAAGGCAGGCTTATTAAAAAGCATTCAACAGAAGTAAAATATATATAAGTGATAATATATAAGTGATATTTTTTTAAAACTTTCGTTCCATATAACCATAAATATGTATGTGCATAAACCATTCCTCCATACATTCGATTAAGCGCACATTCGTTTATTCAAATGCCAAATGATTAACGATAACAATTAGCTATTTTGGTTAATGGACTTTATTTTATACTTAAAAGATATTGGTATATAACATAAAAAGAAATATACTTCTTTGGATTAAAAATAATTAAAAATATGCTATTTTATGATAGTATATTTTTTGTGATCATCCCGATCTTCATAAGCCGTGTTTGCTACGCCTTCATCAATCTACATTCTACCTTTATCTAATAAAGTATAAAATAATGTAACATAAGCCAAAATAAATACACAAAATATTTAAAAAACTGCATTTCCACAATACCATGATTAGATCCCGCTTTAGTATGGAACAATGCGTGTATAAAAAACCGGTGATACGAGGCGAATTGATCGTCGACGACAAATAACTTCGCTAATCCTTAGCTTACAGTACGTAGTGGAGACTGGAGACAAAAAGTAATAACCGTAATCACGCTATTACCCTCCCAGTCGGGGCGGCGGGGGAAGGCGGGCGCGGTAATGCGTGACGCTGCAACGCCTCATCACACGAGATGAGCTTATTACTCCTACATACCAGCCCCGGCAATGCAAGCGCTGAATATTACTTACTTGGATCACGAATAACCTTCATTTCTTTATAGAGAAACATAAAATATGTGTTTGCATTTTTAAAGATTAATATAAGGAGGCAGACAGAAAACTTCGCTTCCGAAATCAAAGCTTTATATGTTGACTGGTGGATCTGAAAGCCACTTTTTTCGTATAAGTGAATATAATTTAAATTTACATATTCCACTGAGTGTAGATTGAACCCACAACCATCCGCATGTATAGGGCACATACTGACCTACTACGCTACGATACAATACCAACGCATTGGATATCCCGTTGTGGCGCAAATTTGTCTCGTAAATAAAAGTAGAATTAGAATAAAATTAGAGAGTAGACTAAACTTACATATCATATCGTATTCCATTTTGATATCGTATATGAAAAGTTTATATATATATGAAAGATCTATAAGACGAGACCATATCCGTTCATTTATAGAACATGTAATGCAGTATTAAAAAAGGTTATATGAAAGTAATATTACTTTAATAATATCAACTTTTAATATAGGAGTAAGAGAGAAACGTGAAGTAAGGAATTTATCACATAATATCTTACATTCTTCATAACTCTCGTGAATGGTTGGTAATTAAAAATCTTTACAACATGAGTCTATCGCTGAAAGCGCCATCGGCCAATCGATCCCATCATATTTCTTTAAAGGCTTATAAAACTGTTTTACTGTTTACTATCTGTTCTTTATTACTGTTTCATGGGTCTCTGTGCCGGTTTGAGGTAATATTAAAAAGCTCGCAAACAGCAAGATCGAGTAAGTTTATCTTTTCAATTTTTTGTTATTGTTGTTGTTGTGGGGAGTCTGTTAATTTTTCTAGATACTATTATAATTAACTGAATTAGTCATTCGTTTTATGAGCAATACACGTGTTTATGATAGGACGCGACGAAACCACCCACTTCCGTCGGTCGGTTTTTGGAATGAGTTACTTTTCCCGAACCAGCGACATATACTCGTTGTAAGTCAACAGCTTATTTAAAGTACTTTGATAATTTAAAGACTTTATAAAATAACACTTCATCAATATAATGTGAGCCACATAAACTATTTGTATTTCACTTTGTTTTTCATGCACGTTAGAAGCAATACATTTCGAAAATATTTACAATAAAAAGTGGATATCGAGCTCACTAGTATCACAGATAGACATAGGTATATCGAAGCAGTTCTCAATGCATCAAAATTATTTTGGGATCACAAAGGACCATGAAAAGCGTTTTATTTTAAAAACATATTTACTATTTATTTAGACGTAATTTTATAATACTTTTTTGTTTGTATATATGGTCCTTTGCTCTTAGTAAACAATATACTCAGTAAGAATAAATTCATATTTAAATAACAGTAGTGATAGCTGTAGGTAGCTGTAGGTAGCCGTTAACTAGTTCACAAGGCTAATTGGTTACATAGTTTACATAATTTCAATTGTACTAATATTCAACACAGCGTCGACCTGACTTTGAATGTACTTACAAAAGGAAAAGTGCAACGACCTTGTCAACAATTCAAATTACGGCTTATTTTTGTAAACTGGTAAAATTCATATGGAAAATATTTACAGTACGTGGATTCCTATGGATTCAAACCCACGTCTCTTGGGAAACGTCAAACGCTCTGACCACTAAGCAATGCGTTATACGGTCTGAGGAGGGGTTCAAATCCCACTACATTCAATTTTTTATATTTATCTAAAAACATTTTCAGAAAACACTAATTTTAAAATTAAAAAGACTAAAAATATAAACACAACAAACATCATTTTTATATTAGGCTATCTAACTCTCTAATATGATAATACGGCCTCTAGTAAGCAGTAAGTGGTCAGCATTCCACTCAGACGTGTACCGCGTGGTGATGCAGAGCGGCGCGGCGGCGGCGCGGCGACACCGGCAGTGGCCCCCAAATACTCTGAATGGGACAAGGTTGATTATTAATAGCGACGACTGCGTCCCTGTCCTCACACTCCACCAATATCGGGCCCGATCACATTTATATTAGGCGCCCTTAATACGGATTCAAAGAATCTATTTGTATTATAATTAGTGTGGATTGATAATGAAATTAATGATGGTAGTTCGATTTCTAAACGTAAATATATTTTAATTAATTTTTTTACATATAAATGTATAATACGAAACATTTATTTTACCTGATTCTACAGAGATCACTTATATCGTTATAAATTCTGTCTACATTAGATCTCGGGATCCAGCACGTGCGTACGTGTTTCCATTGGAACAGAATATAAAGAAAAAAATTGTGACTTGTCATTAGATAGTATAACGCAAGATGCCTATCTCGCGTTATACTTTTACACACTACTACTTTGCACAAATACGATATTACGCACAACATGTTAGTTATTATATCATAATTCATATATAAAACTTGTCTATTATGTACAATATAAACGTTTTTTTTTTATAAAAAAGTTCCCATGATTCGGGTTCGTGTCCCATGCCACGGGTTATCGCTACTCTACTTCAGTACTTTAGTCAATAACGATTAGATAGTTAATATGGCTATTTAGTTACCGACATTGACTCGAGGTAACCATTATGCACTCAAATTTCAAACGTGCTCCGGTCACATGAGAAATTTGACCGTGACTATTTCAATCAATGAACGTATACGTATACCTAACTGTAGATACATTCAAATGTTTTATTAGATTTATCTTTTATCAAAGACCATCGTGGTGCAGTGAGAATGCGTCTGAATGTGAACGCTGTTGGTTGTGGATTTGATTCCTGCTCAGACTAACCGTTAATGAGAAATCATTTTAATTTTTTTTCTTATTACTCTGCTATTTGATATGAAAAAGCTGAAAAAATCTATTGTAATTTCAATATTTTGTTTAAAAGTAATAATGTTATAAAAAATGACTATTAATTTTATTCGATTTCGGGCAGATAGTGGAGGACGGAGTGTCTTAATACTCTTGTTTTATGTAACTACTTCGCTATATGCAGGAAAAAGGATGACACTGCAAAAATAATTACTTTCATTAAAAGTAGGTACAACTTTAGAGTTATTTCATTTGATAGCCATTTCTTTTTAACGCTACAACGTAAGTAATTCTCAGTGCCGCCACACTAACATGGCATTACATTTTCGGCAGTTGTACTCCGTAGGAGGTCCGCGGTCTCGGACAGCTCTTTATTCGGCGCAAAGCGTTGCTTTACGACTTTCACAGAATGTTTTAATTCATACGGCGACGCGGCGTCACACTAAGTGCCTCGCAGTCGCAAGCTTACGCCCGAGGACTCGGTAATTGCTCTCGGTAATTACAAAGGTGGCTCGCTCTCTATATCAACTGCTTCAAACTTAGTATTGTCAAGCATTCGCCCGAAGAATTTTAATTTACTTTGCTGTTTAAATTTTTTAGATGTTGCCAACGTAGTGGTATGGCGTCGTGTCGCCGAATTTCTTATTTCGTAATAGTTGTTCTGCTACGTATAATGTGCCGTGTTAAAGCGAAACATCTTTGTTACTTTACATACAACATTAAAAACTACATTAAATTATATTAAATATGAATTTTAGTGACTTTATTAGAGTAGAATGTAAACATAAACCCATCGGTATAACAACATAAAATAATTAAAGTGGGGAACGGAGTGTCCTAACGCTAGGTTCCCTCTGCCTGCTTTGTGTGGGATAAAGTGTGAAGCTAAAAAAATAATACCTATTCGTAGGGTTCAAATAAGATTGTTTTAGTAACAATGTCTGTAAAATGAATAGTTTCCAAAATGTCAATGTAGTGAACAATTGGTCTGGACGTTTTGTTACTCCGTTATTGTATTTTCTATAACGTTGAAGTCCATAAATAACTGTTATATTGAACGACATTTTAGAGTTGATATACTAATATCGAAAATCAGAATGTATGTTTGATTGTTATATGAAAGTGGGGAACGGAGTGTCTTAACACTAGGTTCCCTCTGCCTACCCTGCTGTGTGCGGGATACAGCGTGAAGCTATTTATTTATTTTTTTTTTTTATGTTTGATTGTTTTTACTTTTTTTATGTCGCAACAATGTAAAGAATGATAATATATGCTAATATAATTATTGCTAATATAATTATTATTGAATAGAGAGAGTTATAGGGTAATAAGGCTAGAGGCATAAACTACTTTTTGAATGATAACACTTTTTATTCTCACGAGGGAGATTCTTAAGGATGCGAATGAGTCAATCCATACCAATAATAATAGTGTGTTGGTCCGTCTTCGATAAAGTGTTTAATATCCATCGAGCGCGAATAAGTGGATACATCGAAAATGATTGTCTTTGGGTATTCTTATAGGTAAATTCTGTTTTAATATGTCTTTTAAATACTTTTTTTACTTAGAGTTGTTTTATTTACTATTTTTTATTTATCTTTCAACAATACAACAAAGGGATTTTTTTTAAAATGCGTATGCTATTCGACTTATCAACCTATTCGCACCTGGTATTAATAGCAAGGTGTTAAATGACGTAGCATTTACTTAATTCTCATTGATCAAGCGAGTGACGCCGCGGTCACTAGCTAGTGTGCTTATAATTCAAATAAGTCACTAATCACATACATCGCAGCGTTCGCAATCACGTCACCCGCTCCCGCTGCCTCACTGTCAGCGACACCGGCCCGGCACCGGCACGGCACCGGCCTGTCCCCGCTCCCATTCATTCACCCTTTATGCGTCGATGCATAATTTATGATACACAATAATGAGCGCTGCCAGTCAAATATGTACATATTTTTACTATAATCAAAATAAATTAGGTAAATTTGGCGGAGGACATGTTTGCCCCCGGGAGGGACGCGCGCCCTGCGGATGTGCTGCATTAGTGCCGCTCCCAGCGTATTGTCTGCCCTTATACAAGCAAATATCGACTTTAAATCTATTAAATACGGTATATTTTACAATAAGCGATGTAAGTTGCGGTCGCAGACCCAATTCGACTGCGGTTTCGACGCTGAATACGTTTAAAACTGAACTAGACGTGGAATGACCACGAAATTATAGCGTGAGATGCGCTGTGGTGCGCGAGCCGGCGAATGGCTCCTTTTTTTGGTAAAAAAAGTCAGTCAGGGCCAGGTGTAGCGCAGAGGCACAAAGTGTGACTGTAAAGCGACTGGTTGTGGGTTCGATTCCCACTTAAGGAGTCTAAATATTTAGTATTTCCATTTTCTTCGCTCTCGTGTCCTCTCCTCTTTCATAGTAATAATAAAATCCCCAGTCACGCCGGCTGTGGGCGAAGTTAGCGGGACGTGGGACGAGGGCGGGCGCCGTCTTATTTGGCTATGAGTTTTCAACGAGTTTTTATGAGGCAAGTTTAGGCGGAAACAACTCGCATGCGAAACTTTTTCTATACCATATACGTGTAGGTATGGATACTAACGCGATTCTTT